>JAVJIF010030072.1:0-600000 GCA_038442645.1 Agave tequilana | reverse complement strand
CAATTCTGAAGACACTTTACCGTCGTTCATATGACGGTGTCCTCCTCCATTGCCTTTCCAATTCAGAGGCACAGGAACTGCTTAAAGAAGCACATGACGGCATTTGCGGAGCTCATCAGCCAGGTCCAAAACTTAAAGACAGATTGCATAGGCTTGGATACTATTGGCCAACCATGATAGCCGATGCCATCCAATATGCACGGAGGTGTAAAGCGTGCCAGATTCATGCGGACTTCATACACCAGCCCTCAGAGTTGCTCCACCCAACTGTCGCTTCATGGCCATTTGAAGCATGGGGAATCGATGTCGTAGGGCCAATCAGCCCCTCTTCGACAAGAGGTCACCGGTTTATCCTGGCAATAACCGATTACTCTTCAAAATAGACAGAAGCTATGCCCCTGATTGAAGTCAAAACCTCTAATGTGGTTAATTTCATCAAACACCATGTCATCCATCGATTTGGTGTCCCCTAAGCGGATCATCCATGATAACGGTCCCCAATTCATAAGCCAGGTATTCTACCGGTTCTGCGATAAATACCGAATTCAGAATGTGGCTTCGACTGCCTATAATCCCGCCGCTAATGGCTTGGCGGAAGCATTCAACAAAACGATCATCAAGCTACTCAAGAAGTTTGTCTCCTCGAATAAGCGAGATTAGGACGAAAAGCTTGGTGAATGTCTTTGGGCCTACCGAATCACGGTTCGGACCCCCACAGGCAATACGCCTTTTTCCCTGGTGTACGGGTGTGAAGCAATCATACCATTGGAGATCCAAATGCCGTCATTACGAGTCGTTTTAATGACTAAGATCACATCAGAGGACAATGATCGGTTGCGCCTCCAAGAGCTCGAAGCCCTAGATGAGAAGCGACTACAAGCTCAGCAGCATATCGAGTTGTATCAAGCTCGAAACTCAAAAGCCTTCAATAAGAAGGTCAAACAAAGAGTCTTCCAGAAAGGAGATTTGGTCTTAGCCGTCAGACGACCGATGATTATGACGCACAAGACCAAATGCAAGTTTCAGCCTAAATGGGAAGGACCGTTTGTAATAGAAATGGTCTATTCAAACGGAGCATACCGCCTTATGACTTCAGATGGCGATTTACTCATGATGCCGATCAATGACAAGTTTTTAAAGAAGTATTATCCTTGATTAAGGATCCTTCTCATGATCAAGTTAACACTACACCTCTGATCAAGACCTTCACATCCAAGGTACACGCAAGGAGAGCCTCTCTCTTCCTCCAAACGAGATCATGCAACCATAAACCAGTAGGAACCTGATCATACATTG
The DNA here is from genome assembly GCA_038442645.1 of Agave tequilana. Lineage (NCBI taxonomy): Eukaryota > Viridiplantae > Streptophyta > Magnoliopsida > Asparagales > Asparagaceae > Agave > Agave tequilana. Next base: position 598,704 of record JAVJIF010030072.1, on the reverse strand, counting down.
TTTGTCTCAAAGGAGAATCAAGATTACACATACCAAATGATCCAACATCCTTAACGGTTAAGGATAGAGGAAAATGTTGGCCTTTAAGCCCAACATAAGTCCTCGACAACTCATCATGCTGAGGGGAATAGCATGGCTAGCCCGACTCAAATGGTAGTTGGTAAAGGTATATCAAACCCGTTAACAGCTGAGGATTTGCTAAAAATCCCAAGGGTCAACCTTGAGCCTGTTGACATTTACAAAAGACAGGTCTCGATACTTGTTGACATTTACAAAAGACAAGTATCACCCTTTTAGTCCGTCAAGGACTAACTTTGAGCTTGGTGGCTTCTCAACCTATTATGTCATTTCGACCTCTGAACTGGCAGATAGCCAAGTCCCAATTTCGAGCCTGTTGACATTTACAAAAGACAGGTCTCACCTTTTAGTCCGTCAAGGACTAATTTTGAGCTTAATGGCTTCTCAACCGGTTATGTCATTGCGACCTCTGAACTGGCAGATAGCCAAGTCTTAATTTTGAGCCTATTGACATTTACAAAAGACAGGTCTCGATACTTGTTGACATTTACAAAAGATAAGTATCACCCTTTCAGTCCGATAAGGACTACCTTGAGCTTGGTGGCGTCTCAATCAGTTATGTCATTGCGACCTCTGAACCGACAGACAGCCAAGTCTCAATTTCGAGCTTGTTGACATTTACAAAAGACAAGTCTCAACCTTGAGCCTGTTGACATTTACAAAAGACAGGTCTCGATACTTGTTGACATTTACAAAAGATAAGTATCACCCTTTCAGTCCGACAAGGACTACCTTGAGCTTGGTGGCGTCTCAATCGGTTATGTCATTGCGACCTCTGAACCGGCAGACAGCCAAGTCTCAATTTCGAGCTTGTTGACATTTACAAAAGACAAGTCTCAACCTTGAGCCTGTTGACATTTACAAAAGACATGTCTCGATACTTGTTGACATTTACAAAAGACAAGTATCACCCTTTTAGTCCGTCAAGAACTAACTTTGAGCTTGGTGGCTTCTCAACTAGTTATGTCATTTCGACCTCTGAACTGGCAGATAGCCAAGTCTCAATTTTGAGCCTGTTGACATTTACAAAAGACAGGTCTCACCTTTTAGTCCGTCAAGGACTAATTTTGAGCTTAATGGCTTCTCAACCGGTTATGTCATTGCGACCTCTGAACTGGCAGATAGCCAAGTCTCAATTTCGAGCCTGTTGACATTTACAAAAGACAGGTCTCGATACTAGTTGACATTTTGATTGATGCTAAACCTGCACACAAAATACGAGATTTCAGAACTTAAGACAAATATGTGCAAGTGCTCAATTCTTCCGCTATAGCAAGTGGCTATGCGGGTCGTGATCCACAAGGAGGGTTTTACGATAGAAGCGTTTACAGTTTTATTAAAATCGTTATCAAAACCAAACGAGAGTTCTTCTCTGTTTTTAAAGTTATAAAAAGAAAAAGAAAGTTAAAGGTTAAAGTTAAGAAGAAAGCGAAGGATGAAGAAGGTGAAAAATCAGAAAACGATGAAAAGCGACTATGTACAATGAAGTGGAGAAGAATGAAAACGATTTGGAAGAAGTGGTTGGTGATCTAAACTAAGAAAGAAAAGAAAAGAAGTAAAGAGATACTTACCTAAGTTGATTGATGACTTACTTGGAAACCTTTTTGCAAGTTCTACCTTTTTGCTTCGGAGGCGTTCAACGCATAGATCATAAACTCGAGCTCGGTCCCCGTTCACATTATATCATCAAGCATAAGAAGAACGAAGTGATGCGGAGCTTGGAAGAGGAGAACGTCTTCATGAACTATCGCTGGCTCTCACGTAGCTTAGTTAGACTTGCTTTTGAATTCACTTGTACACTTCAACAACAACCAAGGTAAAGTAGAAGTGGAAGAGAGAAGCAAAAAACAAATGTAAAGTAAAGCAGAATAGAAAACAAACAAAGCATTTACCTTTATTACTTGCTGAGACAATGAAAGAAAGGAGTAGGGTACATCGTCGGTGTCACTCTCAACATCAGCCCCTCTCTCTTACTTACATGAATCTTCTTCTACCCTAAGCTACATACAAGTTACATAAAAGTAAAAACTAAACTACAAAATAGAAAAACTAGTCTAAGATCCTAACTCTGCATTGCATCCATTTTCAGTGCACAATATGGCCTTTTATAGGCAGAAAACCCAACCACCAAGATCCCGGGGAGGTGGGGGAGTTCACGCTCCCCGTAACTCCCCAAGATTGCCGCAGAAACGCGCCACACCCTGTTGGTGGGTCTCTCCGGGGGTTTCTTCTGGCTTTATCCTTTGTTGGTTTTATCATTTGAGCTCCGGATTCTGACGAAATGACCTTGGATTCTTGGCTTTAACCGATCGATTCTGAGAGGATTCTTCTCAACCAGTTTCAACCTCTTGATTTTGCCCTGATTTTGTGTGTGCGAATTTATTCTGATTTAATTCAGAATTCTGGTGAGATTTTGGGCTCATTTCTCTTCATCTCCTTAAGGATTGGGCCTGCAAATAAATTAAACAAATAATTAGGACAATGCAGGCTTTTATTCTAAAATAAGTATGGAAATGTGACATTAAATATGCAACATTAGCAACCAATCACACCCCCATACCTATCTTTTGCTTGTCCTCGAGCAAAACAACTAAGCTATACTAAAGATTATTAGACCACTTTCGCAGGTCACGCGATTGCACTGAGCATGTGCAACAAGCCGTTAAACCTCTAGGTTTTCCCTAGAGGACGAGTTTTGTCTCGTGAGGGTTTTCAGCGGATTACACCCACAAAATCCATAAAGAAAGAGAAATAAAGATTTAGTATTTTCGAAAGGCATTTTGAAAGAGAAAAATATTTGAAATATAATTGTAAGATCTAAGCAATCTATAAGTTATAGGAAGACTGAATTTTCATTCCTAAACTTAGTCTCTATTCAAAAATTTGTTATCAATTAAAGTAAGGAGTCAAATTGTACTTCTCATCTAGTCTATTACTTTACCCTAAGTCATATGCACTTGTGATTGTGAAAATTTTGACTAAGGGTTCATTAACTCTAACTCTTATGCCTTATTTATTTATATATATATACCTTTTTTTTGTTTTATTCCTCAATTTCATTAGGCTTTCTAATCTGCCCATGTAACGAGCATTCAGTCGGTGACACCCAAACCGGACGGTTTTAGGGCACCAGGTGAGAAAACACCCCTAAGGACTTAAATACTCGAGCAGATAAGGCCACGAAACTAAGGTTTTTATTTATACGATGCACCTCTTTTAGGCGTGAACACTTATGCTTCATGAGGCATAAATACCCAGCTTAATTAGAGGATACACATTTTTTTTCTTTCAAACTCATCTAATTATCTTTTGCATAAATACTAAGGCTTGCTTAGGCCAAAGCACCTAGCTAATCAATAATTAGACTTGTTATTTTTTTTCTTTTTTCTTTTTTTTTCAAACTCATCTAATTATCTTTTGCATAAATACTAAGGCTTTCTTAGGCCAAAGCACCTAGCTAATCAATAATTAGATTTATTTATATATATATTTTTTATAAGGCATAAGAATTTTTATTTTTGAACCCTAAGTGTGTAAGTGTATGAAGTGTGCATATTTCATCAAGGTAAAGATCAAGACTAAATTACTTTGACAATTATCTTCCTAACTCTAAAAATCAAACAAATAATCTTATTTTGACCAAGTATAAGAAATCCTAATTTGGACTTTCCTATTCCTTAAAATTAACTTAATTTCTTACAAAAATAAGTCAAAATATTGTTTCTATTTTTCAAAAGTTTTTAAAAGTAAAGGAAAATGTTAATTTTTTTTATTTTAAAGAAAAATAAAAGTTATGTTAGACCCTCCCCCACACCTATCTCATGCATTGTCCTCAATGTATGAATTAATGCATAGATGCACGAAAAAGAAGAAAGGGAAGGAAAATGGTTACCTTAACGTGGTGGTTCCGGTGGTGGTCTGATTGGTCCACGAAACGCGGCCCAATCAACTTTTCTTGGGTCTCGGAGGAACCCACCAGCACTATCTTTAATATAACCCATTAAAAAGATATATCCATGAAGGATTTTTATTAAATATTTGACCCCATCTAATTTTCATATTCCATAACTAATTTCGGAGTCAAATTTGTCAACCACCTCGTCCCAGAATGGAGTATGAAATGATAGAACAATTGACTTGGACTCAGGAAGGACAGGAACTAATACCGACTCAGGAAGGTGACTTAAGTCAAGTAAAGGCTCAGGAGTCGAAATAGGTTCAGAAATTGGGTCCAAGTCAAGAAGTTGAAACTCCAGTCCACATGTATTTTCCAACAATGGAATGTGACCTAATATGGGTGATTCCAGTTCAGGAATGATAGGTGGAGGAATCAAAACTGACTCTAAAATATTACTCAAGTTTGGTAACAAAACGGGAGTCAAGATTGATTCAGAAAGTTGAACTGGATCACAGATTTGAGAATCTAGGTCACATATCTCATTGAGTTCAATATCAAAAAATGGAGAACTTGCCAATTTGTCAATAGGATCTTCAAAAGTGTATAATTGGTCAAGTTCAATATGATCCTCAAAGATGGGTGGTTCAATTTCATTATGAATTGGGACAGATCCAATGTCGACTCCGGGAAAAGATCAAAATCAGGTGAAGATACCGGAGTCATTATTGAATCAGGAAGAAGCATTGATCACTAAGTTAGGGTCCAAGATCATATTCATTCTCAAGTTCTATTTCAGGAAAAGGAAAACTTGCTAAACTATCAATATCTTTTTCAAAATTTGGAGTTTGGCAAGTTCAAGTGGTTGTTCTGAAATGGAATCTTGATTTCCAAAACTACATGACTCTTCGGCTCTAACAGAATAGTTAGTGACATCAGGACGGTGGGAACGTAGAGATTCGACCATCATATCTATGTCACGATTACGAGTGTTTTGAGCCTGAGTCATGGCTTCAAGCATCTTTTCATAGTTGATAGGTTCATTGTTTTGATGAAAAGATGAAGAATTATCTTGGAAGTGGTAGTGAAATTGTGAGTCCATCAGATTTTGGGATTTGTGTTTGGACTCACGCATACTCATTTCCATAATTGATGGTTTCCTATTTTGGACGGGTGGAACTGAGTATGAATCTTGAACATAATGTGGACTGGGTGGAGAAGGAGGGCAAGGTGGTTGGAAATTATGCTCGGGGGAGGTGAATCCCCACTGACTCGGTGAAGAGTTGAAATCATTATGAAAATTATAGTTATTAGATGGGGGGTATGGGTCATATTGATTCGGATAAGACCAATCCGGCACACTAGGTTGGTCAAAGTTATGATATGCCGGGTTGGTAATATCCGAAAATGAAGTCGGTGTGTAATATGGATTATTATTGTAGTTGAAAAAATTATTATTATAGTCCATATCACACAGTATAATACAAACAAAGAAAAACAAACAAATAAACAAACAAAAAAAAATTCTAGCCTAAGTTAGGGTAGACTTAGGACCTAGACGACTCCTAACTGGTTAGACTGTCCACGGGAGGTCTAATGTAGACTTTAACCACAAGCTAATCAGCCAGGTCAGGGCAAGGTTGGTGGGAGGTTATCCGTCAAAGACGTTCCTTAATTAAATAACCACCAACCTTCGGGCTTTCGGCCCTCAATCCCTTTCCTAGACACTGATTTTGCAGGAGTTAGATTCCAACATTTTTCCCCCTTAGGATAATCTCCTAATTGAGTCCGAGATGTCCCTAGGGCCAACGTCTACTCAATTTTAGTTAGGCTTGGGTTAGTGAGTGCTTGGATTCTGATTTTTGGGCTAAGGAAGGGTGATTAAATCCTCACCTTATCTTGTTATTGGGTTGGTGCCCTTAAAATCAGTTTTTGTGCAAGTGTACAAGATAAATAAGATGCACTCAAAGCGATATAAATCAACCAAGAGATAGTCCTATTCTAGATGCAATGCAAACATACCTTGCTCCAGCACTCTTCAACAGTAAAAAATAAAGGAATTAAAAAGACACGTGCCTAAAATGCAAATGTCTAATCAATTTTTTATCTTTTCAACAAATATTTTACTGTTGATTATTAGCAGGCTTATGTTATAGCATATAAGAAAAATTAAAGTTGCAACAAACTAGAATTTGTAAACTAAGCAGCCCTGCAAAAAAGCTGTTAGTAGTCAACTCGTCCTTGCCGCGGATCCGCGGCTTTTGCCGTGGAATCGCGGCAATTCAGAGGGCCCTTGGTCTCTGCTTTTTGGAGCAGAGGCCCAAGACCACTTGTATGTCACTGTAATAATAATTTTCAGCTTTGCTTGCCCTGTAACCTGCAACAGAGAAGAAAATTCGTTTAGTTCTAAAAAATTTGCAATAAAAATTCAGATTTCAATAAAAACCGTTTTACCCTCCCCGGCAACGGCGCCAAAATTTGATTGATGCTAAACCTGCACACAAAATACGAGATTTCAGAACTTAAGACAAATATGTGCAAGTACTCAATTCTTCCGCTATAGCAAGTGGCTATGCGGGTCGTGATCCACAAGGAGGGTTTTACGATAGAAGCGTTTACAGTTTTATTGAAATCGTTGTCAAAACCAAACGAGAGTTCTTCTCTATTTTTAAAGTTATAAAAAGAAAAAGAAAGTTAAAGGTTAAAGTTAAGAAGAAAGCGAAGGATGAAGAAGGTGAAAAATCAAAAAACGATGAAAAGCGACTATGTACAATGAAGTGGAGAAGAATGAAAACGATTTGGAAGAAGTGGTTGGTGATCTAAACTAAGAAAGAAAAGAAAAGAAGTAAAGAGATACTTACCTAAGTTGATTGATGACTTACTTGGAAACCTTTTTGCAAGTTCTACCTTTTTGCTTCGGAGGCGTTCACGCATAGATCATAAACTCGAGCTCGGTCCCCGTGCACATTATATCGTCAAGCATAAGAAGAACGAAGTGATGCGGAGCTTGGAAGAGGAGAACGTCTTCATGAACTATCGCTGGCTCTCACGTAGCTTAGTTAGACTTGCTTTGGAATTCACTTGTACACTTCAACAACAACCAAGGTAAAGTAGAAGAGGAAAAGAGAAGCAAAAAACAAATGTAAAGTAAAGCAGAATAGAAAACAAACAAAGCATTTACCTTTATTACTTGCTGAGACAATGAAAGAAAGGAGTAGGGTACATCGTCGGTGTCACTCTCAACATCAGCCCCTCTCTCTTACTTACATGAATCTTCTTCTACCCTAAGCTACATACAAGTTACATAAAAGTAAAAACTAAACTACAAAATGGAAAAACTAGTCTAAGATCCTAACTCTGCATTGGCGTCCATTTTCAGTGCACAATATGGCCTTTTATAGGCAGAAAACTCAACCACCAAGATCCCGGGGAGGTCGGGGGAGTTCACGCTCCCCGTAACTCCCCAAGATTGCCACAGAAACGCGGCTTTTGCCGCGTTTCTGCGGCAAGGGTGTGGCCAGATGGCCACACCCTGTTGGTGGGTCTCTCCGGGGGTTTCTTCTGGCTTTATCCTTTGTTGGTTTTATCGTTTGAGCTCCGGATTCTGACGAAATGACCTTGGATTCTTGGCTTTAACCGATCGATTCTGAGAGGATTCTTCTCAACCGGTTTCAACCTCTTGATTTTGCCCTGATTTTGTGTGTGCGAATTTATTCTGATTTAATTCAGAATTCTGGTGGGCTTTTGGGCTCATTTCTCTTCATCTCCTTAAGGATTAGGCCTGCAAATAAATTAAACAAATAATTAGGACAATGCAGGCTTTTATTCTAAAATAAGTATGGAAATGTGACATTAAATATGCAACATTAGCAACCAATCACATTTACAAAAGATAAGTATCACCCTTTCAGTCCGATAAGGACTACCTTGAGCTTGGTGACGTCTCAATCGGTTATGTCATTGCGACCTCTGAACCGGCAGACAGCCAAGTCTCAATTTCGAGCTTGTTGACATTTACAAAAGACAAGTCTCAACCTTGAGCCTGTTGACATTTACAAAAGACAGGTCCCGATACTTGTTGACATTTACAAAAGATAAGTATCACCCTTTCAGTCCGACAAGGACTACCTCGAGCTTGGTGGCGTCTCAATCGGTTATGTCATTGCGACCTCTGAACCGGCAGATAGGCAAGTCTCAATTTCCAGCTTGTTGACATTTACAAAAGACAAGTCTCAACCTTGAGCCTGTTGACATTTACAAAAGACAGGTCTCGATACTTGTTGACATTTACAAAAGACAAGTATCACCCTTTTAGTCCGACAAGGACTAACTTTGAGCTTGGTGGCTTCTCAACCAGTTATGTCATTTTGACCTCTAAACTGGCAGATAGCCAAGTCTCAATTTCGAGCCTGTTGACATTTACAAAAGACAGGTCTCACCTTTTAGTCCGTCAAGGACTAATTTTGAGCTTAATGGCTTCTCAACCGGTTATGTCATTGCAACCTCTGAACTGGCAGATAGCCAAGTCTCAATTTTGAGCCTGTTGACATTTACAAAAGGCAGGTCTCACCTTTTAGTCCGTCAGGGACTACCTTCGAGCTTGGTGGCTTCTCAATCGGTTATGTCATTGCGACCTCTGAACCGGCAGATAGCCAGTTCTCATCTTTTAGTCCAGTAAGGACTATTTCCTCAAATGGCTGCAATACAACTTGAAAGTAAGAATTCAGAAGCTAAAACAAATTGGGAATGCGACAGAGGAGTCAAATAATATTATTTTTTTATTGATTCCGAAAAGAAGGGATACATGAAGGCACATATATTACAAGCTATAAGGGTGCTTCATAAGATTTGATCCGTTCTTCAAGAAAGACCAGCCTTGACTTCCTATCATCAGCAGCCCTGACAAGAGCATGCGACCTTAGCTCAGCTTCATTAAAACTCGCCGTCTGGGCCAAGCGAGCTTCAACTTCAACAAAGGTTGCCTTCTGAGCTAGCTCTTGCCGCAAGAGTTCGTCATTCTGAGTCTTAAGCTGCTCAACCGAACAGTCTCTTTAAGACGCACTGGTTCAGCCTTGGATAAAGAAGATTTGCCTTCCTGGTCATCTCTTTGGCCTTTTCAATTTTATCTTCGGTGTCAAGAAGAGCGCTGCTAGAAGCATCTATGGCGTCCCCGAGCTCGACCTTCTTCGTCTCCAAGGATTTCAAGTCTGAAGAAATGGCCTTAGCGGCTTCCTGAGCGGCGAGATGGGCTTCATGCATTTGAGCGACAAGGTGCGTAAGCTGCTCATTAACCAAAGACTCTAGGTCTGAATGGCTGAGACGGCGTCATTCCTCTACATCCCTCTCAAGTTGGTCTACCAAAAGTTCCAATGCAGCAGCCTGGTCATCTCCTCCAAAATCTCGAATACTCTCAATGTTTCGAGAGAAGACCACCTTTAGAGTAGAAAATGAAGTAGTCGAGCCTTTCAAAATCAAAGCGATGGATCGCCTCAAGTTCTTATAGAAGCTATCGACTAATTCGGCCAGAAATTCATTCTCGGCCTCAATCACTCCAGGCAGACGGGCAGCCTCTGAAGATTCCACCAACTTTACTGACATTACCGTGGAAGGAATAGTAGAAGCACTGGCTGCAGCAACATGAGAGGTTATCGGTGATCTCGGAGGAGTCTTCATCGAAACCAGTACACTAGCCACAACCGAGGTCGGACTAGTGACTGCTTCCGGGAGAACGGGCTCAACCACCAGCATTGGGGAAGTAGGACTTGTAATCACCCTCAGCTCCGCACCTGGTAAGATAGATGGCGCCGGCGAGACTAAAGGCACCTCAGTCGTTGATATAGTTGGAAGTGAGTTTGCCTCCGTGACTACGGTCCCCTTAATCTCTGTTCCTTCGGCTGGTTCAGGCTGATAAGAGGGCAGGTCACCATACAAGGCATCCAACTCAGCAGCATCCGCTGCGGTCGAAGCACTTGTTTCACCCCTGGTTCTCTCAGAAAGACGGGTGGGCTCTCTTGAAGTCAACGCACCCAAAGGCGGAACACCTGCAACAAGACTTTGTTTAGGCAAGGCATGACAAATAGCAAGAGTCAAAAGACCACAACAATACCAAAAGATAATGTCGCCTCAATCGTTTTAGTGGCGGTATCAGTCTCTGTCGGCTCCATGGGAAAATCTTTGGCGGAGTCAACACGAATGGCCGGCCCGCCTTCGCTTGCCGAACCCTCCGTGGTCCACCCAAGGGAACTAGAAGTTTCAGAACTTCCTTTCGAAGTCCCAGCGCCCGAAGGACCGATGCCAGCCGCACCGTCTCCAGACCCTTCTGAGACGGCGAAGTAGCCAACCTCATCGCCCTCCTTATAAGTAAACAAGGGATCATAGTGTTCCCCTTGTTCTCCGACAGTTTCAGCTCTCGAGCTTCTCACCGCTTCGGCACCTGAATTACAAAGCAAGTAATGAGCTATCCAGAATACATGAAAAGCATATTACAAGGACGAAACTGATCTTACCTGGGTCCGGAGTGGCTTCGCCAGTCGTCGGTTCAGGAACCGCTTGTTCAGCTACTAATGGGGCAAGAGGAGGAAGTGCTGCAGAAGGTTCGCCCTCTGCAACAACCGTAGGAGCGTGACGCCGGGGCTTCTTCACCAACTGCTTCCTACGAGATCCACCCTCCCGTTTTCTTTTGAAGTGGACGTCAGGATCCTCTTCCTCCACTTCTTCTACATCAGCACGTTCTATGGGGGCCGTCCCCACCACGCCAGAAGCAGCTGCTGGAGCCTCAGCACCTGTCTCCGCTTCAAAGCGAGGACTTCCTGCGTCCGAGGCTTCGCTGTCATCGACAGCAACGAATTCCTCTATGCCCGGGACGCGAACCCTCTTACCCTCATTTTTCTCAGAGACCTTCCGCTTTAGTCGCTGAGAAATTAACTTCACACCCGAAGAATTAACAGAATATCCAAGGGGTGTGGAGTTGGAAGTTGCATACTACTGGCAGAAGCCCAAAGTCGTTAGAAGGTTAGGAGTCCTCAGCGGCGTGCACAGCCGCGCCTCGGTACAGCCTGCGATAAAGAACCGCCAGGCACGGGCTCCATCAATGAGGCTCCCCATGAAAGCCAGATTGCTGTTTGGGTTGCCCACATACAGTTGGTCATAACCAAACTGACGGGCGAACCGACTTGAAACGTAAGGCTCCAAATAACAGGTGTCCCCGCTTCTATACAACAAATGTGAGGGCCGAATGCTAACCAGCCACTCAAAAATTCCCCGGCTTAATGACGTCTGCCCTTCTCCCAAGTCCTTGAATTCTTCACCATAGCCCGCATCCCGAATGTACGGGAAGCAGCGGAAAAGGCTATAGACGTCATAGCGGTGCAGCAATTTACGGGCCTCAGCCACGTAAGTCTTCTGCCATGAACATCCTTCGAATCGGCGGAGAAGCGTCGTTCGAACACCTTCTGGGGGGTCCTGTCCGGCTTCAATCAAGGAGGGACAGTGCAGGGCGAACCACGCCATCAAATAAGTGTACGGCAGACCTATTCTGGGGTTGGGTCCGTCGCGGGGTAAAACAGTTCCCTTTCCACGATTCATCGTTGGCGGCCTACAGAAAGCCTCCGTCAGTACGCGAAGGCCTCTCTGAATACAGCACACCATGGCCGGGAGAAGTCCCAAAGAACGACCATAGACTAAACGAACGGCAGGCAACAAGACAGTCGGATGAATGACGTCGCCCGAAGAAGACGGCACCACACACCTCTTCAGCCAGACCGTCAAGAAACCAGCCAGTAGTGCCTTTCGGGACATCGGCCGACGAGCCTGGTGATGGAAACTTCGAAGAACATTGCCTTTTTCATAGGGTCCGTCATCTTCTTCCACAATTAGATCCCCTTGAGAATGCTTTTGCATCCGACTAAAGATGTCCTCGTCAGCAACTCCATAATGAGCCATTTCAGGAGTGTTTTCCATATCGGGGAACAAATAATCTCCCCAGCTCTTCAAGCTGCATGAAGTTCCCTTATTGCTTCCATGCATACTGGAGCAAATGTACAAATAGCACATTAACTCCCGGTAGGTCTCAAACAAGGCGGGTTCCTGCTTCTCCAGAAGTGCCAATTCCGCCTCGCATGGGAAGTATTCTTCATATGGGAAAGATCCCAAGGGCAAAGCAGAGACTTCCCACATCTCATGCAGAGCCATGCCCAGTTCGCCAATAGGGGTGAAGAAAGTCCCTGTAGCCGGGCAGTATAACTCGAAGATGGCGTAGAAGCATGCTACACTCATCTGAATGCCTTAGCAGGTCGCCCTGACGGCCTTATAAAGGTTCAGCCTCTCCATATCCTCCTCGAAATGAGCAATGACATATAGAGTCAAATCCCTCCACCATGCCTTCGGAGGGTGAATCCAGCCTGGAGTCCTGAAATCAGTGGCCGGGTAGTTCCCATAAACTTTAAAGAATTGATTGCCAAAAGTTTGTGCCACTGCAGGATTTTCTCCCACTGGGATCTCTCGCAGTACATTCCCAGGGTGTAGGCCCATTATGCAACGAGGAGGCCCTGCTCTTGCATAACCAGGAGAGTGAAGCATCAATTTTCCTACGTGGACGGATTCGGTACTCCGACTCACTTGCCACTGCATTTTCCGAGCCTTCGTTACGCATTGGAAGAAGGACAGAGGAAAGTGCCGCTTGCTTGACGGAAGATAGAACTTCTCGCTATCCAATTGAAAAATCCATTGCCCCTCTCCGCCCAGCAGCTGGCGATCATGGTCTTGTGCCGCGTCTCCAAACATGAAGTCGGGCTTACGATGGATTCTTCGGTCAGAATCTTCAAGAGGAGCAGTAGTCAAAATGCTCCTCATGGTGCGTTGGTCCCCACCATAAATAAGCGTGTCCCGAGCAGGAGAGCTCCGCTCGCTGAACAGAGAAGCCTGCCCTTGGAATTGCAGGCTAACATTGCCATCTAACCCCATGGCCGTGCCAAATAGACTATTCAAAGGACCAGGAGTGTAGTGCACTGCAAGAACAAAGAAAAACCATGATTAGTTCATCAGCCGAACAAGGGCTAAAACAAGAAAGCAAAATTTGATAAGGCATAGCCTCGCTCTCTGAGGGAAGCTGGCCTAACGATAGCTTCGCCCCAAAGCTTAGCTTCGCAGCTGCAGCATATCTCCGCATTCCACACGAAGGCAGGATACAGGAAAATATCCAAGTGTTAGCTTCGCTCTAGAAGCTTAGTACAACAGAATACGACACAGCCCCAAGGGCTAACTTCGTCAAAAGGGTATTACGGTCCTTTTTTGTCAAATTTCAAAGGACAACTTCGCATCCTGTCATTCAACAGGATGTAAACCGCCTAAGGAATAGCCTCGCCTGGAAGCTTGAAGAAGAACTCCTCAGTTCTTGGATTCCCGATCAAGAAATCTAGGGAAATTCAGGGGGTTGAATTCCCTAAGAATAATGGATCATAATTGATCATTCTTGGGTTCATCCAAAGATAGCCAGAAACTGGCTTTAAGAGAGAGACAGCAGTCTCTAATCGAAAGGGAAAGTTCCCTACCGACGATTGGTCGTTCGATGACCGGAGGAGGAGAAGGACCCTCTGCTGCAGAAGTTGCCACCTCTTTTCCCGCTCGTCTCTTGGGAGCCATTGAAGAACAGTGGAAGTTATTGAATTCTTGAACAAAGAAGAAGAAGAAGAAGAAAAGAGTCAAATGCTCTGGAAAATTCAAAGAGAAGTGATGACCTTCTCTCTCTCTCAGCCTGATGAGGCTTTTATAGGCCGATGAGCGCCTGAAATGACGCCTCGAAAAGAGTACAGACTGTCGTTTCAAATTAATTTGAAACGGCGCCTAAAGCGTCTTCCCGAGAAGCGCTAATTCAGCCCCACTAAGGGCTAACTTCGCCACGAGTCAAATGCGGACTTCGCGCGATGTATCAATAACTTCGCCGAAAAGCTTGCCTTAGCTTCGCTAAAAGCACAGTCCAAACTTCACGGGAAACTCATGCTAGTTTCGCTGGAAGCGCGTTCCTGATTCAGAAAGGATTCTATCTTTAACTTCGCGTGAAGTCTAGCTCCGCCGGACCAATTCAAGTGTTCCAAAATTCAAAAAGAAGGCATAGCAAAATCAGATAAGCAGAAAATAAATCTTTATTGATTTAAAAGGGAAGGTACATTGATACTACTACATCAAGGTTGTGTTTCATACAACAGAGTCATTTGCTCAAAAGGCATACAAGTGGTCTTATCTACTTTTAAGCCAAACCAACTGGACACGAAAGGCCTCCCTCCTGCACAAGGCCGTAATCCTTCGCACAAGAACAGATGGTGCCACCAGGACAGATGGTACCACCAGGAAGTTGAACCTTCCGTAATTAAAATTGGCAAAGGACTGATCGCCACCAGCAGGTTGGATCTTCTTTGTTGAAAATTGGCAATGGGAAGATCCGCGATCTTATAGGTGACGTCTGCTTTCCCGAAGTGGATCATCTCAGATAAGCGGCTACCAGCCTCGCCTCTAAGTGGATCATCTCGGATAAACGACTGCCAACCTCTTCTGGAACGCACATCGGCTGCCCCAGTTTGTTCCTCCTGCTTAAGATTAAAGTTTCAACCGGAAAAGCAAGAGGCAACTTCTTGGTCTTTTTCATCAAGTCAAAAGATTGGCGAACATAGCTCGCTGCAATGCAAACTGAAACAAGTTAGCAGTAAGTCAAAGGAAATGCTAAGTCAAATTCTTTGGGGCGAAGCAATTTATATCAGATTCAGTTAAAGACTGATTTCAGCTAAAGCAGAGGATAGCCTCGCTTGCACGGTGATGATGGGCTAGCTCAGCATAAGCCAAGTCCTAGCCTCGCCGATATGGCTAAGCCAGACTGACCCTGAGGGACGCAGTCTTGACCCCACCTATATGGCAAGACTGGCTCAACCTTGAAGAGACTTAAGTCCCAAGTTTTGCCTGTGTGGCGAACTTAACAGGCAAGCATGCAATGATCTTCCTTTGATCAAGTCAAAATGATAGCTTCGCTGGGAAGCTGGGCTGAAACCCTTCTCTGCAAATCAGTCCAATACAAACAAAGGATAAGGGAAATCAATCCCTGAGGCAGCTGTTAAAGCTAAATTAAGGGAGTTAAACTCCCTAAAAGTGATCAGTCTATTGGTGAAGTCTCAGGATGACCGAGACTTACCGATCCTTGGCCGGGTAATAACCAGAGTGGGCATCCCCACTAGTTCAGAGATCTGAGTATCTCTCTCAACCAAGAGAAGAGAAGAGAAAAGAAGACCACTTCTCTTCAGAGGACCTCAGATGTCCTATTTATAGGCCTCATGGCCTGAGCGCTGCCACCTTAAACATGGAAGCGCGAGCGCATTTAAGGCATTAATTGAGCCTTGAAAAAGGGAACGGTTTCCCTCGAAACTGTACAAGGAAGAAATGATCTCCCTCATTAAGGCATTTATTAAACCTGGAAAAAGGGAATATTCTCCCTCGGAAGCGCACAAAGGAGAAGCAATTCTCCTCGATTAATGCAAAAGAGTTTATTATAACCTCGAATAAGGAGCGATCCTTCTCGTAACTGGCCGAAGGCTGTGGCCTTGAGAAAAGGAAGATGTTCCAAAGCGAACTTGTTCCGGAAGCTCGAACGCGAAGCTACTCAGACGCGGAGCTACCTAGACGCGAAGCTACCCAGAGTCGCGAATCTACACGATTCTTCAGCGAATCTATCCCAAAGCAGGATTAAAAGCGAAGCTGAACTCAACCACCATGGCGATGTTCGTACTTCACATACCACCGATCAAAGCAATTCAAAGTATTTTGAAGTCTGAGCCATTGCAGACTTCCGAAAACTTTGAAGGGGGTCTTATTGACACTCTAAGAAAGACAAGATCCTGACTAGCCTGATCGATGTCTACACTTGTTGACATTTACAAAAGACAAGTGAAAGATAGGCTGATTGGTCTGAACAATGTCTAAACTTGTTGACATTTACAAAAGACAAGCGATAGACAAGCTGACGACCAGTTCTGTACTTGTTGACATTTACAAAAGACAAGCGACAGATAAGCTGACGACCAGTTTTCACCCATCTCCGAGGGACAAGGAAGCAACTTGGACTCTACTGATCCAGTGAAGCAGACAGGATTTCCCCTACTCTTATAGCGCGGGATGGGATTTCCCCTACTCTTATAGCGCGGTGTTAGAATTCGCAACGAGATGGGATTTTTCCCCACTCGGTTTTCCATAGCACGGGGTTGAACCCGCAACGAGATAAGATTTCATGCACTCGGTTTTTCATAGCACGGTCTTGGAACTCGCATCAGGCCACGGGCTCCCTTCGCCTAAACCTACAAGCAGATGAACACATACACGCATTCATATTCTGAAATGGGATTTTTCCCACTCGGGAGATAGCTTCGATGTGGGATATCCCCCACATGGAGGATAACTCTGTTGTTGGGTTTGCTTCCACGTTGGAGGTACTGGATCATCACTTTGTTTAGGGCCCCTATCCAGAAGATGCCCAATCTATCAATGGGTTGTATCTCCATTTCATGCCACTTTTATACAAGTACCGATGTGGATGCAACCGCATGTGTTTAGGTATATCACGAGGGTTTTCTTAATAAGATTATCCCATCAACGTACTAACCCCATGTAGACGTACTCCAATTATTCCCCGAGAGGAAAGCGACGACAGGTATGATATTTGAATTCTTCAATGCTTGAAACCTATGCTGCATTTGTCATTCTTATCTATATATTATTGTATGCTTGTGTGCGCATTATAACTGCTACACCCATTCCCCGATCTACATGCCCCGAGATAGATTAACCCCACTTGGAGGCAACTAAAGATCATCCTACAAACATTCCAACCACACAGGATCTAAGTGAAAAACACGTAGAGGGGGGGGGGTGAATAGGTGTTAATGCTAATCTAGAAACTAAATGCGCTAAATGCGGAAGCTAAAACAAATTTTGCAACACACTTAGTACAACACACAAGTGTAGCCGAATTCCCCGTGAAGGGCTCTGGACTAACTCCTCTTGATTCCCCTAAATATGGGTTGAGGTGCTATATGAAGCTCTTGTGGTTAAGTATAAGTTAGGCACACACAAACAATCCAAGCATATAAGAATGAGCAATATGAAACAATGCTCAACACAAGCAATAAGATATGAATAAATGAATGATGCTTTGCACAATTAAAAGAGAGAGAGGGTAAGAGAGACAATGGATCAAACGCTAACAACAAGATATGTTTCGAGGTTCGAGCCCCTAGCTCTACATCCCCGCCTTCACCACCGTGAAGGATTTCCAATCCACTATCTCCCACCGAGGGAACCTCCACCGAGGAGGATTTGTTACAACAAGGGAGTACCGAACTCCTCTCTCAAACACCGCCTCACAACCGAGGGGTAGGCCCGTAGCCAATACGACAACCAACACCTCTACCGAAGAGGGTTTACAAACCAAACTCCACCTCTCACTAGAGGGAGCAAACACAAACCTCAACCTCTACCAAAGAGGGAGCACCCACAAAGAAAGGGTTTACAACTAGTGGTGTATCACAACCACAAACAATCTCTCTTTTCCAAAAAACAAGATCCTAATAGAATAGGATAGAAGATAGCTCAAGTGTGGAAAACAAGTGTTTTGATCAAAGAAATTCTCTTGGGAAAACACCAAAAATGATATAGAAATTTTAGCTCAAAAACAATTCCCAAAACCTAATTTCTTTGAAATAAAACAAAACACTTAAAAACAAACAAGATTGATCTTTTGGCTCTTTAAACACTTTTGAAAACTTATTTTTAAAACCAGAGAATGGGGAAATTTTTGCTCTAGAAAATCTTGGCCAAAATCCCAAAGAAATGGGGTTTATATAGGCCAAACAGAAAACTAGCCGTTAGGCTGATGTGTCAGCCTGACAGGCTGGCGGTCGACCGGCCGGTCGACCGCCAACGGTCAGAAATATGACCGTTGGGGCATCCGGTCGATCGTTCGGCCGACCGCCCAGATACAGAGAGCAAAGCTCTCTGGTCCGGTCGATCGGTCGGTCGGCCGGCCCACTGTGCTGCCAGACGTGCACAGCTCTGTGCACGTCGGTCGACCGGCCCTTGGTGCGGTCGACCGAGTGGTCGACCGACCTGGCCTGTCAGCCACAGTCTGGGTCAGAAACTGGGTCAGAAAAACATATTAAACATATTTCTAAAAATCTTTTAAGTCTTGTAAAAATCTCCAAAAATAGTTTTATCATTTTGCATTGATATATAAACTTATGATAAACATTTCAACTCAAATATCAAACATATGAACCATTTTTGTGTTTTATCATTTTTACCAAAAATCAAAACATGTATTTTATCAAACTTGGATTTTTCAATACATGAATAGGAAAGTCAAAATAAGTTTATATAAGTCATGTAAGCATGTATGTATATTGAACACATCTAATATACATAAAAACAAAGTAAACTTGTTTTGATCAATCTATTCATGAAAACCAATATCAAAACCAAAACGTGTATGTGTATTGTGCACTTGAGCATATCAACTATTCTTATCTTTACACATGGATCTAAAACACACTAAACTAAACTAGGGTACCTAAGTCTTCTTGATAATCTTCATCTTCAAGCCGACTCGATTCCAAACGTGATCCACCGAGTGCAAAGGTATGATCTTGATGCTCGGGCACTGGAATCACCATGTGAAGGCTTCCAAAACTCCTCTTTTTGAAGCAGTCACCAACTAATATCTTGTTACATGATCTGAAACTAAAATCACAAGATTATTAGTAAATATAACTACATGAGTTAATCATCATCAAAACTAGAGAGGAAGGCCTCCGGGCCAACAATCTCCCCCTTTTTGATGATGACAAAACTCATGGAGTTATATATGCATGGATTAAAGTTAAGCTTCAAAGAAGCTCCCCCTTAACTCATGCATAAACAAATAAACAATAAATATGCAATGAATGACAATGCATAATCATGCATAAACAATAAAAAGGCTCTAAATACCAATGAAATGTTCAAAAACAAAACATGCTCTAGATACCAATTAAAATTAAACTAAATTAAACTTAATATATGCAAAACATAAACATGCATATATAAAACTTGATCAAACTCAAAATCTTTCTCCCCCTTTTTGTCAATCATCAACAAAGGGGTAAAAACTAAAACAAAACAAAATCTTCTCCCCTTTTTAATACAAAGAAACAATCATCAATAAAGGGGTAAAAGCAAAACTAAATCAATAAATTTTTCTCCCACTTTTTGTTCGAAACAATGAATCAACAAAAGGGTTAATAAAAACAATATTCTCCCCCTTTTTGTCTGAAACAAAAACAAAAACCAAATAGGGGTGACAATCAATTAAGGTACCAATTGAAAATATGTCAAAGGAGCATCTTGATACCAATTGAAAGTAAACATAGATCAATCAACAAATGGTATATGCGATATACATTCATGAAGAGGAAGATGTGAAGCTTCCCTACATAGATACATTACATGAAGGAGGGATGACAAGCCCTAATTCACATAACGTACACTATGCAATGCATAAGAGGAGATGTGAAGCTCCCCCTACACACGTGTATCACATAAAGAAGAGATGTCAAGCTCCTCAATACAAGATACACTCAACATGAATCTATATGTATAAGAGATGTTAAGCTCTCCTTGCATATAGGCAATACATATCAAAACTCTTGAATTTATCTTTTTAAAACAAAATTTTGAGATACCAATTTAAAACATTCAAATAAACATCTTGATATCAAAAAAATATTTTTCTTTTTAAGTATATGATATCAAATGAAATGACTATTTTCTATCATAAAGCAAGGGAGTGGAAATACAAATACCAATTGAAATATGAAAATCGAATTTTCTCCCCCTTTATGAAATACCAACAAAACACATGCATAAGCTTGTTTAAGAAACCAATTGAAAATTGAATCAATTAAAACAAAATTGAAGCTCAAGCTTAGCATAAACAAAATATATATGTATGAAAAATTAGATACCAATCGAAATTGATACTATTTGAAGTGTAAGCATACATACATAAAAATATATATGAGTATACAAAAATGTCAATATTGATACCAATTGAAAGAATTTCAATGATACCAATTGAAACAACAATAATGATCAAGTGTATACATCATATTACCTAGCCTCCCAATCATGTTCAAGTTTAAAATGATTTTCAATATAAGGCATACATGAGCATGATCGCCCATCCATCCGCCCGTAGATGGTAGGGGTTTTCAAAAATAGATTTGAAAATATAGTATGTTTGAAAAACTCTACCAAATGAAGAATACCGTAACTAGTTATGTGAAAAATTTGTAAACTAGTACGAAATCCTTCAAGTAAGGAATAAAATAAAATTATTTTTCATGAAACATGAAATCCACAAAATAGTCAACACTCATAATCAATTAAGCATAAATATGACTCATGAAAACAAACACATGAGTAAACAATAAATGTGAGTGTACAAATACAATGTGAAGATCATAATCATGAAAGATGGTCAATAAGCTCAATATTCCTTGAAACATGAAAACATGAAAATCATCAAAACTTATTTAATCTTCAAGGTATATGTATGTCTTATACAAACTAAGGTATACATACATATCCAAACACAACGAGTCCACAAAGATATATGCATGAAGGCACGTAGCTCAAAAGGATGTATATGTATAAACAATAGTTTGGATAAAATAGACATATACATGAAGTTAAACAAAAATCATAAAACAATTCCAAAAAGGGAATACAAGTTTAAAATGCATGGATCATCAAAACTAGACTATACTAGCACATCTAATGGGTTCAAATAAGCATTCAAGCTCAAACATATATAGATTTATTTGTGGCCCACTATATGTACAAATATATACCTAGTCTTAATGAAAACTAACATCTAAACATGTAATCAAATCATTAGGCATAAAACAAGATGTAAATCAACATGAAAAACATAAACATGATTATTATGTAAATTCACATGTTATTAAACCTATGATAAACATGATAGCTAAACAAATGGTGAGAACACTAAAATAATGGTCCATATTAAACATGGGTGTCTCAAAGGCTATACATGCATGTCAATGGTCTAATAATCATGGCATTTACACAATAATCTACAAACAATAAAACATGCTATAAACAATGAAATGGAAGGCATGTAAACAATAATAAGGAGTTAGGAATCGTTACCAAAACCTAGAAGGCAACTTTCCATGTCTCCAAAACATGGTGGTCTTCCCACCAAACCTTCCCTTGAAAGTGATGCATCTAATTGATTTCCATAAAGTTCAGAACGCATCCACTCCAAGGTACGGCAACTCTCACATCATGTGAGAGCCCACACCTACATCATAAACAATAGGGGTGGTCTTTGGTACCCATATCTTATTGGGTCCATGGGGTTAGTACCTTCTCTAACCCAAACAAATTTATTTGCTAAATTACAATCATGTATACGATCAAAACAAAATTTAGAAAGGTGGCCCTTACGTCCACAATGTGTACAAGTGTACACATGAGCATACATGTGATGGGTGTGTCCGCGAGGAGCATGTGTATGCCGTGGGGGGTGTGCATGAATAGATGGAACTTGTTTCTTTCGAAACAAAGTTTCCAAACGTGTATGACCCACTACACATTGGCTCAAAGTGGAGCCCAAACAATCAACACTCTTCTTCAAAATATTTATATCATTATCAATTAAAGAAGAAGTGTGGCATGCAATAGGTGAAGTGTGTGATACTACCTTAGCATGACAAACATGAGAAACAATATCATTTTTCAAAGATTTATTTTTATTTAAACAAATTTCTAACTCTTTTGAAATAAAATCAATTTCTCTTTTTAAAGAATCATTTTCTTTTAAAACAAAATCAATTTTTGAAGACAAGTTTTCATTTTTCTTCAAAACATTATTACAATCATTTTTATTTTTCAAAAAATTATTTTCTTTTAGTGCAAGATCAAGTTGAGATCTCAATGAATCCCTTTCATTATAGACCTCAACCTTCTCTTGCAAAACCTTGTCAAGTTTAGAAGACAATTTTTCATTTTCTTTAGTTAAAGCAAATGTCTTCTTTTTCAAAATGTTATATTTTTCTATTAATTTTTCACACACAATAGATAGTTCTTCATTTAAAGCATGGGGATCAATATTATCATCACATGAAGAACTAGCACTATCATCACAATCTAAGTGGGATTCCGAATGTACCTCAAGGGAGTCATTCCCTTGGATCATGAAGCATTGAGAGTTGGATTCTCCACTAGATTCTTCCTCTTGTTGGATTGGCATTTGAAGCTTGGAGGTGGTGGTGGTTGTCAAAATGTTCCACGCTGCAAGGCGGAATCAATGTTAGAAACACGCATAAGATAATCTTTAGGAAGTGTGCTTCTAATAGCCTCAAGGGCTTGTGCATTGGCCCCTATATGCTTCCTATCACTAAGGTAGGATTCCTTGGTAATGGCAAGGTGAACCTTATAACCTAGGGTTTGTAGGTAAATGGACATCCTAGTCTTCCAAACAAGAATGTTGGAAGGGTCAAACATAGGTGGGGTCATGAAGTCCATGGGTCCAAACTATATGTGTGCAAACAAGCAAATGCAAATGAAGATTAGCAAACAAAGGATCTCACTCCTAGGATGTTAAGCCTAAAGTATCAGGAGCGTAGGCTCTGATACCAATTGAAAAACACCTAGAGGGGGGGTGAATAGGTGTTAATGCTAATCTAGAAACTAAATTCGCTAAATGCGGAAGCTAAAACAAATTTTGCAACATACTTAGTACAACACACAAGTGTAGCCGAATTCCCCGCGAAGGGCTCTGGACTAACTCCTCTTGATTCCCCTAAATATGGGTTGAGGTGCTATATGAAGCTCTTGTGGTTAAGTATAAGTGAGGCACACACAAACAATCCAAGCATATAAGAATGAGCAATATGAAACAATGCTCAACATAAGCAATAAGATATGAATGAATGAATGATGCTTTGCACAATTAAAAGAGAGAGAGAGAGGGTAAGAGAGACAATGGATCAAACGCTAACAACAAGATATGTTTCGAGGTTCGAGCCCCTAGCTCTACATCCCCGCCTTCACCACCGTGAAGGATTTCCAATCCACTATCTCCCACCGAGGGAACCTCCACCGAGGAGGATTTGTTATAACAAGGGAGTACCGAACTCCTCTCTCAAACACCGCCTCACAACCGAGGGGTAGGCCCGTAGCCAATATAACAACCAACACCTCTACCGAAGAGGGTTTACAAACCAAACTCCACCTCTCACTAGAGGGAGCAAACACAAACCTCAACCTCTACCAAAGAGGGAGCACCCATAAAGAAAGGGTTTACAACTAGTGGTGTATCACAACCACAAACAATCTCTCTTTTCCACAAAAAAGATCCTAATAGAATAGGATAGAAGATAGCTCAAGTGTGGAAAACAAGTGTTTTGATCAAAGAAATTCTCTTGGGAAAACACCAAAAATGATATAGAAATTTTAGCTCAAAAACAATTCCCTAAACCTAATTTCTTTGAAATAAAACAAAACACTTAAAAACAAACAAGATTGATCTTTTGGCTCTTTAAACACTTTTGAAAACTTATTTTTAAAACCAGAGAATGGGGAAATTTTTGCTCTAGAAAATCTTGGCCAAAATCCCAAAGAAATGGGGTTTATATAGGCCAAACAGAAAACTAGCCGTTAGGCTGATCTGTCAGTCTGACAGGCTGGCGGTCGACCGGCCGGTCGACCGCCAACGGTCAGAAATATGACCGTTGGGGCATCCGATCGACCGTTCGGCCGACCGCCCAGATACAGAGAGCAAAGCTCTCTGGTCCGGTCGACCGGTCGGTCGGCCGGTCGGTCGGTGCTGCCAGACGTGCACAGCTCTGTGCACGTCGGTCGACCGCAAGGTCGACCGGCCCTTGGTGCGGTCGACCGAGCGGTCGACCGACCTGGCCTGTCAGCCACAGTCTGGGTCAGAAACTGGGTCAGAAAAACATATTAAACATATTTCTAAAAATCTTTTAAGTCTTGTAAAAATCTCCAAAAATAGTTTTATCATTTTGCATTGATATATAAACTTATGATAAACATTTCAACTCAAATATCAAGCATATGAAACCATTTTTGTGTTTTATCATTTTTACCAAAAACCAAAACATGTATTTTATCAAACTTGGATTTTTCAATACATGAATAGGAAAGTCAAAATAAGTTTGTATAAGTCATGTAAGCATGTATGTATATTGAACACATCTAATATACATAAAAACAAAGTAAACTTGTTTTGATCAATCTATTCATGAAAACCAATATCAAAACCAAAACGTGTATGTGTATTGTGCACTTGAGCATATCAACTATTCTTATCTTTACACATGGATCTAAAACACACTAAACTAAACTAGGGTACCTAAGTCTTCTTGATGATCTTCATCTTCAAGCTGACTCGATCCCAAACGTGATCCACCGAGTGCAAAGGTATGATCTTGATGCTCGGGCACTGGAATCACCATGTGAAGGCTTCCAAAACTCCTCTTTTTGAAGCAATCACCAACTAATATCTTGTTACTTGATCTGAAACTAAAATCACATGATTATTAGTAAACATAACTACATGAGTTAATCATCATCAAAATTAGAGAGGAAGGCCTCCGGACCAACACTAAGCTCTGTTGATGGGATTTCTCCCTCTTAGAGCCCCGACAGCATAGTTCCGCAGTTGGCATATCCCCCACTCGAAAGCGACATCGAGCCAAACTACATTGCAAGGATTTTCCTCTCTCAGAGGCTTAAC
Organism: Agave tequilana; assembly: GCA_038442645.1. NCBI lineage: Eukaryota > Viridiplantae > Streptophyta > Magnoliopsida > Asparagales > Asparagaceae > Agave > Agave tequilana. The sequence continues at coordinate 573,877 of JAVJIF010030072.1, read as the reverse complement.
TCTATAGCTTGATTTTCCCTACTCAATGGTAAAATTTGCGGGTACCACTATGGGACAGACACCACTCGAGAACCACCCGCTGAACCATTCCAAATAAAACAAAATTCCAAACATCTTTGAGTAAAAGCAACTCTCCTAGCAGACATCCAATTCCAAACAAAACAATCATGAGACAATCTAGGCAAGATCCAAATAATACTTCAACTTCAATTTACTGCTTTATTATAAAATTTTCCGATTACATCCATCCAAATACGAGCTTGGTTATATCTAACAAGAGTAATACAAGATCTACTATATATTCATGTCTTTCTTGAAAGAAAAAACAGATACACTTTCTACCACAACGTTCATGACAACATTCAAGACATGACTCCTAAACAAATAATCCACCACTCCTATGAGAGCAATGACACTGAGAACTCTCAGGAAAATGCCAGCACTGAAGATTACATCTTGGACTACAGACTGAAGCCTGTAGGACAGTGATGATATAAACGCAAAGCCTCGTTACTCTGAAGATAAACTCAGAGCGGAGGTAGGTGAAGCAATTCTTTAGCAGGGATCTCGAGGAATACCCTATACCTCCCTCCAGTTATCCACCGGCAAAGCAACGACATTTAACAGGAGTGCAGACGGCTATACCCAGAGATCAGAACCATCATCAAGCATGCCTTGCGCTCCCCCTCCTACACGCTATAAGGACAGAGAGGTGCCGAGCCATAACTCCAGCCTGACCCGATCTGAACAAAGACCAGGCGGACATACCAGGCAGGAGCAAGGACCCTACTTATCCTCCCTGACAGTCGGGCCTCGTCACAAAGACTGACCTTCCTCGACGAGCCCATCACGAAAACTGACGTTCCCCGACATTCGAACTCTTGAACATCATGAGCGCAACAGTCATCTCCATCCTCTCCCTCTCCTTCCTCCATCGAATAAAGAGAAAGAAGACATCACTGCCCACAAATAATGTAAAATTTTGAAAGCAAGGAGTTATCAAGAAGGAACACAATTTTCCCTCAAAAGTTTCGCCTATTTATAGATGGGAAGAAACCCATGCGTCTACAGTTCAAAATTTCAATCCCCAAGAGCTGGTCCACGTCCTAAGATTTATGGTACGATAAGAACCTCAAAGATTCAAACATCTCTGCCACGACCTACCTATTAATCACTGGGAGATTCCAAAAGGCACCTGCTAAATGGCCAGCTGTAGACACACAGTAATGAGCCTGAAATATTCAGAAGAATTCAAAGCACCAAATATCTACACTGACTTCACTTTTCTGGTTTCCCTCCCATAACTACGGCAACCACAAGAGCAGGGGCATCTGTAGTGATCAAAATCTGACCAATCTTAGGGATTGAGACACGTGTCCCACCACCTCAGAAGTACCATAAGTAGTCAACACATCCAACACGCCAGTCGGCTCATATACAACCCTGATGAAAGAGAGTCTCGGGCCCAACCCTGAGACACCCCACGACTCCGAGGAGAGGATCCTGAGTTCCTTCTAATTTCTGACATCCTTAACTATCAAGCATCTCCCTAACTCCTGTTAGACACAGCTCAACAATAGGAGATCTGAATCCCCAGCATAGTCGCATTGCCATGGTATTCCCTACATTTTAAATACTCCTATTTTAGCGGGAACGGTTATGAATGGTGGCGATTGCACCAAAAATTTGCTCGAGGTGAATATAATGCACTAAAACTGGTTGAGATCTGATGTGAATTATGTTCTTAAAAGGTGCTATTGTTCTCTCGAGACTACCGTTTTAGCTAAGAGCTCAACAGGTCGAATTCACAGGAAGGGGGAGTGATGGAAGCTTTGTTGTTCGGTTCTCTTTTTTATCTTGAAATTTCTTCTTTGCTTCAAAAAGAATGAAGAAGTAGAAGAGAAGAGTTGTGTCGATGGTTGGTGAAAACAAAGTAAAAAGGTTGGTTTGTGAAAATGTGAAGTGAAAAAGAAATGCGAAAGAAGTTGATTCGGAGAAGTAGAAAACAAATTGTGAAAAAAGAAAGCGGTTTTGAAAAAAGCTTGAAAAAAGAAATGAGTGTTGCTTAAAGAAAATTTGTAAAAGAGAACAAGTTTTAAAAAGTGGTTTTAAAGAAAAGAATTTAGAAAGTAAAGCTTAAAAGCGGGAAGAGTAGATTTTTCTTTTGAGATTGTAAAAATGCATGACTAACCTCCTACTAATGGATTCCACTAACTAATAACTTTCTTGATGATAGAGCCTCACAATGGATCCTTGGCCTTCACCACTCTTGTGCTATAAGAACTTGTCATGTGGTTAACGAATAAAAGTTATTCACCCATCACCTTGTGTTACATAGCGAAAACTCAAAGGTCACCCCCATCAAGATCCATTTTAAGGTGAGAATGGGGTGAACTACAGGTGCACAATTGGTATCGATAAGGATGAATAGGTATTCTCTAACTTCACCAAACAAATCAAGGTTAGCACATCAATAAATCATCTATAACACATTGTTAAGTATGAAATATGAGAACTAGCTTGCCTATTAGTGTATTAGAGTTAAAATCCTTCATCTTTAATCATCCATAGCTCTTACTTGCACAAGGCTCTTTGTGAGGCTTATTGATTATGTGGGTTATCAATCAATTAGTTAGAGGTTAGTGGGTTAGTAGTTAGTTAGCCATGCCAAACTAGACATGGAATTGAAAGTAAACATCATTATACTATTTGCATGGACTATAAGAAAAACTTGTAAAAACAATAAGAAAACTATAGAAGGAAGAAGAAGGAGCTTATATTGATTGCAAGTCAATTACACAACTCTCTCTATTTTCTGGACTAATAAGGAGAAAAGAAAATTATACAAGAGCTCAAAAAAATTCCTAAAGAAATTCCTAAAATTCTTCTCCAAATTATGTAACTCCTCCACTTGCAGAATTAGAGGGGTATTTATAGCCTCAAAACTCTAGGGCCAATCAATCGTAGTCGTAGAAGAAAGCCGTTATGCAAGAGCCAGCTCTGATAGCCTAGCTCTGTCCAGGTGTCCTGTAGAAGCTTCTTATTCTCTCTGAATATCCTCTGGTTTGTTACAAAACTGGGATTCATGGATTGGGCTTCAAATAATCGGGTTTGAATAATGGATCTAAAAATTAAGAGAAAAGACATTAGAAACCAGTATTTTATTAGAAAATAAATGGGAAAACGTGATGTAAATAATGTAAAATTGAATACTAAACATATAAACAAAGAGTGAAGCCGAATTCTCGATGAAGGATTCTGAACTTCACCTCAAAATTTCTTTAAATTAAGAATTGAGGAGCAACTATAGCACTCTTGGTTAAATACTAGTGTGAGCACAAATATAAACAATATCAAGCATGTAAAAATGTGAACAATATGAAAGCATGCAAGATACCAAACAATCCCAAACATATATATCAATTAAGCACACGTAAATATCAAGCATATAAAAATGTTAACAATTAAGAGCAAGTAAGATATAGACATAAGTGAGTTGAGAGAGAGATAAGCAATCACAAACACGGGAGATTTGTTTCGAGATTCGAGCCACTTGCTCTACATCCCTGCCTTCACCACTATGAAGGATTTCTACTAGAATCGATCTCCCAACATCACCTGATACCACAACACTTACAATGAGCTCCCTCAAGAACTCTTGGACCTACAAGTCACTCACTTGTTCCCGCAAGAACAACACACGCGAAGCCGCAAGCTCGTCGAGACTGCAACCTCTAAAATTCCTCCAAATAACAAAGATTAGAATACTTGGTAACTCTTATCTTGATCACCAACAAACACTCTCCCAACAAACATCCTGGAGGATGGATATAACAATGAATAGGCTCAAGCTTGTGTGAGAAAACTAGATAGATTTGAGAGAGAAAAGCTCAAGAAAATCTTTTGAAAACTCAAGAGAATCACTCTTGAGAAACTCTCTTTCGATATAGAAATGAAGCTCCAAAAACTTGTTGAGAAACTCTGTGAAAAACTCTTGAAAACACTTGAAAAAATCTTCTACATAAACTGGCCAAAAAGACCCCTTAAATAGGCTGTCAAAAAACTAACCATTGAGGGGGGGGGGGGCAAGAATGGCCTGACGGTTGACCGGCTGGTCGACCGGCCAACGGTTAATTTTCTGACCGTTGGGGTTGCCGGTTGACCACACCCAAACCCACAGAGAGTTCGACTCTCTGTCGGACGATCGCTTGGTCGACCGAGCAAAGCCCGAGAGTGGGCTTAAGCCAGTCGGTCAATCGCACTTTGGGCTCGTGCATGTGTGCATGTCGGTCGACCGACTGGTCGACCGCAAGCAGCCCAGACCCTAATTTTGAATATTTTTAAATATATTTTAAATCCCATAAAATCTCCATAAAATTCACAAAAATAAGTTCATTGAAACACTATGTAGCACAAATATGTGCGATCAAAAATCTACACATATTATAAACATGTCAACTATTTTTGAGGCGTATAAATTTAAAGCTTAAAATAAAAACTGTATTTTCCAGAACTCAAACTTTGAAATGAAAAATCAATTTTTTCAAAACTTGTATAAATACAAAAATAAGATATTTGAAACACATTTGAAGCATAGTGTGTATAGATAGTATCCAATATACATAGTAAATAAAATATACTTATTTTTGACAATAAGCTCCAAAATAAGTTTTGATAAAAGCAAAACTTAAATACATAATATAAACTCATCAAAATAAGTTATCTAAATAATATGAAGCAATAATGCACATGGATGAAATCCAATACATATATAAACTTATTTTGATGAAATCTATTCATGAAACCGAAAGATGTAATCTTGATAAATCGGAACTTAAAAATGTATACATGATAAATGAAAATATAATACTCATAGAAATAAGTTTCTAAACAATTGAAGCTCTAATACGTGTGGATAGAATCTAACACATATTGCAAACTATAAAACTTATTTTATTGAGATGTAAATCATGTAAACATAAATTCATGAAACTAAAAACGGTTAAACCGCAAACATAAAATATTTAATATAAAAATAATATATAAAATTTTTTTTTTGTGTGTGAGCTTGAGCAATCCACAACTAATCTATCCTTTATATTTTATCTAAAATAAAAATCTTAAACTTACAAACTAGGATCAAGTTTTCTTGAAAATCTTCGTTTGAAATTTTTTTCTCCATCTTGACTTGATTCAAACTTGATTAAAACGAGTTAGACTCCTCTTTGAGTACTTTATGCGATCTTAAAGGTCGAGCTCTTGAATCAACATGTGATATCTTCAAAACTTAACTTCGAATCTTTTATTGAAGCTAAACATTGACTAAGATCTTGATAAATATCTGAAACTTAATAAACACAAGATCATTAGTACTATAATTACATGAGTTAATCATCATCAAAACTAAAGTGATGGGCCTTTGGGCCAACAATCTCCCCCTTTTTGATGATGACAAAACTCATGGAGTTATATATGCATGGATTAAAGATAAGCTTCATAAAAGCTCCTCTTTAACTCATGCATAGCATAAAAATAAAAATAAAACATATAGATATTCAACAATGCAAGCTCAGAATACCAATAAACTTTAGATACCAATAAAATAGATATATTCAATAAAAACTCTAGATATCAAACCCATTAAACATATATATGCATAACTGCAAATAAACATGTATATATAAACTCACTCTAAATCTCTCTCCCTTTTTTGTCAACTCATCAACAAAGGGGTAAAGAAAACAAGATAAATGTATATTCGATATAAATTCATGAAGGAGAGACTCCAAGTTAACTCCCCCTATATACATACATTATATGGAGAAGAGATGACTAAACCCTAATCCACATAAGCATAATATACCATGTATAGATGGAGATGTTAAGTTCCCCCTACACACAGTACCATATAAAGAAAAGAGGTCAAGCTCTTCTTTATATACTACACTCATCATGAATTTATATATAGAGGAGATGTTAAGCTCCTCTTACATATAAGCAATACATGTCAAAACAAATTTTGATAACCAATTAAATTAAATTTTAATACCACTTGTAATCAACCAAAATAAAATTTTGATAATACATGAAATCAATTAAACAAATTGTGATACCACATGTAAATCACTTAAACAAATTTTGATACTTCTTGAAAAATATTTTAGATACCACTTATGGATACCACTTGGGGATAAACATAAATATTATTTTATAGATAAACATAAACATGAAATTATTTTAAGTCAAAGAACTTTTCTCTCTTTTTGAAATAATCACAAACCTAATGCATAAGCTTCTTTGAAATAAAAAGCAAATATTTTGAAGAAAAATCAAGCTTAGCATGAAATCAATTTGTGCTGTAAAATATGTATGGTCAATGTATAACAAGCAAAATCAATCATATTTATGTATGTATGTCAATGAAAATTTCACTTGAAATTTAATGCATACATATATAGAAAAACATAAATGAGTATACAAAAATGAAATAATATGAGAATCATGTGTATAACTCATATCGTCCACCCTACCATTCACATGTTTAAAAAGAGAGTCATTAAAAAGCATGTTGGCCTAAAGGCCCATCACTCTAGTTTTGATGATGATTAACTCATATAATTATAGTACTAATGATCTTGTATCTATTTAAGTTTTAGAATTTTTACGAAAATCTTAGTCGGTGTTTAGTTTCAACAAAAGATTCGAAGTCAAGTTTTGAAGGTAGCACGTGTTGATTCAAGAGCTCGTACTTCAAGATCGCATCAAGTACTCAAAGAGGAGTCTAGCTCATGGATCATGTTTTGGACAAGCCAAGACGGAGAAGAAGATTTTCAAAGAGAAGATTTTCAAGACTTATGTCATGTTTGTGAGTGTTAAAATTTTGTTTTTAAATAAAATATAAAGTATAGATTAGTTATGGATTGCTCAAGCTCATATATAAACACACACAAAATATTTTAAAATATTTCATGTTAAATTGTTTTGATTTTAGAAAATATGGTTTTGGTTTTGAGCTTCAAAGAATATATCTTTATGTTTCATGAATAGATTTCATCAAAACAAGAATTTATACATGTATTGGATTTCATCCATACAAATTGATGCTTCATATTGTTTAGAAAAACTTATTTTGATGTTTCTAGCTCATAGTTTTAAGTTTTGTATTTATCAAAACTTATTTTAAGCTTATTGTCAAAAACAAGTATATTTCATCTTATATGTGTATTGGATCATATCCATACACACTATGCTTCAAAAGTGTTTTAGTATTTTTTTTGTATTTGAACAAGTTTTGAAAATTAGATTTTTCATTTTGAGTTAGTTTTTGAAAAATATGATTATCGATTTAAAGCTTAATTTCTATATCGCAAAAAATAGTTCAAAATATTTATAATATGTGTTGATTTTTTATCACGCATATTTGGATTTCAAAGTATTGATAAGAACTCATTTTTTTGGATTTTATGGAAATTAAATAAAATTTTTATGGGTTTTAAGTTAGAATTTCCAACCTTTTAAAACCATGTTTTGGGCTTCTAGCGGTCGACCGAACTAGGGGTCGATCGATCGCTCGGTCGACCGACCGACGTGCACAAAATGTACACAAGCCCTAAGCTTGAGGGTTAGTCGACTAGACGGTCGATCAATCTAGAGAGCATGCTCTCTAGATCTGGCCCCGGTCGACCGAGCGGCCGACCAACCAGAGAGACCAGCTCGCTGGTTCTTACCTCGGTCGACCGCGCGGTCGACCGATAGGTCAAGTCTGGGTGCGATCGACCGGCAACCCCAATGGTCTAAAAATTACCGTTGGCTGATCGACCAGTCGATTGACCGACAGGCTATCTAGCCCCAACGGTTAGTTTTTGACAGCCTATATTGTGGGATGTTTTGGACCTGTTTTGGGTAGGAATTTGGAGAAGTTTAGAATCAGTTTTTCTTATCTCTTTTAGAGTTTTTCTCCACATGTTTTTGGGATAAAACTTCCATATCAAAAGGAGAGTTTTTAAAGAGTGTTTTTCTTGAGATTTCAAAAGAGATTTGCTTAAGTTTTCCACCACAAGTTCTATCTAGTTTTTTCACACAAACTTAAGCATTCTATTGCTATATCCATCCTCTAGGGAGCATTTGTTGTGAGAGTGTTTTTGGTAATAAAAGTGTAGAGATCACCAAGTGTTCATCTTTATATTTGAGGAGGCGAACTTGCGGGTTCGTGTTGTGAAAAGTTCTTGAGGGAGCTCGGTGTAAAAGTGCGACCTCGACAAGCTAGTATGCTCGCGTGTGTTGTTCTTGCGGGAACAAGTGAGGGACTTACGGGTCCAAGAGTTCTTGAGGGAGCTCGTTGTAGGTGTTGCGGCACAGAGTGATCTTACGGCATCGATTATAGTTAAAATTCTTCATAGTATTGATGGTGGGGACGTAGAGTAAGTGTACTCGAACCTCAAAATAATTCTCCCGTATTTGCAATTGCTTATCTCTCTCTCTCTCACTTGTGTTTATATATCTTGCATGCTTATATTGTTCATATCTTTATATGCTTAATATAATTGTGCTCTATAGATATATGTTTGGGATTATTTGCTCACACTTGTATTCTACCAGGAGAGCCATAGTGGCACATCAACTCTTAATCTAAAGGAATCTTGAGGAGATAATCCAAAGCCCTTCACCGAAAATTCGGATACACTTTTTAGTTATACTTTAGTGCAGTATAATAGTATTTAGTTTGCATAAATAGTTTTAAATTCTGCATTAGTTTTGCATTTGATTAACTTGTCACCTATTCACTCCCCTCTAGGTGACCTACAATTGGTATCAGAGCTTGGTCCTCTTGATTTGGGTCTAACAACCTTGAGTTAAAGATCTTATTTTTAGCTGATCATAATATTTACATATACACACATGAATTTTATGACACCTCCCATATTTGATACTCTTAACCTCCAAACATGGAAAGTTAAGATGTCCATGTATCTTAAAGCCCTAGGTATTTATGTTTATTTTACCACCATTAAAAATTCTTACTTTTTAACTAGCAAATATCTTAAGGCTAATGCAAAAATCATTCATGCTCTAAGCTAACCCTAAATGATGAATATTTATCTAGGGTTTTCGATATTGAGTTGGCTTTTGGTAGTTTGGAACACTCTAATCACTCTCCGTGAACAAATGCTACATCATAAGGAGAGTGATTCCGATGAAGAAAGTGATGCTTCTAACATGTGCTACATGATCCAAGGGGATAACCCCCTTGAGGTAAATTCTGATTCCAAGGTTGAAGAAGAGATGCCATATGATGATCTTGTATTGCTTTGTAAGATGCTTCTTAAAAAATATGATTTGTTGAAGGAGGAAAACAAAAGTTTGAAAAATGAAAATGATTTTGTTTTAAAAGGAAAAGACTCTTTCCAAAAACAATTTGAAATTATTTCAAAAGAAAGTGAATTTTTGAAAAAGGAGAATGTTCCCTTGTCTTCAAAATTGAATAATATTTGTGAAAAAAATAATTCATTGAAGAAGAAAATTATTTTGATTTAAAAAGAAAAAGAGATTGTTTTGAAAGAAAATGACTCTTTGAAAAAGAAAATTGTTTTAAAAAAAGAAAATATTTTTAAAAAGAAAATGATTGTTGATTCTCATGTTTCTTATGTTGTTTCTTCTAAGATTGAAAAAGATATTTGTACATTGAAGAAGAACATTGATTATTTGGGCTCCACTTTGAGCCAATGTGCATTTAATCACTCTAAATTGGAATCTATATTTCACAAGAAACAAGTTCCACACATGCATGCTCATACCCCATGACATAAATCACATGCACGCCATGATCACAACCATTCTCATATGTATACTACAGTGTACAAACGTACACATTGTGGCCATAAAGGCCATCTTGCAAAATTTTATTTTGATAGATTAAACATTTCAAATTTTACAAATAAAATATTTGGGTTCCAATTGATTCTAACCCCCATGGATCCAAAAAGATATGGGTATCAAAATTCTCACCTCTTTTGTTTGATATAGGTGTGGGCTCTCACAAGACGTGAGAGAATTGTTGCCTTGGTGGTGGATGCATTTAGAGCATGAAGAACACACCAAATTGATGCATCACTATCAAAGAAGTATGGTGGGAGGGCCACCTCATATTTTAGAGAAATGAATTGGCTAGAACAGTTTTGGTAACCATTTCTTCCTTCTCTTTAAAATGTTTTAAATATTTATATGCTAGTGTAGTAATCTAGACTCAATCACATATTGTTTTGGGCTTATATGTTGAGTTAATTGGTTATTAACTATGCATGTATTTCGAAAAACTTTATTTATGTTTTCAATAGATTTACATGTCTATCTTTTTTATTCATGTTTTTATTTGATTTAGATGTCTATATTATATGTCCATATGCAAATATTATTAAAACTTGTGTTATACATGTACAATGTTTGAGATACATGGTTTACATACTCTATTTTTTTATGTACTCAATTTATTTTTTGATTGTACATTATTGTCCTAGTTTTTGATAATTCTTGCATGATTATATGATACATCATGTTTTTGAGAAAAAAATTTCATGTAAGTTTTATTTTGAGCCTTATTGAGTTATTTTCATTGTTAGAACTTTGATTTTGATGATAATATTTGTAATGCAGATGCATTGGAGCTCTATCTCAAATGCTTATGATGAATTCTAAGTACTCAAGACTACTCAAGGATATTTAGCTATTTAGTATATTATTTATAGAATGTTAAAAGCCTTGAACACACATACAATTTACTCATATAGTCGACTTATATCTAAGTCTAGTCGACTTATATATCCTCTAGCTGACTTGACCCTTTATGTAGTGACTAAGTTCTTCCACAGATGCAAATCAATTTTCTGTTTGTTGTTTGTTAGCAGTATTAGTCGACTTACTTATACTGCTAGTCGACTAATTCATGTTGTAGTCGACTTATCATTACTGTTGGTCGACTAATTATAGTTTTCAGAAACTTATCATCTGTGTCAGTCTTGATGTAGTCGACTTGCTTCCTTGACTAGTCGATTAACCCAGGCAAAATGTCATATTCTAGTCGACTACCCTTCATACCCTAGTTGACATATAACAGTTTCTGACTGTTAAACAGTTATTAATTTTTAGTGTTTTATCTAATGTTCTGATATTCAAATTAGACTTGATAACTTCTCAACTGTCCATTGATTTTAGTTATAAATAGGGATGTTGTCCTAGGATGAACACACCAATTCAAATGATTAGTTTTCGGTCCAAACTCTGTTGAAAAATTTTGTTTTTCAGAAAACTAGTTTTCACTTTCATTTCTTCACACAATTTCAATCCTATTGTGAAGAACTCTAAGAGTCCACCTATAAGAGTCCTTATTCACGATCACATACAAATCTCAAGGCTTATATGATATTTTATAATCACTTAAAGAGAAGAATTGTACAAGGTTATCTTCTTGGTGTTGAGAAGAGGTGTACAAGAAAATTGTCTTCTTGGTGTAGAGAAGAGTTGTTACGGATTTGATAAGGATTGTTTTGTCAAGTGGTGTAAAAGGAGTTGATTTTGGCTGTACAAAATCAGGATAAGGAAAATCTCAAGCGGGTTGCTTGGGGACTGGACGTAGGTCACGTGGACCGAACTATGATAGAATTTCTTATGTTTGCTTTTGCATTTTCTGAGATTTATTTCCTTTCTTGCAAGTTATTTTATTTAACGCTAATTATCTTTGTTTTAAAGTTGTGTTGACATAATTTTTAGATCCTACAATTGGTATCAGAGCCCGACATACACTACCAACACCCTGCATACCCGGTCAACACCGTACAAGGATGGCAATGGAGCTTCCTTCATCACAATTCAGAGAAGGACATTCTACACAATGTCCACCACTATTTGATGAATCAAATTACAATTACTGAAAGTGTAGAATGAAGATCTACTTGCAATCACTCAAGTATGAACTCTGAACATAGTAGATGCACTATACACCAAGCTGACCATAAATTACAGTATATGGAATGAAGAACAAAAGAAGCCTGCAAACCTTAATGCCAAAGCAATGAACGTGTTGTTCTGTACCTTGAACAAAGAAGAATTCAATCGCGTGTCAATGGCCAGATCTCAAATCAAATATGGCAGATTTTACAGGTAACCCATGAAGGTACAAATAAGATTAAAGAGTCTAAAATTTCTGTTCTTGTTCTCAGGTTTGAACTCTTCAAAATGAAAGAGAACGAAATAATTTCAGAAATGATTACAAGATTCACGGACATTACAAATTCCTTAGTAGCCCTTGGAAAGGAATACACTCAAGTGGAAAAAGTTAGAAAGGTTTTTCGTGCACTTACATCAAATTGGGAGAAAAAATCACTGCAATAGAAGAAGCAAATGATCTCTCAATAATGTCATTAGAAAACCTTATTGGTAATTTAATGACATATGAAGTGCAACTTGAAGATCGAAAGAATGATGAACATCAACTTCAATCAAAGAAGAAAGTACTTGCCTTCCATACATCCTCAGATATGGACGATTTAGATGATGATGAAGAGGAGATGGCAATGCTCTCAAGAAAATTCAGAAAGTTCTTGAAGTAAGGTAAGTTTAATCCTACATGTTTTAATTGTAATAAAACAGGTCATATGAAGAAGGATTACTTATTGCTCAAAAACAAAGAAAAATTCAAGAGCAAAAAGTACAAAAAGAAGAAAGATTATTAGGCGTCATGAGAGAATAGTGATTTATCTTCCTCAGACGAAGAAGAAACCACTGAACATGCCAATGTTTGTTTTATGGCTCAAGAAGAAGATGAGGTACAATATACTAATCTGTTAGATGCATTTCGTGAGTTATATGATGATCTTAAGAATGAAAAGATTAAAAACAAAGCTTTATCAAAGGAAAATGAAAGAGTCAATAAAGAAAATTCTGTTTATATTTCTCAAATTTCTTCTGTAAATTCTCAAAAAGATGACTTTGAAAAAGTTAAATCATCATTGAAAAAGGATAATAAGAATTTCTTAAAAGAGAATGCTTTGCTTAAAAGAGAAACTATTTCTTTAAATTCTTAAATTTCAATTTAGATAAAGAAATGTCAAGTTTCAAAATTAAGTATGAAGAAATTTTAAAAAATGTGACAAAATTTAATAAAGGAAAAGAAAATTTAAATGATTTATTATCTTATCAAAAGATTTCAAATAATCATTTTGATATTGGATTTTCAAAAGATAAGTTTAAAAAATCTACACATGTTAGTCTTAGATTTTAAAATCTACACATATTTATGAAAAGAATCATAATCCATATAATTCTTTTGTGAAAAGAGTGCTGATATTATTTCAAAAAGAATTAAGAACAAATATATATGGATTCCTAAAAATTTAAGTATTGTGGATAAAAATGCTTATATTGCATCATATATACATCATGTATGTAATTCTTATGATTATGTGTATACTAACAAATAAAAATCAAATTCAAATTGGGTTTAGATTCCAAAAGGTTAATGTTTTTGATTATGTTATGATAGGTACCATTTAAAATGTTTATCTTATAGGTACCTTGCATGAAAAAGTGATTTCCTGATGATAGAAAATTTCAAAAATATAACGTATCATATATGTATGTGTGTGTGTGTGTGTGTGTGTCATGATATATGTTTTGTAGGGGGAGAACAATTTTTTTGTTATAACATGTTCTCTGCATGGGGAGTTATACGCACACAACTTGTCATCATCAAAAAGGGGGAGAATGTTGGAACTTTGATTTTGATGATAACATTTGTGATGCAGATACATTGGAGCTCTATCTCAAAAGCTTATGATGAGTTCTAAGTGCTCAAGACTACTCAAGGATATTTGGCTATTTTGTGTAATTTTATAGAATGTTAAAAGTCTTGAACACACACACAATTTAGTGATATAGTTAACTTATATCCAAGTCTAATCGACTTATATATCCTCTAGTCGACTTGACCCTTTATGTAGTCAACTAAGTCCTTCCACAGATGCATATCAACTTTTTGTTTGTTGCCTATTAGCATTAGTAGTCGACTTACCTATACTGCTAATCGACTAATTCATAGTGTAGTTGACTTATCATTACTGCTGGTCGACTAATTATAGTTTTCAGAAATTTATCATCTGTGTCAGTCTGGATGTAGTTGACTAGCTTCCTTGACTAGTCGACTAACCCAGGCAAAATGTCATATCCTAGTCGACTACCCTTCATACCCTAGTCGACTTGTAATAGTTTCTGATTGTTAAACAGTTATTGATTTCTGGTATTTTATCCAATGTTTTGATAATCAAATTTGACTTGATAACTTCCCTAACTGTCCATTGATTTTAGCTATAAATAGGGATGTTGTCCTAGGATGAACACACCAATTCAAATGATTAATTTTCTGTCTAAACTTTATTAAAAAATTCTATTTTCCAGAAAACTAGTTTTCACTTCATTTCTTCACACAATTCCAATTCTATTGTGAAGAATTCTGAGAGTTCACCTATAAGAGTTCTTATTCACGATCACATATAAATCTCAAGACTTATAGGATATTTTGTAATCACTCAAAGAGAAGAATTGTACAAGGTTATCTTCTTGGTGTTGAGAAGAGGTGTACAAGAAAATTGTCTTCTTAGTGTAGAGAAGAGTTGTAAAGATTTGACAAGGGTTGTTTTGTCAAGTGGTGTACAAGGAATTGATTATAGGTGTACAAAGTTAGGATAAGAAAAATCTCAAGCGGGTTGCTTGGGGACTGGACGTAGGTCACGAGGACCGAACTAGGATAAAATCTCTTGTGTTTGCGTTTGCATATTTTCTGAGATTAATTTCCTTTCTTGCAAGTTATTTTATTTAACGCTAATTATCTTTGTTTTAGTGTTGTGTTGATATAATTTTTAGATCCTACATTCATGAATTTGCTATTCACATGATTTTTGTGCACTCACATTTCTTTTGTTTACTCATAACTTAGTTTTTATGAGTATGTATGTGCTTTATGGATTTTGAGTGTCATTTCTTGTGTATTTAGCATGCTTCATGATATACATGATTTGTTTCTTATTTGAAGGATCTTTAACTAGTTCTAAAAAAAAATATTTTAAACTAGTTATTTATTCTTCATTTAGTAGTATTTTCAATGTATAATTATTTTCAAATCTTATTTTTAAAAACTTCTACTCTTAAAGGGTGGTTGGTTGGATGACCATGCCTTGTGTGCCTTAATGACTATCTTTTATCATGTGCATGAAAGTGTGGATGTTATGAGTTATACACTTGATTTTTGTTCACGATTCAAAGTTCATAAAGAAATCCATCATTGTTAAACCACGTACAAGTTATGAAACCTAAACTAGGTAAAATCTTTTTAGCAAAGTATGTAGTGGCAAGTATAGGATCGAATCCACAAAGACTTGTTTATGAAAATCTAGTTTTTAAAAATTAACTTTTATCTTACTCTAATTGACAAATTCCTTGGATGAAGGTTGGAATTATGTTTTTTTAAAAAAAAAAGATCTTGTAGAAGAAAGCAAAAGCAAAATAAAAATATGAATAAGGTTAAAAAATATATGAAGAAAGTAAAAGAAGAAAGAAATACTAACCTTTTTGCGAAGATTTGAATAATTAAAGTGAACTAAATGAAATTAAGAGATTGGTACGAAAGAAAGAGGAAAATGAACCAGTAAACTTGTTCTTATCATTGCCTTGATGTTTTTCTCCTCCAAACGATGCTAAAAACAAAAAACTAATAAAAGAAAAGAGAGAAGAATATGCATAAGATTAGAGATGAATTCATAGAATCAAACATAAGAGAAAAAATTGCTTAAAAAATAAAGAAAAATTAAAAGAGACTTTGGCTGAAGATGATGCACAATCTTGAAGAAGAATTTTGAATTTTATTCAATAATCTTTGATTACAAAACCTTCAATCTCCTCCAATCTCGCATTACAATGCTCAAAACTCTCCTTTTTTGGCTTTTCAGCTCTCTGGTCTCCTCTCTCTCTCTCTCTCTCTCTCTCAATGAATACAGGTATTTATAGGAGAATATGAAAAAGAGAGAGTGTAGGGAGATAGGAGGAGCTGGCTATTTCTGAATTTGAACCTTTTCCTTATCTCCAAACTTAATTTGATTTATCCAGAATTTTGATTTGCAGCTTATTGGCATGTTGATTGCTGAATATTACTCATCAGATGATAGAGTTCAAAATAGTAATTAATAGAAGAGTTGTAGCTATTTAAATCTTCTTTCTAGATCATCTTGAATCGTCAGATTTGAGTTTTAATAGCAAACGTTATGATTAAAATGCTAAAATATATTCAGTCTTAATTCGAATCTAAATTACTTCATCTCATCCGTTGATCTTCTCTCTATCCATTTATCCTCAGCAAAACTAATAGGGTCTTCAAAATTTTAGTTTTTCTTTGAATTTTTGTAGTATTAACTTATCTGGTAAATCCAACCCTCAGATAAGATAGCCTCTAGATTCTCTGAATTTGAGTCGATCTCCGTTTGATTTGAACTTTTGGATTTATTTGGATAGGATTCATGCTTATCTTCTCTTTGTCATACTCTGTATGAATTAGAACATTTGGACATATGAGTTTGTAGGAATTATTAAAGAATGGATGTAGGAATGCCAAAATAATTATACAATATATGTGTCCAAACATACTCCCACACTTATCTTTTGCTCGTCCTCGAGCAAAACAAAACTAACCTAAGGTTTTTATTAGACCACTTTCGCAGGTCACGCGATTGCACTTAGCATGTACAACAAGCCTCTAAACCTCTAGGTTATACCTAGAGGAGGAGTTGTAGTCTCCCGAGAGTTTTCAGTGGATTACACCCACAAAATTCATGAAGAAAAAACAATTTGTTAGTGTTTTCAAAAATGTATTTTGAAAAGAAAAGAAAATATTTGAAGTGTTTTTACAAGTATTAAGCAACTTGTAAGTTGTAGGAGCATCGAATTATTCATCCCTTAGCCTCTATTCAAATATTTGTTATCAATTAAGGTTAGGAATAAAATTATATTCGCATCTAATCTATTATTTTACCCTAAGTCATATGCATCTTGTGACCATGAATATTTTGACTAAGGGTTCTTCAACTCTAACTCTTATACCTTATTTATATATACATTAATGGTATATTCCTAACTTTCTTAGGCTTTCTAATTTACCCATGTAATGAGCCTTAGTCGATAACTCCCAAATCAGACGGTCTTAGGGCACCAGGTGAGAAAATACCCCAAGGATTTAGGACTCGAACAAATAAGGGCACAAAACTAAGAATTTATTTGGTGATATGAACTACTTTTATGCGTGAATAACCATACTTTATGAGGCACAAAAATCCAGCTTAATCAGATGATTCTTATAATATATATATTTTTTTCTTCTTTTTTCTTTTATTTAAGGCATAAGAATCTTTGTTTTTGAACCCTAAGTATGTAAGTATATAAAAGATGCATATTTTATCAAGGTAAAAATCAAGACTAGATTATTTTTTCAATTTTTTCTTCCTATCCGTAGAAATTAAACAAATATTCTTATTTCAACCAAGTATAATAAATCCTAATTATGATCTCTTATTCCCTAAAATTAACTTAATTTCTTACAAAAATAAGTCAAAGTATTATTTTTCTTTTCAAAATTTTTTTTGGTAACAAAAGAAAATGTTATTTTTTTATTTTTAATCTTTTTTATTTTTTTAGAAAACCTAAAAGAAAATATATGTTAACCCTACCCCACACTTATCTCATGCATTGTCCTCAATGTATGAATGAATGCATAGCAGGCTACAAATATAAGAATGTGAAGGGTAGATAGTACTTGATGAGGACGAGTGGATGTCATCCATCATTGCCTTGTTAAGAGAAAAAAATACAAAAACTATAATATATAAATGGATCTCTAGTATGTATAGAGATCAATCCTGATAAACAAGATTTTTCAGAAGGATTTCCTCCACTTTTGGGCTCATATACTTACGATTTGGTTTTAAACGATGGCCATTTACTTGAAAAGTGGTACAATCCATGGTATTGTAGACCTCAACTGCACCATGTGGGTGCACCTTATGAATAATGTACGAATCGGTCCAATGGGATTTCAGTTTTCCCAAAAGAGATGTAAACGGGAATTATACAGTAAGACTTTCTGTCCTGGCTGAAATTCCTTCCAAGTTATGATCCTATCATACATCATCTTCATATGATCCTTGTACCATTTTGAACAGTAATATGCATCGTTCCTTATCTCTTCTAGCTCATCTAGTTGAAGTTTTCTAGACTCTCCTGTCTTGTCTAGATCAAAATTTAGGTATTTGATTACCCAGTATACCTTATGTTCTAACTCGACAGGAAGATGGCAAGCCTTGCCATAAACTAACCTATATAGAGACATTCTAATAGGAGTCTTCAATGCAGTTCTGTATGCCCATAAGGCATCAGTCATGTGAAGAGACCAATCTTTTCTAGTGGTGTTCACAGTTTTCTCTAGAATGGTCTTGATGGCTCGATTGGAAACTTCTACTTGGCCACTAGTCTGTGGGTGGTAAGGGGTGCTACTCCGTGATTGATGCATTATTTTCTCATTAAGGCTTCAAATGTACGATTGTAGAAATATTTTTCACCATCGCTGATGATTGCACGAGGAAAGCCAAAACGAGAGAATGCATTCTCTTTTAAGAAGTTTACCACAACTTTGTTGTCATTGGTTTTACATATTACCGCCTCTACCCATTTAGAGACGTAGTCAACTGCTACAAGGAAATATTGGTATCCATGGGATATAGGAAAGGGACCCATGATGTCAATGCGCTGAACATCGAAGATTTCGACAACTAAGATGAGGTTTAATGACATTTCATTCCGGCGTGCAATTTTCCCTAATCTTTGACAATTATCACAAGACTGATAGTAGACATTAGCGTCACGAAACAGAGTAGGCCAATAAAAATCACATTGCAAAATTTTTGCAGCAGTTTTTTTCTCACTGAAATGACCTCTACATGCTTGGTCATGGCAAAATGAAAGGATGTTCCAAAATTCTGAGTCAGGAATGTAGCATCGAATGATCTAATCGGGACAATACTTGAACAAGTATGGTACATCCCATAAGAACCATTTAACCCTAGCTAAGAAACGCAATCGTTCTTCCTTGGTCCATGAATCGGGCATATGTTCCGTGACAAGGTAATTCACAATGTCAGCATACCACGGAACAGTCGAAGAGGAGATGACATTAACTGCTTATCAGGAAATGTTTCAAGGATAGGTAGTGAGTCGGATACAGATTCGACCACAATCCTAGACAAATGATCTCTACGACATTCTCAGCTCCCTTTTTTATCTTAGATTTGTAAGTCAAATTCCTCTAGGAGTAAGATCCAACAGATTGAATGGGCTTTAGCATCCTTTTTCATGAGAATGTACTTTAAAGCTACATGATCAGTATAGATTAGGACCTTAGAACCTATATGGTATGGACGGAATTTGTCAAGAGTGAAAACGACTGCTAACAACTCTTTTTCAGTGCTGGAATAGTTCAGTTGGACGTTGTTAAGAGTCTTACTGGCATAGCAAATGATATGAGAAAGTTTATCCACTCGTTGGCCTAGGACAACCCCTACAGCATAGTCAAAAGTGTCACACATCACCTCAAATAGGAGATTCCAATCAGTGATTGGATGATGGGAGCTGAGGTTAACTCAGTCTTTAGCCTTTCAAAGTCTTCCAAACTACAAGGGGTGAACTCAAAGGGAACATCCTTTGCTAGAAGATCGCAAAGAGGTTTGAAGATTTTTGAAAAAAAGTTTTGATAAAGCGGCGGTAAAATCCAGCATGGTCTAAGAAAGATCGCACCTCCCGAACAATTCTAGGAGGTGATAATTTGGCGATTAGCTCTACCTTAACTTTGTCAACCTCTATACATCTATCAGAAACAATATGTCCTAAGACAATCCTGGATTTCACCATGAAATGCCATTTTTTCCAGTTAAGAACTAGGTTCTTCTCCTTACATGTTATCAATAACAATGATGATGATGTATACCCTCATCAAAAGTAGACCAAAAGACAGAGAAGTCATCCATGAAAACCTCCAGAAATCGCTCGACCATATCCAAAAAGATGCTCAATGATTGAGTTTTTCCTGCACACAAAATATAGAATTTTAGATTTAGAAATAGAGATGTGCAAGGTGCTCAATTCTAATCCGTTGTAGCAATGGCTATGCGGGTCGTGATCCTCAAGGAGGGACTAGCGATGGAAGCTTGTGTAGCAAGTTCTCTAAAAAAATTCTTTTTTAGTTAAAAATAAAAAATAATAGTTAAAGTCAGGTTAGGAAGAAAGTGGTAGATTAAGAAGATGGAGAAATAGAAGCGAAATTTACAATGAAGTTGAGGAAGTGTGAAAAAGATTAAGAATATTGTGATTTACACTAAAAATAAAAGAAAGACAAAAAAAAACTAAAAACTTACCTCTTCGGCCTGTTTACCTTTGAACCGTTGCAACGACTTACCTTGTTTCTGAAGGCATTTAAGCATGGTGTATAGGATCTTCCCCCTTCTCGATCTACACTACGAAAACAAAAGACAAACTGATTGAGACGGGAAAGGTGTATGTAAATGTTGTTTAGAATTTACCTTGGTGCTATGTATGTATAAAGTTCAATACAACCTTTTCTTGTCTCCGTTATAGCGTAGAGCTATACCGTGTCGAACCTCAGGGAGAGCTAGCGATGGAAGCGTTACGAATCGTGGTGAGAAGAGTAAACGAAGTGTCTTCTTTGCTCAAAAGAATGAATAAAACACGGAACAAGAAATGCGAGAAGTGGAAGAATTGTTGATAATGAGAATTGGAAAGAGATCAAGAATAGAATTGCTTGGAAAGAATCAATCCACGACTAGCTTTCCTAGCTACCTTACCAAAGCTTACCAAACTCCGTGATAGTGAAGGCGTGCCTCATGTTGTCACTCCATCGGCGTAGGTTCCGTCTTGCGTGTTGATCTAATTACTTTCTCACTATGATGACGGGTGGTTTAACTCGTCGGAGAAGAGAAGACCATCCAACTTGCAAGATGAAGTAAAGCGATCACCCATGAGTTGGTGAAGATGGCAAGGCTAGTGGTTAGCTAGTACATGGAGAAAGAGTTAGCTACAAGCCATAACAAAAACAAAGCCAAACATGAAGTAAAAAGAAAGCAAATAAAGAAAGCAAGTAAAGAAAGCAAGTAAACTAGAATCAAGCTCGAGTAGAATTGAAGAGAATGGATCAATCCTTGTATTGCTTCAAGTTGTCACTCCTTGATGATACAAGCTCTCTCTCTCTTACAATCTCTCTCTTGCAATGAAATCTAGGGAAGAAGAGGAAGGAGGACTACAACATAAAGAAAACCTAATACATGCAACTAATCTCTAATCTCCTCCTCTTTCTGTTCAGTCTTTGCTCGCAGGTCCAAGTGAAGTATTTATAGCCCCCAGGAGAAGGATCCAGAACCCAGTCTGTTGGCGCAAAATCTGGGGCTCAACGGCCCCAGATCTGCCGCGTGGGCGCGGCAAGGCGCGGCCTAACTAATTCAGTTGGCTAACAGCTTTCTGTTATGAGTTGTTAAGAGTTTGTTCAGCCACGTGGACCTTCTGGATTCTTCGTTTGTTGCACGGATCTCTCTAGATTCTGGATTAGATTTGGGCTTAATCTTGGATTTGAAACTAATCACTTTAATTATTGCTAATTAAAGTGATTATTGGCTTTCACTCCATTTAAGTGTAGACCTGTAAATATATAGAGAAGATTAGTAAAAATCATGTATTTATTTGTAATATGCATGGGGATTATGTGGTAAAATATGCAATATTGTGTTACAATCACACCCCCACACTTATTCTTTTGCTCGTCCCGAGCAAAAACAAAGAAAAAGAAAAGAAAATCCTAACTACCAATTTTATTACACCACTTTCGCAGGTGACGCGATTGCACTGAGCATGTGCAACAAGCCGTTAAACCTCTAGGTTACCCTAGAGGAGGAGTGTTGTCTCCTGAGGGTTTTCAGCGGATTACACCCACAAAATCCATAAAGAAAGAAAACAAATGTTAGTATTTTGAAAATGCATTTTGAACAAGAGACATGTTTACGAACTATTTTCGCAAAAATATAAGTGATCCTAGGTCATAAGTCCACCTATAATCATTCTTTCTTAAACTTAGTCTCCATGCAAGATCTTGTTTTCAATTAAGGTAAGAATTCAAAATTGGATTGAATATTTTATCTTTCATAAAACCTAGATAATATGCACACCGTGCTCAGTGAAAATTTCTGGGATTTCAACTCTAACCATCAAGCCATTTATTTATATATATTTATTTTTTTCTTTTTTTTTTTCCTTTTCTTCCCTTAGTTTTCTTAGGCTTTCTAGTTCACCCATGTAGCGAGCCTATAACCGATGACTCCCAAACCAGATGGTTCTAGGGCACCAGATGAGAAAACATCCCTCGGGTTAAAGGACTCGAGTGAAAAAGGCCACAAAACTAAAGGGGATTATTTATAATCACCGTTAGGCGTGAATAATCATGCTTCTTGAGGCACAATTATCCAGCTTAATAAGTGAGATCACCGTTAGGCGTGAGTAACCATGCTTCTTGAGGCATAGTTATCCAGCTTAATAAGTGATCTTTTATTTATATATTTTTTTTTATTTTTATTTATATGGCATTTTTGGTCTTTGTCTCCATCCCAAGAAATGTGTAAGTGTAAAGTGCATATTATCTAAGGCAAAAAATTCAAGATAAAAATATCTCACCAATTTTACTTACTTAGCCTATAATTTTCAAACAAGATCTATTATTTCAACTAAATTTAAGATGTCATAATTAAGGCTTTCTTAATTTCTAAGATACATCTTAATTTTCTTAAAAATAGAACAAAACTTTTGTCTCTTATTTCAAAAAGTTTTTATTTTTTTATTTTTTATTTTTTAAAAGAAGTGTAAAAGAAAGAAAATCTAAAAACTCTAAGTTAGTAAACCCTCCCCCACACTTATCTCATGCATTGTCCTCAATGCATCGTGATATATGTATGCATGAAACAAAAATGAAGAGGGAAGGAAAAAATTACCTTAAGGTGGTGGTTCCGGTGGTGGTCTGATTGGTCCACGGAACATGGCCCAATCATCTTTTCTTTGGGTTTTGAGGAACCCACCAGAAATCTCAAGAATATGACCCACAAGAATGATGTATGCATGGAAGATTTTTATTATATACATGCCCCATCTAATTTCCAAATTTTCAAAATAATTTCAGAATCAATTTTATCAAGATCCTTGTCCCAGAATGGTGTATGGAATGATAGAACAGTTGACTTGGACTCAGGAAGGACAGGAACTAGTACCGACTCAGGAAGGTGATTTAAATCAAGTGATGGTTCAGGAGTCGAAGTGAGTTCAGAAATTGGGTCCAAGTCAAGAAATAGAAACTCAAGTCCACATTCAGTTTCCAACAATGGGATGTGACCTAATATGGGTGATATCTCTTTACTTCCAATATTAAGAAATTCTAGTTCATCACCATACAATTCTTCGAAACTTAAGTCAATATCTTCCACTAGAATTGTACAATCAGTTTCAGAAGTAAAGAGATTATGTGATTCTAGGTCACATTCCATATGTAGTTCAATACATGGGAAACTTGCCAATTTGTCAATGGAACTTTCAAAAATAAGGAATTTGGCAAGTTCAATATGATCCTTAAAGATGGGTGATTCAACTTCATTATGAATTGGGACAGGATCCAATGTCGACTCCGGGAAAAGATTGAAGTCAGGTAAAGTTACCGAAGTCATTATTGAATCAGGAAAAAGAAGTGAATCACGAAGTTGGGGTTCAAGATCATATTCCTCATGTAGTTCAATTCCACAAAAATGTGAACTTGCCAATTTATCAATGGGACTTTCAAAAGTATGGAATTGGTCAAGTTCACTATGATCATCAAAGATTGGTGATTCAATTTCAAAATGGACTGGCACTGGATCCAATACTGACTCGGGAAATGAAGTAAAATCATGTGAAGACACCGGAGTCATAATTGAATCAGGAAGGAAAATTGAATCATCAAGTGGAAGTTCAGGATCATGTTTACACTCAAGTTCAATTTCAGAAAAAGGAAAACTTGCCAAAATGTCAATGGGAACTGAAGTTTGGACGAGTTCAGGTGGTTGTGCTGAAATTGAATCATGATTTCCAAAATGATAGGAGTCTTGGGTCATATCAATAGAGTGTGGCATATCTGAATTAGTCAAAGATTGATAGGATAGAGTTTCCTCTTTCCTAAAAAGGTCAGCCAATTGACTCAATTGTTCTTGCACACTATTGAAAGACTCGGTATGTACTTTTTGCATTTGTAACAAAGACTCCTTCAAGCTATCTATACTCTCATCTTGACTTGATGTATGTCCAAGTGGTTGCTCAAGAATGGGAGTATAGGAATCTTGAATTTGGAAATTTTGTGAATAGTGTGAGTCAAAAATGTGTGGTGATGGAAGAGTGGACTCACACAAGAGATCTTTACTCGTTTCCATGACAAATGGTTGCTCATTAGGAAAAAGTGGAACTGAGTAAGATTCTTGAAAATATGGTGGAATTGGAGAGGCAAATGGTTTTTGAAGTTTTTGCTCGACTCTCTGTAAATTAGCTTCTATACTCCTTAGTAACTCAGATTTTTCTTCAATTGGCTTAGAAAAAGGAGTGTGAGAAGCGAAATCAGGAAATGAATATTGTGGACAAGGTGAATATGGTGGACAAGGAGGTTGATAATTAAACTCGGGGGACTGGAATCCCCAATTACTCGATGAAGAGTTGAAATTATTATGGAAATTATAGTTATTAGATAGGGGGTATGGGTCATATTGATTCGGATAAGGCCAACCCGGTGTATGTGGTTGGTGCGTATTGTAAAACACCGGGTTGGAATTATCCGAATATGGAGTCGGTGTGAAATATGGATTATTATTAGGATAGAAAGAATTGTTGAATGCCATATCACACAATCAAATACAAACAAACAAACAAACAAAAAAGAAAGAAAAATTCTAACCTAAGTTAGGGTAGACTTAGGACCTAGACGACTCCTAACTGATAGACTGTCCACGGGAGGTTTAGTGTAGACTCTAACCACAAGCTAATCAGCCAGGGAAGGGTAAGGTTGGTGGGAGGTTTTCCGTCCGGAGACGTTCCTTAATTAAGTAACCAGCAACCTTCGGGCTTTCGGCCCTCAACCCCTTTCCTAGACACTGATTTTGCAGGAGTTAAATTCCAACACTTTTCCCCCTTAGGATAATCTCCTAAATGAGTCCGAGATGTCCCTAGGGCCAACGTCTATTTTTTTATTAAATTAGGCTTGGTTAGTGAGTGCTTGGGAAAATGGTTTTCGGGCTAAGGAAAGGGTAATGAACTCCCCCACCTTATCTTATTTACGGGTATGCCCTTAAAATTGAATTGTGCAAGTGTACAAGAAATATAACAAGGATTCACTCAAAGCATGAAAATCAAGCAAGAGATGATTCCTAGTCTATATGCAATGCAAAACGTACCTTGCCTCCAGCACTCTTCAACAGTAAAAGTAAAGAATTGAAAGACACGTGCCTAAAATGCAAATGTCTAAACAATTTTTAACTTTTCAAACAATTTTTTTTACTGTTGATTAATTTAGCAGGTATATGGTGAAGTAAACAAGAATTTAAGTATTGCAGAAGCTGTATTTTGCAGAGCAAGAGACCCTGCAGAAAAATGGTTAGAAGTCAACTCCTCCTTGCCGCGCCCGCGCGGCAGAACGCGGCAAGTCAGAGGGATCCTGGTCTCTGCTTTCGAGAGCAGAGGCCCAGGTCCACTTATATGTCACTGCAATGCAAGATTTGCTGTTTCTTCAACCTGTAACCTGCACAGAGAAGAAAATTCGTTTAGATTCTCACTTTAAAGAAAATCCGTTGCTCTCCGCGGCAACGGCGCCAAAATTTTGATTGAGACGGGAAAGGTGTATGTAAATGTTGTTTAGAATTTACCTTGGTGCTATGTATGTATAAAGTTCAATACAACCTTTTCTTGTCTCCGTTATAGCGTAGAGCTATACCGTGTCGAACCTCAGGGAGAGCTAGCGATGGAAGCGTTACGAATCGTGGTGAGAAGAGTAAACGAAGTGTCTTCTTTGCTCAAAAGAATGAATAAAACACGGAACAAGAAATGCGAGAAGTGGAAGAATTGTTGATGATGAGAATTGGAAAGAGATCAAGAATAGAATTGCTTGGAAAGAATCAATCCATGACTAGCTTTCCTAGCTACCTTACCAAAGCTTACCAAACTCCGTGATAGTGAAGGCGTGCCTCATGTTGTCACTCCATCGGCGTAGGTTCCGTCTTGCGTGTTGATCTAATTACTTTCTCACTATGATGACGGGTGGTTTAACTTGTCGGAGAAGAGAAGACCATCCAACTTGCAAGATGAAGTAAAGCGATCACCCATGAGTTGGTGAAGATGGCAAGGCTAGTGGTTAGCTAGTACATGGAGAAAGAGTTAGCTACAAGCCATAACAAAAACAAAGCCAAACATGAAGTAAAAAGAAAGCAAATAAAGAAAGCAAGTAAAGAAAGCAAGTAAACTAGAATCAAGCTCGAGTAGAATTGAAGAGAATGGATCAATCCTTGTATTGCTTCAAGTTGTCACTCCTTGATGATACAAGCTCTCTCTCTCTTACAATCTCTCTCTTGCAATGAAATCTAGGGAAGAAGAGGAAGGAGGACTACAACATAAAGAAAACCTAATACATGCAACTAATCTCTAATCTCCTCCTCTTTCTGTTCAGTCTTTGCTCGCAGGTCCAAGTGAAGTATTTATAGCCCCCAGGAGAAGGATCCAGAACCCAGTCTGTTGGCGCAAAATCTGGGGCTCAACGGCCCCAGATCTGCCGCGTGGGCGCGGCAAGGCGCGGCCTAACTAATTCAGTTGGCTAACAGCTTTCTGTTATGAGTTGTTAAGAGTTTGTTCAGCCACGTGGACCTTCTGGATTCTTCGTTTGTTGCACGGATCTCTCTAGATTCTGGATTAGATTTGGGCTTAATCTTGGATTTGAAACTAATCACTTTAATTATTGCTAATTAAAGTGATTATTGGCTTTCACTCCATTTAAGTGTAGACCTGTAAATATATAGAGAAGATTAGTAAAAATCATGTATTTATTTGTAATATGCATGGGGATTATGTGGTAAAATATGCAATATTGTGTTACAATCACAAACTATACTAGCAAGAGAAGGCTTGTTCATCACCATAGGCCATCAAGGGCACTTCTTCGGCTAAGCAGTCTCGAAGCGATCAGATCTCATGGTTTACAAGACATCAGAGAAAAACAAAAATAGAATAAAACAAGAATAGAAGAACAAAAATAAAACAAAAACAAAAACAGACCTTGAATAGATTTTATTAACAATGGAAGAAAAGTTTGACTTACACCGATGTCACCTCAGTACAAGCATGAACTCCTTCCTCCATGAAAGCATCCTCTACTCTCAGTTACATAAAAAATAAAAATTACAAAAAGAAAAATAAAAACCTAAACTACAACTAGCCTAAAAACCCTAGATTTTGCTCTGTAGTTTGCTGGACGCCCTTCTCTGTTGCTCTGCAGGGGTATTTATAGGTGCAGAAGGAGGTAGAGTCCCAATACGACTCCACCAAGAAAACTGGTACCCGGACTCATCCAAAATGCCACGGAAACGCGGCTTGGGCCGCGTTTTCGCGGCCTTATCTGGCTCCCTGGCCACGCGCTTTTGCGCGTGGCCTCCTCTGGTCCGTCCATCTGGGTTTATCCTTTTGGAAGTTGTATCTCGACTCTTTATTTTGAATTTTCGGGATAACTTGGGAAGCAAGTTACCCTAGATCCAAATCTCTTCCAAAACGAATTTCATCCTTGCACTCTCTTTCTTTGGCTTTTATCCCATCCTGTAAGTATTTAGTGTTGAATAGAAGTCTATCCTTCCCTCTTATTTTAGTATTTGCAACTATTGCCCTTAGTAATTGCAACTTTGACATTTGATAATTGCAACTTTTGCATTGGGCTTAAATATGGGCTTTTGGGCTTCTTTTAAGGCTTTATTCTTTTATTTTTATTTCTCAAGGCCTACACACAATAAATAATAAAATATTAGTAAATGTGCAAAATTATAGGAATAAATATGAAAATGTGATAGTAAATGTATTGGAAAATATGCACTTTTTACTACCTATTACACCCCCACACTTATCTTTTTGCTCGTCCTCGAGTAAAAATCAAAAAGAAAAAGAAAAACTAATCTAGCTAACTCACTTTCGTAGGAATCACGATTGCAGTTAGCACGTGCAATAAGCCGTTAACCCCTAGGTTATCCTAAAGGACGAGTGTTGTCTCGTGAGGGTTTTCAGCGGATTACACTCACAAAATCCATAAAAAGGAAAATATTTGAAATACTTTTGAAAAGACTAAGTAATCTATATGTTTTTAGGATCCTCATTTTTATTCATTCTTAAACTTAGTCTTTATAAAGTGAATTATTATCCATTTTAGGTAAGGGTCAAAATTGAACTTTTGTATAGTCTTTTTCGTTACCCTAAGTCATATGCATCCTTGTGAATTTTTACTAGGAATTCCTTAACTTGGACTCTCATGCCTCTTTATTATTATTTTCTTTTTTTAAATATGTATAACTCATCTAATTTTCTTTCGTGTAAGCATGAAGGCTTCTTGAGGCTCTCATACCTAACTAATTGATTATTAGATGTGTTAATACATATATGAGTAATTTTTCTTAGTTTCCTTAGGCTTTCTAATCCACCCATGTAGCGAACTTAAAGTCGATGGCTCCCAAACTAGTTGATCTTAGGGCACCGGGTGAGAAAACACCCCATGGACTCAAGTTCGAGGGAACTAGGCCACAAAACTAAGGACTTTATTTCATAAAATCACCTTTAAGCGTGAATACTTATGCTTCTTGAGGCACATGTATCCAGCTTAATCAGTGAATTTCCCCTTCTTTTTTTTCATTTTTTTTTATTTTTTATAGGGCACAAGAGTCTTTGTCTTAGAATCCTAGATATGTAAATGTATTAAGTATGCATATTTCATTAAGGTAAAAATTAAGACTAATTACTTTTTCAATTTCTCCTCCTATACCTAAAAATTTAACAACTTATTTATTTTGACCAAGTTTTTAGAAATCCTAATCATGATTTTCCTAATTCTTAAGACTAATTTAGATTTCTTTCAAAATATAAGTCAAAATATTGTCCCTTTTCATATTTTTTTTCATTTTTTTAATATTAGCAAATTTTTGTTAGTTTCTACCTATGTTAGTATGTTAGTAAAGCCTCCCCCCACACTTATCTCATGCATTGTCCTCAATGTATGAATGTATGCATGAAAAAGAAGAAGGGAAGGCAGAAGTTACCTCAAGGTGGTGGTTCCGGTGGTGGTCTAATTGGGCCAAGCGTTGCTACCCAATCAAGATAATGTAATATTTGGAGGAACCCACCAGAAATTTCTCTTGTATAACCCACTAAAATGTATGTATGATCATTTTTTAACAATTCCACCCCATCAAATTTTCAAATTTCATAATTATTTTCAGAGTCAATTGTGTCAACCGCCTTGTCCCAAAATGGAGTGTGAAAAGATGGAATGATTGACTTGGACGTCATAAGTACGGGAACGAATACCGACTCAGGAAAGAAACTTAAATCAAGTAATGGTTCAGGAGTCGGGCGAGGTTCAAGAAGTGGGTCCAAATCAATAAGTTAAAACTCAAGTCCACAATCATCTTCCCACAATGGAATGTGACTCAATATTGGTGATTCAAGTTCAGGAATGATAGGTGTGGGAATCAAAACTGACTCTAAAAGATTACCTAAGTTGGGTAACAAAACAGGAGTCAATAATGATTCGGGAATTTGAACTTGATCACGGATTTGATAATCTAGGTCACATATCTTATTGAGTTCAATATCATAAAAATGAGAACTTGCCAATTTATCCATGGGACTTTCAAAATTATAAAATTGGTCAAGTTCAATATGATCATCAAAAATGGGTGATTCAAGTTCATGATGAATTGGCACAGGATCCAATGTTGACTCGGGAAAAGTAAAATCAGGTGAAGACACCGAAGTCATTATTGAATCAGGAAGTAGAATTGAATCACCAAGTGGGAGATCATGATCATATTCATGCTCAAGTTCTATTTCAGGAAAGGAATAACTTGCCAAACTATCAAAAATTGGAGTTTCGGCAAGTTCAAATGATGGTCCTGAATTAGAATCTTGTTGTCCAAAACAACGTGGCTCGTCGGCTCTAACAGAATGGTTAGCGATATCAGAAATGGCCGAACGGTGAGAACGTAAAGATTGAACCATCATATCTATTTCATGATCACGAGCTAATATAGCTTGAGTCATGGCTTCAAGCATCTTTTCATAGTCGATTGGTGCATCATTTTGTGATTGGACTTGAAAAGAGGAAGTGTTGTTGGGACAATTGTGATGAAATTGTGAGTCCGTCAGATTCTGTGATTGTTGCTTGGACTCACGCATCATCATGTCTAAGATTGATGGTTGTTGTTGCTTGGACTCATGCATACTCATCATTTCCAAGATAGATGATTTTCTATTCTGAATGGGTGGATCTGAGTATGAATCTTGAAAATATTGTGGACAAGGTGGATACGAAGGACAAGTTGGTTGAAAATTGGACTCGGGGGAAGCGAAACCCCATGACTCTGCGAAGAGTTGAAATTATTGTGGAAATTATGGTCATAAGATGGGGGGCTTGGGTTATATTCATTCGGATAAGACCATTCCGGCACACTAGGTTGGTCAAAGTTATGATATGCCGGGTTGGTAATATCCGAAAAAGAGGTTGGTGTGTAATATGGATTAAAATTGGAAAAATTATTATTATATGCCATATCACACAAACACAAACAAAGAAAAAGAAAACAAACAAATAAGCAAACAAAAAGAAAAAAAATTCTAACCTAAGTTAGGGTAGACCTATGACCCAGACGACTCCTAACTGGTTAGACTGTCCACGGGAGGTAGGGTGCAGACTTTGACCACAAGTTAATCAGCCAGGTTAGGGCAAGATTGGTGGGAGGTATTCTGTCAAAGACGTTCCTTAATTAAATAACCACCAATCTTCGGGCTTTCGGCCCTCAATCCCCTTCCTAGACACTGATTTGGTAGGAGTCAAATTTCAACACTGTTTCCCCTTAGGATAATCTCCTAATTGAGTCCGAGATGTCCCTAGGGCCAACGTCTACCCATTTTTAGTTAGGGTTAGGGTTGTGAGTGCAACGGAGATGATTTTTGGGCCAAGGAAGGGTGATGAAATCCCCACCTTATGTTATTTATGGGTTATGCCCTTAAAATTTTTTTTGTGTACGTGTAAAGCAATAGATAAGTATTCACTCAAAGCAGAAAAATCAGCCAAGGGTGCTTCCTAGTCTATATGCAATGCGAACGTACCTTGTCTCCAGCACTCTTCAACAAAAATTAAAAAAATTAGATAGACACGTGCCTAAAATGTAAGAGTCTAATTTTTTTTATTTATCAACAAATAAGTTACTGTTAATTAGTTAGCAGTATGCAAGGGTGATCACAGAAAATATTTAACAGAGCAGACAAATCAAATTTGCAAATTGCAGCAACCTGCAGAAAACTGAATCAGTAGTGAACTACCCAGGCCGCGGAAACGCGGCTATTGCCGCGGAAATGCGGCACTGTAGTAGGCCCTGTTGCTCTGCCTTCGAGGGCAGAGGCACAGAGTTGCTATATGTCCTTTGCTGCTATTATTATTCCTGTTCTCCAAACCTGCAAACAGAAAGAATAAAAGAATTAGTTAAATTTTTTTTTTTTAGAGAATACTTACCGTCCCTCCCCGGCAACGGCGCCAAAATTTAATTGAGTTTTTCCTGCACACAAAATATAGAATTTTAGATTTAGAAATAGAGATGTGCAAGGTGCTCAATTCTAATCCGCTGTAGCAATGGCTATGCGGGTCGTGATCCTCAGGGAGGGACTAGCGATGGAAGCTTGTGTAGCAAGTTCTCTAAAAAATTCTTTTTTAGTTAAAAATAAAAAATAATAGTTAAAGTCAGGTTAGGAAGAAAGTGGCAGATTAAGAAGATGGAGAAATAGAAGCGATATTTACAATGAAGTTGAGGAAGTGTGAAAAAGATTAAGAATATTGTGATTTACACTAAAATAAAAGAAAGACAAAAAAAACTAAAAACTTACCTCTTCGGCCTGTTTACCTTTGAACCGTTGCAACGACTTACCTTGTTTCTGAAGGCATTCAAGCATGGCGTATAGGATCTTCCCTTCTCGATCTACACTACGAAAACAAAAGACAAACTATACTAGCAAGAGAAGGCTTGTTCATCACCATAGGCCATCAAGGGCACTTCTTCGGCTAATCAGTCTCGAAGCGATCAGATCTCATGGTTTACAAGACATCAGAGAAAAACAAAAATAGAATAAAACAAGAATAGAAGAACAAAAATAAAAAAAAATAAAAACAAACCTTGAATAGATTTTATTAACAATGGAAGAAAAGTTTGACTTACACCGATATCACCTCAGTACAAGCATGAACTCCTTCCTCCATGAAAGCATCCTCTACTCTCAGTTACATAAAAAATAAAAATTACAAAAAGAAAAATAAAAACCTAAACTACAACTAGCCTAAAAACCCTAGATTTTGCTCTGTAGTTTTCTGGACGCCCTTCTCTGTTGCTCTGCAGGGGTATTTATAGGTGCAGAAGGAGGTAGAGTCCCAATACGACTCCACCAAGAAAACTGGTACCCGGACTCATCCAAAATGCCGCGGAAATGCGGCTTGGGCCGCGTTTTCGCGGCCTTATCTTGCTCCCTGGCTACGCGCTTTCGCGCGTGGCCTCCTCTGGTCCGTCCATCTGGGTTTATCCTTCTGGAAGTTGTATCTCGACTCTTTATTTTGAATTTTCAGGATAACTTGGGAAGCAAGTTACCCTAGATCCAAATCTCTTCCAAAACGAATTTCATCCTTGCACTTTCTTTCTTTGGCTTTTATCCTCATCCTGCAAGTATTTAGGGTTGAATAGAAGTCTATCCTTCCCTCTTCTTTTAGTATTTGTAACTATTGCCCTTAGTAATTGCAACTTTGACATTTGATAATTGCAACTTTTGCATTGGGCTTGAATATGGGCTTTTGGGCTTCTTTTAAGGCTTTATTTTTTTATTTTTATTTCTCAAGGCCTGCACACAATAAATAATAAAATATTAGTAAATGTGCAGAATTATAGGAATAAATATGAAAATGTGATAGTAAATGTATTGGAAAATATGCACTTTTTACTACCTATTACACCCCCACACTTATCTTTTTGCTCGTCCTCGAGTAAAAATCAAAAAGAAAAAGAAAAACTAATCTAGCTAACTCACTTTCGTGGGAATCACGATTGCACTTAGCACGTGCAACAAGCCGTTAAACTCCTAGGTTACCCTAAAGGACGAGTGTTGTCTCGTGAGGGTTTTCAGCGGATTACACTCACAAAATCCATAAAAAGGAAAATATTTGAAATACTTTTGAAAAGACTAAGTAATCTATAAGTTTTTAGGATCCTCATTTTTATTCATTCTTAAACTTAGTCTTTATAAAGTGAATTGTTATCCATTTTAGGTAAGGGTCAAAATTGAACTTTTGTATAGTCTTTTTCGTTACCCTAAGTCATATGCATCCTTGTGAATTTTTACTAGGAATTCCTTAACTTGGACTCTCATGCCTCTTTATTATTATTTTCTTTTTTTTTAAATATGTATAACTCATCTAATTTTCTTTCGTGTAAGCATGAAGGCTTCTTGAGGCTCTCATACCTAACTAATTGACTATTAGATGTGTTAATACATATATGAGTAATTTTTCTTAATTTTCTTAGGCTTTCTAATCCACCCATGTAGCGAACTTAAAGTCGGTGGCTCCCAAATTAGTTGGTCTTAGGGCACCGGGTGAGAAAACACCCCACGGACTCAAATTCGAGTGAACTAGGCCACAAAACTAAGGACTTTATTTCATAAAATCACCTTTAGGCGTGAATACTTATGCTTCTTGAGGCACATGGATCCAGCTTAATCAGTGAATTTCCCCTTCTTTTTTTTTCAATTTTTTTTAATTTTTTATAGGGCACAAGAGTCTTTGTCTTAGAATCCTAGATATGTAAATGTATAAAGTATGCATATTTCATTAAGGTAAAAATTAAGACTAATTACTTATTCAATTTCTCCTCCTATACCTAAAAATTTAACAATTTATTTATTTTGACCAAGTTTTTAGAAATCCTAATCATGATTTTCCTAATTCTTAAGACTAACTTAGATTTCTTTCAAAATATAAGTCAAAATATTGTCCCTTTTCATATTTTTTTTTCATTTTTTTTAATATTAGCAAATTTTTGTTAGTTTCTACCTATGTTAGTATGTTAGTAAAGCCTCCCCCCACACTTATCTCATGCATTGTCCTCAATGTATGAATGTATGCATGAAAAGAAGAAGGGAAGGCAGAAGTTACCTCAAGGTGGTGGTTCCGGTGGTAGTCTAATTGGGCCAAGCGTTGCTACCCAATCAAGATAATGTAATATTTGGAGGAACCCACCAGAAATTTCTCTTGTATAACCCACTAAAATGTATGTATGATCATTTTTTAACAATTCCACCTCATCAAATTTTCAAATTTCATAATTATTTTCAGAGTCAATTGTGTCAACCGCCTTGTCCCAAAATGGAGTGTGAAAAGATGGAATGATTGACTTGGACGTCATAAGTACGGGAACGAATACCGACTCAGGAAAGAAACTTAAATCAAGTAATGGTTCAGGAGTCGGGCGAGATTCAAGAAGTGGGTCCAAATCAATAAGTTGAAACTCAAGTCCACAATCATCTTCCCACAATAGAATGTGACTCAATATTGGTGATTCAAGTTCAGGAATGATAGGTGTGGGAATCAAAACTGACTCTAAAAGATTACCTAAGTTGGGTAACAAAACAGGAGTCAATAATGATTCGGGAATTTGAACTTGATCACAGATTTGAGAATCTAGGTCACATATCTCATTGAGTTCAATATCATAAAAATGAGAACTTGCCAATTTATCCATGGGACTTTCAAAATTATAAAATTGGTCAAGTTCAATATGATCATCAAAAATGGGTGATTCAATTTCATGATGAATTGGCACAGGATCCAATGTTGACTCGGGAA
This sequence comes from Agave tequilana, assembly GCA_038442645.1. Lineage (NCBI taxonomy): Eukaryota > Viridiplantae > Streptophyta > Magnoliopsida > Asparagales > Asparagaceae > Agave > Agave tequilana. The sequence continues at coordinate 538,557 of JAVJIF010030072.1, read as the reverse complement.
AAGTAAAATCAGGTGAAGACACCGAAGTCATTATTGAATCAGGAAGTAGAATTGAATCACCAAGTGGGAGATCATGATCATATTCATGCTCAAGTTCTATTTCAGGAAAGGAATAACTTGCCAAACTATCAAAAATTGGAGTTTCGGCAAGTTCAAATGATGGTCCTGAATTAGAATCTTGTTGTCCAAAACAACGTGGCTCGTCGGCTCTAACAGAATGGTTAGCGATATCAGAAATGGCCGAACGGTGAGAACGTAAAGATTGAACCATCATATCTATTTCATGATCACGAGCTAATCTAGCTTGAGTCAAGGCTTCAAGCATCTTTTCATAGTCGATTGGTGCATCATTTATTGATTGGACTTGAAAAGAGGAAGTGTTGTTGGGACAATTGTGATGAAATTGTGAGTCCGTCAGATTCTGTGATTGTTGCTTAGACTCACGCATCATTATATCTAAGATTGATGGTTGTTGTTGCTTGGACTCATGCATACTCATCATTTCCAAGATAGATGGTTTTCTATTCTGAATGGGTGGATCTGAGTATGAATCTTGGAAATATTGTGGATAAGGTGGATACGAAGGACAAGTTGATTGAAAATTGGACTCGGGGGAAGCGAAACCCCATGAACTCTGTGAAGAGTTGAAATTATTGTGGAAATTATGGTCATAAGATGGGGGGCTTGGGTTATATTCATTCGGATAAGACCATTCCGGCACACTAGGTTGGTCAAAGTTATGATATGCCGGGTTGGTAATATCCGAAAAAGAGGTTTGTGTGTAATATGGATTAAAATTGAAAAAATTATTATTATATGCCATATCACACAAACACAAACAAAGAAAAAGAAAACAAACAAATAAGCAAACAAAAAGAAAAAAAATTCTAACCTAAGTTAGGGTAGACCTATGACCTAGACGACTCCTAACTGGTTAGACTGTCCACGGGAGGTAGGGTGCAGACTTTGACCACAAGTTAATCAGCCAGGTTAGGGCAAGATTGGTGGGAGGTATTCTGTCAAAGACGTTCCTTAATTAAATAACCACCAATCTTCGGGCTTTCGGCCCTCAATCCCCTTCCTAGACACTGATTTGGCAGGAGTCAAATTCCAACACTGTTCCCCCTTAGGATAATCTCCTAATTGAGTCCAAGATGTCCCTAGGGCCAACGTCTACTCATTTTTAGTTAGGGTTAGGGTTGTGAGTGCAACGGAGATGATTTTTGGGCCAAGGAAGGGTGATGAAATCCCCACCTTATGTTATTTATGGGTTATGCCCTTAAAATTTTTTTTGTGTACGTGTAAAGCAATAGATAAGTATTCACTCAAAGCAGAAAAATCAGCCAAGGGTGCTTCCTAGTCTATATGCAATGCGAACGTACCTTGTCTCCAGCACTCTTCAACAAAAATTAAAAAAATTAGATAGACACGTGCCTAAAATGCAAGAGTCTAATTTTTTTTTATTTATCAACAAATAAGTTACTGTTAATTAGTTAGCAGTATGCAGGGTGATCACAGAAAATATTTAACAGAGCAGACAAATCAAATTTGCAAATTGCAGCAACCTGCAGAAAACTGAATCAGTAGTGAACTACCCAGGCCGCGGAAACGCGGCTATTGCCGCGGAAATGCGGCACTGTAGTAGGCCCTGTTGCTCTGCCTTCGAGGGCAGAGGCACAGAGTTGCTATATGTCCTTTTCTGCTATTATTATTCCTGTTCTCCAAACCTGCAAACAGAAAGAATAAAAGAATTAGTTAAATTTTTTTTTTTTTTAGAGAATACTTACCGTCCCTCCCGGCAACGGCGGCAAAATTTGATTGAGTTTTTCCTGCACACAAAATATAGAATTTTAGATTTAGAAATAGAGATGTGCAAGGTGCTCAATTCTAATCCGCTGTAGCAATGGCTATGCGGGTCGTGATCCTCAGGGAGGGACTAGCGATGAAAGCTTGTGTAGCAAGTTCTCTAAAAATTTCTTTTTAGTAAAAAATAAAAAATAATAGTTAAAGTCAGGTTAGGAAGAAAGTGGTAGATTAAGAAGATGGAGAAATAGAAGCGATATTTACAATGAAGTTGAGGAAGTGTGAAAAAGATTAAGAATATTGTGATTTACACTAAAAATAAAAGAAAGACAAAAAAAAACTAAAAACTTACCTCTTCGGCCTGTTTACCTTTGAACCATTGCAACGACTTACCTTGTTTCTGAAGGCATTCAAGCATGGCGTATAGGATCTTCCCCTTCTCGATCTACACTACGAAAACAAAAGACAAACTATACTAGAAAGAGAAGGCTTGTTCATCACCATAGGCCATCAAGGGCACTTCTTCGGCTAAGCAGTCTCGAAGCGATCAGATCTCATGGTTTACAAGACATCAAAGAAAAACAAAAATAGAATAAAACAAGAATAGAAGAACAAAAATAAAACAAAAACAAAAACAAACCTTGAATAGATTTTGTTAACAATGGAAGAAAAGTTTGACTTACACCGATGTCACCTCAGTACAAGCATGATCTCCTTCCTCCATGAAAGCATCCTCTACTCTCAGTTACATAAAAAATAAAAATTACAAAAAGAAAGGAAAAACCTAAACTACAACTAGCCTAAAAACCCTAAATTTTGCTCTGTAGTTTGTTGGACGCCCTTCTCTGTTGCTCTGCAGGGGTATTTATAGGTGCAGAAGGAGGTAGAGTCCCAATACGACTCCACCAAGAAAACTGGTACCCGGACTCATCCAAAATGCCGCGGAAACGCGGCTTGGGTCGCGTTTCCGCGACCTTATCTGGCTCCCTGGCCACGCGCTTTCGCGTGTGGCCTCCTCTGGTCCGTCCATCTGGGTTTATCCTTCTGGAAGTTGTATCTCGACTCTTTATTTTGAATTTTCGGGATAACTTGGGAAGCAAGTTACCCTACATCCAAATCTCTTCCAAAACGAATTTCATCCTTGCACTCTCTTTCTTTGGCTTTTATCCTCATCCTCAACTATTTAGGGTTGAATAGAAGTCTATCCTTCCCTCTTCTTTTAGTATTTGCAACTATTGCCTTTAGTAATTGCAACTTTGACATTTGATAATTGCAACTTTTACATTGGGCTTGAATATGGGCTTTTGGGCTTCTTTTAAGGCTTTATTCTTTTATTTTTATTTCTCAAGGCCTGCACACAATAAATAATAAAATATTAGTAAATGTGCAGAATTATAGGAATAAATATGAAAATGTGATAGTAAATGTATTGAAAAATATGCACTTTTTACTACCTATCACTCAACATACACCGCTGAAAAGTAACCGGTGCATTGTATAGCCCAAAGGGCATGCGACGATATGCAAATGTACCAAACGGACGTGTGAATTCATTTTCTCTTGGTCCTCATGAGCAATGTGGATTTGATTATATCCTGAATAACCATCGAGGAAGGAATAGTAAGTGTGACCATCAAGACGTTCTAACATTTGGTCGATGAAGGGCAGAGGAAAATAATCTTTCCTAGTCATGTAGTTGAGTTTCCTATAGTCCATGCACACTCGCCAGCCAGTTTGAATACGAGTTGAAACTAACTAATTATTCTCATTAGTGACAACTGTGACTCTAGACTTTTTGGGTACATCTTGTACTGAACTAACCCACTGACTATCAGAGATAGAGTAAATGATACCCGCATCTAATAATTTTATTACCTCCGCTCTCACCACCTCTCTTAAAATAGGGTTTAAACGCCTCTGTGGTTTTCTCGAGGTCTTGGCATTCTCTTCGAGATGAATTTGGTTCATTATCACAGAGAGGCTAGTTCCCTTGATGTCTGCTACGATCCAACCTATGGCTTTTTTTATGTTCTCCAAGAACATCTAACAACTTCTCTTCTTGGTCCTTGTCTAAATGAGATGATATGATTACAAGCAAGGTTATCAACTCACCTAGGAAGGCATACTTCAATGTGTTAGGTAAAGGTTTGATCTCTAACTTGGGAGGCTCAACGATTGATGGAACAGGAAGAGATATTGACAATGGTAAGGGTTCGACCTTAGGTCTCCATAAGTTGGTGTCCATGATGGGGACAGAATCTAACAATGCGTTAACCTCTTCTATAGACTCCTCAATGTCAAAATTCATTCCAAAATAGGCCAAGCATTTCTCCAAGGGTTTTCATAGTAAGACTCCTTAAAGTTGTGATTGACCGCCACATCAATTATGTTGATCTCCTTATGATTGTCCATTATGGATGGTTGGGAACTAGTATGAAAGATATTTAGTTCAACTGCCATATTCCCAAATGACAAGGTCATGACTCCATTCCTACATCTAATGATAGCATCAGCAGTAGTAAGGAAGGGTCTCCCTAAAATCACAAGGGAGTGATTGCTTGGATCTCTAACTAGTTCAATGTCTAAGACCACAAAATCTGCAAGGTAATAGAATTCGTCGACCTTCAAAATAACATCCTTAACAATTCCCTTGGGGACCTTAACTGACCTATATGTTAGATGTAATGTAAGGTTAGTGGGTTGTAACTTCCCTAAACCTAATTATTTGTACACATAATAGGGTATAAGGTTTACACTTGCCCCTAAATCTAGTAGATACCGATCTATAATCTAATCTCCTATCCTAACAAAAATAGTTAGACTCCCTGGTCCTCATACTTGGGTGCAATGGGTTGCTGGATGAGATATGATGCTTGTGTAGCAAATGCAGCTTCACGAGGTATAGAAGTTTTCCTCTGGATCATGGTTAGGTCCTTTAGAAATTTGGCATATGAAGGTATCTGATTAATGGTATCCAAGAAGGGAATGTTAATTTGGACATTTTTGAAAACTTTCAAAATTCCCTAACAGTGATTTTTCTTCCTAGTTGGTTGAAGACGTTGAAGAAATGGGGCTTTGGACATAAAATATTTCTCTTGATTGTCAACAATAACTTGATCATCTTTCTTTGTTAACTCCTTTGGCTCCTCTTTTTCTTTTTCTTTTACAATATTAGGATTGTTTGGTGGATCTTGGACTTGGTTGTTTACTCTCTTGCCCGACTGTAAAGTGTGGATGGCTTAGACTTCACGGTTTGAACCAGAACCAATTTCAAACTGGCCTGTGGGAGTAATTTGAGGAGCAGGTTGTCCTCTCAGGTTGGGCATAGTTTGACTAGGGAAATATCCTTTCTCTCTTTTCTTAACAGTTGCAGCTAATTGTTCTATTTAAATCTCAAGCCTGGCTATCATCTGATCCCGATTTTGAGACATTTGGGCTTGGGATTGTTTAGTTATGAGTTCTGCATGAATTGCTGGAGAGTGTTCTCTAAAGATAGTTTTCTTTAATTGGGAGGGACATATGGAGGGACAAATGGTGTTGTATTGAATTGATTTCCCTTGTGAAATTGATTATTAGAAGATTGTCCTTGAAATGATGATGATCCACTATATCCTTGTCCTTGAGGAGACTTCCATGAAAGGTTGAGATGATTCCGCCATCCCGGATTGTATGTTTCACTAAATGGGTTGTTGTTGGGATTGGACTTGCGAAATGTATTGAGTATATTCGCTTACTTTACTTTGATAATTGGCAACCTGAAGCATTGTTAAACCAAGTGGTCTTGGCTGTCACAAAGGACACAAACAGGAGATACCACTTGCTTGGATGGTTTGGGAGCGAAGATTGTGCTCCCTTACTTAATTCTAATACTTCACGTCTTCGTACTACTGATGTCAATTTGGCATCACTCTCAAAATTGAGGTTGACTTTATGTATACCACCCCTGTTAGTGGAAGTTGTGGTGGTGAGTTGCTTATTATCAACACTAACAGGCTCCCATTTTAGAGTGTTTTTTGTTACCTCTACAAAGAATTGCCATGCATCATAGGCCATTTTGCTCATGAATGTTCCATTACAAAGGGACTCAATCATGGTCTTATTCGAGTAATCTAACCCTTCGTAAAGAATTTAAATCAAAAGGATCTTTTCGAATCCGTCATGGGGACACTCAAGTAAAAGATCCTTGAATCTTTTAAAATAGGTGAAGAATGTCTCCCCTTTGTGCTTGATGGAAGGTATTGAGGACTTGACGTATGGTAGCAGTTTTCTGCTTGGAATAGAACTACTTATAAAAGGCTTCGGCTAATCTTACCCTTGTAGAAATTGAACCCGGTTGGAGAGAAAGAAGCCATGATTTGGCTCTTTCTTTTAGAGAAAAGGGGAATAACCTAAGTTTTAGGGATTCCTCTGTCATTTGATGATACTTCATGGTTCCCTAAACATCCTCAAATTCCCTAACATGTTGGTATGGGTTCTCATTTGTCAATCCCCGAAAGACTGAAAGCATCTGTATCATCTCGGATTTAATCTCAAAATTTGTCGTAAGGGCTGGCAAGGTAATACAGGAAGGTTGGGTGGACCTTGTAGGATACATATAATCCTTTTAGTCATTTGTTTGGTTTCATTAGCGTCATCTATTGTTGTAGTAGGGCCAGAAATAGTAATGGATTCTAATCGACCCATAACACGAACCCATTTTCGCATGAACTAGGGTACTGCCCTGATGAAGGATTTTCTAAATCCTAGGTAAGATTACACACAAGATGACTCAACCAATCAATTGCAATCAAGTGTTTTTCTTTATCTAGAATTTAATTTAAAGGTAATCAGTTTTTCAACCACTAATCTTAAGAAAATAGAATTCTCCCTAGTTAGACAGTTCTTAACTGGGTTGGAAAGATTGTGGGTTGGTAAAACCCGTCAAACAAGCGATTCAGTTCTTCTCCAGGCCAGGCACCGCCGCAATAGGTAAATCACCTTTTCCAGACAAGAAAGTTCCTCTTTGAAAGCTTGAAAGTGTTCATTGGAGTCTTCCCACAATAGTTCCACTTAAATGAGTTTGAAAATCCCAGTGGTTGATTGATTTTAAATTAGTTCAAGCTTGGGAAAAAAACTTATATGTGATTGTGATTTTTGAGACAAGGAACGGGTGATGAAATCTCGATCTGATATGAGGGGGGTAGCTCTTAAGATCTTTTTATGCAAGTATGCACTAATGCAACACAAAATTCAATCAATGAGCACCTCCAAAACCCCACTGACAAGAGACTCGTGGGTAGAGTTAGAAAATACTAACCTTTCCGATAACTCTAAAGCAAGCAAATTTTTATTTTTATTTTAGTTAAGCAAAGCAATATGTCATAAGCAAGCATGCTTCTTCATGTTATGCAAGTCTTTCGTTGTTCATGCAATATCCGCGCAAAAGAAAATTTGAAATTAAATCTTAGGGATGGAAAGAAAAATAATAAAAAAGAAAAGAATTTTGAAATTTTTTTTCTTTTAAAGACTTAATTTTCTGAATTTTTTTAAATTTCTGGAATTAATTTTTTAAAAATTTTTTTAATATTAAACTAGAAAAAGATTAGATGTTGATTTTCAAAACAAAAAATTTTCACAAGTCCCCGATAACGGCGCCAAAAACTGTTCGCGATTCGAAGTTCATGAAGAAATCCATCACTATTAAATCACGTACATGTTATGAAACCTAAACTTGTTAGAATCTTTTTAGCAAAGTGTATAGTGGCAAGTATAGGATCGAATCCACAGAAACTTGTTTATGAAAATCTAGTTTTTAAAAATCTAACTTTTATCTTACTCTAGTTGAGAAATCCCTTGGATGAAGGTTGGAATTTTATTTTTTAACAAAAAAAAATATCTTGTAGATGAAAGCAAAAGCAAAATAAAAACATGAATAAAGTAAAAAAAATATGAAGAAAGTAAAAGAAGAAAGAAATACTAACCTTTTTGCAAAGATTTGAATAACTAAAGTGAATAAAAAGAAAATAAGAGATTGGTATGAAAGGAAGAGGAAGATGAACCGGTGAACTTATTTCTTGTCATCGCCTTGATGTTTTCCTCCTCCAAATGGTGCTAAAACAAAAGAACTAATAAAAGAAAAGAAAAATGAATATGCATAAGATTAGAAATAAATTCAAAGAATCAAACTTAAGAGGAAAAAAACGAATTGCTTAAAAAAATAAAGAAAAATTAAAGGAGGCTTAGGCTGAAGATGGTGCACAATCTTGAAGAAGAATCCTAAATTTTATTCAATAATCTTTTATTACAATAACCTCGATCTCCTCCAATCTCGCATTACAACGCTCAAAACTCTCCTTTTTTTGTCTTTTCAGCTCTCTGGTCTCCTCTCTCTCTCAATGAATATAGGTATTTATAAAAAAATAGGGATAAGGGAGAGCGTAGTGAGATAGGAGCTGGCTATTTTTGAATTTGAATCTTCCCCTTATCTCCAAACTTAATTTGATTTATTCAGAATTTTGATCTACAGCTTATTGGCGTGTTGATTGCTAAATATTACTTATCAGATGATAAAATTCAAAATAGTGATCAACAAAAGAGTTGTAGCCCTTTATATCTTCTTTCTGGATTATCTTGAATCCTCAGATTTGAGTCTCAATAGTGAAGTTTGATTAAAATATATTTAGTCTGAATCTGAATCTAAATTGCTTCATCTCATCTGTTGATATTCTCTCTATCCATTTATCCTCAGCTAAACCGATAGGGTCTTCAAAAAATTATGTTTTCTTTAAATTTTTATAGTATTATCTTATCTAGTAAATCCAACTCTCAGATAAGATAGCCTCTAGATTCTCTGAATTTGAGTCGATTCCCGTTTGATTTGAACTTTTAGATTTATTTGGATAGGATTCATGCTTATCTTTTCTTTGCCATACTCTTCATGATTAGGATATATGAGTTTGTCAGAATAATTACAGAATGAATGTAGGAATGTCGTAATAATTATGCAATATATGTGTTCAAACAATTTTCAAGATATTTCATTTTTGTATACTCATACTTGTTTTCGTATATATAATATATATATATATATATATATATATATATATATATATATATATATATATATATATATATATATATATGAGAAAAATGTATATCAGCTGATGGCTGAGAGACTCTCTCAGCCTGTGGTTACGTGACACATTATTAGCCACACTAGAAAGGACGCCCCACCTATTGAAACAGTTGAAATTACTAAATGCCCCTGCGGTAAAAGATAGTGGATCTGTATAGTTTATTATTTTTTTATATTTCTGACGTTAGTCAATATTGTTACAATTATCTTTTATAACTGCGGCCAAACTACGACCAACTTCATCAAATCACGAAACTAATTTGAATGCTTCTTTATTAATTTTTTTGTTTACGCAGATATTATATATTTTAGGAATGCGCCTAAGCTCGTAGTTGTCAATAAAATAATTTCTCAACAGTTTTAAATTTTTTTTACGTAGATATTATATATTTTAGGAATGCGCCTAAGGTCGTAGTGATCAATGAATTAATTTCTCAATAGTTTTAAAAGCGTCCTTTATCGCAGTCTACAATTATTTAATTTGTAGATTTTTTATGATATGATCTGTAAGAATTTTACTGATTTTGAATATAGTCGCAGTTTACTTTTTTCGCATGTAATGTATAAATTATTATTATTATTTTTTTACATATTGAATGTGGATAAGGACTGCGATTATGATCGCAGTGCTTAACGAGAGCATGTCGTGGACGTTTTTTTTGCCAGGTTAAATGTAATAACGGTGACTAAGAACTGATACTATAATCGCAGTTTACGTATTATTTTATATATTTGTTCTTCACTGTGACTGTTGTCTCAGCCGCCTATAAACTATTAAATTTATTTTTACATATTGCATGCGATCAAGGACACTGCGACTATGGTCGCAGTATTCACGACAACATTTTTTTGGATGATTTTTTTGCTAGGTTAAATGTAATAACAGTGACTAAGGACTGATACTATAGTCGCAGTTTACGTGTGATTTTATATATTTGCTCTTCACTGTAACTGTTGTCTCAGCCGCCTATAAACTACGAATTTTTTTACTTATTGCATGCGAAGTAGGACTGCGACTATGGTCGCAGTCTTTAAGAACAGCAGTCGTAGTTTTCTAATTTGTGATATACAGTGAAATATACTGATTTGAGAGGATTGCGATCATGTTCGCAGTATTATCTGTTCATATAGTTTAATTTTGGACTGCAATCATAGTTGCTATTTTTTAACTTTATTGAATGCAAAACGATCAAACTGTTTATGACTAGACAGCGACCGTGGTCGCAGTTGCATATGTAATTATTATATGAGTACTGCGACCATTATCGCAGATAAGATACCGAAATAATAACTATACGGTATACTTTATATGTACTTTAAAAATATGAAAGATTATTTTACAGATAGAAGTAAAATTTATTTATAACATAATATGGTCAGAAAGAAACCTTACAAAAAAGAGCATTAAAAGCTATTAAAAGAAGACAAAATAGTGTTGGATATCAGAAGATCTGGAAATCCTAATCCTCGTCGTCATCACCATCATAAGCAGATTTGTCGTCTTCATTCTCCTCGTCTTCCTGTTCATCACTGATTTCCTCATCATCTTCCTCTTTTTGAGGGTTTTTTGGTTCATCAATAAACTCCCAGAATGGATCGTCTCTATCAAGCTCTTCGTCCGATCCGTGTCGAGAAGAACCTGTTAAATATATGCTCAAAGGAAGCAAGCCTCCAGCATCAGAGGATATGCTTTCATCAAGCATGTCTCCGTCAAGTGGCAGAGGAATAATTTCCTCCTCACTAAGCCCCATGAAAACTTCATCATCCTCATGAAGAGGAGGATCAGATAAAATATTATTTGATGTAGTGAGATAGTAAAAAGGAGTGAAGTCCAGACTGGTATCAGATTCACTAGAATACCCTAAAGAAAGAGGACCGGTAGGTGAATGATTGAAGTTGAAATCTGAGTGTTCAGAGGAAGAAGATGGGGAAGACATGATTCAAGAATGAATTATTTTCTGAAAGTTTTGAAATCAAATTGAAAAGGAAGAGCAAAATATAGTTTTTAGATATGAGATAATATATTAGTTACAAGCACTATAAAAAGGTCAATAATGTGAATGAACATGAATAGTAATAATAATTGTTATAGGTGACGGTTGAGTATTGAAAGAAGTGGTAAAAAAAATTAAATATTTAATTGAAGAGTTATGGCGGGAGAATCCGAAGAGTTCCTTTTTTCCAGAGGTTTATTACGTGAAGTACAAATTAACTTTTTATAGAATGTTTTACTTATATCTTTAGATTACGTATGGTGCACATCTTTCCTTTATCGAGATTAATATTAGTGCATCTCTTTTTTCGAAACTGTTGTTGTATCAAGGTAGATAGAATATTAATTACTTCATTTAATTCAGAGTAATTAATATAGTATTTTATAAGATATGAGTATGCGGACTAATCTCAGGGTCGCATGGCTAATCTAATTTGTAAAATTATCAAAAATCTGTTACATAAGGCATTTGAAAAAAGATAGCCACTGTGGTCGTAGTGCTGAACGAGGTCACAGTGCTGAATGATAGCATGTTTCGTCTGTTTTTTTTATGCGAATAAGATATGCGACTAGGGTCGCAGACGTGATATATAATTAAAAGTTATATTAAGTGTGCGACCATGGTCGCAGTGATAGAAAGTTTTATTATACTATTACTGCGACTAGTGTCGCAGTCGTCATATAAAATTGAAACTTATATTATATTATGTTTGCGACCATGGTGCAATGTTCGAAAGTTTTATTATGCTATGACTCGACTATGATCGCAGACTTTGTAAAACGGTCAGAATGTGCTGAACGATATCATGTTTCGTCTGTTATGAATTTTTTTGTGGATAAGGAATGCGAAAAAATTAACCATTGTATTTCATTATTTTTTTACACTGTACATTTGTAATAGAAAAATCAATATACGGTTGCCCCACATTAAATTTCATTTTTCTATTCATTTTAGTTTCTTTTATTAAACCTATATGAGTTGAAAATAACACGAATTAAAATAATAAAAAAAATTAAATAAAAAATAACAGTTTTTTTATGTTTCAAACATGTTTTTTTACTTTTGAATGCTACTATTTATTTCACATTATCTTGATCCAAATTTTTTCTATTATATTTTCGATGTAGTAGAATTAGGAATTTTATAACTGTAGATATATTCAACTAAAAATTCTCTGTAAATTACAAATTTTTTAGGTAAATTTTGTTTGTGGATGAGTTTATGCTAGTTTAGAAGTAAAAAAGGGGTATTTTCATCAATTTGATTCATGATTCTTTAGGCGAAATTTTTTTGATTTTTTTGGCGCCTACACTCTGCGACTGATATGTGGCATATATTCAGCCACGTCACCACCGGCTGAGAAACTCTCTCAGCGATCGGCTGAGGTACAGTAACCCCTATATATATGTAACATATTTCAAATTGGTTTTTAAATTGATCATACATACATATATATGATTTCTTGTGCTAAGATTAAAAATGTCTTTACATATATATTTTTATAGCACAAATTGTTTATTCTATGCTTGATTTTATTTTTAATGTTAATTGGTATTTTTACAAACTTATGCATGAGTTTTGTTGTTATTTCAAAAAAAAAGTTTTTTTTACAACTTAAAAAGATTTCATGTTGATAAGATAATATTATATTTATCTACTAGTGATACAACACTTGTTTTTGTCAACTACTATGTGATTTCATTGGTATCAAAATTTATTTTGTTGACTACAAGTAATTTCAAATTTTATTTTAAGTGGTATCAAAAAATTTTTCTTTTCAAAATTTGTTTTGATATGTATTGCCTATATGCAAGGGGAGCTTAACATCTCCTCTATATATAGATTCATATTGAGTGTATTTTACATATAATAGAGCTTGACCTCTCTTCTTTATGTGATACACGTGTGTAGGGGAAGCTTAATATCTCCATCTATACATTATATATTATGCTTTTATGGGTTAAGGTTTAGTCATCCTTTCTCCATGTAATGCATGTATGCTGGGAGAGTTAACGTCTTTCCTCTTCATGAATGTATATCACATATACATATTTCTTGTTTGTTTTTCTTCACCTCTTTGTTGATGAATTGACAAAAAGGGGAGAAGAATTTAGAGAGTTTATATATGCATGTTTAATATTTGTTGTTTAAGCATATATGTTTGTTTGTTTATGAGCTTTCATTAAAATATTTAATGTTTTTGCTATGGATAAGTTAAGGAGGAGTTTCTATGAAGCTTATCTTTAATCCATGCTAATATTACTCCATGAGTTTTATTATCTCAAAAGGGGGAGATTGTTGGCCCAAAGGCCCATCACTCTAGTTTTGATGATGATAACTCATGTAGTTATAGTACTAATGATCTTGTGTCTATTTAAGTTTCAGAATTTTTTCAAAGATCTTAATCAGTGTTTAGCTTCAACAAAAAATTTGAAGTCAAGTTTTGAAGCTAGCACATGTTGATTCAAGAGCTCGCGCTTCAAGATCGCATCAAGTGCTCAAAGAGGAGTCTAGCTCGTGGATCAAGTTTTGGATCAAGTCAAGATGGAGAAGAAGATTTTCAAGACTTGTGTCATGTTTGTAAGTGTTAAGATTTTATTTTTAGATAAAATATAAATGATAGATTAGTTGTGGATTGCTTAAGCTTATATACGCACACACAAAATATTTCATGTTAAATAGTTTTGATTTTAGAATATATGGTTTTGGTTTTGAGCTTCAAAGAATACATTTTTATGTTTCATGAATTGATTTCATCAAAACAAGTTTATTTAGTTTAAATGTGTATTGGATTTCATCCATACACATTGTTACTTCATATTGTTTAGAAAAACTTATTTTGATGTTTTTAGTTCATAGTTTTAAGTTTTGTATTTTTCAAAACTTATTTTGAATTTATTGTCAAAAATAAGTATATTTCATCTTATATATGTATTGGATCATATCCATATACACTATGCTTCAAAAGTATTTTAATATATTATTTTTGTATTTGAACAAGTTTTGAAAAAATGAATTTTTTCATTTTGAGTTAGTTTTTGAAAAATATGGTTTTCGGTTTAAAGCTTAATTTCTATATTGCAAAAATAATTCAATATGTTTGTAATATATATTGAATTTTGATCACACATACTTGAATTTAAAAGTATTGATAAGAACTCTTTTTTGTGGATTTTGTGGAAATTAAATAAAATTTTTATTGGTTTTTATGTTAGAATTTTCAACCCTTTAAAACCCTGTTTTCGGCTTCTGGGGGTCGACCGACCGGTCTACCGAACCAGGGGTCGATCGACCGAGCAGTCGACCGACATGCACAAAATGTGCACAAGCCCTAGGCTTGAGGGCCGGTCGACCGATCCAGAGAGATTGCTCTCTGGATCTGGCCCCAGTCGACAGAGCGGTTGACCAACTAGAGAGACCAGCTCTCTGGTTCTTACCTCGATCAACCGATAGCTCAAGACCTAGATTCAGTCGATCGGACGGTCGACCGGCAACCCCAACGGTCTAAAATATGATTGTTGGCCGGTCGACCGACATGCCATCTGGCCCCCAATGGCTAGTTTTTGACAGCCGATATACTGGGGTGTTTTGGGCCAGTTTTGGGTAAGATTTTGGAGAAGTTTTAGAGCCGTTTTTCCCATCTCTTTTAAAGTTTTTCTCCACATAATTTTGGGCTAAAACTTCCATATCAAAAGGAGAGTTTTTAAAATGTGTTTTTTTCTTGAGATTTCAAAAGAGATTTGCTTGAGTTTTTCACCATAAGTTCTATCTAGTTTTCTCACACAAACTTGAGCTTTTCATTGCTATATCTATCCTCTAGGGATCATTTGTTGTGAGAGTGTTTTTGGTGATCAAATTGTAGAGTTCACCAAGTGTTCATCTTTGTATTTGGGGAAAAAAACTTGCGGGTTCGTGTTGTGAAGAGTTCTTGAGGAAGCTCGGTATAGAGGTGTGGTCTAGGCAAGCTAGTGTGGTTGCATGTGTTATTCTTATGGGAACAAATGAGGGACTTGCAGGTCCAAGAGTTCTTGAAGGAGATCGTTGTAGGTGTTGCGACACCGAGTGATCTTGCGGGATCGATTATAGTGAAAATCCTTCATAGAGTTGAAGGCGGGGACGTAGAGAAAATATGCTCAAATCTCGAAATAATTCTCCCGTGTTTGCGATTGTTTATCTCTCTTTTACTTATGTTTATATATCTTGCATGCTTATATTGTTCATATATTTATATGCTTGATATACTTGTGCTTTATTGAATATATGCTTGGGATTGTTTGCTTACACTTGTATTCTACCAAGAGAGCCATAGTGGCACCTCAACTCTTAATGTAGAGGAATCTTGAGGAAATAGTCCAGAGCTCTTCACTGGGAATTCGGCTAAACATTTTGGTTATACTTTGTGTGTAGTGTAATAGTTTTTAGTTTACATAAATAGTTTTTAATTCCGCATTAGTTTTGCATTCGATTAGCTTGTCACCTATTCACCCCTTCTACGTGACCTACAGAGCATACAAGGCATGGTTGTCTAACCAACTGCCCTTATAGGGTAGAAGTTTTCAAAAATAAAGTTTTAAAATAATTATAAATTAAAAACACTACCAAGTGAAGAATAAAGAACTAGTTTAAAATAGTTTTGAAAACTAGTTAAAGATCCTTCACACATGAAACCAAATCATATATCTCATGAAACATACTAATTACACAAAAATTAACACTCAAGATCTATAAAGTACATAAATGAGCTCATGAAAATAAGATCATGAGTAAACATATAGGTGAGTGCTCAATGTGAATAACATATTCATAAAGATAAAATAATAAAGCTCAAAAATCAAAATTAGCATGAAATTCTTTTTCTCAAAACATGATATATCATATAATTATGTAAGAATCATCAAAATTAGGACATACAATGTACAATTAACATAAAGTGAGTAAACAAATGAAATAAAACATGTAAAGCATGAAGAGCAAGTGTAACTCAAGAATTGTACATGTATAAGACAAGTTTTAACAAGATTTACATATGGACATATGATCTAAACATATATGCTTCAACTAAAGCATATAAAAACATGAATCTATCAAAATAAATAGACATGTAAGTCCATTTAAAAACATGAAGAAAATTTTCAAAAATACATGCATAACTTAACAATTAATCAACTCAATATTAAGCATAAAACAATATATGATTGAGTCTAAGGTTACTACACTAGCATATAAGCATCTAAAATATTTTTAAAAGTGGAGGATGAAATGGTTACCAATACGATCTAACCAATCTATTTCTCCAAAATGAGGTGGTCCTCCCACTAAAACTCCTTGATAGTGATGCAACCACGATGTGTCCGTCAAGCTCCAATTGCATTTACTATTAAGGTATCAATCCTCTCACGTTTTGTGAGAGCTCACACCTACATCAAAAACAAGTGGTAGGGATTTTGGTACCCATATCTTTTTGGGACCATGAGGGTCAGTAGCATTGGGAACACAAATATGTTTATTTGCAAAATTTAAAGAATTTAGTCTATCAAAGCAAAATTTGCAAGATAGTTTTTGCGGCCACAATGTGTACATGTGTACCTCTAGCATACATGGTGGAATAAGTGTGAGCATGGTGTACATATGTATGCCATGTAGGATGTGCATGCATGTGCGAAACTTACTTTTTGCGAAACATAAATTCCAATCTAGTATGATTAAAAGCACATTGGCACAAAGTTGAGCCCAAACAATTAATTCTATTTTTCAAAAATGAATCTCATTTTTATCAAAAAAGGATGCAACATTATTAGCATGAGAAACATGGCAAGAATGAGAGTCAAAATCATTTTTCTTTTTGAAAATAGAAATATTTTCTTTTTCAATTAAAATAATTTTTTTTCAAAGATTCATTTTTATTTAAAACAATCTCCTTTTCTTTGGAAATCAAAACAACTTGGTTTTTCAAAAATTCATTTTCTTTTGAAATAATAGTCAATTTTGAAGAATTATTTTTATTTAATAAAGAATTATTTTCTTTCTTTAACTTCTCATTTTCACTTTTTAACAAATCATATTTTTTAAGATGTTTATGATAAAGCAATACAAGCTTCTCATAAGACATATTATCATCTTCATCAAGCTCAGATTTGGAATTTACCTCAAAGGGGTCATCCCTTTGGACCATAAAGAACATGTTGGAAGTAGCACTTCCTTCATCCGAGTCACTCTCCTTGTAATATTGTGTTTGTTCACCAAGAAAGATAAGAGTGTTCTATACTACAAAAGCCGAATTAAAGTTAGAAACCCTAGATAAATAATCATCATTTAGGGTTGACTTTAAAGCATAAAGGGCTTTTGCATTAGCCTCAAAATATTTGTCATTTACAATATATGATTCTTTAATAGTGGCAAGATATACATGTATACCAAGGGCTTTGAGATACATGGACATCTTAACTTTTCAAGTTTGGAAGTTAAGAAAATCAAACATGAGAGGGCCAATGAAATCCATGTGTGTGTATGTAAATATTGTGATTAGCAAAAATAAGAATCTTTAACTCTATATTGTTAGACCGAAATCAAGAGCACAAGCTCTAATAGCACTTGTAGATCACCTAGAGGGGTGAATAGGTGATATGCTAATCTAATGCCAAACAATACGGAATTAAAAACTATTATGCAAACTATAACTATCACACAATGTATAACCAAAGAGTGAAGCCGAATTCCAGGTGAAGGGCTCTGAACTTCTCCTCAAGATTCCTCTAGATTAAGAGATGAAGTGCAACTATAACTCTTTTGGTTAAATACTAGTGTGAGCACAAATACAAACAATATCAAGCATTTAAAGATGTGAATGATATGAGAGCATGCAAGATATCAAACAATCCCAAGTGTGTGTGTGTATGTGTGTGTATCAATTAAGCACAAGTAAATATCAAGTATATAAAGATGTAAGCAATTAAGAGCAAGTAATCTATAAACACAAGTGAGTTGAAAGAGAGATGAGCAATCGCAAACACGGGAGATTTATTTCGAGGTTCGAGCCATTTGCTTTACGTCCCAGCTTTTACTACTATGAAGGATTTCCACTAGAATTGATCTCGCAAGATCACCCAGTGTCGTAACACCTACAATAAGCTCCCTCAAGAGCTCTTGCACCTGGAAGTCCCTCACTTATTCTCGCAAGAACAACACATGCAAACCCACAAGCTCGCTCAGACCGCAACCTCTACAATTCCTCCAAATAACAAAAATTGGAATACTTGGTAATCTCTTCTCTTCATCACCAACAAACACTCTCAAACCAAAGATCCTAGAGGATGGATATAGCAATGGATAGGCTCAAGCTTGTATGAGAAAACTAGATAGATTTGAGAGAGAAAAGCTTAAGAAAATCTTTTGAAAACTCAAGAGAATCACTCTTGGTAAACTCTCTTTTGACATAGAAATGAAGCTCCAAAAACTTGTTAAGAAACTCAGTTAAAAGCTCTTAAAAGCACTTAAAAATTCTTCTACAAAAACTGGCCAAAAAGACCCCTTAACTAGGCTGTCAAAAAACTAACTGTTGGGGAGGCTAGAATGGCCTATCGGTCAACCGGCCGGTCGACCGGCTAACAGTCAATTTTCTGACCATTGGGGTTGCCGGTCGACCTCCCGGTCGACTGCACCCAAACCCACAGAGAGTTTTCTCTATGTCAGTCGATCGCTCGGTCGACCGAGCCAAGCCTGAGAGTGGCCTTGAGCCAGTCGGTCGACCACACTTTGGGTTCATGCATGTATGCACGTCGGTCGACCAGTCGGTCGACCGCAAGCAGCCCCAGAACCCAATTTTGAATATTTTTAAATACATTTTAAATCCCATAAAATCTCCATAAAATTCACAAAAATAAGTTCATTGAAACACTATATAGCACAAATATGTGTGATAAAAAATAAACACATATTATAAACATGTGAACTATTTTTAAACATAGAAATTTAAACCTTAAAACTAAAACTGTATTTTCCAAAATTCAAACTTTGAAATGAAAAACTGATTTTTTTCAAAACTTGTACAAATACAAAAGCAAGATATTTGGAACACATTTAAAGCATAGTATACATGGATAGAATCTAATACACATAGTAAATGAAATATACTTATTTTTGATAATAAGCTCCAAAATCAGTTTTTATAGAAACAAAACTAAAATACATGATATAAAGTCATCAAAATAAGTTATCTAAATAATATGAAGTAATAATGTATATGAATGAAATCCAATACACATATAAACCATGTAAACTTGTTTTGATAAAATCTATTCATGAAACCGAAAGATGTATTCTTAATAAATCGAAACTTAAAAATGTATACATGATAAACCGAAAATGTAATACTCATAGAAATAAGTTTCTGAACAATTGAAGCTTTAATATGTGTGGATAGAATCCAACACATATTGCAAACTATAAAATTTTCTATTGAGATGTAAACTATGTAAACATGTATTCTTGAAACTAAAAAATGATTAAACCGAAAACACAAAATATTTAACATAAAAACAATATATAAATTTTGTGTGTATGTGTGTGAGCTTGAGTAATCCACAACTAATCTATCCTTTACATTTTATCTAAAATAAAATTTTTAAATTTACAAATTAGGACTCAAGTCTTCTTGAAAATCTTCTCTTGAAAATCTTCATCTCCATCTTGACTTAATCCAAACTTGATCCAAATGAGTTAGACTCCTCTTTGAGTACTTGATGTGATCTTATAGTACGAGCTCTTAAATCAAAATGTGATAACTTCAAAACTTAACTTCGCACTAACTAAGATCTTGATAAATATCTGAAACTTAATAAACACAATATCATTAGTACTATAACTATATGAGTTAATCATCATCAAAACTAGAATGATGGGCCTTTAGTCCAATAAAAGTGATAACCAAAGAGTGAGCAATTTAAAACTTAACAAAACTCAACACATAAAGTGATAACCAAATAGTGAAGCTGAATTTTCACTGAAGGGCTCTAGAACCTCTCCTCAAGATTCCTCTTGATTAAGAGGAGGTGCTTAATTGCTCTCTTGGTTCAATAACAAGTATATGCACAATGACAATATCAAATATATATAAATGGGTAATAAAAGCAATGCAAGACATAAATGAGAGTAGAGTAGAGAGATAGCAAACGCAAACACAAAGATATGTTTCGAGCTTCGAGCCACTTGCTCTATGTCCTTGCCTTCACTGCGTGAAGGGTTTTTACTATCTCCATTAAGAAACTCCACAAAAGAAACAAACTCTAATCCTCTACACAAGAGGAAACACAAAGCCAATCACAAAAGTAAATCACCTTTACACAAGAGGGAGGGCACAAAGCCAAAATACAAAGAAAAGAAAATGATTTACAGCATTTAGTGATTACAAAAATTACAAACTAAAATCTCACAAAACTTAGAATCCTATAAAGATAGATTTTGCAATGAGTGCTCAAGCTTGCGAGAATATAAAGATTTTGGAAATGAAGCTCTTTAAAAATAATTGGGAAAACTTCTATAAAGATATAGAAACTTGAAGAATAAAACTTGTGTTTCTCAAAAACTTATTTTCTTTGATTTTTCAAAACTTTTCAACCTTGAAACAAACACAACAAAGATATGGATTTTTAGTCTAAAAACTTGTAGTAGAACTTTCTTGATGATGGGCAAAATAAGCTCTTGAAAATTGGTTGAAAAACCCTTGTAAAACTTGTATAAAACTTTCCCCAAAACCCATAAATATAGCCCTGAGAAAAACTAGCATTGGGGTCAAATCCTAGGCCATGTACGCCTATCGGTCGACCCCCAACGGTCAAATTTTGCTAGTCGACCGGTCGGTCGATCACACCCAACATCCGATCGACCGATCGGTTGATCAGAAATAATAGAGAGCACTGTGTCTCAACATTGACTGATCAGTCGACCGACATGCACATCCATTGGGCATGTGCACATCTGGTTGACCGGCCAGCCCCAAACCTATATTTTGCTATTTTTAAATATCGCTTTGAATCCAAATAAATTTTAATAAAGCTCAATGAATTCTACAAAAATAAGTTCATGTATATACATTAAAACACAAATATGTGTGATTAAAAATCAACACATATTATAAACATGTGAACTTATTTTTGAGATAAAGAATTGCAATCTTAAAACAAACCGTATTTTTCAAAACTAAACTTTTAAATAAAAATTTAGTTTTTTCAAAAGCTTTATAAATATAAAAAAATATTGAAACTCAATTGAAGTCCAATGTACATGGATAGAATCCAATACACATATAAAATGATATAAACTTATTTTGACAATATATTTAATAAAATAACTTTTTGTAAAAATAAAAGATAAACTATTCAACTCGTCAAAATAAGTTTCTTAAACACAATAAAAGTACCAATGCGTATGTATGAAATCTAAAACACATACAAACCAACATAAACTTGTTTGGATAAAATCTATTCATGAAACCAAAAACGGGTTAAACTGAAAACTAAACTTCTGTTGTGTATGTAAATTTGAGCAAACAAAACTAATTTAACAATTATACAAAACTAAACTTACAAACTCTAAACTCAAATCTTCTTGAAAATTTTCTTCTCCATGTAGACTTGATCCAAACTTGATCCATGTAGAGGTAGGCTCCTCCTTGAGTACTTGATATGATCTTTATGCTTGAGCTTATGACTCAACATGTATTAGCTTCAACTAGACTTTGATTCTTTTGAGAAAACTAAACACCAACTAAGATTTTGATCAATATTTGAAACTTAAACAAACACAAGATCATTAGTACTATAAATACATGAGTTAATCACATCAAAACTAGCGGATTGATCTTTAGTCTAACAATCTTCCCCTTTTGATGATGACAATATTCATGGAGTTATATATACAAGGATTAGTGAAAAGTTTTGTAAAAGCTTTCCCTTAACTCAGCATAGCATAGAACATATAGATATTTTATGTAAGCTCAATAAAAACATCAAACGTAAACATATATGCATAAACACAAGTACAACATGCGTATATAAGTTCTAAATTGCTCTCTCCCTTTTCATCAATTCATTAACAAAGGGGTAAAGAAAATAAAGTAAATTAAAATGTGATATAAATTTATAAAGAGGAGAGACGTTAAGTTAACTTCCCTGCATACATGTATTACATAGAGAGGAATGATTAAACCCTAACCTACATAAGCATAATATACAATGTATAGATAGAGATATTAAGTTTCCCCTACACGTTTGCAGCGTATAGAGAAGAAAGGACAATCTCTTCTTTATACAATACCCTCATCATAAATTTACATACAGAGGAGACGTTAAGTTAACTCCCCTTGCATATAAGCAATATATATCGATTGAAAATTTTAATACACCAATTGAAAATAAACAAAGATACACCAATTGAAAAATATTCATAAATACCAATTTTAAATTTTTGAATAAATGAATAGCAATGTGAATCAATTGAAAATCATGCAAGGGATGTTTATTGAAAAAGAAAAAGTAGCATGATACTTATTAAAAAAATATCAATTGAAATCAAATGGATAAACATGGATACCAATTAGCAAAGTAACTTGAAATATAATATCAATTGCAATAACTGATACTAATTGAAAATATGAACATTTGCTAAGAGAAAATATTTTTCTCAAAAAGGATGAAAATAAGATACCAATTGAAATTTAAATCAAGTAATTCTCTCCCTTTTGAAACAATCATAAAACCATTGCATAAACTCTAGAAATAATGAAACCAATTGAAATTAACATCAATTTATGATACCAATTTAAAATGAATATAAGCTTAACTTTAAACCAATTATGCTATAAAAGCATATATGAATATTGTTAAATATGCACAATAAGACATATACATGTATGTATACCATTTGAAATATCATTCACAATTTAGAACACACACTTATATATAAAAAAGAATGAGTATACAAAAAATAAAAATCATGAGAATCATATGTATAACTCATTGAAATCTCCAACATATTTGCACATATCAAAGTAATAGTCATTTAAGCATATACAAGGCATGACCACCCAACTATCTGCCCACAAAGGGTAGAAGTTTTCAAACATAATGATTTGAAAATAATTGAGTAAAGATTGAAAACACTACCATCTAAAGAATAAAAGAACTAATTTTAAAATAATTTTTGAAAACTAGTTCAAAATTTTTAAATATGAAACAAATAATATATCACATGAAATATACATATCACAAAAGAATCGTCACTCACAATCTCTGTAGCATATTTATTCTTATAAATATAAGATCATTAGTAAACAAAAAAGTGAGTGCATTATAGTCATATGAATAGCACATTCATGAAGATAAAATAATAAGCCTCTAAAGAATTATCAAAACTTATATGAAATTTCTTTTCCAACTTTGACATATTTAAACTATATTTATAAAAACATGAAAAATAAGAAAATACAAATCAAGTAAATTCATTTTCACCAAAAGATATCAAGATTAGTGGAAGTAATAAATTCAAACATCAAATATTTCTACCAACAAGACATTCAAGAAGCACAAGAGACAAATGTGAGACCAAACTTCAAGATATATGTAAATTTCATCAAAACTAGAGCATGCATATATATATATATATATATATATATATATATATATATATATATATATATATATATATATATATATATATATATATATAAATGTATATATATATATATGTATGTATGTATATATCCGAACATAAATTGAGTACATGAAGAATATAAATCAATCTTGGCACAAATCAAGAATGTATCTCAAATGCTTATACAAGTATATCACAAGTTCTAACAAAATTTTCTTTCAAGCGTATAATCAAAATACGTAGATCATAATATGCTAAAAATTCAATTTAAAGTATAAACTAAATATAAATTAGAGAATAAAGATAGTTACCAATAGAGCTAATCTCCATTTCACCAAAACAAGGTAGTCATTTCACCTAAACTCCTTGATAGTGATGCACATTTATCCATCAAATACAATTGCATGCACCACCAAGGCACAAATCCTCTCACGTCTTGTGAGAGCCCGTACCTATATCAAACTCGATGTGTGTGAATTTTGGTACCCAAGTCTTTTTGAGTCCTTAGGGGTTATTATCTTTTCGAACCCAAATATTGGTCTTGGAAATATTTATTTTATCATACCATAATTGTGCCAAATGGTCTTTGTGGCCGCAATGTGTATAAATATACACTCTAGCATACATATTGGTGTGAGCAGGGTGTGCATGTGGTGTATGCCGTGGAGGGTGTGCATGCATATATAGAACTTGTTTCTTTTGAAACAAGGATTCTAATCTCTTATGATTAATAGCACATTGACTCAAGGACGAGCCTAAACAATCAATATTGCTTTTCAAAACAAAAATCTAATTTTTATCAATGGTAAAGGAAACTACATTAGCATGAGAAACATGACAAGTATGGGAATCAAAACCATTTTTGGAAGAAGTAGAAATCTTCTTTTTCAACCAAATATTTTTCAAAGAGTCTTTTTCTTTTGAAATCAAAACAATTTTCTTTTTCAAAGTCTCATTTTTTTTAAAACAAACTCAAGTTGAAATCTCAAAGAATCATTTTATTTCAAAATCACATCCTTCTCTTCTAAAGAAAAATCTAGTTTTGAAGACAAAGAATCATTTTCTTTTGAAATCTCTTATTTTTCTTTTAAAACAAGATCAAGTTTAGAAGAAAAAGATTCATTTTCTTTCTTTAAATTCAAACTCATATTTTTAACAATTTATATTTTCTTAGTAAATCTTCATAAAACATAACAAGTTCTTCATTTAACATATGAACATTCTCATCAAGATCAGATTCCGAGCTTACTTCAAGGGAGTCATTTTCTTGGACCATGAAGCATTCTTAGTCGGAATCATCTTCACTTGATTCTCTCTCTATATCATTTGGATATTATTCTTAAGAGATAAATATGCTTCATACGGCAAAAGCAGAATCACAATTAGGAACCCTAGAAAGATAATCATTGTTAAGGGTTTTCTTAAGTGCAATGGTGGCTTGTCCATTAGCCTATAGATATTTGCCATTTTCAATAATTGATCTTTTTGTAGTGGTTAGATAAACATGTAATCCAAGGGCTTTGAGATAAGAACTCATTTTGATTTTTCACATATCGATGTTACTAACATCAAACATAAGTGGAGCAAGAAAATCCAAGAGTGTATGTAAAAGCAAATATAGTGATTAGCAAAAATAGGATCACTCCTTAGTGATTAAACCTAATATAAGAGCACTAGCTATGACACTAATTGTAAGTTCACCTAGAGGGGGTGAATAGATGATGTGCTAATCAAATGCGAAATTTAAAACTTTATACTAACAAAAGTCAACACACAAAGTGATAACCAAAGAGTGAAGCATTCTCGGTGAAGGCTCTAAAACTTATCCTCAAGATTCCTCTTGATGAAAAGTTGAGGTGCTTAATTGCTCTCTTGATTCAATAACAAGTTGATTGAGATTTTCCTGCACACAAAATATAATATATCAGATTTAAGAATTAGAGATGTGCAAGGTGCTCAATTCTATCCGCTGTAGCAATGGCTATGCGGGTCGTGATCCTCAGGGAGGGACTAGCGACGGAAGCTTGTTTAGTAAGTTATCTCTTTTTTTATTTATTTTGTTATTTACAATGGTATTTACAATGAGAAGTGTGGTATTTACAATGAGAAGTGTGAAAGAAATTGGAAAGAGGTGGAGTTGGTTATCTAAACTAAAGAAAGAAAAGAAAATTATAAACTAAAAAACACATACCTACTTCTTCTGCCCTGTTTACCTTTGATCCGTTGCAACGACTTACCTTGTTTTTGAAGGCATTCAAGCATGGCGTATAGGATCTGTTCATCACCATAGGCCATCAAGGGCACTTCTTCGGCTAAGCAGTCTCGAAGCGATCAGATCTCATGGTTTGCAAGACATCAGAGAGAAACAAAAATAGAATAAAACAAGAATAGAAGAACAAAAATAAAACAAGAATAGAAGAACAAAAATAAAACAAGAATAAAATAACAAAAACAAACCTTGAGTTGATTCTATTAACAATGGAAGAAAAGTTTGACTTACACCGATGTCACCTCAGTACAAGCATGAACTCCTTCCTCCATGAAAGCATCCTCTACTCTCAGTTACATAAAAAAATAAAAATTACAAAAAATAAAAATAAAAACCTAAACTACAAACTAGCCTAAAAACCCTAGATTTAGCTCTGTAGTTCGCTGGACGCCCTTCTCTGTTGCTCTGCAGGGGTATTTATAGGTGCAGAAGAAAGTAGAGTCCCAGTACGATTCCTCCAAGAAAACAGTTGCCCAGTCTCATCCAGATTGCCGCGGAAACGCGGCTTTGGCCGCGTTTTCGCGGCCAAGTATTGTCGGCTGGCCACGCACTTTCGCGCGTGGCCTCCTCTGGTCCGTCCATCTGGGTTTATCCGTCTGGAAGCTGTATCCTGACTCTTTATTTTGAGATTTCGGGATAACTTGGGAAGCAAGTTACCCTAAATCCAAATCTTCCAATATCTTTTAACAACGAATTTGTTATCTTTGCACTCTCTTCTTTGGCTTTTATCCTCATCCTGCAAGCATTTAGGGTTGAATAGAAGTCTATCCTTCCCTCTTCTTTTAGTATTTGCAACTATTGCCCTTAGTAATTGCAATTTTGACATTTGATAATTGCAACTTTTGCATTGGGCTTGAACATGGGCTTTTGGGCTTCTTTTAAGGCTTTATTCCTTTATTTTTATTACTCAAGGCCTGCACACAATAAATAATAAAATATTAGTTAATAGTGCATGATTATATGAATAAATATGAAAATGTGATAGTAAATGTGATGACACTTATGCATTTTTTTACTACCTATCACACCCCCACACTTATCTTTTTGCTCGTCCTCGAGTAAAAATCAAAAAGAAAAAGAAAAACTAAACTAGCTAACTCACTTTCGTAGGAATCACGGTTGCACTTAGCATGTGCAACAAGCCGTTAAACCCCTAGGTTACCCTAAAGGACGAGTGTTGTCTCGTGAGGGTTTTCAACGGATTACACCCACAAAATCCATAAAAAGGAAAATATTTGAAATACGTTTGAAGAGACTAAGTAATCTATAAGTTTTTAGGATCCTCATTTTTATTCATTCTTAAACTTAGTCTTTATATAGTAAATTGTTTTCCTTTTTAGGTAAGGGTCAAAATTGAATGTTTGTATAGTCTTTTTCGTTACCCTAAGTCATATGCATCCTTGTGAATTTTTACTAGGAATTCCTTAACTTGGACTCTCATGCCTCTTTATTATTATTATTATATTTTTTTCTTTCTTTTTTTTTAATATGTATAACTCATCTAATTTTCTTTCGTGTAAGATCAAGGCTTCTTGAGGCCCTCATACCTAACTAATTGACTATTAGATGTGTTAATACATATATAATATTTCTTAATTTTCTTAGGCTTTCTAATTCACCAATGTAGCGAACTTAAAGTCGGTGGCTCCCAAACTGGTTGGTTTTAGGGCACCGGGTGAGAAAACACCCCACGGACTCAAATTCGAGTGAACTAGGCCACAAAACTAAGGACGCTTATTTATAAACTCACCTTTAGGCGTGAATACTTATGCTTCTTGAGGGACATGTATCCAGCTTAATTAGTGATTTTTATTTTTTTATTTTTTATTTTTATATTTTTTTATATGAGGCACAAGGGTCTTTGTCTTAGAATCCTAGATATGCATTAGGTATGTACATTTTATTAAGGTAAAAATCAAGACTAATTACTTATTCAATTTCTCCTCCTATACCTAAAAATTCAACAATTTATTTATTTTGACCAAGTTTTTAGAAATCCTAATCATGATTTTTCTAATTCTTAAGACTAACTTAGATTTCTTTCAAAAGATAAGTCAAAATATTGTTCCTTTTTTTTAAGCAATTTTTTTTTATTAGCAAAATTTTTTGTTAGTTTCTACCTATGTTAGTAAAGCCTCCCCCCACACTTATCTCATGCATTGTCCTCAATGTATGAATGTATGCATATATGCATGAAAAAGAAGAAAGGGAAGGCAGATGTTACCTCAAGGTGGTGGTTCCGGTGGTGGTCTAATTGGGCCAAGCGTTGCTACCCAATCAAGATAATGTGGTATTCCGAGGAACCCACCAGAAATTTCTCTTGTATAACCCACTAAAATGTATGTATTATCATTTTTAACAATACCACCCCATCAAATTTCCAAATTTCATAATTATTTTCAGAGTCAATTGTGTCAACCGCCTTGTCCCAAAATGGAGTGTGAAAAGATGGAATGATTGACTTGGACGTCAGAAGTGCAGGAACGAATACCGACTCAGGAAAGAAACTTAAATCAAGTAATGGTTCAGGAGTCGGGCTTGGTTCAAGAAGTGGGTCCAAATCAAGAAGTTGAAACTCAAGTCCACAATCATTTTCCCACAATGGAATGTGACTCAATATTGGTGATTCAAGTTCAGGAATGATAGGTGTGGGAATCAAAACTGACTCTAAAAGATTACCTAAGTTGGGTAACAAAACAGGAGTCAATAATGATTCGGGAATTTGAACTTGATCACAGATTTGAGAATCTAGGTCACATATCTCATTGAGTTCAATATCATAAAAATGAGAACTTGCCAATTTATCCATGGGACTTTCAAAATTATTAAATTGGTCAAGTTTAATATGATCATCAAAAATGGGTGATTCAATTTCATGATGAATTGGCACAGGATCCAATGTTGACTCGGGAAAAGTAAAATCAGGTGAAGACACCGAAGTCATTATTGAATCAGGAAGTAGAATTGAATCACCAAGTGGGAGATCTTGATCATATTCATGCTCAAGTTCTATTTCAGGAAAGGAATAACTTGCCAAACTATCAAAAATTGGAGTTTCGGCAAGTTCAAATGATGGTACTGAATTAGAATCTTGTTGTCCAAAACAACGTGGCTCGTCGGTTCTAACAGAATGGTTAGCGATAGCAGAAATGGTCGAACGGTGAGAACGTAAAGATTAAACCATCATATCTATTTCATGATCACGAGCTAATCTAGCTTGAGTCATGGCTTCAAGCATCTTTTCATAGTCGATTGGTGCATCATTTGTGATTGGACTTGAAAAGAGGAAGTGTTGTTGGGACAATCATGATGAAGTTGTGAGTCAGTTAGATTCTGTGACTGTTGCTTGGACTCACGCATCATCATGTCTAGGATTGATGGTGGTTGTTGCTTGGACTCATGCATACTCATCATTTCCAAGATAGATGGCTTTCTATTCTGAATGGGTGGATCTGAGTATGAATCTTGAAAATATTATGGACAAGGTGGATACGGAGGACAAGTTGGTTGAAAATTAGACTCGGGGGAAGCGAAACCCCATGAACTCTGTGAAGAGTTGAAATCGTTGTGGAAATTATGGTCATAAGATGGGGGCATGGGTTATATTCATTCGGATAAGACCATTCCGGCACACTAGGTTGGTCAAAGTTATGATATGCCGGGTTGGTAATATCCGAAAAAGAGGTTGGTGTGTAATATGGATTAAAATTGGAAAAATTGTTGTTATATGCCATATCACACAAACACAAACAAAGAAAAAGAAAACAAACAAATAAGCAAACAAAAAAAAAAAGGAAAAAAAATTCTAACCTAAGTTAGGGTAGACCTATGACCTAGACGACTCCTAACTGGTTAGACTGTCCACGGGAGGTAGGGTGCAGACTTTGACTACAAGTTAATCAGCCAGGTCAGGGCAAGATTGGTGGGAGGTTTTCTGTCAAAGACGTTCCTTAATTAAATAACCACCAATCTTCGGGCTTTTGGCCCGCAATCCCCTTCCTAGACACTGATTTGGCAGGAGTCAAATTTCAACACTGTTCCACTTAGGATAATCTCCTAATTGAGTCCGAGATGTCCCTAGGGCCAACGTCTACTCATTTTTAGTTAGGCTTGGGTTAGTGAGTGAGGAGATTGTTTGTGGGCCAAGGAAGGGTGATGAAATCCCCACCTTATCTTATTTATAGGACAAGCCCTTAAGTCAATTTAGTGCAAGTGTAAAGCATTAGACAAATATTCACTCAAAGCAGAAAATCGCCAGGGTGCTTCCTAGTCTATATGCAATGCGAACGTACCTTGTCTCCAGCACTCTTCAACAAAAATTAAAAAAATTAAATAGACACATGCCTAGATGCAAGAGTCTAATTTTTTTTTATTTTTTCAACAAATAGGTTACTGTTAATTAATTAGCAGTATACAGGTTTATCACAGAGCAAATTTTAATAGAGCAGTAAACAAATCTTTCAATTTACAGCAACCTGCAGAAACCTTAGTGAGTAGTTCACTACTAAGGCCGCGGAAACGCGGCTATTGCCGCGTTTGCGCGGCACTATAGTAGGCTCTGCTGCTCTGCCTTCGAGGGCAGAGGCACAGAGTTGCTATATGTCCTTGCTGCTTGTTAGTTTTCTTGTTCTCCAAACCTGCAAACAGAAAGAATAAAAGAATTAGTTATTTATTTATTTTTTTTATAGAGAATACTTACCGTCCCTCCCCGGCAACGGCGCCAAATTTTGATTGAGATTTTCCTGCACACAAAATATAATATATCAGATTTAAGAATTAGAGATGTGCAAGGTGCTCAATTCTATCCGCTGTAGCAATGGCTATGCGGGTCGTGATCCTCAGGGAGGGACTAGCGATGGAAGCTTGTTTAGTAAGATATCTCTTTTTTTTATTTATTTTGTTATTTACAATGGTATTTACAATGAGAAGTGTGGTATTTACAATGAGAAGTGTGAAAGAAATTGGAAAGATGTGGAGTTGGTTATCTAAACTAAAGAAAGAAAAGAAAATTATAAACTAAAAAACACATACCTAATTCTTCTGCCCTGTTTACCTTTGATCCGTTGCAACGACTTACCTTATTTTTGAAGGCATTCAAGCATGGCGTATAGGATCTGTTCATCACCATAGGCCATCAAGGGCACTTCTTTGGCTAAGCAGTCTCGAAGCGATCAGATCTCATGGTTTGCAAGACATCAGAGAGAAACAAAAATAGAATAAAACAAGAATAGAAGAACAAAAATAAAACAAGAATAGAAGAACAAAAATAAAACAAGAATAAAATAACAAAAACAAACCTTGAGTTAATTCTATTAACAATGGAAGAAAAGTTTGACTTACACCGATGTCACCTCAGTACAAGCATGAACTCCTTCCTCCATGAAAACATCCTTTACTCTAAGTTACTTAAAAAAATAAAAATTACAAAAAAAGAAAAATAAAAACCTAAACTACAAACTAGCCTAAAAACCTTAGATTTAGCTCTGTAGTTCGCTGGACGCCCTTCTCTGTTGCTCTGCAGGGGTATTTATAGGTGCAGAAGAAAGTAGTGTCCCAGTACGATTCCTCCAAGAAAACAGTTGCCCAGTCTCATCCAGATTGCCGCGGAAACGCGGCTTTGGCCGCGTTTTCGCGGCCAAGTATTGTCGGCTGGCCACGCGCTTTCGCGCGTGGCCTCCTCTGGTCCGTCCATCTGGGTTTATCCGTCTGGAAGCTGTATCCTGACTCTTTATTTTGAGATTTCGGGATAACTTGGTAAGCAAGTTATCCTAAATCTAAATCTTCCAATATCTTTTAACAACGAATTTGTTATCTTTGCACTCTCTTCTTTGGCTTTTATCCTCATCCTGCAGGCATTTAGGGTTGAATAGAAGTCTATCCTTCCCTCTTCTTTTAGTATTTGCAACTATTGCCCTTAGTAATTGCAATTTTGACATTTGATAATTGCAACTTTTGCATTGGGCTTGAACATGGGCTTTTGGGCTTCTTTTAAGGCTTTATTCCTTTATTTTTATTACTCAAGGCCTGCACATAATAAATAATAAAATATTAGTTAATAGTGCATGATTATATGAATAAATATGAAAATGTGATAGTAAATGTGATGACACTTATGCATTTTTTTACTACCTATCACAAGTGTATGCACAATGACAATATTAAGCATGTATATATAAATGAGCAATAAGAGCAATATAAGATGTAAATGAGAGTAGATGAGAAATAGCAAACACAAAGATATGTTTTGAGGTTCAAGTCACTTGCTCTACATCCCTACCTTCATTGCGTGAAGAATTTCTCTCCCTTTTTGGAACAATCACAAAAATCAATGTATAAGCTTTAAAAATAATGAAACCAATTGAAATTAATACCAATTTATGATACCAATTTGAAATGAATATATGCTTAGCATTAAACCAATTATGCTATAAAACATGTATGAACATTGTTATACATCCACAATAAGACATATATATGTATGTACACCATTTGAAATATCATTCATAATTTAAAGCACACATATATATATAAAAACAAGAATGATATGCAAAAATAAAAAATCATGAGAATCATGTGTATAACTCATTGAAACCTACACGCACTGTCAAAAGAATAGTGATTTAAGCATATACAAGACATTATCACCCAACCATCTACCTACAAAGGGAAGAAGTTTTCAAACATAATGATTTGCAAAAAGTTGAGTAAAGATTGAAAATACTACCATGTGAAGAATAAAAGAACTAATTTTAAAATAATTTTTAAAAACTAGTTCAAAAACTTTTCAACATTGAAACAAACACAAAAAACTTTTTGTAAAACTTTCTTGTAAATGGGAAAATACGCCCTTAAAAACTGCTTGAAAAACCATTGCAAAACTTATATAAAACTCTCTCCAAAACTCATATATATAGCCCCACAAAAGACTAGCTATTGGGGTCAAATCCCAAGCCAGGTAGGCCTGCAGGTCGACTGCAAATAGTCAAATTTTTTACCATTAGGGTGACCGGTTGACCAGGAGGTCGACCGCACCCAACATCTAGAGAGCAAAGCTCTCTGGCGGTCGATCTACTGGTCGATCGGAAATAACAGAGAGTACTGAGTCTCTAAAGGTTGAACAATCGGTCGACCAATATGCACACATGTGCACATCCGATCGATCGGGCTGTCGATCGGGCTCAGCCCCAAACCTATATTTTGGTATTTTTAAATTATTTTTTGAATCCAAATAAATACAAATAAATCTAAATAAATTCTATTAAAAATTCATATAAATACATTAAAGCACAAATATGTGTGACCAAAAATCAACACATATTACAAACATGTAAACCTGTTTTTGAGATAAAGAACTTCAATCTTAAAACAAAATCGTATTTTTTAAAAACTAAACTTTTAAATAAAAATCTAGTTTTTCCTGAAACTTGTATAAATGCAAAAACAAGCTTTGAAACTAAATTGAAGTCCAATGTGTATGATAGAATCCAATATACATAAAAATGATATAAACTTGTTTTTAATAATATATTTCATAGAAAGCACCTTTTTGTAAAAATGAAACTTAAACTCATCAAAATAAATTTCTTAAACACAATAGAAGCACCAATGTGTATGAATGAAATCCAATACACATATAAATCAATGTAAACTTGTTTTGATGAAATCTATTCATGAAATCGAAAACGGGTTAAACCGAAAACTAAACTTTTGTGTGTGTATAAGCTTGAGCAATCAAAACTAATCTATACCATTACATAAAACTAAACTTACAAACTCTAAACTTAAGTCTTCTTAAAGATCTTCTTCTCCATATAGACTTGATTCAAACTTGATCCCTGTAGAGTTAGACTTCTCCTTGAGTACTTGATATGATCTTTATGCTTGACCTCTTGAATCAACATGTACTAGCTTCAAACTAGACTTTGAGACTTTTGAGTAAACTAAACACCAACTAAAATCTTGATCAGTATCTAAAATTTAAACAAATATAAGATCATTAGTACCATCACTACATGAGTTAATCATCATTAAAATTAGAGCGATAGGCCTTTGGGCCAACATCAACATCCCACTTCTGGATGTAATAAAGCATGTCCCTTCTTATGCAAAATTCTTAAAAGACATTTTCACAAAAAAGAAGGAAACACAAGTCCTAAAGAAAGTCGTTCTTGTGGCAAATATTTCTGAGATCCTGTCCAATTCAATCCTATGAATACAAAGATACTCACTATCCAATTATCACATGCATAATAGGGAACACATTTATCATACAAGCTTTATTAGATTTGGCAGTGAGTGCAAACTTACTTCCCTATTTGGCATACAAGCAGCTAGGGGTGAGCGAGTTGAAGCCCATAAAGGTCACTTTCCAGCTGGCTGATAGGTCGGTAAAAGTTTCATTGGGAGAGATTACAGATGTGCTCATTAAATCGGTAAATTCATCTTCTTAGTTGATTTCATCATCCTTGAAACCACATCGATAGAGAACTCTAAAGGGCAAATTCTTATGATCTTTGGTAGACCCTTCCTAGCGACTTCGAATGCTTTGATTAACTGTCGTAGTGTGTCAATGAAACTTACCTTTGTTAATATGACAATTGATCTTAATATTTCCATCCTAGGGAAAAGGTCAAGTGATCATTCTGACCAGCCTTTTGATGTCAACTGGATTCAAGAGATACCAAGTGAACACTTCGAACATGAATGATCCAACATCAAGTATATTGATCAAGAGTCAGAACTCGATAAAGTGGACCAATAGTTCAGCGAGAAGAATGAACAAGTAAATCGTGTAACATGTTGGGAATCTTATCTTGAACCATTGATTGAGGAAGCAAACATCATCTACATGAACCAAGACATTGAGTTGGATGAAGTTGGAAGCTGATTTGATGACATAACTGCAAAATACACCTAGAGGGGGGTGAATAGGTGTACTGACTAATCTAATGACAAATAATACGGAATTAAAAATCAGTTGCAACACACTATGTGTAACCAAAGAGTGTAGCCGAATTCCCTGTGAAGGGCTCTAGACTATCTCCTTGAGATTTCTCTAGATTAAGAGTTGAGGTGCTATATGAAGCTTGTAATCACCTAGAGGGGGGGTGAATAGGTGATGGCTAATCTAATCAATAATGCGGAATTAAAACTTATTTAATACAAACTAAAACTTGTTGAACTAAACACCACGTATAACACAAGAGTGTAGCCGGATTCCCCGTGAAGGGCTCTGGACTAACTCCTCAAGATTCCTCTAAATAAGAGTTGAGGTGCCGCGTTGGCTCTCTTGGTTGAATACTAGTGTTAGCAAACAAACCCCAAGCATATAACAATATGAGCACAAATATATATCAAGCATATAAAGATGAAAGCAATATAAGCATGCAAGATATAAACAAGTAAGAGATAGAGAGAGAGCAATCGCAAACACGAGAGATTTGTTTCGAGGTTCGAGCACACTTGCTCTACGTCCCCTGATTGAGTTTTACCTGTGCAACAAAATAAAGAATGTTAGATTTAGAACAGGATGTGCGAGGTGCTCAATACTATCCGCGGTAGCAAAGGCTATGCGGGTCGTGATCCTCAGGGAGGGACTAGCGATGGAAGCTTTGTCAATAAGTTATCTCTAAAAATTATTTTCTTTAAGTTAACAAAAAGAATAGTTAAAGTTAAGTTAGGAAGAAGGCGGTAGATTATGAAGATGGAGGATTAGAGGCGGTATTTATAATGAGATGAGAAAGAAAGAATTGGGAGATGATGATTTAATCTACAAAAATAAAAGAAAAGAAAAGAAAAGAAATAAACACTAACCTTAGTTTGGTTGAAGAAAAACGTGAAATCCTAACACTTTCTACCTTGCTTTGGAGGCGTTGAACGCATAAACCATAGGATCGATCTCAGTCCCCTGTTCGCATTATATCATCAAGCTTGGGCAAGTATGAAGTGATACGTACCTTGAGGAGGAGAACATCACCATGAAATATCGTTGGCACCCACCAAGATTCGTTATACTTGTGCTTTGGAAATCACTTGCATGCTCATCATGAACCAACAGAGATAAAAATAGAAAAAGAGAAGAAAACAAAAAGGAAAATAAAGCAATGACATAAAAAGAAAAGTTACCTTTATTACTTGATACAATGGAAAAGAAGAGAAGCATACATCGGTGTCACTCTCAACATAGCCCTCTCCCTCACTTACATAAAGAAATTACGAAAAGCAAAGAAAAACCTAAACTACAAGCCTAAGAAAAACCCTAATTTTTGGCCCTGTATTTCGCTGGACGCTCTTCTCGGTTGCACTGCAGGGGGTATTTATAGGAGCAGAAGGAGGTAGAGTCCCAGTAGAAGTCGTCCACGAAGGCGGTTTCCTGGATAAGGCAGGATTGCCGCGGAAACGCGGCTTGGGCCGCGTTTCCGCGGCCTTATGGTGGCGGCTGGCCACGCGCTTTGGCGCGTGGCTTCTCCTGGTTCGTCCATCTGGTCGTTTCCTTCTGGAAGCTGCATCCTGGCTCTTAATCTTTGGATTTGGATATAACTTGGGAATCAAGTTACCTAGATCCCAAATCTTTTATCCACGAATTTGTGATCTTAAATTCTCCTTCTTTGGCTTTTATCCTCATCTGCAAGTTTTTAGGGTTGAATAGAAGTCTATCCTTCCCTCTTCTTTAATATTGCAACTTTGACCCTTGTGTATTTGCAATTTTGACAATTAATATTTGCACTTTTGCACTTGGGCTTGAATATGGGCTTTTTGGGCTTCTTTTGAGGCTTTATTTCTTTATTTTAATATTTCGAGGCCTGCACACAATAAATCATAAAATATTAGTAAATGTGCAGAATTATATGAATAAATATGAAAATGTGATGGTAAATATAATGATAAAAATGCACTTTTCACTACCAATCACACCCCCACACTTATCTTTTTGCTCGTCCTCGAGTAAAAATCAAAGAGAAAAAAAAATTTAATCTAACCTAACTCACTTTCGTAGGAATCACGATTGTACTTAGCACGTGCAACAAGCCGTTAAACCCCTAGGTTACCCTAGAGGACGAGTGTTGTCTCGTGAGGGTTTTCAGCGGATTACACCCACAAAATCCATAAAAAGGAAAATATTTGAAATATATTTGAAGAGACTAAGTAATCTATAAGTTTTTAGGATCATCATTTTTGTTCATTCTTAACTTAGTCTTTATATAGTAAATTGATATCCATTTTAGGTAAGGATCAAAATTGAATTTTTGTATAGTCTTTTTCGTTACCAAAAATCCTATGCATCCTTATGAATTTTTACTAGGAATTCCTTAACTTGGGCTCTCATGCCTCTTTATTTGTTTAATATTTTTTTTCTTTTCTTTTTTTTAATATGTATAACGCATCTAATTTTCTTTCGTATAAGCACCAAGGCTTCTTGAGGCCCTCATACCTAACTAATTGACTATTAGATGTGTTAGTACATATATAATATTTCTTAGTTTTCTTAGGCTTTCTAATCCACCCATGTAGTGAACTTAAAGTCGGTGGCTCCCAAACCGGTCGGATTTAGGGCACCAGGTGAGAAAACACCCCGCGGACTCAAATTCGAGTGAACTAGACCCCAAAACTAAGGACTTTATTTTATTTACTCACCTTTAGACATGAATACTTATGCTTCTTGAGGCACATGTATCCAGCTTAATTAGTGATTTTCTTTTTTTTTTATATATGAGGCACAAAGGTCTTCGTCTTAGAATCCTATATATGCATTAGGTATGCAAATTTCATTAAGGTAAAAATCAAGACTAATTAATTATTCAATTTCTCCTCCTATACCTAAAAATTCAATAATTTATTTATTTTGACCAAGTTTTTAGAAATCCTAATCATGATTTTCCTAATCCTTAAGACTAACTTAGATTTCTTTTAAAGGATAAGTCAAAATATTATCCTTTTTTTTTTAGAATTTTTTTTATTAGCAAATTTTGTTAGTTTCTAACTATGTTAGTATGTTAGTAAAGCCCACCCCTACACTTATCTCATGCATTGTCCTCAATGTATGAATGAATGCATATATGCATGAAAAAGAACAAGGGAAGGCAGAAGTTACCTTAAGGTGGTGGTTCCGGTGGTGGTCTAATTGGTCCTCGAAATGCGGCCCAATCTACTTTTTGTGGAATCGAGGGAACCCACCAGAAATTACTCTAATATAACCCACTAAAAAGATGTGTCCATTAAGAATTTTTATTAAATATTTGACCCCATCTAATTTTCAAATTCCATAACTGATTTCGGAGTCAAATTTGTCAACCGTCGTGTCCCAGAATGGAGTGTGAAAAGATGGAATGATTGACTTGGACGTCATAGGTACAGGAACGAATACCGACTCAGGAAAGAAACTTAAATCAAGTAAGGGTTCAGGAGTCGGGCTAAGTTCAGGAAGTGGGTCCAAATCAATAAGTTGAAGCTCAAGTCCACAATAATCTTCCACAATGGAATGTGACTCAATATTGGTGATTCAAGTTCAGGAATGATAGGTGTGGGAATCAAGACTAACTCTAAAAGATTACCTAAGTCGGGTAACAAAACAAGAGTCAACAATGATTCGGGAATTTGAACTTGATCACAGATTTGAGAATCTAGGTCACATATCTCATTGGGTTCAATTTCATAAAAATGAGAACTTGCCAATTTATCCATGGGACTTTCAAAATTGCAAAATTGGTCAAGTTCAATATGATCATCAAAAATGGGTGATTCAATTTCATGATGAATTGGAACAGGATCTAATGTTGACTCGGGAAAAGTGAAATCAGGTGGAGACACCGGAGTCATTATTGAATCAGGAAGTAAAATTGAATCATCAAGTTGGGGTTCATGATCATATTCATGCTCAAGTTCTATTTCAGGAAAGGAAAAACTTGCCAAACTATCAATTGGAGTTTCGGCAAGCTCAAATGATGGTCCTGAATTAGAATCTTGTTGTCCAAAGCAACGTGGTTCGTCGGCTCTAAGAGAGTGGTCAGCGAAAGCAGAATTGGCCGGACGGTGAGAACGTAAAGATTGAACCATCAGATCTATTTCATGATCACGGGCTAATCTAGCCTGAGTCATGGCTGCAAGCATCCTTTCATAGTTGATAGGTGCATCATGTTGTGATTGGACTTGAAAGGATGAAGGGTAATCATGATGAAGTTGTAAGTCGGTGGGCTCACGCATAATCATGTCTGCGATTGATGGTAATTGTTGCTTGGACTCATGCATACTCATCATTTCCTGGATAGATGGTAGTCTATTCTGACTGGGTGGATCTGAGTATGAATCTTGGGAATATTGTGGACAAGGTGGAGACGGAGGACAAGTCGGTTGAAAATTGGACTCGGGGGAAGTGAAACCCCATGAACTCTGTGAAGAGTTGAAATGTTATGGAAATTATGGTCATAAGATGGGGGGCATGGGTTATATACATTCGAATAAGACCATTCCAGCACACTAGGTTGGTCAAAATTATGATATGCCGGGTTGGTAATATCCAAAAAAGGTGTGTAATATGGATTAAAATTGGAAAAATTGTTATATGCCATATCATACAAACACAAACAAAAAAAAAGAAAACATACAAATAAACAAACAAAAAGAAAAAAATTCTAACCTAAGTTAGGGTAGACCTATGACCTAGACGACTCCTAACTGGTTAGACTGTCCACGGGAGGCAGGGTGCAGACTTTGACCACAAGTTAATCAGCCAGGTCAGGGCAAGATTGGTGGGAGGTTTTCCGTCAAAGACGTTCCTTAATTAAGTAACCACCAATCTTCGGGCTTTCGGCCCTCAATCCCCTTCCTAGACACTGATTTGGCAAGAGTCAACTTCCAGCACCGTTCCCCCTTAGGATAATCTCCTAAGTGAGTCCGAGATGTCCCTAGGGCCAACGTCTACTAATTTTTAGTTAGGGTTAGGGTTGTGAGTGCTTGGAATATGATTTTTGGGATAAGGAAGGGTGATGAAATCCCCACCTTATCTTGTTAATGGGTTATGCCCTTAGAATAAATTTGTGCAAGTGTACAAAATATGTAAATAAGATTCACTCAAAGCATCAACCAAGAGATAAGTCCTATTCTACATGCAATGCGAACGTACCTTGCTCCAGCACTCTTCAACAGTAAAAAAAAAGGAATTGAAAAGACACGTGCCTAATATGCAAACGTCTAATCAATTTTTATCTTTAACAACAAGTATTTTACTATTGATTAATTAGCAGTAAGCAGGGTTATTACAGAACAAAGTTTAACAGAGCAGTAGACAAATATTGCAATTTGCAGCAACCTGCAAAAAGATGGATCAGTAGGGAACTACTCAGGCCGCGGTTTCGCGGCTCTGAAGTAGGCTCTTGTGCTCTGCCTTCGAGGGCAGAGGCACAGAGTTGCTATATGCCCACTTCTGCTGTCAGTTTCCCTGTTCTCCAAACCTGCAAACGAAAGAATAAAAGAATTAGTTAAAAAAATTTTTTTTTAAAGAAAAACTTACCGTCCCTCCCCGGCAACGGCGCCAAAATTTTGATTGAGATTTTAGAATTTGCAACAAAATAAAGAATGTTAGATTTAGAACAGGATGTGCGAGGTGCTCAATACTATCCGCGGTAGCAAAGGCTATGCGGGTCGTGATCCTCAGGGAGGGACTAGCGATGGAAGCTTTGTCAATAAGTTATCTCTAAAAATTATTTTCTTTAAGTTAACAAAAAGAATAGTTAAAGTTAAGTTAGGAAGAAGGCGGTAGATTATGAAGATGGAGGATTAGAGGCGGTATTTATAATGAGATGAGAAAGAAAGAATTGGGAGATGATGATTTAATCTACAAAAATAAAAGAAAAGAAAAGAAAAGAAATAAACACTAACCTTAGTTTGTTGAAGAAAAACGTGAAATCCTAACACTTTCTACCTTGCTTTGGAGGCGTTGAACGCATAAACCATAGGATCGATCTCAGTCCCCTGTTCGCATTATATCATCAAGCTTGGGCAAGTATGAAGTGATACGTACCTTGAGGAGGAGAACATCACCATGAAATATCGTTGGCACCCACCAAGATTCGTTATACTTGTGCTTTGGAAATCACTTGCATGCTCATCATAAACCAACAGAGATAAAAATAGAAAAAGAGAAGAAAACAAAAAGGAAAATAAAGCAATGACATAAAAGGAAAAGTTACCTTTATTACTTGATACAATGGAAAAGAAGAGAAGCATACATCGGTGTCACTCTCAACATAGCCCTCTCCCTCACTTACATAAAGAAATTACAAAAAGCAAAGAAAAACCTAAACTACAAGCCTAAGAAAAACCCTAATTTTTGGCCCTGTATTTTGCTGGACGCTCTTCTCGGTTGCACTGCAGGGGGATTTATAGGAGCAGAAGGAGGTAGATTCCCAGTAGAAGTCGTCCACGAAGGCGGTTTCCTGGATAAGGCAGGATTGCCGCGGAAACGCGGCTTGGGCCGCGTTTCCGCGGCCTTATGGTGGCGGCTGGCCACGCGCTTTGGCGCGTGGCTTCTCCTGATTCGTCCATCTGGTCGTTTCCTTCTGGAAGCTGCATCCTGGCTCTTATTCTTTGGATTTGGATATAACTTGGGAATCAAGTTACCTAGATCCCAAATCTTTTATCCACGAATTTGTGATCTTAAATTCTCCTTCTTTGGCTTTTATCCTCATCTGCAAGTTTTTAGGGTTGAATAGAAGTCTATCCTTCCCTCTTCTTTAATATTTGCAACTTTGACCCTTGTCTATTTGCAATTTTGACAATTAATATTTGCACTTTTGCACTTGGGCTTGAATATGGGCTTTTTGGGCTTCTTTTGAGGCTTTATTTCTTTATTTTAATATTTCGAGGCCTGCACACAATAAATCATAAAATATTAGTAAATGTGCAGAATTATATGAATAAATATGAAAATGTGATGGTAAATATAATGATAAAAATGCACTTTTCACTACCAATCATCCCTGCCTTCAACACTATGAAGGATTTCCACTATAAACTGATCCCACCGGATCACTCGGTGCCGCAACACCCACAAGGAGTTCCCACTAGAACTCTTGGACTCTCTAGTCCCTTCACTCGTTCCCGCAAGAACAAACACACCGCAAGCCCACTAGCTCACCGAGGTCGCACCTCAAACAAAGAGTTCACACGCGAACTCGAAACACCGCGAACCCGCAAGTCCGCCTCCTCAAAGTACAAAGTAGAACTTTGGTGATCACAACACTTTGATCACCTAAAATCCTCTCACAACAAATATCCCTATAGGTAGATATAGCAATGGATAGCTCAAGTGTTGTGTGAGAAAACTAGGATTGAAATGGTGGGGGAAAACACAAGAAATCACTTTGAAAACACTCTTGATATACTCCCCTTTTGATTGAAAATATTTTCTCTCAAATAAGTGGAGAAACCCTCTTAATAGATTAGGAAAAAACAATCTTTAAAACTCTCCAAAATCTTAACTAAAACAGCCCCCAAAAGCCCCATTTTATAGGGCTCCCAAAAACTAGTCGTTGGGAGCCAGGATGACCTGTCGGTCGACCGCCCGGTCGACCGGCGAACGGTCAGATTTCTGACCGTTGAGCCAGCGGTCGACCGGCCGGGC
Organism: Agave tequilana; assembly: GCA_038442645.1. NCBI lineage: Eukaryota > Viridiplantae > Streptophyta > Magnoliopsida > Asparagales > Asparagaceae > Agave > Agave tequilana. Next base: position 496,114 of record JAVJIF010030072.1, on the reverse strand, counting down.
GACCGTGGTAAGGATATAGAGAGCTGAGCTCTCTGCCGGTCGACCGGGGCCTTTTCCAGAGTGCAGCTACTCTCTGGCGGTCGACCGTGCGGTCGACCGGCCCATCCTGTGCACTTCTGTGCACGTCGGTCGACTGTTCCGGTCGACCAGCTCCTGGTCCGGTCGACCGGTCGGTCGACCGCCAGAGCCTGGCAGGCCATTTACAGGATAAAAAAACTTGGGTTTTTATTTAAATTAAATCCCATAAAATTTCTAAAAATCTACAAAAATAGGTTCAGTATTATACTTTGATAATCAAACATGTTTGAGTAAAATCAAGACATGTTACAAACAATTTAAACTATTTTTATAACTTAGAAATTTTGGCTAAAAACAAAATCTGTATTTTTCCAAAATAGATTTTTCCAAAACTTCTCCAAATACAAAAACAAGATATTTTAAACACTTTTAAAGCATAGAGTGTATGTATATGATCTACTACACATACATGGTGAAATATCTATGTTTTTGACAATAAGCACTAAACATGGTTTTGGTTAAAGATATGTATACGTTAAATTCCAAAAATCAAACCGGTATTTTGTCAAAATGAAAAGTCTTTTGTATTTTTCCAAAATAAAAATTCTTTTATGAAAACACATCTAAATTAAGAGTGTGTGTGTGTGTATAGTATACTTGAGCAATCCACCAACTATTCTATCCTTTACATTTTAATCTAAAAACAAAATCTTATAAAAACAAACCTAGACTCAAGTCTTGATCTTGAAGTCTTCACTTGAAGTCTTCTCATCTTCATGACTTGGTCCAAACTTGATCCAACGAGCTAGACTCCTCTTGAGTACTTGATGTGGTCTTGATGCATAGGCTCTTGAATCAAACCGTGCTAGCTCCAAAACTTGACTTTAAATCCTTTGTTAAAGCTAAACACCAACTAAGATCTTGATCATAAATCTGAGACTAATTAAACACAAGATCATTAGTACTATAACTACATGAGTTGATCATCATCAAAACTAGAGTGATGGGCCTTGGGCCAACAATCTCCCCCTTTTGATGATGACAAAACTCATGGAGTTATATATGCATGGATTAAAGTAAAGCTTCAAAGAAGCTCCCCCTTAACTCATGCTTCACAATAAATAAATAAATATGGCAATGAAGCACATAAACTAAATAAACATGTATGCAAATATAAGGAGATAAACATGCATAAACAAGCATGAAACACATCAAATTCTTTTTCTCCTATTTGCAAAACAAAACAATATGCATAAACTAAAATTCTTTTCCAAAACATGCATATATATCTAAAATACTTCTCCCCTTTTTTGTCAATCATCAACAAAGGGGTTAAGTAAAAACAAAATAATGTTCTCCCCCTTTTTGTTAGAAACAAAAAAAATCAACAAAAGGGGTGAAATCAAACAAATCAATAAAGAGATTTATGCGATATACATTCATGAAGAGGAAGACGCTAAGTTAACTTCCTTACATATATGCTGATTGAGATTTTCCCGGCACACAAAATATAGAATTATAGATTTAGAAATAGAGATGTGCAAGGTGCTCAATTCTATCCGCTGTAGCAATGGCTATGCGGGTCGTGATCCACAGGGAGGGACTAGCGATGGAAGCTTGTTTAGTAAGTTATCTCTTTTTTATTTATTTTGTTATTTACAATGGTATTTACAATGAAGAAGTGTGAAAGAGATTAGAAAGATGTTGTGTTGGTTATCTAAACTAAAGAAATAAAAGAAAGAAAACTATAAACTAAAAAAAAACACATACCTACCTCTTCTGCCCTGTTTACCTTTGATCCGTTGCAACGACTTACCTTATCTTTGAAGGCATTCAAGCATGGCGTATAGGATTTTCCCCCTTCTCGATCTACACTACGAAAAGAAAAGACAAACTATACTAGCAAGAGAAGGCTTGTTCATCACCATAGGCCATCAAGGGCACTTCTTCGGCTAAGCAGTCTCGAAGCGATCAGATCTCATGGTTTACAAGACATCAGAGAGAAAAATAAAATAAAACAAGAATAGAAGAACAAAAATAAAAAAAGAATAGAAGAACAAAAACTAACCTTGAGTTGATTCTATTAACAATGGAAGAAAAGTTTGACTTACACCGATGTCACCTCAGTACAAGCATGATCTCCTTCCTCCATGAAAGCATCCTCTACTCTCAGTTACATAAAGGAAAAATAAAAATTACAAAGAAAAAAACTAAATTACAATCTACAAGAAACCCTAAGAAAACCCTAGATTTGGCTCTTTACTGCGCTGCACGCCCTTCTTTATTACTCTGCAGGGGTATTTATAGGAGCTGGAAGAAGTAGAGTCCCGGTACGACTCCTCGAAAAAACCTTATCGCCAGACTCGTCAGGATTGCCGCGGAAACGCGGCTTATGCCGCGTTTCCGCGGCCTTAGCTGTGTCCCTGGCCACGCGCTTTCGCGCGTGGCCTCCTCTGGTCCGTCCATCTGGGCGTATCTATCTGGAAGTTGTATCCTGACTCTTTATTTGAGATTTCGGGATAACTTGGGAAGCAAGTTACCCTAAATCCAAATCTTACAATATCTTTTAACAACGAATTTGTTATCTTTGCACTCTCCTTCTTTGGCTTTTATCCTCATCCTGCAAGCAATTAGGGTTGAATAGAAGTCTATCCTTTCCCTCTTCTTTTAGCAATTAGGAGTTCTTTCTTATCCTTCCTTTTCTTCACTTAGATTTTAAATAAAGAGTTTAAAAATCTAAGTTTAGATTAGGTTAGATAATATGAAACTTCTAAATTACTACAACTTTTGCACATGGGCTTGTACATGGGCTTTTTGGGCTTCTGGGCTTCATTTAGGCTTTATTCTTTTATTTAAATAATTACTCAAGGCCTGCACACATTAAATAATAAAACATTAGTAATAGTGCATAATTATAGGAATAAATATGAAAATATGAAGTAAATGTAGTAATAAATATGCACTTTTTACTACCTATCACATGACAGGAGGGAATACTCACCACTATACTAAAACTCTTTTAAATTTTACTACCTTGCACATCTCTATTTCTAAATCTAAAATTCTGCATTCTTGTGTGCAGGTCTACCTCAATCAAAATTTTGATTGAGATTTTCCCTGCACACAAAATATAAAATTTTATATTTAGAAATAGAGATGTGCAAGGTGCTCAATTTTATCCGCTATAGCAATGGCTATGCGAGTCGTGATCCACAGGGAGGGACTAGCGATGGAAGCTTGTTTAGCAAGTTCTCTAAAAAATTATTCTTTTAGTTATTAAAAGGAAAATAAGAAAATAATATTAAAGTCTGGTTAGGAATAGGAGCGATATTTACAATGAGTTGGGAAAGAAAGAGTTGGAAGATGAAGTGTTGGTGATTTAATCTATAGAAATAAAAAAAAGAAAACTATAAACTAAAAAAAAAACACATACCTACCTCTTCTGCCTTGTTTACCTTTGATCCGTTGCAACGACTTACCTTGTCTTTAAAGGCATTCAAGCATGGCGTATAGGATCTTCCCCCTTCTCGATCTACACTACGAAAAGAAAAGACAAACTATACTAGCAAGAGAAGGCTTGTTCATCACCATAGGCCATCAAGGGCACTTCTTCGGCTAAGCAGTCTCGAAGCGATCAGATCTCATGGTTTACAAGACATCAGAGAAAAAAATAAAACAAGAATAGAAGAACAAAATAAAACAAGAATAGAAGAACAAAAACAAACCTTGAGTTGATTCTATTAACAATGGAAGAAAAGTTTGACTTACACCGATGTCACCTCAGTACAAGCATGATCTCCTTCCTCCATGAAAGCATCCTCTACTCTCAGTTACATAAAGGAAAAATAAAAATTACAAAGAAAATAAAACCTAAATTACAATCTACAAGAAAGCCTAAGAAAAACCCTAGATTTAGCTCTGTACTATGCTGGACGCCCTTCTCTGTTACTCTGCAGGGGTATTTATAGGAGCTGGAAGAAGTAGAGTCCCGGTACGACTCCTCGAAAAAACCTTATCGCCAGACTCGTCAGGATTGCCGCGGAAACGCGGCTTGGGCCGCGTTTCCGTGGCCTTAGCTGTGTCCCTGGCCACGCGCTTTCGCGCGTGGCCTCCTCTGGTCCGTCCATCTGGGTTTATCCTTCTAGAAGTTGTATCCTGACTCTTTATTTTGAGATTTCGGGATAACTTGGGAAGCAAGTTACCCTAAATCCAAATCTTTCAATATCTTTTAACAACGAATTTGTTATCTTTGCACTCTCCTTCTTTGGCTTTTATCCTCATCCTGCAAGCATTTAGGGTTGAATAGAAGTCTATCCCTTCCCTCTTTTTAGCATTTGCAGCTTTTGCAATTGGTAATTGCAACTTTGACATTTGATAATTGCAACTTTTGCATTGGGCTTGAACATGGGCTTTTGGGCTTCTTTTAAGGCTTTATTCTTTATTTAATTAATTACTCAAGGCCTGCACACAATAAATAATAAAACATTAGTAAGTGTGCATAATTATAGAAATAAATATGAAAATGTGATAGTAAATGTATTGATAAATATGCACTTTTTACTACCTATTACACCCCCACACTTATCTTTTTGCTCGTCCTCGAGTAAAAATCAGAAAGAAATGAAAAATTAATCTATCCTAACTTACTTTCGTAGGAATCACGGTTGCACTTAGCACGTGCAACAAGCCGTTAAACCTCTAGGTTACCCTAGAGGATGAGTGTTGTCTCGTGAGGGTTTGCAGCGGATTACACCCACAAAATCCATAAAAAGGAAAATATTTGAAATACGTTTGAAGAGACTAAGTAATCTATAAGTTTTTAGGATTATCATTTTTATTCATTCTTAAACTTAGTGTAACGCCCCGATCCCATGGATACGGGGACGTCACTGCAACGTATATACGTAGGTCAGAAAGTGCCCCCACGTATATACGCTAAGCATAAAAGTACAACAAGAATCAGAGTACACGACAAAGCGTGGTATCCATACATATGCCAACTCAAAAGTACATACACAAAGCTATCCCAGGATATGATAAAATATTACACCTTACATGTATCTTTTATCATAAACAAGTCCAAAAGTAAAATATACAAGATAACTCAGAATGCTCACGAGTAGGATGAAGATCCCGTGAGTCAAGGGAGAAGTCTGGCACAAAAGGGCTGGAGCTAGGCTGCCTGCTCACTAAGGAAAGCTCGATCTACTGTGGATAGCTCCACTTCGATCCAAGCTTCAACCTGAACATACAAATCCAAGGGAGTCAGGACCTCCCAACAATGAACAGGCTACATGCCAAGTGGCAAGGAGATAAGAATAGGGGGTTAGAACACAAGTGTAATACACAAGGACGGGTATAACATAATCATAAAACAGGAAATACAAGTTAAAGTTGATTTCGAGCAAAAGTGATTGTATACGCTTAAGTCACGGTCCCATGAGACTAGTACATCGAAGGAATAATCCAAACAAGGAAACCCTCATATAGATACCCTTATCTCATGCCACAGAAATCCAAGCGTATAGAATCAGAGTTGCAAATCATATGAAAGTCAAACAGGAATATATAACAAGAATACTAAGAATCATAACTGGAAATATAACTGGAATAACGGAAATCATAATAAGTGTCACAACTGGAAACATAATCTAGAATCATGATTGGAATCATAACAAGAAACATGAATCATAACCGGAATATCAAGAATCATAACAAGATCCATAACGGGTATTAGGGGTGAGCAGAGTTCGGTTATAACCGAAATAACCGACCAAAAACCGAAAACCGAACCCGAACCGAACCGAACCACTCTAGTTCGGTTCGGTTTCAGTTTTGTGTTTCAAAAACCGAACTCGACCGAACCGAACCGAATCTCTTACCCTATATATCACCTCACCCAAATTCAATTTAGTGAATCATATATTTCATAACAAAAATTGGTGAAAACTTATCTCATTACTTCTAGGAATACCATCTTTTTTATGTTGAATATGTGAAAGTTATGTTAAGTACACCATCACAATTAAGAATAATATTTATATTAATATAGTTCTTTTTTTTCATTCTTGCCATTAAAAGTTAGTAATAATTATGTGAGTTTTGATATAAGAGCCCAAATATAGCGTAAAAGTTTTAGAATATGAAATTTTTAACTCACATTAAGGTTATGGTCTTTTTCTTATTTTTAATTTGGGTATTAAATATTTGAGATTAGAATATTAAAAGATGATAATATAATGTTGATTAAAAAATATAAGAAATGATGGAAAAATATTGGCCTAACCGAAAAAACCGAAAAAACCGAACCGAACTTAGTCGGTTCGGTTCGGTTCGGTTACTAAGTCTAATCGGTTCGGTTCGGTTTTGCAAAAAATAGCAAAAACCGAACCGAACCGACCGATGCTCACCCCTAACGGGTATCACTTATTATTATTACTCGTCTAACCCATATATCTAGGTATGTGTCTCGGTATATATCCCAACTCACATACATCCATATATAAGAAAGTTGAGGGTCGTTACCGGAAGTAGATGGAGAACTGATAACACTTCTTATAGTAGTTTCCATACACCTGGAACCAGTTTGGAGGCCCAAAGTCCCCCTAACACTTGTCTTCTGTGGGCCCAAAGTCCCACTAACACTTGTCGTCAATATTTTAGTCCATTACTATAAGCAAGGTATCATTCCGGCATCCATCACTTCCTCCCATTCCCCGTACAAGTTGTAGCTTATTACATAATTATCAAATTACGGGAATAACTGGACATAACAAGAATAGCCCAACAGATTCAAGAGGTGGCCCCCACAGATTCAAGAGGTGGCCCCCACCGTGTGGTGTGGCACTTTGTTCCATGTGGCACTTTGTTCTGAGGGATGGATTCTAGAGGTGGCCCCCACCGTGTAGTGTGGCACTTAGTTCCATTCAGAATAACAAGACAGGATTCCCGTAAACAAGATAATCATAAAGTCAAGTATATCATGCTGGGTGTAAAGTGATAGCATGACAGGATGATGATATTTAACAAACAACCAAACATAACAAGAGATTGGTGATAGTCCGGGTAAGTCATAACATAACAAGAGGGTCTAGCAAGTCAGGTGATATACATGTGTTAAACGGAAGCATGAAACTAACAAGTCTGACATGGCAAGTAGAAACATAGAAGCAACTTAGTGTTCAACGACCACGAAGGGTCTGCCACGCATGGTATACGACAAAGGAGTAAGAATATCACAGGCATGGTGCAAGTGTAAGAATGAAACAAGCAGTTGCATGGCAATACATAAACATAGAAATATGAAGTGACTAGAGGTGACATACATCAAATAAAGAGTCATGAAGTACAAGATACAAATACATGAACCAAGTATAAGATCTAAAGTTAAGAAGGTAAACAACTATAACAGACAGCTAAGATTAGTCGACTAGGGTCAAGGGAGTAGTCGACTAATAGAGGGGTTAGTCGACTAACAGTCTGGTATGGTCGACTAAAACTGTGCACCAGAGAGTTGGGTTTCTGATTCAGGAAAAGTTAGTCGACTAGGGTCATAGGGGTAGTCGACTAACAGACATGACAAGTCGACTGATAGTTAGGCTAAGTCGACTAATACTGTGATACAGAAAGTTAAGGTTTTGGTTCAGGAAAAGTTAGTCGACTAGGGTCAAGAGTGTAGTCGACTAAAGTTCTCTAGTCGACTGATAAATTGGTCTAGTCGACTAAAACTGTGTTCCAGAAAAGATCACGTTTCAATTTAAGGGTTCAAGTCGACTAGGTTCTAGGTTAAGTCGACTAATCGTGGTCGAATACAGAATACAGAACTGAATCTGGTGGTTGGATTTGATGGTCTAAAAATGTGATTTTGATGTCATATGTGTACAAGATATGAAGGTACAAGTACAATAGGAATTGATCAAGTCTTGGTGAGTAAAAATACTCACTTGAATGGTTTAATTGAGACTCGATGTACCCGAAAGGATCCCAAGGTGGAGATGATGGCCTCAATCCAAAAGTAGTTGTCGCTTGAGATGGAGAGGATGATCTTGGTGTTGCTTTGGGAGATGGAGGTTGAAGATGAAGACCTTGATGATGCCCTAGATGAAGCTCTTGAAGTTGGTGGTTGAGTTGAGATGGAGGAGGGATTTTGGTGAAGGGGATTTCTTTGTGGAAGTGAAGAAAAAGGAGATGGAATTGTAAAGAAATGTTTATATATGATTTGGAATTTGTGAAGGAGGTGAAATTAATGTAGATGAGAGGGGGTTTTGTGCAAATGGGGAAGGATGAGGTGTCCCTTCTCTTGGCCACTTGGCCGGCCATGGGGGAGAGAGAGAATGAGTGGGATTTAAAAAGGATTAGGTGAAAGTGAGTGGGATTATGTGGAAAATTGGGATTATTGGAAAATTGGAAAATGGAATTTTGGAAAATACCGGAATCGTCCGAAATTCAAGTATCTCGGAACGACCCGAAAATTTTACCAAAAATCAATAATAATATATGAAGACTCATAGTGAAATCCGTTTGAAGAAATACTTTATAGTTTTAAAACTAAAAATCCCGGAATCAGTTACCTACCGACTCCGATGGAATTTCATAAAATCATAAAATCCTCAGAAAAAGAATGTAGGTAGAAAATATGATTCTAAGGAATAAAGCCTAAGGGACCATCATGAAATTCCAAACTGTTTGAGAATTAAAAATTTAGGAATCGGTCAGCGGCACTGGCCGACACCGGTTTTGAAGAAATTCAATTTAATTCAAGAAAAATCTAGAAAATCATGGAAAATCTAATATATTGGAAAATAATATTTGAAACTGAAATCGGTCAAATCTACACATCAGAAAGACTAAATCGAATAATATACTATGATCGGGCCTTCGGTTCAGACTAGGGCTGTCTCCGAGTCCACGAATCCAATTCCAAGACAAAACAATCATATAAGGAATTCATAATACAGAATAAATACAGAAGGTAAATCGAAAAATACGATCGGAAAATCTGAATACGCAACTAAGTACGTATTCCGGGAACGGGGTATTACAATCCACCCACCTTATAAAAAATTGCGTCCTCGCAATTTCGTTAAGGGGTAAATTGAACACAAAGGAGACAAGGGTGAAATCAAAAGATCCGAAAAACCAAAACAAGGATAAGATAAACACAGAAAGGACCAGGATGAACAATGATAGAATGATAAGGGAAAATATTTAGAATGATAACCAACTCAAATACAAGATCTGGGGTAGTGGTTACCATGATATCCTAAGGTTCCTGGTCTGGATAAGGTCTTCCCACTCTGCTGCATCGCCTGAGGTCTCTGCTGCCATGATGTGAACTTGACCTCTACCCTGGTCTGCTCTATTTCTCATTCCCCTCCGTTGATGATCATACCGTTGGGGCGGAAGTGGAACTTTTCGGTCAACAGGTTCCGGATCCCTCCTCAATGGCGGAGCTGGAAGTGCTGGGGTTGGATGCACTGGGGCTGGAAGAGCTGGTCTAACTTGTGCTGTATTCCCTACCCTTCTGAACGGGCAGTCCTTTAGTGCATGACCCCTGCCCCACATGCCAAACATAATCCATTGGCCACTCGACAATCTCTCCTATAATGTCCGGGCCTGTGGCAGAAATTGCATGTGATCTGAGGAAGAGGAGTTTGGAATGGTCTCTTCATCACCGGGCCATGGGTTGCCCTATCTGCATCCTCCTCATCCGCCAACTGGAAAGGCCTCTTCTTGGCCTGGTTCCTCATCTGGTTCGCTTTCTTCTTCTCCAGTCCACGCTCTACTTCTCGAGCTATGGTGAGAACTTCTGAATAAGTCTTCAGCTACTGGGGCATTAAGAAAACTTGTATATCCATCTGCAAGCCCTGCTGGAATCTGCTTGCCCGCTTCTCCTCATCCGTCACCATATACGGAGCAAAGCGGCTAAGTCGGAGAAATTCCGCGGCATACTCATCCACGGACCGATCCCGTTGCTGAAGTCTGATGAACTGTTCCTCCATGTCTTTCTGAGCTGTGACAGGGAAGAATCTGCTATAGAAGCTCTTGGAGAATGTGTCCCAAGTGACAGGCTTCTCCAATCTAGCCTCCTCAGCTAGCCACCAAGTTCTAGCTACACCCTTCAATTGGATCTTGGCGACTTCCACTTGATTTTCCTTTGGTACTCTGGCTGCATTCAACAAGTCTGATGTGTCGGTCAACCATTGCTCAGCATCCAGGGGTTTCTCTTCACCCGTGAATATAGCTGGCTGCAGCCGTCTGAAATCTGATATATTCCCCGGCCTCTGTCCCTTTGGAGCTGCTAACTCTTGCCGGAGGAGCTCTGTCTGCTGCTGCTGGTTCTCCATCATCAGCTGGATAACTCTCAGTATATCGACATTCTCTCCCGCTGCTCCATTCGATGCTGGTCCAGAATTGCTACGACCCGATCTTCTATCCATTCGATACTAGGTATGGATAGACTGGAAGGAGCTGGAAAAATGGAAGGATTTTAGGACACAAGGGAATGGATCAAGGAAGGAATAGATAAATCAAGAAGGACTAGATAACTTTGTACATTATAGTTGGCAATAGCAAATTTCAAGAATTTGCTGCTTGTTTGTACTATAGAGGTAAGAGCCTAGGCTCTGATACCAACCTGTAACGCCCCGATCCCACGGATACGGGGACGTCACTGCAACGTATATACGTAGGTCAGAAAGTGCCCCCACGTATATACGCTAAGCATAAAAGTACAACAAGAATCAGAGTACACGACAAAGCGTGGTATCCATACATATGCCAACTCAAAAGTACATACACAAAGCTATCCCAGGATATGATAAATATTACACCTTACATGTATCTTTTATCATAAACAAGTCCAAAAGTAAAATATACAAGATAACTCAGAATGCTCACGAGTAGGATGAAGATCCCGTGAGTCAAGGGAGAAGTCTGGCACAAAAGGGCTGGAGCTAGGCTGCCTGCTCACTAAGGAAAGCTCGATCTACTGTGGACAGCTCCACTTCGATCCAAGCTTCAACCTGAACATACAAATCCAAGGGAGTCAGGACCTCCCAACAATGAACAGGCTACATGCCAAGTGGCAAGGAGATAAGAATAGGGGGTTAGAACACAAGTGTAATACACAAGGACGGGTATAACATAATCATAAAACAGGAAATACAAGTTAAAGTTGATTTCGAGCAAAAGTGATTGTATACGCTTAAGTCACGGTCCCATGAGACTAGTACATCGAAGGAATAATCCAAACAAGGAAACCCTCATATAGATACCCTTATCTCATGCCACAGAAATCCAAGCGTATAGAATCAGAGTTGCAAATCATATGAAAGTCAAACAGGAATATATAACAAGAATACTAAGAATCATAACTGGAAATATAACTGGAATAACGGAAATCATAATAAGTGTCACAACTGGAAACATAATCTAGAATCATGATTGGAATCATAACAAGAAACATGAATCATAACCGGAATATCAAGAATCATAACAAGATCCATAACGGGTATCACTTATTATTATTCTCGTCTAACCCATATATCTAGGTATGTGTCTCGGTATATATCCCAACTCACATACATCCATATATAAGAAAGTCGAGGGTCGTTACCGGAAGTAGATGGAGAACTGATAACACTTCTTATAGTAGTTTCCATACACCTGGAACCAGTTTGGAGGCCCAAAGTCCCCCTAACACTTGTCTTCTGTGGGCCCAAAGTCCCACTAACACTTGTCGTCAATATTTTAGTCCATTACTATAAGCAAGGTATCATTCCGGCATCCATCACTTCCTCTCATTCCCCGTACAAGTTGTAGCTTATTACATAATTATCAAATTACGGGAATACCTGGACATAACAAGAATAGCCCAACAGATTCAAGAGGTGGCCCCCACAGATTCAAGAGGTGGCCCCCACCGTGTGGTGTGGCACTTTGTTCCATGTGGCACTTTGTTCTGAGGGATGGATTCTAGAGGTGGCCCCCACCGTGTAGTGTGGCACTTAGTTCCATTCAGAATAACAAGACAGGATTCCCGTAAACAAGATAATCATAAAGTCAAGTATATCATGCTGGGTGTAAAGTGATAGCATGACAGGATGATGATATTTAACAAACAACCAAACATAACAAGAGATTGGTGATAGTCCGGGTAAGTCATAACATAACAAGAGGGTCTAGCAAGTCAGGTGATATACATGTGTTAAACGGAAGCATGAAACTAACAAGTCTGACATGGCAAGTAGAAACATAGAAGCAACTTAGTGTTCAACGACCACGAAGGGTCTGCCACGCATGGTATACGACAAAGGAGTAAGAATATCACAGGCATGGTGCAAGTGTAAGAATGAAACAAGCAGTTGCATGGCAATACATAAACATAAAAATATGAAGTGACTAGAGGTGACATACATCAAATAAAGAGTCATGAAGTACAAGATACAAATACATGAACCAAGTATAAGATCTAAAGTTAAGAAGGTAAACAACTATAACAGACAGCTAAGATTAGTCGACTAGGGTCAAGGGAGTAGTCGACTAATAGAGGGGTTAGTCGACTAACAGTCTGGTATGGTCGACTAAAACTGTGCACCAGAGAGTTGGGTTTCTGATTCAGGAAAAGTTAGTCGACTAGGGTCATAGGGGTAGTCGACTAACAGACATGACAAGTCGACTGATAGTTAGGCTAAGTCGACTAATACTGTGATACAGAAAGTTAAGGTTTTGGTTCAGGAAAAGTTAGTCGACTAGGGTCAAGAGTGTAGTCGACTAAAGTTCTCTAGTCGACTGATAAATTGGTCTAGTCGACTAAAACTGTGTTCCAGAAAAGATCACGTTTCAATTTAAGGGTTCAAGTCGACTAGGTTCTAGGTTAAGTCGACTAATCGTGGTCGAATACAGAATACAGAACTGAATCTGGTGGTTAGATTTGATGGTCTAAAAATGTGATTTTGATGTCATATGTGTACAAGATATGAAGGTACAAGTACAATAGGAATTGATCAAGTCTTGGTGAGTAAAAATACTCACTTGAATGGTTTAATTGAGACTCGATGTACCCGAAAGGATCCCAAGGTGGAGATGATGGCCTCAATCCAAAAGTAGTTGTCGCTTGAGATGGAGAGGATGATCTTGGTGTTGCTTTGGGAGATGGAGGTTGAAGATGAAGACCTTGATGATGCCCTAGATGAAGCTCTTGAAGTTGGTGGTTGAGTTGAGATGGAGGAGGGATTTTGGTGAAGGGGATTTCTTTGTGGAAGTGAAGAAAAAGGAGATGGAATTGTAAAGAAATGTTTATATATGATTTGGAATTTGTGAAGGAGGTGAAATTAATGTAGATGAGAGGGGGTTTTGTGCAAATGGGGAAGGATGAGGTGTCCCTTCTCTTGGCCACTTGGCCGGCCATGGGGGAGAGAGAGAATGAGTGGGATTTAAAAAGGATTAGGTGAAAGTGAGTGGGATTATGTGGAAAATTGGGATTATTGGAAAATTGGAAAATGGAATTTTGGAAAATACCGGAATCGTCCGAAATTCAAGTATCTCGGAACGACCCGAAAATTTTACCAAAAATCAATAATAATATATGAAGACTCATAGTGAAATCCGTTTGAAGAAATACTTTATAGTTTTAAAACTAAAAATCCCGGAATCAGTTACCTACCGACTCCGATGGAATTTTCATAAAATCATAAAATCCTCAGAAAAAGAATGTAGGTAGAAAATATGATTCTAAGGAATAAAGCCTAAGGGACCATCATGAAATTCCAAACTGTTTGAGAATTAAAAATCTAGGAATCGGTCAGCGGCACTGGCCGACACCGGTTTTGAAGAAATTCAATTTAATTCAAGAAAAATCTAGAAAATCATGGAAAATCTAATATATTGGAAAATAATATTTGAAACTGAAATCGGTCAAATCTACACATCAGAAAGACTAAATCGAATAATATACTATGATCGGGCCTTCGGTTCAGACTAGGGCTGTCTCCGAGTCCACGAATCCAATTCCAAGACAAAACAATCATATAAGGAATTCATAATACAGAATAAATACAGAAGGTAAATCGAAAAATACGATTGGAAAATCTGAATACGCAACTAAGTACGTATTCCGGGAACGGGGTATTACACTTAGTCTTTATATAGTAATTTGTTTTCCTTTTTAGGTAAGGGTCAAAATTGAATTTTTGTATAGTCTTTTTCGTTACCAAAAGTCATATGCATCCTTGTGAATCTATACTAGGAATTCCTTAACTTGGACTCTCATGCCTCTTTATTGTTATTTTTTTTTCTTTTTCTTTTTTTTTAATATGTATAACTCATCTAATTTTCTTTCATGTAAGTATCAAGGCTTCTTGAGGCCCTCATACCTAACTAATTGACTATTAGATGTGTTAAAACATATATAATATTTCTTAGTTTTCTTAGGCTTTCTAATCCACCCATGTAGCGAACTTAAAGTCGGTGGCTCCCAAACCGGTCGGCTTTAGGGCACCAGGTGAGAAAACACCCTGCAGACTCAAATTCGAGTGAACTAGGCTACAAAACTAAGGACTTTATTTTATTTAGAACTCACCTTTAGGCGTGAATACTTATGCTTCTTGAGGCACATGTATCCAGCTTAATTGGTGATATTTTTTTATTATTATTTTTTTATTTTTTTCTTATATGAGGCACAAGGGTCTTTGTCTTAGAATCCAAGATGTGTAAGTGTATTAGGTATGCATATTTCATTAAGGTAAAAATCAAGACTAATTACTTATTCAATTTTTCCTCCTATACCTAAAAATTCAACAATTTATTTATTTTGACCAAGTTTTTAGAAATCCTAATCATGATTTTCCTAATTCTTAAGACTAACTTAGATTTCTTTCAAAATATAAGTCAAAATATTGTCCCTTTTTCATTTTTTATAAAAAAAATGTTTTTTTAAATTTTTTTTTATTAGTATCTACCTATGTTAGTATGTTAGTAAAGCCTCCCCCCACACTTATCTCATGCATTATCCTCAATGTATGAATGAATGCATGTATGCATGAAAAAGAAGAAAGGGAAGGCAGATGTTACCTCAAGGTGGTGGTTCCGGTGGTGGTCTAATTGGTCCACGAAATGTGGCCCAATCTACTTTACGTGGAATTCGGAGGAACCCACCAGAAATCTTTTTTGTATAACCCACTAAAATGTATGTATGATCATTTTTTAAAAATTCCACCCCATCAAATTTCCAAATTTCATAATTATTTTCAGAGTCAATTGTGTCAACCGCCTTGTCCCAAAATGGAGTGTTAAAAGATGGAACGATTGACGTGGACGTCAGAAGTACGGGAATGAATACCGACTCAGGAAAGAAACTTAAATCAAGTAAGGGTTCAAGAGTCGAGCTTGGTTCAAGAAGTGTGTCCAAGTCAAGAAGTTGAAACTCAAGTCCACAATCATTTTCCCACAATGGAATGTGACTCAATATTGGTGATTCAAGTTCAGGAATGATAGGTGTGGGAATCAAAACTGACTCTAAAATATTACTTAACTCGGGTAACAAAACAGGAGTCAATAATGATTCGGGAATTTAAACTTGATCACAGATTTGAGAATCTAGGTCACATATCTCATTGAGTTCAATATCATAAAAATGAGAATTTTCCAATTTATTCATGGGACTTTCAAAATTATAAAATTGGTCAAGTTCAATATGATCATCAAAGATGGGTGATTCAATTTCAAGATGAATTGGCACAGGATCCAATGTTGACTCGGGGAAAAGATTGAAATCAGGTGGAGACACCAGAGTCATTATTGAATCAGGAAGTAAAATTGAATCACCAAGTTGGGGATCATGATCATATTCATGCTCAAGTTCTATTTCAGGAAAGGAATAACTTGCCAAACTATCAATATCATTTTCAAAAATTAGAGTTTGGGCAAGTTCAAATGATTGTACTGAATTAGAATCTTGTTGTCCAAAGCAACGTAACTCTTCGGCTCTAACAGAGTGGTCAGCGATATCAGAAATGGCCGAACGGTGAGAACGTAAAGATTGAACCATCATATCTATTTCATGATCACGAGCTAATCTAGCCTGAGTCATGGCTTTAAGCATCTTTTCATAGTCGATTGGTGCATCATTTTGTGATTGGACTTGAAAAGAGGAAGTGTTGTTGGGACAATCGTGATGAAGTTGTGAGTCGGTCAGATTCTGTGATTGTTGCTTGGACTCACGCATCATCATGTCTAAGATTGATGGTGATTGTTGCTTGGACTCATGCATACTCATCATTTCAAGATAGATGGTTTTCTATTCTGAATGGGTGGATCTGAGTATGAATCTTGGGAATATTGTGGACAAGGTGGATAAGGAGGACAAGTTGGTTGAAAATTGGACTCGGGGAAGCGAAACCCCATGGACTCTGTGAAGAGTTGAAATTGTTATGGAAATTATGATCATAAGATGGGGGGCATGGGTTATATTCATTCGGATAAGACCATTCCGGCACACTAGGTTGGTCAAAGTTATGATATGCCGGGTTGGTAATATCCGAAAAAGAGGTTGGTGTGTAATATGGATTAAAATTGGAAAAATTGTTGTTATATGCCATATCACACAAACACAAACAAATAAAAAGAAAACAAATAAATAAGCAAACAAAAAAAGAAAAAAAATTCTAACCTAAGTTAGGGTAGACCTATGACCTAGACGACTCCTAACTGGTTAGACTGTCCACGGGAGGTAGGGTGCAGACTTTGACCACAAGTTAATCAGCCAGGTCAGGGCAAGATTGGTGGGAGGTTTTCTGTCAAAGACGTTCCTTAATTAAATAACCACCAATTTTCGGGCTTTCGGCCCTCAATCCCCTTCTTAGACACTGATTTGGCAGGAGTCAAATTCCAACGCCGTTCCCCCTTAGGATAATCTCCTAATTGAGTCCGAGATGTCCCTAGGGCCAACGTCTACTCATTTTTAGTTAGGCTTGGGTTAGTGAGTGAGGAGATTGTTTGTGGGCCAAGGAAGGGTGATGAAATCCCCACCTTATCTTATTTATCGGACAAGCCCTTAAGTCAATTTAGTGCACGTGTAAAGCAGTAGGCAAATATTCACTCAAAGCAGAAAATCAGCCAAGGGTGCTTCCTAGTCTATATGCAATGCGAACGTACTTTGTCTCCAGCACTCTTCAACAGAAATTAAAAATTAAATAGACACGTGCCTATATGCAAGTGTCTAATTTTTTTTTTCAACAAATGGGTTACTGTTAATTAATTAGCAGTGTGCAGGGTGATCACAGAGAAAATTTAACAGAGCAGTAAACAAATCTTTCAATTTGCAGCCACCTGCAGAAACCTTAGTGAGATGTGAAAATTTAAAAGAGTTTTTCCTGCACACAAATCGAGTAACAAAATTTTGATTGAGTTTTTCCTGCACACAAAATATAGAATTTTAGATTTAGAAATATAGATGTGCAAGGTGCTCAATTCTATCCGCTGTAGCAATGGCTATGCGGGTCGTGATCCTCAGGGAGGGACTAGCGATGGAAGCTTGTTTAGTAAGTTATCTCTTTTTTATTTATTTTGTTATTTACAATTGTATTTACAATGAAGAAGTAGATGTTGTGTTGGTTATTTAAACTAAAGAAATAAAAGAAAGAAAACTATAAACTAAAAAAAACACATACCTACCTCTTCTGCCCTGTTTACCTTTGATCCGTTGCAACGACTTACCTTGTCTTTGAAGTCATTCAAGCATGGCGTATAGGATCTTCCCCCTTCTCGATCTACACTACGAAAAGAAAAGACAAACTATACTAGCAAGAGAAGGCTTGTTCATCACCATAGGCCATCAAGGGCACTTCTTCGGCTAAGCAGTCTCGAAGCGATCAGATCTCATGGTTTACAAGACATCAGAGAGAAAAAAATAAAATAAAACAAGAATAGAAGAACAAAAATAAAACAAGAATAGAAGAATAAAAACAAACCTTGAGTTGATTCTATTAACAATGGAAGAAAAGTTTGACTTACACCGATGTCACCTCAGTACAAGTATGATCTCCTTCCTCCATGAAAGCATCCTATACTCTCAGTTACATAAAGGAAAAATAAAAATTACAAAGAAGAAAAAACCTAATTTACAAACTACAAGAAAGCCTAAGAAAAACCCTAGATTTGGCTCTGTACTGCGCTGCACGCCCTTCTCTGTTGCTCTGCAGGGGTATTTATAGGAGCTGGAAGAAGTAGAGTCCCGGTACGACTCCTCAAAAAAACCTTATCGCCAGACTCATCAGGATTGCCGCGGAAACGCGGCTTTTACCGGTAACGGCGCCAAAATTTTGATTGAGATTTTCCTGCACACAAAATATAGAATTTTAGATTTAGCAATAGAGATTTGCAAGGTGCTCAATTCTATCCGCTGTAGCAATGGCTATGCGGGTCGTGATCCACAGGGAGGGACTAGCGATGGAAGCTTGTTTAGTAAGTTATCTCTTTTTTATTTATTTTGTTATTTACAATGGTATTTACAATGAAGAAGTGTGAAAGAGATTAGAAAGATGTTGTGTTGGTTATCTAAACTAAAGAAATAAAAGAAAGAAAACTATAAACTAAAAAAAACACATACCTACCTCTTCTGCCCTGTTTACCTTTGATCCGTTGCAACGACTTACCTTGTCTTTGAAGGCAATCAAGCACGGCGTATAGGATCTTCCCCCTTCTCGATCTACACTACGAAAAGAAAAGACAAACTATACTAGCAAGAGAAGGCTTGTTCATCACCATAGGCCATCAAGGGCACTTCTTCGGCTAAGCCGTCTCGAAGCGATCAGATCTCATGGTTTACAAGACATCAGAGAGAAAAAATAAAATAAAACAAGAATAGAAGAACAAAAATAAAACAAGAATAGAAGAAAAAAAACAAACCTTGAGTTGATTCTATTAACAATGGAAGAAAAGTTTGACTTACACCGATGTCATCTCAGTACAAGCATGATTTCCTTCCTCCATGAAAGCATCCTCTACTCTCAGTTACATAAAGAAAAAATAAAAATTACAAAGAAGAAAAAACCTAATTTACAAACTACAAGAAAGCCTAAGAAAAACCCTAGATTTGGCTCTGTACTGCGCTGCACGCCCTTCTCTGTTGCTCTGCAGGGTATTTATAGGAGCTGGAAGAAGTAGAGTCCCGGTACGACTCCTCGAAAAAACCTTATCTCCAGACTCATCAGGATTTCCGTGGAAACGCGGCTTGGGCCGCGTTTCCGCGGCCTTAGCTGTGTCCCTGGCCACGCGATTTCGCGCGTGGCCTCCTCTGGTCCGTCCATCTAGGTGTATCTATCTGGAAGTTGTATCCTGATTCTTTATTTTGAGATTTCGGGATAACTTGGGAAGCAAGTTACCCTAAATCCAAATCTTCCAATATCTTTTAACAACGAATTTGTTATCTTTGCACTCTCCTTCTTTGGCTTTTATCCTCATCCTGCAAGCATTTAGGGTTGAATAGAAGTCTATCATTTCCCTCTTCTTTTAGCAATTAGGAGTTCTTTCTTATCCTTCCTTTTCTTCACTTAGATTTTAAATAAAGAGTTTTAAAATCTAAGTTTAGATTAGGTTAGATAATATGAAACTTCTAAATTACTACAACTTTTGCACATGGGCTTGTACATGGGCTTTTTGGGCTTCTGGGCTTCATTTAGGCTTTATTCTTTTATTTAAATAATTACTCAAGGCCTGCACACATTAAATAATAAAACATTAGTAATAGTGCATAATTATAGGAATAAATATGAAAATATGATAGTAAATATAGTAATAAATATGCACTTTTTACTACCTACCATATGCATTACATGAAGAAGGGATGACAAGCCCTAACTCACATAACGCATAATATGCAATGCATAAGAGGAGATGTGAAGCTCCCTCTACACACGTGTACCGCATAAAGAAGAGTTGTCAAGCTCCTCAATATAAGATACACTCAACATGAATCTATATGTAGAAGAGATGTTAAGCTCCCCTTGCATATAGGCAATACACATCAAAACATTTTTAATTTTCTCATTAAAACAAAATTTTGAATTTTTCTCAATAAAACAAATTTTGAGATATCTTAGTAAATCAAATTTTAAGATACTAATTGTAAACAAACATTACAAATTTTGAATTTTAAACCAAAAATAGAAACATATTGATACCAATTGAAACATATTATACATTTTGATATCAATAAAAATACCAATTTTAAAAATAATGCACAAGCTTATTAAAATATCAATTGAGATATCAATTGAAAATAACGATTTGAATTAAGCTTAGCATAAACATACTTTGTGCTTTAAACATGTAAATATCTTTTAAATCAAGCACAAACAAATCATATATATGTATGAAAAATGATCATACCAATAGAAATTGATATTATATGAAATGAAGCATACATATATAGAAAATATGAGTATATACAAAAAAAAATATCAATTGAGATACCAATTGAAAATATTATGTAAATCAAGTATATAACTCATAAACTACCACCCTTTTTATGCACAAGATAAAGGATTTTCAAAAGGCTTGCAAGGCATACTCGCCCATCCGTCCACCCATAAAGGAGTTGGTATGGGTTTTCAAAAATAAGTGTTTGAAAATATTTTTATTGTGAAAAACACTACCAATTGAAGAATAAATAACTAGTTAAAGATAATTTTTGAAAAACTAGTTAAAGATCCTTCAAAACATGAAACCAAATATATATATCCATGAAGCAAGCTAAGAACACAAGAATTGACACTCGAAATCTATAAGGCTCAAAAATAATCATGAAATAAAGTCATGAATAAACGAATAAAGTTTGAGTGTACAAGAATCATGTAATTGGCATTTTCCATGAAGATAATCAATGAAGCTCAAAAACAAATATGAATATCATTTTATCAAACAAATCATGAAAATTCACTTTTTTTTATATAAAGATGAAAATCATGAAAATTCATTTTCATCTTAAAAACAAACTTCTAGGTATATGTATGTTTTTATCCAAAACTAATAATATGCATACATATCCCAAACATAAAAAGAGTTTATGATTTGATTTGCATGAAGGCAAGAGACTCAAGAGACATACATATATATTCATTAGATTTGAATACAAAATACATATACATGAAGTAAAGCATATAAATAGGCAAAACAAGTGTAAATGAGGAAATCATCAAAACTAGGCTATACATGTGCATATAGTGAGTACAAATGAACAATGAAGTGCAAATATATATGAATCAATTTGTTGCTCACTACTTGTACACGTATATACACAAGTTTTGATAAAAACTACATCTAACCATGTTTTTACCACATGAAGCACAAAACAAATAAAACATAAGCATGCTAAAAATATCATATGTAAAAAAGTATGTAAATAAATTAGGAGTTTTAGAGATAGTTATCAAATCAAAGAACTATGCTCTAATTCTCCAAAACATGGTGGTCATCCCACACAAACCTCCTTGATAGCGGTGCATCAAATGTGTGTCCATCAAGTCCATGTGCAACCACCACCAAGGCACCAACTCTCTCACGTTTTGTGAGATCCCGCACCTACATCAAAAATACAAGGTGAGGATTTTGGTACCCATTTTCTTTTGGCTCCTTGAGGGTTAGCATTGTAAGGAACCCAAACATTCTTATTAGCAAAATTTGAAGAATTTATTCTATCATAACAAAATCTTACTAAATGGCCTTTTCGACCACAATGTGTACATTTGTACACTCTAGGATGCATATGTGTATGAGTGTGATCATGACGTGCAAAGTGTGCATATGCATGTTGTGGGTGATGTGCATGAATATGTGGAGTTTGTTTCTTTGAAAACAAGGACTCCAATCTAGAGTGGTTAAAAGCATATTTGCTCAAAGTTGAGCTCAAACAATCAATTCTATTTTTCAAAAATTTAACTTCATCTTTATCAATGGTTGTTGCATGAAGAGCATGATCAACAACCTTTTTCTTTTTAGAAATATTTACTTTTTCTTTTTCAACAATTTTTCTTTTTAAGGAGTTGTTTTCTTTCAAAGCAACTTCTTTTTGTTTTTCCACCAAAACAATCTTCTTTTAAAGAAGTATTTCCTTTACACATATCATTCAATTTAGAAAGCAAGGAAATATTTTCATTTTTCAAAATTTCATTTTCTTTTTCAATGCATGCAACTTTATTTTTAAAAGAATCATTTTCTTTTAACATGCAATCAAATTTCTTTTTCAAATTCTTGTTATCCTTTTTAATCATGTCATATTTTTCAAGTAATTGTTGACAAAATGATGTAAGCTCATCATATGACATATCAACATCTTCATCTAGCTCGGATTCGGTGTTTACCTCAAGGGGGTTATCCCCTTGGACCATGTAGCACACGTTGGAAGCATCACTTCCAAACATCCGAGTCGCTCCCCGCATAATATTGTTCGTTTTCGCTAAGGGAGATGATGGTGTTCCAAACTATAAAAGCCGAATCAATGTTAGAAACCCTAGATAAATATTCATCATTTAGGGTACTCTTCAAAGCATGAGTCGCTTTTGAGTTAGCCTCAATATACTTGCTATTGTTAACATATGAATCTTTAATAGTAGCAAGATAAACATGAATGCTTAGGCCTTTGAGGTACATAGACATCTTAACCTTCCAAGTTTCGATGTTAAAAATGTCAAAGGTGGGAGGTGACATGAAATCCATGGTGTGTGAAAATAAATATTGTGATTAGTTATAAAATGAGGATCTTTAACTCTAGGTTGTAAAACCCAAATCAAGAGCACTTGGCTCTGATACCACTTGTAATCACCTAGAGGGGGGTGAATAGGTGATGGCTAATCTAATGGTCAGTAATGCGGAATTAAAACTTATTTAATACAAACTAAAACTTGTTGAACTAAACACCACGTATAACACAAGAGTGTAGCCGGATTCCCCGTGAAGGGCTCTGGACTAACTCCTCAAGATTCCTCTAAATAAGAGTTGAGGTGCCGCGTTGGCTCTCTTGGTTGAATACTAGTGTTAGCAAACAAACCCTAAGCATATAACAATATGAGCACAAATATATATCAAGCATATAAAGATGAAAGCAATATAAGCATGCAAGATATAAACAAGTAAGAGATAGAGAGAGCAATCGCAAACACGAGAGATTTGTTTCGAGGTTCGAGCACACTTGCTCTACGTCCCCGCCTTCAACACTATGAAGGATTTCCACCATAAACTGATCCCACCGGATCACTCGGTGCCGCAACACCTACAAGGAGTTTCCACTAGAACTCTTGGACTCTCTAGTCCCTTCACTCATTCCCGTAAGAACAAACACACCGCAAGCCCACTAGCTCGCTGAGGTCGCACCTCAAACAAAGAGTTCACACGCGAACTCGAAACACTGCGAACCCGCAAGTCCGCCTCCTCAAAGTACAAAGTAGAACTTTGGTGATCACAACACTTTGATCACCTAAAATCCTCTCACAACAAATATCCCTATAGATAGATATAGCAATGGATAGCTCAAGTGTTGTGTGAGAAAACTAGGATTGAAATGGTGGAGGAAAACACAAGAAATCACTTTGAAAACACTCTTGATATACTCCCCTTTTGATTGGAAATATTTGCTCTCAAATAAGTGGAGAAACCCTCTTAATAGAGTAGGAAAAACTATCTTTAAAATTATCCAAAAATCTTAACTAAAACAGCCCCTAAAAGCCCCATTTTATAGGGCTCCCAAAAACTAGCCGTTGGGAGCCAGGATGACTGTCGGTCGACCGCCCGGTCAACTGGCCAACGGTCAGATTTCTGACCGTTGAGCCAGCAGTCGACCGCCCGGTCGACCGTGGCAAGGATACAGAGAGCTGAGCACTCTGCCGGTCGACCGCCCGGTCGACCGGGGCCTTTTCCAGAGAGCAGCTACTCTCTGGCGGTCGGCCGTGCGGTCGACCAGCCCATCCTTTGCACTTCTGTGCACGTCGGTCCTAGTCCGGTCGACCGGTCGATCGACCGCCAGAGCCTGGCAAGCCATTTACAGGATTAAAAAAACTTGGGTTTTTATTTTAAATTAAATCCCATAAAATCTCAAAAAAATTTACAAAAATAAGTTCAGTATTATACTTTGATAATCAAACATGTTTGAGTAAAATCAAGACATGTTACAAATAATTTGAACTATTTTTGTAACTTAGAAATTTTAGCTAAAAACAAAATCTGTATTTTTCCAAAATAGATTTTTTCAAAACTTCTCCAAATACAAAAACAAGATATTTTAAATACTTTTAAAGCATAGAGTGTATGGATATGATCCACTACACATACATGGTGAAATATCTATATTTTTGACAATAAGTACTGAACATGGTTTTGGTTAAAGATATGTATACTTTAAATTCTAAAAACCAAACCGGTATTTTGTCAAAATGAAAAGTCTTTTGTTTTTTTCCAAAATAAAAATTCTTTTATGAAAACACATCTAAATCAAGAGTGTGTGTGTGTATAGTATACTTGAGCAATCCACCAACTATTCTATTCTTTACATTTTAATCTAAAAATAAAATCTTATAAAAACAAACCTAGACTCAAGTCTTGATCTTGAAGTCTTCACTTGAAGTCTTCTCATCTTCTTGACTTGGTCCAAACTTGATCCAACGAGCTAGACTCCTCTTGAGTACTTGATGTGGTCTTGATGCATAGGCTCTTGAATCAAACCGTGCTAGCTCCAAAACTTGACTTTAAATCCTTTGTTGAAGCTAAACACCAACTAAGTTCTTGATCATAAATCTGAGACTAATTAAACACAAGATCATTAGTACTATAACTACATGAGTTGATCATCATCAAAACTAGAGTGATGGGCCTTTGGCCAACAAAGCTCTCTTGGTTCAACACAAGTATGGGC
Source organism: Agave tequilana (assembly GCA_038442645.1). Lineage (NCBI taxonomy): Eukaryota > Viridiplantae > Streptophyta > Magnoliopsida > Asparagales > Asparagaceae > Agave > Agave tequilana. The sequence continues at coordinate 471,195 of JAVJIF010030072.1, read as the reverse complement.
ACACAAACAATACCAAGCATGTAAGTGATATGAACAATATAAAACAATGCAAAATATAAGAGAGATAGAGTTTATAGATAGTGGATCAAACGCAAACACCGAGATATGTTTTGAGGTTCGAGCCACTGCTCTACGTCCCCACCTTCACATAGAAGGATTTCTACTATGTCCGCACAGGACCTCCCACAAAGGGAACCTCCACCAAGGAATTTGCAATTCCAAACTTGGAGTATACAACTCCTCTCTCCAACACAACCACCTCTACTCAAGAGGCTAGGCACAAAGCCAAAACTCAATCACCTCTACACAAGAGGGATGGGCACAAAGCCAAACTCAATCACCTCTACATAAGAGGGATGGGCACAAAGCCAAACAACAATCACCTCTACCCAAGAGGGATAAGACACAAAGTCAAAACTCAATCACCTTTACACTAGAGGGATGAATACAAACCCAAAGCAAAACCCTAATCACCTCTATACAAGAGGGATGACACAAAGCCAAAATAAAGAAGAGATTACAACACTTGGTGATCACAATAAACCACAAATAATTTTTCTCAAAAAAATAAGATCCTATAGATAGGATTAGATATGATAGCTCAAGTGTGAGAAAACAAGGTGTTTAGAAATCAAAATCACAAAGAAAAATACTTAGAAAAATACAAGATAGAAATAGAAATAAAGTTCAAAACCAATTTTTCGAAGACACTATTTTTCTTTGATTTTTTCAACCCTTGAAAAAAAAATAAAAGATAGAGATTTGAAGCATAAAACTCTTTTGAAACTCTTTAGAAAATGGGCAAGATGGCATTAGAAAACTTTTTCTCTTGAAACACAAAACTTTAATTTTCAATGGAATTGTTGTTGGGATTTTAATCCATCCTAATGACCCTTTATATAGGTTTTAAAAAAACTAATTTAGAATAGTTTTATCAGGTTTAAAATGAATAAACTAACTCTTAAAATTCAACAAAATATGTTCTAAAAACATGTTAAAAATCGGCCTCCAGAAAATTAGCCGTTACTGTCAATCTGGCAGACTGTTGGTTAACTAACTTTAAGCACAGTTTTCAGGCCTAAATCATCCGAATTTAGAAATACATATATAGGAATAATTTTTAAATATTCAAGTATTCATTCTACAGAAACTTGAATCAACACAATATCATTTCAGAGTAGAAAGTTATCAATAAAATATAGAAATATGTCAAATCAGAAATTGTAAACTGTTTTCAGAACAATAACATATTTCAACTGAATATTTGACATCTTTAACATTTGAATCAGAAAGTGATTATTAATAAAAAATGTAGCCATGAAAGTTATCTTTGAAATTCAATTTAAATCATATTATTTGAATTTAAGAATAAAATGTTATGATAAGAAATATATAGGGGTGTCGAGAAAATCAGCAGAACGTTCGGCCGCCCGGTCGACCGAGAAAAGCCGATATATGTGTACTTAAAATCCAAAATCGGTTAAACTGAAAACCAAATGTATTGAACTTGTGTGTGTGTGTGTGTGTGAACTTGAGCATATCAACACTAGTCTATCTTACACAAGATCTAAATACAACTAAACTAAACACAAACTGAAATTTTCTTGTAGAACTCCTTCTCCAAGCCGACTCGATCCAAACACGATCCAAAGAGCTTGACTCCATTCGAGTGCTAGATGCGATCTTGACGCGTGGGATCTTAAATCTACATGTGTTAGCTCCCAAAAGTCATTTGTTGAAGCTAAGCACATACTAAAATCTTGATCTATAAACTGAAACTATATAAACACAAGATTATCAGTACTATAACTACATGAGTTAATCATCATCAAAACTTGAGTGATAGGCCTTTGGGTCAGCAATCTCCCCCTTTTTGATGATGACAAAACTCATGGAGTTATATATGCATGAATTAAAGATAAGCTTCATAGAAGCTCCCCCTTAACTCATGCATAGTAATAAACAATTAGATATTCAATGAAATGCATAAAGTAAACAAAACATATATGCATAAATACCAATATTATGTATATATAAACTCACTAAATTTTTCATCAACAAAGGGGTGAGAACAATCAAACAATAAATATGTATATGCGATATGCATTCATGAAGAGGAGAGACGTAAAGTTAGCTCCCCCTACATACAAGCATTACATGGAGAAGGGATGACTAGACCCTAATCCACATAAAATATAATATACAATATATAAGCGGAGATGTTAAGCTCCCCCTACACACGTGTATCACATAAAGAAGAGAGGTCAAGCTTCTCAATGTGAGATACACTCAACATGAATCTATATATAGAAAAGATGTTAAGCTCCCCTTGCATATAGGCAATACATATCAACAAATTTTAAAACTATTTTTTTAAAACAAAATTTTGAAATTTCTTGAAGTCAACAAAATGAATTATGATACCAATGAAATCAAATTGTGGTTGACAAAAATAAAAGTTGGTACCACTTGTAAAAAAAATTTTTAAGATACCAATAGTAGATTTTGATACCAATTGAAGGTGAAACTTGAAGTACATTTTGATACCAAATAAATACCAATTGAAATGATTAGCAATTGAAATACCAATTGAAATTAATGCATAAGCTTGTAAAGACACCAATTAACATTTGGAATAAAATCAAGCTTAACATAAACATAATTTGTGTTTTAAGAATGTAAAGATATTGTAAAACAAGTACAATCAAATCATATATATGTATGTATAAAATTGAAAATACCAATTGAAATTGATACTAATTGAAATTTGAAGCATAAATATATAAGAAACAAATATGAGTATACAAAAATAAAATAAAATAAAGATCATGTGTATAACTCAAAACTACCACCCTATTCATGCACAAGTTTAAAAATATTCAATAAGAGCGTAAAGCCATGGTCGCCCATCCATCAGCCCTTTGATGGTAGGGGTTTTCAAAAATTATGATTTGAAAATATTTTAGCATAGTTTGAAAATCACTACCAATGAAGAATAATGAACTAATTTAAAGTAATTTTTAAAATTAGTTTGAAATCCTTCAAGCATGAAAGCAAATCATATATCCCATGAAGACATGAAAATCACAATAATTGACACTCAAGGTCTATAAAGCACATATAAAACTCATAAAAATAAGGTCATGAGTAAACACCAAACATAGAGTGTAAAAATCATATAATAAACATAATCATGGAGATAGACAATGAAGCTCATATGAAATTCCTTTTATCAAAAGCAAGAAATCATCAAAACAAAATATGCTTCAAGGTATATGTATGTTTTGTTGAAACTAAAAGTATACATATATATTCTAAACATAAACGAGTCCATAATAGAATATTGCATGAAAAGAAAGTGACTCTAGGACAGACATATATATCTAATAGTTTTAGACAAAATTAACATATTCATGATGATAAACACATTTTTATGAAAACATGCACAAAAATAGGGAAAACAAGTAAAGATACAAGATCATCAAAACTAGGTTATACATGTATATGTAATGAGTACAAATGAGCACTGAAGCATAAACACATAATAACAAAGTGTAGCTCACTACTTGTACAAGTATAAACACAAGTTTTAATAAAAGTTCCATCTAAATATGTAATCAAAATATGAAGTGCAAAATTATAAACAAACATGATCATTATGGTAAATGCACATACTTTAGAGTTAGGATATACACAATAGCTAAACTATAGTGAGAACACAAAATAATAGTCCATATAAATATGGGTGTATCTCAAATACTATTTATGTTTATCTCAAGTCTAATTCACATTACATTTAACATAACAAATATGGAAAACATGAAAACCAATACATGCTAAAAATTATCAATAAGACAGCATGTAAATATAAATAGGGAGTTTGATATAGTTACAAAAACCAATGGGCTAATATCTAGGTCTCCAAATCATGGTGGTCCTCCCACCAAACATCCTTAAAGGTGATGCATCAATGTAGTGTCCATCAAGCTCAAACGCATCCACCATCAAGGCACCAATACCTCTCACATCATGCAAGAGCCCACACCTGCATCAAATACAATAGAGGTGAATTTTGGTACCCATACCTTTTGGGTCCATGGGGGTTAGCACCTTTCCTGACCCAAACAAACTTGTTTACAAAATTTGAATTATGTATTCTATCATAACAATATCTTGCAAGGTGGCCCATACGTCCATAATGTGTACAAGTGTACACATGAGCATACATGGTGTCATGTGTGTGAACATGAGAAGCATGTGTATGCTGTGAATGGTGTGCATGAATATGTGAAACTTGTTTCTTTCGAAACATGGATTCTAATTTCTTATGATCCAAAGCACATTGGCTCAAAGTGGAGCCCAAACAATCTACACTTTTCTTCAACATGCAAATATCATTACTAATACTTGAAGAAGAAGTGGAGTATGCAATAGGTTTATCAATAGAAGATGAATTTATAGTAGCATGACAAACATGGGAATCAAAATTATTTTTTAAAGAAATATTTTCCTTTAAAACTAAGTCTAGTTCTTTTGAAATAAAACAATTTTATTTTCAAAGATCATTCTCTTTTAAAACAATTTCAAGTTTTGAAGACAAAACCTCATTTTTCTTCAAAATTCATCACAATTATTTTTATTTTAAAATTACGTTTTCATTTAAGGTAAGGATAAGTTGGGATTTCAATGAGTCCCTTTCACTTGAAATCTTAACCCTCTCTTACAAAATCATATTAAGTTTTGAAAACAAATCCTTATTTTTTCTTTTAATTTAAAACTTTTCTTTTTAAAAACTTTATACTTTGAAAGCAAGTCTTCACACAATATAGATAGTTCTTCATTTAATGCATGTGCATCCATGTTATCATCACAAGAAGAACTAGCTGTTTGGTGAGGATAAATTGAAGATCGAGATGAAAATTCTTTATCTGATTGTAAAGAAAATTATAACGGATCAATAATCCTTTATAAGAGAGGGGAGATATTCAAACTCAAATCTCCCCTTTGTTTAATACTGGGTTCTTGATGTGGCGATGGAAAGTGAATCTTGTTTTCCGTTGACCGGGTGAACATCAAGACCTCTTGGGAATCCTCTCTTTGGATGGTGAACGAAGTAACACAGCTTCTATCCAACAAGAATCTCAAAGAGATTGAAAATACACTTAGAGGGGGGTGAATAGGTGTATGGCTAATCTAATGACCAATAATGCGAAATTAAAAACTTAATGCAACACACTTAGTGTAACTAACGAGTGTAGCCGAATTCCCGGTGAAGGGCTCTGGACTAACTCCTCTGAATTCCTCTAAATAAGAGTTGAGGTGCTATATAAAGCTCTCTTGGTTAAATACAAGTATGGGCACACACAAACAACACAAGCATGTATATGATATGGCAATATGATGCAATGCACAATGTAAGAGAGAGAGTTAGAGAAAGTGGTCAAACGCAAACACCGAGATATGTTTCGAGGTTCGAGCACACAGCTCTACGTCCCCGCCTTCACACAGAAGGATTTCCACTAACTCGTCCACACAGGACTTCCCACACAGGGAACCTCCACTGAGGATTTGGGTAAATGCAACCGGGAGTACACAACTCCTCTCTTAACTAATACAACCTCTCACTAGAGGCAAGGCACAAACAAATCACCTCTACACTTAGAGAGATAGGCACTTAGCCAAACAACAAATCAATCACCTCACACTTGAGGGATATCACAATCAATGGAAGGTTTACAACTTGGTGGTCTAACAACCACAAACCATTCTTTTCTCACTAAACAAGGATCCTAATAGATAGGATAGATAGATAAGCTCAAGTGTGAGAAATAAAGAGCTTGAAAATCAAAAACACAAAGAAAAACTCTTGGAAAAACTTCTAGAATGAATATAAATTGAAGATAAAAAACAATCCCAAAGACTTTCTTTTTCTTTGAATTTTCCAACCCTTTAAAACAAAATAAAGATTAAATCTTTAAGCTTAAAAACTCTTTTGAAAACTTGTATTAAAACACTAGAATGTATGAAATTTTGGCTTTTAAAAATCTTGTTGAAAAACCAACTCAAATGGGGTTTTTATAACCTATTTGAAAATTTGCCCGTTGGCAGCTCAAAAGAGCCAGATTGCCCTTCCGGTCGATCGGCCGGTTGACCGGCCAATGGTCAAAAATTTGACAGTTGAGCCTAGCGGTTGACTGCCCGGTCGACCGTCCCCAGATCCAGAGAGCAACGGCTCTCTGGCCGGTCGACCGGAGCTAGATACAGAGAGCAGACACTCTGTCCGGTCGACCGACTCAGTTGATCGGGGCCATTTCCAGATAGCAGAGCTCTCTAGACGGTCGACTATCCCGATCGACCGGCCACCAGCCCAAAGCTGGCGTGCACGCTTGTGCACGTTGGTCGACCGCACCGGTCGACCGACTACTGCTGCGGTCGACCGGCAGTAAGCCAGCCAGCAAATTTTGAGACTTGAAAACCTGAGTTTTTATTATCAATTAAATCCCATAAAAACACATCAATTTCACAAAAATCAGTTCATGTTATATCTTTGAAATACAAACATGTGTGATAAAAATTCAACACATATTTCAAACTTTTTGAACCATTTTTGTGACTTGGAAAATTTGGCTTAAACAAAATTCTGTATTTTCTAAAACAAAGATTTTTGAAATGGAAATCCGATTTTTTCAAAACACATGTAAATACAAAAACATGATATTTAAACAACTTTGAAGCATATAGTATATGGATAGAATCCAATATACATGAAAGGTATTATATCTATGTTTTTGACATTAAATCCAAAAATAAGTTTTGTCTAAATATAAAACTCAAACACATGAATATTGTATCAAAATAAGTTTTTCTAAGTATATGAAGCATAGATGTATATAGATCAAATCTAATATACATTAAACCATGTAAACTTGTTTTGATTCTATCTATTCATGAAAACCAAGATCGGTTAAACCAAAAACCAAAACCAAAACATGAAACGTGTGTTTGTTGTGAACTTGAGCATATCACACTATCTAATCTTTACAATGGATCTAAACTAAATCTTAACTAAACAAACTGAAGCCTTCTTGTAGAACACCGTCTCCAAGTTGACTCGATCCAAACACGATTCCCCGAGCTTGACTCCAACCGAGTGCTAGATATGAACTTGACGCTCGAGCTCTTGAATCACCATGTGAACGCTCCAAAAACACCTTTGTTAAAGCTTGATCAAATATCTGAAACTAAATATCACAAGATTATTAGTAAACTATAACTACATGAGTTAATCATCATCAAAACTAGAGTGGAAGGCCTCTGGGCAAACAGAGATTATAGGCAAAAATAAACTTGTACGCAACAAGTTGTTAGAAAAGTTGAACTCTATCTTTTTTTTAGCTAGAGATCTTGGTCCTTCTATGGCTTACAACCGAAGTTCTTCTAACCAAGGATTTTTCCGACCCCTCTTCCATAGAAAGATGGGCTATTTATAGAGGTTTCAGGGGGTAAAAGTGTCCCCTAAAAATACTCTATAATGGGGGTTAACTCCCTCATTACCTGGGCAGTAATTGACCCAGTAATGAGGGCAGGTTTAGACGCAGACTTCATATGATCCTTGCGTCTTTAGAACTAGGTGCAGGTTTTACTGAGTCTCAGTCTGAGTTCGATACATAGAAATTTTTCTAAGTTATGGATTTTGAAATGCGCGCTTCATGTAAGCTTCACATTTTTGAGTCTAGACGCGGATTTTGTTAATTTTCACGTCTGGGTTCATTTCTACTTTTGAATTTCAAATATCTAGCCATTTTCTTTCAGATTCCTGACTAAATGTTGTCCTCTTTGCTGTGCGATACTCTTCCAAACCCTTGTCCAAGAAATGCCACTTTGGGCGCGTAGGTGGAGCTGATCGTAATCTGACCTTCGTGCTTCAGAAGACTGCTCCTGTGACTACTGGTAAGTCAAAGGAGCGAAAGGAGAGGATCTCCAAGGCCAGTATGGTGACCTTCAGGAGATTATCTCTGATAGGCTGTTCGAGACGGAATCCCACACTCCGTTAAGGAAGCCTGTTTTCCTCTTTGGTGACACCATTGACGAGGATGATAGGATTATGCATGACGGAGATTACATGTGGCTCCGTCAGATAGGGGACAGGAGGTTCTTTCTTCCCAATTAATATGGAGAGGATGTATTCCTTGTCCTATCTTCAACATATGTCCGTTCATCATACGATGGATTGGGATCTTTCCCGATTTATCTCTGGCGTCTCTCTCGGTAGATTAAGTGCAAAAGAAGTTTACTCTGCTTGCCATGGGAAAGATGTCTTCAGTTTATTTCTAGGGTTAGTCAGGCCTGAGTATCCAAAAGGAGAAACCCCTCAGCTTGGTGCCACCTTCATCAATCAATTTTTGAAAGTTAGGGGTGATTTTCCCATTGACTTTCGTCCGCTAGGGTGGGTCCATTCTACTGACAAATCATGGTCAGGTAGGATTGTTGGATTTGTTCTTGTAGAGCTTGGGGCTCTACCGCAACAGGTGGGGTTATATCATTCAGTGAGGGCCGTTCAGTATGGTCTCCTGCTGAGTTCCCATAATTTTTATGGTATCCTGGAGCATTATAATTCTCTGACGGGCATATTTTTTACCTCAGCCGGAGAGATGGGGCTTGCTCTTCATGAGCTATATGAAGTCTTGGGGCTAGTTATGGGAGATGTCCCTTATGAAGAATACGTCCCGACTTCTGAGGAGCTTCACCTCTTAAGGAAAGAGGACCCTCAGGTTTATGAGACATACTGGGAAGTGTTGTGCCACTTCCACATTTGTGGGCAGATATCCTCCTAGATGAACAGGGATGTTAAGCAGATGTCCTGGGCAAGCTATCTGTTCAACAGCAAAAATGAGAAAGATAGCCCAGTGACTAGTCTGGCTCCTTGCACTGACGAGGAAATTGCTGAGAGGATCAATGCCTCTACAAGCTCTTACACCACTGAGTCGAATAAGGACACTTTTAGGCCTGATACGGTCTTTGAAAGTTTTCATCACCAGGCCCGATTCCCATTTCTGACCGGGCTCTATTGGCGGGCTTCCTTATGCTGTGGCTAAAGCATTGTGTGGTACCAACGCTGTCGCATGAAGTAATCGTTGCTGATGTGGTGTACCCGGCGGTCTTGCTTGCCTACGGGAAATTTATCACTCTCCTTCCATCGATGGTGGCCGGAATTCAGAGTGGATTACAGGCTCTGGTTAAAAGCCTATGCCAAGTGGAGGCTATTGTAGATTCTGAGGGCAGGCCAGTGGTCGATTCAGAGGGAAGGTTGAGAGTGAAGACCCCTAACCCCAGGATCGAGCTTCCATATACGTACCTGATGGCCTGGTACGTTATGCACTATCCTTCACTGATGGCGGCGGTGCCTCTTTCTGCAGGTTTTGTTCCCTTCGTGTAGAAGGTGGAGAATTCGAGCTGGACTCACTACTATATGTTCTTTGTTCGAAAATCCATTCTGAACATTTTGAACTATCAACTCGACCATTGCTTCCCTGAGATTGCTGATGCGTCTTACGGGGATAAGTTTGCCGACCTTGCGGGACCAGATAATTTCACAAGACTGCCATCGGGAGTCTTCTGGTGGCTGATCAATATTCAGCCTAGATATCTGATCTTCCGGCAAGGAAATTCATGTATGATCGAGCCTTACATGCTTAGTCATTTTTCTCGGTAGTTCGGCTATGATCAGTTATATGTCGGTAACCCCAACGCTGGCCTCTGCTTTAGCGAAAATTTATTTGAAGGTGCCCGGGCATGCTACTACAGTGTAGCTGGAGGGACAAAAGCTGTTTTTAGCTTGCCTCACAAGACGCCCAATTGTTAAACCAGCCTTGGTTTCTGCACATGATATTTCCTTGCTAGTAAGAGTCCTGGTTTTGAAATAAATACCTCTTGCATTAAGAGTATCAAGTCATCTTATGAAACCAAGTTGGAGTCTAACAAACGTGTGTGAGGTATGACGAGTACTGGGCGACCGAGAGGAAAACAGGAGGGGAAGCGGGGATGAGCCAAGAACAATAGCACCTAAGGGGCAACCTGTTAAAAAGAGTCGGCAGGCTGTGGCCAAACATTCCCACGGATCTGCTTCCAAGGGTGAGCCTGTCCCGAAGAAGGCTAGGAGGGAATCGGAGGCTGAAGCTTCAATGCTCAAGGTGGTTCCTCTTGATGTTGAGGAGCAGGGGGAGGAAGAAGAAGAGGAGGAAGAAGTCCCCGTCCTTTGATCCCGCGGTCTGCGCAGCAGGGGTCCCGTGATCCTAGAGGAGGGAGAGCTCGTGGATGAACCCCTCATGGCTAAAGAGGTCGAGCGACCTGAGGTTGACTTGGTGAGAAGGGATGGCGTTGAGATTCCGGGAATCTCAACTCAGCTTGGACCTTCTTCAGTTCATGAGAGAAGGGTGGAGGTGCAACAAGCTGGATCTCCTAGTGTATTGATGCCCACCTCGCGGGTTGTCGATCCCAGCCCTATTACCGGGATATTTAGTGGTAAAGCCTCGATCGCTGAAACCTCTTATGTTGAGTTGTCGTCTTCATCGTTCGAAGAACATGGATATTATTCTGGCGAGGAAGTCAATTTTGTCGACGAACCCGCTCTTCCTGATACTAGCAAATTCTCGCATATCTAGGAGGAAGAGATACAGCGATACGACCCTGTGAAGGTTTCACCAATAGCAAGGATCACCGCTACTGAAGGTATTTTCTTTGTTCTCCTGAACTGATTCCCTATCAAGTTAGGAATGAGTTCTAAGATTTTCTTTTTGACTTTCTTCTACCGGACTGGCTGCCGGTAGTGCAGCCACAACAACTTCTTCTCATATTGAGGAGATGATCCAGGAGTTGGCCCAGCAGGAGGGCCTCAAAGCTCTCGCTACCGGGATGCCTCATGAGGGTGCAATCGCCGAGGTCAGGGAGCCCTCATCCCCAAGTGGCTTATCTAGAGATTTGCCATCTTCAGATCCTCAACTTGGTAAGAGAATATTGACATGTTGGATACTCTCTTTTTTATCATTATCACCAACATTTAATGTTGTGGTTTGCAGAGAGCACTAGGGCAGTTCATGTGGAAGATCCTGCGGCAAGTCTTGGTGCAGAAGATAGTACAGTTCAAACTTCGGCCGAGGAACCCAGTGCCGTGGAGTTTGATGTTGCTTCTGTCGCTGCGGAAGCTGCTACAACAAAGACCGTCCCGGAGGTATTGGCAACGACCTTAGTGTCTGACGAGCCTGTTGTTGGCCTCACCCCTGCACAAGTTGAATTGGTTCCCGTCTCTCGTTCTGTCATGGAAAGGGGGTCGGGAGTACATCAGCAGGGTTATCTCCAGCTAACGACATCATGAAAGAGCTTGCATGTCAAATGGTGCAACAATTTTTTGCTTCCATGAGCTCCTGTATCGACTTGGTCCTTTCTGGGAGTAGTTCCTTTGAGTTTGCCCAGATGCTTCTCGGGAATCAAGTCGAGAACATAGGTCACACTGGGAGTCCTTCGCAGGCTAGGGCGTGTCTGATGCCGGTTGAACAGCTGGGGAGCCACCTGAAGAATCTCAAGGCCTTGGAGAATGCTAGTTCAAAGGATGAGGCTCGGTCAACACTGAGTAAGCTCCTCGCCGCTCAAGAACATGAGTGAAAGGAGATAGAGGAGCAAATGGCTGAAGAAGCCCGCCAAATCCAGTACTTCCAAGTCGATTACCAAAGATGGGTTGGCGATTCAAAGGAATCCGAAGTTGTCATCCAAAGTACGGAGCAAATTATCGCCACTGCTCAGATAACTATTGCTAAGGCGCAAGCCTTGATTGAAGTCAACGAGCAGAAACTTGCTGCTGCCCAAAAAAGGCGGGAAGTGTCGGAGGCTGCCAAAAAGCTGGTCCAAGAGGACCTTGCTGCTCACTCCTTCAGGTTGGAGTCTCTTCACGCGCAATTGGCTACGAGGAGATTCTTGTCCGAGGAAGAGTTGCGGGTTCAAGCTTTGTGGAAGCTGAAAAGGCTACGTTAGCACGAGATGCATCGCCTCCGGGAACAAATCCGTTCTTTGGCGAAACAGGATTATTAGCCTTCCATCTCCCCTTTTTTTTAACACTCAATCTGTCGAATAAGAGCGTTTGTGTTACTTTTATCATTTTTGAGTCAAATAATAAAAGTTCTCAAATTTTGTCTCGTCTTTATTCTTTCAGACTCTTTTACTACCTGGATGAACTCAGTTTTCATAGTCGTACCCCTTGACTGTTTATGGAAACGCAGTCCTTAGTCGTTTTGATAGGGTACGGACCATGAATAATAAATTCAGGCTGCACTGAGTTCTTGAGCGAGACGCGGCTCTCATTTGCAGTGGAGAAGCAGTTTTAGGTTCCTCAAGAATGACGCACGGGTCGCAGCTGGTTGGTGGGGACGTGGCTCTGACTTAATAGAGACGTGACTCTGGTCCCTTGAGAGGGCACAAACTCAGGTTGTACTGAGTTCATGATTGAGACGCGATTTTCGTTTGCAGTAGAGACGCGGTTTTGGGCCCCTCAAGAATGACGCGCGGGTCTTCAGCTGGTAGGTAGGGACGCAGCTCTGACTCAATAGAGACGCGACTCTGGTCCCTTGAGAGGGCACATCCTTGAAGCGCGAAACTACGTCCTTGATAAAGGAGACGCGACCTTCAGGTTCAGGACGCAGCCTTCAAGTCTTGTGAATGGGTGTGAGTTCAAGACGCAATTCCTGAATAGTCATGGAGGGTGGATCCCACTCGCTGAGGAGACGCGGCTGTGGACCACTTTAGGAGATGCAGTTGTGGACTCTTCAGTAGGAATGAAAGGAACGCAGCCCTCGGGTTTATGAAAGGTCGCGAACTTGTGGACACGACCTTTGAGTCTGCGCCTGACGCCGCTTCCTAAGCGTTACATGCAGCCCATCTTAAAGATCTTGTTGGATCTTTTAATGCCAGGTCGACGTTAACGATTGGGGACTTGTGTCCTTCGATGTTTCCCGAAGTGGCAATCCACGCGTCAGCTCCTGATTGGACTTGATGTTCATGCGGGAATTAAGGCTGATGGCTTTGATTTTCATGCCATAAATTGTAAGCCGTATGGCTTGTCTATAAATAGGCCTCATCCCCCTTAACAGTCCATTAGTTAGACTGTTTCCCTTTGAGAGCATGCGCTCTGAGGGTCTTCGTCTTGATTTGTCTATCTTCCCTTCAAGGAGATGTGTTCTAATGAACAACAAGAACTCAAAGCTTCCATGCTTTCCTTTAATCTTTTCCAAAGATTATCACTGTCAAGTGATTTCAAGATCAAAAAGTATCGCCTTAAGTGCTTTTACGGCCGCGCCTTGATGCATAAAGTTCAACTTCTAGAGAATTCTTCTCTGGGTAGGAACTAGTTGTCGCCATGAAATACTCAGTCCTTCTGAGTTTCTGTCTTCCTATCCATTGAAGAAACTCGATCTCTTGATCTCTTCTTAAAGTCTGATTGATGCGCCTGTGTTCGAAAGTCGCGTCTTTCAAGCTTCTTGATGAAGAGATCTGGCTGACTTTTAATTCTAAGTCACAAGTCTTTTGACGCGAGTGTGACAAACTCTGTACTTAGATCTTGAAACGTGAGTTTTGTACATAAAGCCCGCGTTTGAGGTTCTTAACTTAAGAGAATTTTAACTCTTTCAAGACCCCTGGACATAGATGTGGCAACCTCTATTTCTCAAATGCGGGTGTGGCAAACTCTACGTCTGGGTTACCTCGCGTCTTTTATCTTGGACGCAGGTATGACACCAAATTGCGTTCAGGTCTGCACTGGTCAACTCCACGTCTGAAGTTCACAACTTCAGTCTCGCGTCTGCCCTTCAGCCTTTTTGTTCCTGTCTTAACAGAATTTTAACCTTTCAATTTTTTTCGCTTCTTGCAGGTTCTGGCAGCCTCAATTCATCTTTCGCATCTTCACTGGGCTCATGGGAGAATATTTCGACCAGCCAGCTTGTTCGAGCTCTTGAGATATCTATCAAGGCCTTATTGTATATGACGCGCCAACAATGCCTCGAGTTTATCATGGTCACAGTGGGTATGGTGGTAGGTATGGTGGTGGGTATGGTGTCCTTGAAGGTCACAGGAAAGAGGATATTACCAGTAAGGTCTTAGATCCTCCCTTCACCAATCTTACCCCCAGAAGTGACATCGATGAAAAATCAATGCTCATTGGATGACTTTCTGGTGGTGGAGATGCTCATTAAGCGAATGATTACGGTCCACACTAGTTAGTCGGGTGGAATCAGAATGTTCTTTTACATTTTAACCTCAAGAAACACCATTGTTCTCGATTAGCGATGAGCTTCTTTCTTCGGCGCTCTTCCAAACATCTTGTATTTTGAGCAGTGTAGATGTCTTAAGAAGTGAGTGCAACCTTTCGCTGAGAGAGGGACTTCTTTGTACTCCTTTATTGTAACACTCAATCTTATTGTATAAGAGAGCGTCTTGTATCACTTTCATATGTTTGAACATAAATAAAAGTGACACTTTTTCTTGTCTTCTGATATGCCTTGAATTCCTTTTTTTTGCATTGAAAATCAGGCACATAGAAGTAGGGACTCTTGACTTGCTAAAAATGCGATAATTAACTTAACAAGTCAAAGTTTGGGAAAATTCCATTTCAGGAATTTAAGATTACTGTCAGAGGTGTGATATTAACTTGACAGAAATGTAAGCTAGAGGTGTGATATTAACTTGGCTCAACGGGAGTTTCAGTTTCATTCCGAAAGACTGAAAACATCACTATCATTGGTGTAATATTGAACTTGACAATGAAGGGTAATGCTACAGGTATAACTTTGAACTTGGCATTAATCATCTCGACTTCGATAAGGAAGTTCGAGGGAAAGTCATTGTCATAGGTGTATTGTTGAACTTAACAATGAACTGGATGCTTAGAGGTGTGATGTTAAACTTAGCATCGCTCATCTCAGCTTTGATATGGAAGCCTGAGGGAAAGCGACTGTCAGAGGTTTAATATTGAACTTGGCAGCAACTTAATCACTGTTAGAGGTGTAGTGTTAAACATAACGATAATTTATCAGAGGTGTAATATTAAACTTGACAAGAATTGATTTGCGATAGGAGCAATTTTGAGAGCTTGTCATTCCATTAATGAGAATTGACAAGTGAAATTTGAAATGTCAGAGGTGTAATTTTAACTTGACAAGATTGATCTGCGATAGGAGCAATTTTAAGGACTTGTGACTCCATGTAGAGAGAGACGAGTGAAGTTTGTACTCGTTGGGAAGTATTAAAATATTTTATTATAGAGGTGTAGTGTTAACATAGCAATGATTGTATTTGTGGATCTACCACTCTATGAAAGTGAATTGGTAGGGGATTTTGGGTGGAAAGTAAAATAAACTGTCAGAGGTTTAATATTAACATGACAATCGTTGATTTCCTGAGACATGAGAAATTTGCCGTTAGAGGTGTAGTATTAACATAACAGCAAGGATTACTAATGAGTTTAGTTGTCAGAGGTTTAATATTAACTTGACTGAATCCACTGGGGATTGAAAATATCCAGTTTGTCCAAGGTGTAATATTAACTTGACTGAATCCACGTTCTTCTCTAACTTTCATCTCCATCTCATGCGTCTTGAGATTTCCGATGAAGCCGGAGAAGTCCATCTCCTCTTTGTCGTTGAGCTCCTTAAGTGTGGTCGCCTTGACTTCCCAAGCTTTGGGAAGAGCTCTAATCACCTTCCTTATCTTTTGATCATTATCAATCTTGTCGCCTAAGGAAGAAAGAGCATTAGTTATTTTTGTAAAACGGGTGAGCATATCATCAATGCTCTCATTATCAAACATATAAAAATTCTCATATTGAGAACGTAGCAAGTCAACCTTAGCTCTTTTGACTTGTGACGTTCCCTCATGAGTCACAATAAGAATGTTCCAAACCTCAAATGCGGATTTACAATTAATTATGCGTGCAAGGTCATCCTCATTTAATGCTTGGGTCAATGCATATTGTGCCCTAGCATTAGCCTCATAGTCTTTGGAAGTATCCTCGGACCATGTGCTCTCATCGGTTGTAGGTTCTATGAAATCTTTGGTTATGGCCCTAGCTACCCTAACACCTAAGGATTTCAAAAATAAGTTCATCTTGACTTTCCAAATGGGAAAGTTCAAGCCATCAAATTTGGGTGGGGATTTAATGCTAGAGAAGTCCATGGATGCCATGAATGCACAAGCAAATATAAATGCAACAAAATGTCTATAGCCAAATATGGATCTCCCTAAGGTGGTTAGACCTAAGTTGTAGGGTTAGGCTCTGATACCAATTGAAATCACCTAGAGGGGGGGTGAATAGGTGATGGCTATATGAATTATGGCAATAATGCGGAATTTAAAATTTAACACACAAATAGCACAAATATAGACTTGCAATAAATAGAACAATAAAGGTGCAAGAATTAAAAGGAGTAGAGTTGAGAGAAAATTCGAGCAAACGCAAACGCAAGGATGTGTTTCCGAGGTTCGAGCCACGCTCTACGTCCCCGCCTTCACACTTGAAGGATTTGCACTACTATCGTTGATCCCACCGGATCGCCAATACAAGGACACACTTGTCCCTACACTTGTGATGCCGCAACACCACCCGAAGCTCACTAGCTCCCTTGAGGCCGATGCCTCTACAACTTCACTCAATAAGAAAGGTGATCACACTTGATCAAAATAGCTCACTTGCACAATCCTAGAACCAATGATATAGATGTAGAGCTTGGGATTGTGGTGTGCAAAAACTAGAGAGAAGGTAGGGAATAGGCTACAAGTTGGGTGTTGGGAATTTAGGCTTTGAAAAATCTTTTGTAAAAGAAAGGAATTGAAATTCTTTGTAAAGCTCTTGTGAAATCTTTTGGAATTATTTTGCAATAGTTGTCTTATCAATATGAGGTGACCCTCTATTTATAGGGGTCAAAAACAGCCTCACAAAATCGTTGGTATCAAATCCCAAAAGAGAATTAGCCAGAAAAAATAGCTGTTGGAACTGTCAGAAAATCTGACAGTAGTCGGTCGACCGGGTCGGTCGACCGCCAACGGTCAAAAATCCGACCGTTGGGGCTCAGCGGTCGACCGGGTCGGTCGACCGAAAAATCCTGTGAACACAAATGTGCCTCGGTCGACCGGGGCGGTCGACTGATATACACATGCACAGTTTGTGCACATCGGTCGACCGGGCCGGTCGACCGGTTACTGTAAGTTCTGAAAAATCAGAACTTCCAGAACCAGAATTGGGTTTTTGGTTTTAGGTCTTGGGTTAAATTTTTTGGAACTTGTAAAAACATAGAGTATGAGCATATGTCATACTTCTATCATGTTAAAATAGTTTGATAAAAATCCTTTTGATAAAAACTTATTTTTCCATAAAAATGTTTTTCCAAAACTATTGCCTTTCTAAAAAGCTTATTTCCAAACATGTTCACTTTAAATCTAAGTTAGAAATGGAGATTGAAAATCTTTTTGAAGCCATGAACCTAACTAAAAGGTGTGTGTGTGTGATAATCCCATAGCTCTACTTCTAATATCTAGCTTTGACAAAATATCTAAAATAAAAATAAAAATACAAATCTTGTTTTCTTCATAGTCTATGCTAGTTCTTTTTCTTCGTAGTCTTGACTCGTTCTTTTCTTCAATATCTTATTCCCGAAGCTTCCTATTGTGCTTTAGCTTGGGAATGCAAATCTTGGGCGAACTCCAAACGTGTGAGTCTTTAAGTGGAGTCGTCAAAACCTGTTCTTGAACCTGAAATCCTTTTAAACAAAATTATTAAATACATAACTAAATATGTTTTGTTATCATCAAAATAACTGGGATAATGGCCTTTGGGCCAACAATCTCCCCTTTTTGATGATGGCAAAACATATGTAGTTATCACAAAATATTTTGGGTAGAGACTTCAAATGAAGCTCCCCCTCAACACATGCATATATAGGAAAACATATGTAAATGATAAACACCATATTTCCATGCCAACAAATGATACCAAATACTCATGTCATAGAATAGATGAACATACATGACATAGATAAGAGATACACAAAAACAAAAGATACGCCTAAAGTAAATAACCATGTCCATGTCCACAACACATACTAAAAATACATGTCCAAAGCAAAATAAAAATAAATACTACATGTCCAAACACAAATACTACATGTCCAAACAACACACAAAGTACTACATCACAAAATATCTCTCTCAAGATAACTCATGTCCAAACACAAATACTACATGTCCAAACAACACACAAAGTACTACATCACAAAATATCTCTCTCAAGATAACTCTCCCCAAATAACTCTCCCCCTTTTTGACATCATCAAAAGGGGAGGTCACTCAGCAGCATCACCATCATCTCCAGCATCCTCATCATCGTCGTCCTCCTCGTCGTCGGCATGCTCAGATGAGCTCTGTGCAGCAGAGCCCTCAGCCATCTTCTTGTGACCACCATCTTCTTCCCTGAGGAAGAAGCAACCTCCTCTGGATCCATGCCATCTACTCTGGTCCGCGGTGGTGGAACAGAAGAATGAGCTCTGGGAGGGAATGGAGGACCGGTGGATGGGAGTCGACAAGCAATCGGAGTACGGTCAGGAACGAGCATGTCAAATTTTGTGAAAAGAGCCTGAAACTGAACGTCCACGAATCTCATGGAGTCAGCAAAATAAGACATGTCGTTTCGGATCTCCGCCCGAAAAGCAGCATCCTGAATGGAACGAGCATCCATCTCCGCACGAAGAGCTGCGTCGCGCTGCTCGACCCAGGCCTGGTGCGCCTCGATCTGAGAGCGGACCTCCGAAGAGAGAAGGGCCTGAAACTCAGGAGGAAAAACAGGGGCTGAAGAGGAAGAAGATCCTGGTGCAGAAGATGAGCCAGGACCAGCAGGAGGAATAGGTGGTTGCACAGGAGCGTGTCTACGCAGCTGGGCTTCCATCATCTTCAGGACAACTCCGTTGATGTTGGTCAAGGGATTAGAGGGACTTTCAGCAGATAGATCAAAATTAAGAGCCCTAAGAAGATGGGTAATTAGCATGCCGTAGGCAAGCTCCTACCCGCAGTACGAATCTGATCTGAAGCCATGTGAGAAGCTATGACTCGAGGAAAGTTTATCTTAATGCCTCGAAGAAGGCAATAGATAATCAATGGTACGGAACCCCTAGCGTGGCTATACTCACCATGTTTGGGGACAATGTTGAAGAAAATAATTTTGGCCAGGACTTGGGATTGGAGAGTGTACCTACTCACAACCTCATTTCTAACCAAGCCGGGGTTGTCACTCTCGTGGATTAGAGTGGATGCGGTGAGCGAAGACTCACCCTCCGGAAATTCAAAGTCATGCAGGTCATGGGTATACACATCCGCTCCACCAGTGGAGAGATGCAGAATTCTAGCAAACCGACCGATAGAAAGGTCGATGTCCCTACCTAAAACTCTAGAGGTGATACGATTACCATCAAATTCGAAATTTGCATAAAAATAAGGAACAAGAGATGTGTAAACTTGCTCTTTGATGGTCAAAAATTCAACTAAATTGTTGGTCTGCAGAATGTGGGGAATATTCAAATGTTCGAAATCTTGAATAACAACAAATCTCCCCGAGTTAATGTTCCTCGTGGAAAGATGGGAGTACCGATCAGCAGCAAGATCATTTAGGAAGAGCCGAACGGGTCTAGGAGCCTGAGATGAAGGTTGAGCAACTGCCTTTCCCTTTTCAGTTCGGGTACGTTTAGGAGGCATGATGAAAAATGGAATTTTTAGGTTTAAACAAGTTAAGGCAAGATCTAGAAAGCTTAGTAACCTAATATATTGACAATAGATGGAAGATTACAAAGCTGGAAGTGAAGATCAGAGAGAAGAATCAAGTTTTTACCTTAACAGTGAAGAACTCAAACCCTAACAGAAAAAAAATCCGATTTTCTTCAAATCTGGCGGTTGGATTGACTTGAAACTGAAGATCTGGCACTAGAAGAAGGAATTTGAAGTGGGTTTATAAGGGATTTGAGATCAGATGAAGGATTAGAGAGATAGAAATTTTTGAGGGAAAAAGGGTCTTCGGTTCGCGCTGAGAAAAGTGAGAGAGTGAGAGAGAAAAGTCAAATAAATACCAATTTTAGGTCAGAATTCGACGATCGGTCGACCGGTCCGGTCGACCGAAACAACCCGAGAGCTCTGCAGACTTGAGCGGTTGACCGGGACATATAGTCGGTCGACCGTTAACAGAAAAGAAATAAAAAATTTTCTTCTCAGGCAGAGTCGGTCGACCGGGGCTTTAGAGGTCGGTCGACCGGCTTTGCCTGAAATCTGTTAACAGCATCTGGCCCAAAAAAAAAATTTTAAAGAAATTTGTAGTCAAAATAGGTATGACATATTAAACATATAGGAATACACCAACAGGTTTTAAATCTTCATTAAGTTATTACAACATCAAAATTCATGCAATCCCTTTTTAATTTTATTTTCATATTTAAACAAAGATTTTAAAGATGTTGAAGCCGAATACCCAGTGACGGGTTCTGAACTTCATCCTCTTGATTCCTCTTGAATGAGTTGAGGTGCGCAATTGCCATCTTTAAGGTGTTTGTTTAAATAGGAAATTTTACAAATGTTTATTTTTATTTATGAAAATAATGTGTATATGTATACAAGTATATAATCACAAATTATAAACTATACATGTGGACATACAATAAACAAGGTATGAAACAAAAGATATAGAAGTTAACACAAGGCACATATACAATATGATAGAAAAGTAGTTCTATACAAGCATATATCAATAGAGTACAAAAGCAAACTATCAATTCTATACATATGTATACATGACTAAAAATCAAAAACTTTTAAATGGAGATGTTACCAATTGAAGGGCAATCTCCAAAATAGGTGCCTCCACGATAGCGATGCATGCACGATTTATTCTTTAAGCTCCGATGCATCAACCACCCGGGCACCACCTCCTCCTAAGTCTTGGAGGGTGTAGATCCACCTATACCTGTATCATTTAAATTTGTTGGCTCTTTTGGTACCCAAATCTTAGTGGGTCCTTTGGGGTTAGATCCGGGGCGAACCCAAACAAATTTATTCTTAACAATGTTCTTAGCATAACAAAACTTTTCTAAATGGCCTTTGCGGCCACAATACGTGCAAATAAAAATTCTACCACTATTGTACATAAAAGCATGGTTATGTGTGTGTGCATGTTTATGTGTAGCATGTTTATGATGAACATGTTTCCCTTGGGCTACTCCCTTAGGAAATTTAGATGCAAGCTTGTTAAAATCAAATGCACATTTCTTTAAAGTGTTATCTAAAGAATCAACACGTTTTTGAATTTCAACAAAAACATTTTTATTACTAGAAATCCTGGGGGTTTTTGCTTTATTAGCTACCTTATACTTATCAAAACCACTTTTCAATTTTTCAAAAGAACTAGATAACTCATTTTTCTCTTTTAAACAAATTTCAAGTTTGTTCTTCAAAACATCATTTTCCTTTTTCAATTTCTTATTATGAGATTGTGAAATCTCATACCTATGTTGCAATTCTTCAAAAAATTGAGCAAGTTCATCCATTGTAAGATCATCATCATCAATAGAAGTTTCTAGACATACCTTAGATGAATCCTCACCTTGTGCCATAAAGCACATGTTGGCGGTGTCGATCTCCTCCTCGGATTCGGACTCCGTATCATCCCATGTAGCGGCCAAAGCTTTCTTCTTCTTCCCATGCTTGGAGGTGGTTGCTTGGAGAGCGGGGCAATCGGCAATTAGGTGACCGATCTTCTTGCAATGGAAGCAAGGACCGGGTTCTTCTCTTTTCTCCTCGTACCTTCCTTGAGGCTTCCCCTTCGGAAGTTACTTTGCCGTCCCTTCTTGTAAAACATCTTGCCCACCTTCCGGATGAGCATGGCGAAATCCTCATCGCAATCTTCCGATGAGTCGTCTTCCTCAATGGTAGTAGGAGTGGCTTTGAAGGCAATCGTCTTCTTCTTTGGTGCCTCCCTCTCTTCTCTAACTTTCATCTCCATCTCATGCGTCTTGAGATTTCCGATGAAGCCGGAGAAGTCCATCTCCTCTTTGTCGTTGAGCTCCTTGAGTGTGGTCGCCTTGACTTCCAAAGCTTTGGGAAGAGCTCTAATCACCTTCCTTATCTTTTGATCATTATCAATCTTGTCGCCTAAGGAAGAAAGAGCATTAGTTATTTTTGTAAAACGGGTGAGCATATCATCAATGCTCTCAATATCAAACATATAAAAATTCTCATATTGAGAACGTAGCAAGTCAACCTTAGCTCTTTTGACTTGTGACGTTCCCTCATGAGTCACAATAAGAATGTTCCAAACCTCAAATGCGGATTTACAATTAATTATGCGTGCAAGGTCATCCTCATTTAATGCTTGGGTCAATGCATATTGTGCCCTAGCATTAGCCTCATAGTCTTTGGAAGTATCCTCGGACCATGTGCTCTCATCGGTTGTAGGTTCTATGAAATCTTTGGTTATGGCCCTAGCTACCCTAACACCTAAGGATTTCAAAAATAAGTTCATCTTGACTTTCCAAATGGGAAAGTTCAAGCCATCAAATTTGGGTGGGGATTTAATGCTAGAGAAGTCCATGGATGCCATGAATGCACAAGCAAATATAAATGCAACAAAAATGTCTATAGCCAAATATGGATCTCCCTAAGGTGGTTAGACCTAAGTTGTAGGGTTAGGCTCTGATACCAATTGAAATCACCTAGAGGGGGGGTGAATAGGTGATGGCTATATGAATTATGGCAATAATGTGGAATTTAAAATTTAACACACAAATAGCACAAATATAGACTTGCAATAAATAGAACAATAAAGGTGCAAGAATTAAAAGGAGTAGAGTTGAGAGAAAATTCGAGCAAACGCAAACGCAAGGATGTGTTTCCGAGGTTCGAGCCACGCTCTACGTCCCCGCCTTCACACTTGAAGGATTTGCACTACTATCGTTGATCCCACCGGATCGCCAATACAAGGACACACTTGTCCCTACACTTGTGATGCCGCAACACCACCCGAAGCTCACTAGCTCCCTTGAGGCCGATGCCTCTACAACTTCACTCAATAAGAAAGGTGATCACACTTGATCAAAATAGCTCACTTGCACAATCCTAGAACCAATGATATAGATGTAGAGCTTGGGATTGTGGTGTGCAAAAACTAGAGAGAAGGTAGGGGAATAGGCTACAAGTTGGGTGTTGGGAATTTAGGCTTTGAAAAATCTTTTGTAAAAGAAAGGAATTGAAATTCTTTGTAAAGCTCTTGTGAAATCTTTTGGAATTATTTTGCAATAGTTGTCTTATCAATATGAGGTGACCCTCTATTTATAGGGGTCAAAAACAGCCTCACAAAATCGTTGGTATCAAATCCCAAAAGAGAATTAGCCAGAAAAAATAGCTGTTGGAACTGTCAGAAAATCTGACAGTAGTCGGTCGACCGGGTCGGTCGACCGCCAACGGTCAAAAATCCGACCGTTGGGGCTCAGCGGTCGACCGGGTCGGTCGACCGAAAAATCCTGTGAACACAAATGTGCCTCGGTCGACCGGGGCGGTCGACTGATATACACATGCACAGTTTGTGCACATCGGTCGACCGGGCCGGTCGACCGGTTACTGTAAGTTCTGAAAAATCAGAACTTCCAGAACCAGAAATTGGGTTTTTGGTTTTAGGTCTTGGGTTAAATTTTTTGGAACTTGTAAAAACATAGAGTATGAGCATATGTCATACTTCTATCATGTTAAAATAGTTTGATAAAAATCCTTTTGATAAAAACTTATTTTTCCATAAAAATGTTTTTCCAAAACTATTGTCTTTCTAAAAAGCTTATTTCCAAACATGTTCACTTTAAATCTAAGTTAGAAATGGAGATTGAAAATCTTTTGAAGCCATGAACCTAACTAAAAGGTGTGTGTGTGTGATAATCCCATAGCTCTACTTCTAATATCTAGCTTTGACAAAATATCTAAAATAAAAATAAAAATACAAATCTTGTTTTCTTCATAGTCTATGCTAGTTCTTTTTCTTCGTAGTCTTGACTCGTTCTTTTCTTCAATATCTTATTCCCGAAGCTTCCTATTGTGCTTTAGCTTGGGAATGCAAATCTTGGGCGAACTCCAAACGTGTGAGTCTTTAAGTGGAGTCGTCAAAACCTGTTCTTGAACCTGAAATCCTTTTAAACAAAATTATTAAATACATAACTAAATATGTTTTGTTATCATCAAAATAACTGGGATAATGGCCTTTGGGCCAACAATTTCTTGAGAAACTTTTCAATAGTCTTGTTGAAAGCTTCGCGAGGCCATTAGCGGCTGGGTAGTATGCCATTGAGGACACACTCTGAATTTTGAACTTGTTGCAGAACCTTTGAAAAGCTTGGCTGACGAACTGGGACCCATTGTCATGAATGATCCGTCGTGGCACACCAAAGCGGTAAATGACGTGGTGTTTAATAAATTTGATCACGTCAGATGCCTTTACCTCCCTCAAGGGAATAGCTTCAGCCCATTTAGAGAAGTATTCGGTTATAACTAAGATGAACCGATGTCCCCTGGATGAAGGTGGGCTGATAGGGTCGACCACGTCCATTCCCCACATCTCAAATGGCCAGGTTGAGGTTGTAGAGCGAAGATATCCTGGTGCTTGATGGATGAAATCGCCATGGACTTGACAGGCGTGGCATCTTTTGGCATAAGTGATGGCGTCTGGAATAATATCCCAGCCTTCGGAGTCGATCTCCGAGTTTTAGACCGAGTTAATGAGCTCCACACATGCCATCGTGCGCTTCTTTGAGTGCTTCCTATGACTCCTTTTGTGACAGACAACGGAGAAGGGTCCTGTCATGCGATCGGTGATACAGTGTTCGCGTGATCGCATTATAGTAGACTTTGGAGGCTTTCCTTCTAATGGTAGCCGCCTCTTTGGGATCATTAGGCAGAATGCCGTACAAGGCATAGTCGATGTACGGGAATCACCAATCCCTGAGTTGTGGACCTATTGAAGTCTTTAAACCTTCTTTGGCTTGACAGTCTCCTGTCGGCTTTTGGTGATCTTCAAAAGCGGTTCTTAGGCAATACAAGTCGTGGCTGTAGACAAGTATTTTCTCTACTACTCCAGCTGGAAGGGCCAAGGAGGCAGCGAGAGATGCCAGTGCATCTGCATGCGCATTTTCCTGGCGTGGTACATGGTTGATGTAAAAGTTTTCAAACTTTTCGGCCATAGAGATAGTTGCATTGAAATAGGGTACTAAGTCTTCATGCCTGACTTCGTACTCTCCACGAACTTGGTTAACGATGAGTTTAGAGTCACAGTATGCTTCGAGATTTTTAATGCCAATCTCATCGAATCAAGAGGGCATTGTATTCTGCTACATTGTTAGAGCATGGCTCGGTTAATGAGAATGCACGAGGGATCACGTAGTTTTATGGAGAGACTAGTACTACCCCTACTCCTGCTACGACATGCCCTCATGGGCCTGTTCTTGATGCACCATAGAAGAAGAGCTGCCATATCTATCTGTCCTTCAAAAGATGTCTGGGTCTGACAAACTTTAGCAACCTCGTCTAGGAGATCCTCGTAAAGTTTGGTC
Source organism: Agave tequilana (assembly GCA_038442645.1). Classification (NCBI taxonomy): domain Eukaryota; kingdom Viridiplantae; phylum Streptophyta; class Magnoliopsida; order Asparagales; family Asparagaceae; genus Agave; species Agave tequilana. The sequence goes on along the minus strand of JAVJIF010030072.1, from coordinate 445,543 downwards.
ACTCTTGGATCTGGATGTTCAGCCAAGAAATCTGCCACCGCTTGTCCCTTCATAGGAGTGAAGTTTGTAGATTATGGTGGCATGTTTCTACCAGGGTGGCCTGGGTCATTCCGCTAGGACATCGGAGCACCATATTCTGAAATCTCTCCACAAATGTTTTGATTGACTCTCCCTTTCGCTACTTTATTGCCAGAAGAGTGGGCATTGTAATTTTCGAGTCATCTTCAAAAAAGCGTGTCAGGAAGAGCTTTTCCAAATTACCCTAGTTTTTGATGGAGCCTTCTGGGAGTTTCATGAACCATTCAAAGACAAGCCCTTTTAGAGTGCCGATGAACAAACGTGCCAAGATGGCATCTTTATCTACTACATTTCCTGTCTGAGACTTGAAGTAGTAGATGTGTTGGTTCGGTGACCCTTTGCCGTCGAAAGCCTGTAAGGTCGGAACTTTGAACTTAGGAGGGTACGGACAAGGTCCACTCGGCTGGATATGGCCGGACCACTCCTGCTTCTTGGAGGCCTTTTCAGTTGGTCAGGGCTTCTAGACGCTGCTCCAATTGACTCATTCTTTTAGAATGAGTACTCCGATTCTCCGGGTTGCCTTCCTCTTTAGACGAGGTTTAGACGACTCAGAATTAGATTGTTCCTTCTCCTCGATATGTACAGAAGATGAGCTTTCTCCTTCTTTCCGTTTGCCTTTAGACTTTTTAGAAGAAGCTTTGTCGGTTGGCTTCCTCTTGTCTTCAAGCAATTGTGCAAGCATCTGCTTGAGGGAATCGATGGATTCTTGTTGAGCACGAATCATATCAAGTTGTTCCCTCTGGACCTGGGCTTGTTGTTCAAAGCGCCTAACCGTCTGCTCAGGAGTATTTGTCATGTACGTGAAGGCTTCCTTCTCTATCGAAGAGTTCGAGGACTGCGATTCTACAATGGCGGAGTGTGATTCATTTACTTCAATGCCCCGAGCTAGGGCACTGTAGTTGATCGGGGCGACCACACCAGTCCGAGTACGCGTATGCCGATACACTCCTTCTGGTTCCGTGACAGACTCATTGGAGCTGACCGCCGGTTGTTTTCCCCTACTTCTACTTACCATGTTTTCAGTGACTTCAGGGTACTCCATGTCAGAGAAGGCTCCTTTTTTCTGAGAGCGACGCCTCTTGGCTGGTCGGGAGGTTGAGGTCAATAGTCTGAACACCGACTGTTTGCTTGCATGTGAGCTGCAGCGGCATTCAGAGAGTATTGCTGTGATGAGCCGTTCATAGCAACAAGATAGAGTAATCTGATTAGCACTTTTTTGTCAAATAATCTTTTAGATCTGTCGGAGGAGGACCAAAGAGATCAGCCTCGGGTTGTCGAGGGCTTTTCAGCTTCTGAGAGCCATCCTTGCGTCGCAAAGCTGAGAAGCAGGGTTATGAGACGTGGAGCTCACGTCCTATAAGACAAACGCGGCTCTCGCATTTCGGCTCAAGAATGCAGGCCTCGCATCTCTGCTGAGAAGGGATGCTGACCTTGCATTGCTGGTTGTCGCGTTTAGCTAGCGACGGTTGAGATACGTAGATTTTCTCAATTTCGCGTCTGATTAGGGAGACGCGGGTCTTGTGTCTCTGAGAAGAGGTACAGACCTCGCGCTGCTAAACATCGCGTTTGGGAAGTGGTGCTTCAGAAACACAGGCCTGGTGGGCTTTGCGTTTAGGTCTCCAAACGTGGACTTTGCGCGTCTGACGTGGTTCAGGAGAGACGCGGGCTTGAGCTTCACGTTCTGTATCTGCTGTACAGGTAATTGTTCCAGCTTCTCGCGCCTGTAGTTGACGCGCACATCATCTCTGTCATCGTTTAGCATTCCGGTTACGCCGTTTGGGTTGCTGGGAACCCCCGGTGACCTGAAACTGAGGAAGAGGACGGGCATGAACGGGCTGAATATCAGCAACGCTAATCTCGCGGGTCTTATGGGAGACGTTGACGCGGGTGTTACGTGTGATATGATTAGCCATGGCACTCTTCTTGTCAGTCGTATCTGAAGGGATCTCAGAGTGAACTGGAGAGCGGTCCCCGAGGAAACCTTGCGGTACTACCGCGCTCTAGGGCTCTTGGAGTCGGCAGAGAGGAACTCTTCATACTTTGCCTGATCGAACTTGACAATGAGTGATTCGACCATTTTTCCCATGTAGGTGACGTCACTTTGCGCCACGACTTGCTCATCGATAGAGAAAGAAATCTCCAGCAGAGTCGCCATCTCTTGTTTGGTGAGGAAAAATTGAAGATCGAGATGAAAATTCTTTATCTAATTGTAAAGAAAATTACAACGGATCAATAATCCTTTACAAGAGAGGGGAGATATTCAAGCTCAAATCTCCCCTTTGTTTAATACCGGTTCTTGATGTGGCGATAGAAAGTGAATCTTATTTTCTGTTGACCGGGTGAATGTCAGGACCTCTTGGGAATCCTCTCTTGGGATGGTGGACGAAGTAACACAGCTTCTGTCCAACACGAATCTCAAAGAGATTGTAGGCAAAAATAAACTTGTACGCAGCAAGTTGTTAGAAAAATTGAACTCTCTCTTTTTTTTAGATAGAGATCTTGGTCCTTCTACGGCTTACAACCGAAGTTCTTCTGACCAAGAATTTTTCCGACCCCTCTTCCATAGCAAACTAGGCTATTTATAGAGGTTTTAGGGGGTAAAAGTGTCCCCTAAAAACACTTTATAATGGGGGTTAACTCCCTCATTACGTAGGCAATAATTGACCCAGTAATGAGGGCAGTTATAACTGAGACGCGGGCTTTGGGCCTCGCGATTTGCCATTGAGGTGATACTTAAGAAACGCGAGCTTCAAATTTTGTGTCAAGCTTCACGTGAGACGCGGGCTTTGGACTCTGCGTCTTGGTACTGCAGTAATGCTAAGATGTGGCTTTCATGCTCCGCTCTTGGTCATTGCAGTGATGTTGAGACGCGGGTTTCAACCCTCGCGTTTTGGTGCTTCGCTTGTAGCGATGATTAGCCTTGCGTTTGGAGTTTGAATTCTGCTTTTTGATGACTTGTCTTCAGTGATTTTTAGACAGCCTACACTAGCATTATCATCTAATTGAGTGTCCGAGTTTACCTCAAGGGAGTCATTCCCTTGGACCATGAAGCAAGTTTCGTTGGACTTATTTCCACTATATTCTTTCTCCACATTGTTTGTCGTTTGAAGCTCGAGAGAGGTCAATGTATTTCACACTGCAAAAGCGAAATCACAATGAGAAATAATAGATAAATATTCTTTCCTAAGTGTGTGTCTAAGTGCCACTAAGTCTTGTGCATTGGCCTCTATATGCTTGTCATTACAAAGATAAGATTTCTTGATAGTGGCAAGGTAAACATGCAATCCTTGGGATTTAAGGTATGTACTCATCTTATACTTCCACAGATCAATGTTGGTAACATCATACTGCAAGTACACCTAGAGGGGGTGAATAGGTGTACGGCTAATCTAATGAACAAAATGTGAAAATTAAAACTTAATTGCAACACACTTAATGTAACCAATGAGTGTAGCCGAATTCCCGGTGAAGGACTCTGGACTAACTTCTCTTGATTCCTCTGAATAAGAGTTGAGGCGCTATATGAAGCTCTCGTGGTTAAACACAAGTGAGGTACACAAATAAACTCAACCAAGCATATAAGTATGATATGACAATATGAATGATGCAAGGCACAAAGTAATAGAGAGAGTTAGAGAAAGTGGATCAATCGCAAACACACGGATAAGTTTCGAGGTTCGAGCACACAGCTCTACGTCTCCGCCTTCACACAGAAGGATTTCCACTAACTTGTCCATACAGGACTTCCCACACAGGGAAACCTCCAATGAGGATTTGGGACAATTACAATCGGGAGTACACAACTCCTCTCTCAACCAAATACAACCTCTCACAGAGGCAAGGCACAATCCACAACAAACACCTCTACACTTAGAGGGTTAGGCACTAAGCCAAACAAATCAACCTCTCACTAGAGAGATAGGGCACAAAGCCACCACTCCAATAATCAACCTCTACACAAGAGGGATATCACAAATAAAGAGGGTTTACAACTTGGTGATATCCACAACCACAAACCAATTTTCTCAAAAATCAAGATCCTAATAGATAGATAGATATGATAAGCTAAAGTGAGAAAATAAAGTGTTTGGAAATGAAAACAACAAAGAAAAACACTTGGGAAAATCACAAGATAGATATTGAAATAGAGATCAAAAACTAATTCCCAAATACTCTCTTTTTCTTTGAATTTTCCAACACTTTAAAACAAATGAAGATAGAACTTTTGAACCCAAAACTCTTTTGAAAACTTGCTGTTTAAACACTAGAGAAATAGGAAATTTTTGCTCTAAAAAACTTGTTTAAAAATAGCTCTCAAATGGGGTATTTATAACCCCCATAAAATTCTGCCCGTTGGCAGGCAGAAAGGTCAAAAATGACCTTCCGGTCGACCGGTCGGTCTACCGGCCAACTGTCAAATTTCTGACCGTTGAGCCTGCCGGTCGACCGCCCGGTTGACCGCGCCCAGAACCAGAAAGCAACGGCTCTCTGGCCGGTCGACCGGCCGGTCGACCGGGCCAACCCGAGAGTAGGTTGACTTCAATCGGTCGACCGCTCAGTCGACCGGCCAAACAAGCTGGCCTGCGTGCATGTCCTTGTGCACGTCGGTCGATCGGTCCGGTCGACCGACCACTGGTCCAGTCGACCGCCAGGGCCTGGCTGGGCTAATTTCACAACTTGAAAACTGGGTTTTTAATTATCAAATAAATCCCATAAAATCTCTAAAAATTCACAAAAATAGTTTCAGTATAATATTTTGATATACAAACATGTTTGAGTAAAATCAAACCATGTTACAAACATTTTGAACTATTTTTGTAACTTAGAAATTTTGTCGAAAACCAAAATCTGTATTTTCCAAAACTAGGATTTTTCAAATGGAAAATCGTTTTGTCGAAAACACTTGCAAATACAAAAACATGATATTGAAACAACTTTGAGGCATATAGTATATGGATATAATCCAATATACATATAAAGATATATATCAATGTTTTTTACATTAAACCTGAAAATAAGTTTTGTTAAAATACCAAAACTCTAAACTCATGAAATAGACTATCAAACTAAGTTTGTTTAACTAGTTGAAGCATAGATGTATATAGAACAAATCTAATATACATTAAACCATGTAAACTTGTTTTGATATAATTCTATTCATGAAAATCAAGATCGGTTAAACTAAAAACTGAAAACCAATAAACATGAAACGTGTGTGTGTTGTGAACTTGAGCATATCACACTATCTAATCTTTACAATGGATCTAAACTAACTATTCTTAAACTAAACAAACTGAAGCCTTCTTGTCTCCAAGCCGATTCGATCCAAACGTGATCCACCGAGCTTGACTCCAACGGGTGCTAGATATGACTTTGATGCTCGGGCTCTTGAATCACCATGTGAAAGCTCCAAAACACCTTTATTGAAGCTAATCACCTACTAATATCTTAGTTAAGTATCTGAAACTAAACATCACAAGATTATTAGTGAACCATAACTACATGAGTTAATCATCATCAAAACTAGAGTGGAAGGCCTCTGGGCCAACAATCTCCCCCTTTTTGATGATGACAACACTCATGGAGTTATATATGCATTGATTAAAGTTAAGCTTCAAAGAAGCTCCCCCTTAACTCATGCATAGCAATAAACTATAAGATATACAATAAATATTAAACATGAATATGCATAAACATGCTCTTGATACCAAATTTTTAAAATAAATTACTTTTCCTTTTGATTAAAATAAACATGTTCTTAAGTATCAATTGAAAATATAAACTTAAAATATTACTCTTGATACCAATAAAAATTTCAATTGAAAACTTTATCAAAAAGAACAATAAAAGCTCTTGATACCAATCAATAAAAATTCTTGATACCAACTGAAAGATATTCAATAAAAGCTATTGATACCAACAATAAAAATTTTAACAAAGGTTCTTGATACCAATAAACCAAAACAACAAAGCATGATTATCCATGCTCTTGATATCAATATCAACAAAACATCAAAACATAAAACAAACTTTCTTGATACCAATATGAAACAAACTTTGATATAAACCTACAAATAAACAATAAACATGCATATAAACTCAAATACTTCTCCCCCTTTTTGTCAATCATCAACAAAGGGTCAAAGAAAACAATAAAATAATGTTCTCCCCTTTTTTATCTTAAATACAAAAATATCAATAAGGGGTGAAATCAAATCAAAACATTATGATACCAATTGAAAAAAAATATATCAATTTAGTGCATGATGATATCAATTTAAAAATAAATAAAACATACCAATTGAAGGTACATAAAACAAATAAATTTAAATAAACATGTCTATATTATACCAATTGAAAGTACATAAAACATGTTGAAGAATTCAACCAAAAATTTTGATATCAATTGAATGATGTAGACATATAGATAATCTTGATATCAATTATAAAAATTAGTACCAATTTGAAAGTAATTTTTCATTAGGAGCATATGATATCAAAAATAATAATCAATATCATTTTTCAATCATTTTTCGACATAAAGTATGGGAGTAAAATACCAAAGGTAAACAAAACCAATTAAAAAGTGAAATATGAATTTTCTCCCCTTTATGAAATACCAAACAAAATGATGCATAAGCTTATATAAGATACCAATTGAAACATAATCAATTGAAATATAATAGTTATTTAAGAAATCAAGCTTAGCATAACCAAAATTTGTGCTCAAAGATATAGAGATATAGTAAGCACAAATAAAGCACATATATATATGTATGAAAAATTGAATACCAATCGAAATTGATACAATTTGAAATTGAAGCATACACATATAAAAACATATATGAGTATACAAAAAGAATGTCAATAGTGATACCAATTGAAAAGATCCAATGATACCAACTGAAAACATAATAAGATCAAGTGTATAACTCATACTTCCTACCACTCATTTCATGCACATGTTTAAAAGGATTTTCAATAATAAGCATACATAGGCATGGTCGCCCAACCAACCGCCCTTTAATGGGTAGGGATTTTTAAAAATAAGTTTGAAAATATAGTATGTTTGAAAAACTCTACCATAATGAAGAATACGAACTAGTTATATGAAAAATTTGTAAACTAGTACGAAATCCTTCAAGCAAGGAATAAAATAAAAATATATTTTATGAAAAACATGTAAATCACATGATCACCACACACTTGAAATCTATATAGCACAAATTGTACTCATGAAAACGAAATCATGACAAAACATTAAATAAAGTGAGTGTATGAGAGTTATGTAAAACACATCATCATGAAAATAGGCAATCAAGCTCAAAATGAAATTCCTCAAAAACATGAAACACAAGAAAATCTAATTTTTCATCAAAATAATTTAATCTTCAAGGCATATGTATGTCTTGTACAAACTAAAGAATAAATACATATCCAAACATAACGAGTCCACAAAAGTATATGCATGAAGGCAAGTGGCTCAAGGATGTATATGTATAACTAATAGTTTAGACAAAATAGACATATACATGAAGTTAGACATTCACATGAAAACATGTACAAAACGGGAATACAACTCAAAATGTATGAATCATCAAAACTAGGCTATACTAGTACATCTAATGGGTACAAATGAGCGTTCAAGTACAAACATATAATAATCTATTTGTGGCTCACTAGTTGTACAAGTATATATCCGAGTTTTAATGAAACTAACATCCAAACAAGTAATCAAAACATGAAGCATAGAAATCAAAACACAACTTATAAGATCATTATGTATATGAACATGCATTAGATTTAGGACATACAAATTAGTTAAAACAAATATGAGAACACAAAGGTATAAGTCCATATTAAACATGGGTGTCTCAAATACTAATCATGTATGACAATAGTCTAATAAGCATGGCAAATAGCATAATGAGCATTAAAACAAGACATGCTATAAATGAATGATCTAAAAGCATGCAAACATAAATAAGGAGTAAGAGATAGTTACCAAAACCATAAGGGCAACACTCCATGTCTCCAAAACAAGGTGGTCCTCCTACCAAACTCCCTTGAAAGTGATGCATCCACATAGTCCTCTTTAAGCTCAGAACGCATCCACCTCAAGGCACCATCGCTCTCACGTCATGCGCGAGCCCACACCTACATCAAATAACATAGGGGTGGTCTTTGGTACCCACACTCTTTTGGGTCCATGGGGGTTAGCTCATTTCCTAACCCAAACAAACTTAGTTGCTAAATTTACATCATGTATCTTATCATAGCAAAATTTAGCAAGGTGGCCCTTACGTCCACAATGTGTACAAGTGTACACATGAGCATACATCGTGTTATGGGAGTGAACGTGGGAAGCATGTGTATGCCGTGATTTATGTGCATGCATAGGAGGAACTTATTTCTTTGAAACATAGATTCCAAACGTGTGTGGTTCAAAGCACAATGGCTCAAAGTAGAGCCCAAACAATCAACACTCTTCTTAAGCATAGATATATCATTTTCAATTTTAGAAGAGGTGCATGCAATAGGTAAGCTAGGTGAAGCTACACTAGCATGGCAAACATGTGTAGACAAATCATTTTTCAAAGAAGCATTTTCATTAGACATCAAATCCAATTCCTTTAAAATAGAAACAATTTTCATTTTTAAAGATTCATTTTCTTTTACAACAAAATCAAGTTTTAAAGACAAGTTTTCATTTTTCTTCAAAATATCATTACAATCATTTTTATTTTTCAAAATCTTGTTTTCATTTAGGGCAAGATCAAGTTGGGATTTAAGTGAGTCACGTTCACTTGAAATCTCATCCCTTTCTTACAAAGCAATCTCAAGTCTAGAAGATAAATTTTTATTTTCTTCTTTTAAACCAAGACTATGCTTTTTCAAAAGTTTGTATTTTGAAATCAAATTTTCACAAGTTTTAGCAAGTTCATCATTTAAGGCTTGTGCATCCATACACTCATTGCAATATGAACTAGTACTAGCATCTAGTTGAGTTTCTGATTGTATCTAAGGGAGTCATTCCCTTGGACCATGAAGCAACGTTCGTCGGACTTGTCTCGACTAGATTTTCTCTTCTTATTGATAAGCGTTGGTAGCTCAGGAGATGTCAAAATGTTCCATACTGCAAAAGCGGAATCATAATGAGAAAACACATGTAAATATTTTTTATCAAGAGATGCTTTAAGTGCCTTTAGGGATAGTGCATTGGCCTCTATATGCTTGCTATCACTAAAGTAGGATTTCTTGGTATTGGCAAGGTAAACTTTATATCCTAGGGCTTTTAAATGACAACTCATCATAACCTTCCATATATCAAGTCTAGAGATATCAAACATGGGAAGGCTATCCATGAGTGCAAACTATATGTGTGCAAATGCAAATGCAAATGTAGATTAGCAAATCAAGATCACACTCCTAGGTGGTTAAACCTAATATCAGGAGCGTAGGCTCTGATACCAATTGTAAGTACACCTAGAGGGGGGGTGAATAGGTGTACGGCTAATCAAATGAACAAAATGCGGAAATTAAAACTTAATATCAGCACACTTAATGTAACCAACGAGTGTAGCCGAATTCCCGGTGAAGGGCTTTGGACTAACTCCTCTTGATTCCTCTGAATAAGAGTTGAGGCGCTATATGACGCTCTCGTGGTTAAACACAAGTGAGGCACACAAACAAACACAACAAAGCATATAAGTATGATATGACAATATGAATGATGCAAGGCACAAAGTAATAAAGAGAGAGTTAGAGAAAGTGGATCAATCGCAAACACACGAATATGTTTCGAGGTTCGAGCACACAGCTCTACGTCCTCGCCTTCACACAGAAGGATTTCCACTAACTTGTCCACACAGGACTTCCCATACAGGAAAATCTCCAATGAGGATTTGGGGCAATTACAATCGGGAGTACACAACTCCTCTCTTAACCAAATACAACCTCTCACAGAGGCAAGGCACAATCCACAACAAACACCTCTACACTTAGAGGGTTAGGCACTAAGCCAAACAAATCAACCTCTCACTAGAGGGATAGGGCACAAAGCCACCACTCCAATAATCAACCTTTACACAAGAGGGATATCACAAATAAGGAGGATTTACAACTTGGTGGTATCCACAACCACAATCCAATTTTCTCACAAATCAAGATCCTAATAGATAGATAGATATAATAAGCTCAAGTGAGAAAATAAAGTGTTTGAAAGTGAAAACAACAAAGAAAAACACTTGAAAAAATCACAAGATAGATATTGAAATAGAGATCAAAAACCAATTCCCAAATACTCTCTTTTTCTTTGAATTTTCTAACACTTTAAAATAAATGAAGATAGATCTTTTGAACCCAAAATTCTTTTGAAAACTTGCTGTTTAAACACTAGAGAAGTAGGAAATTTTTGCTCTAAAAAACTTGTTCAAAAACAGCTCTCAAATGGGGTATTTATAACCCCCACAAAATTCTACCCGTTGGCAGGCAGAAAGGTCAAAAATGACCTTCCGGTCGACCGGCCAATAGTCAAATTTCTGACCGTTGAGCCTGCCGGTCGACCGCCCGGTCGACCGCGCCCAGAACCAGAAAGCAATGGCTCTCTGGCCGGTCGACCGCCCGGTCGACCGGGCCAACCCGAGAGTGGGTTGAGTTCAGTCGGTCGACCGCTCGGTCGACCGGCCAAACAAGCTGGCCTGCGTGCACGTCCTTGTGCACGTCAGTCGACCGGTCCGGTCGACCGACCACTGGTCCGGTCGACCGTCCCGGTCGACCGCCAGGGCCTGGCAGGGCTAATTTTAGAACTTGAAAACTGGGTTTTTAATTATCAAATAAATCCCATAAAATCTCTAAAAATTCACAAAAATAGTTTTAGTATAATATTTTGATATACAAACATGTTTGAGTAAAATCAAACCATGTTACAAACATTTTGAACTATTTTTGTAACTTAGAAATTTTGCCGAAAACAAAATCCGTATTTTCCAAAACTAGGATTTTTGAAATGGAAAATCGTTTTGTCCAAAACACTTGCAAATAAAAAAAATATGATATTGAAACAACTTTGAGGCATATAGTATATGGATATAATCCAATATACATATAAAGATATATATCAATATTTTTGACATTAAACCCGAAAATAAGTTTTGTTAAAATACCAAAACTCCAAACTCATGAAATAGACTATCAAACAAAGTTTGTTTAACTAGTTGAAGCATAGATGTATATAGAACAAATCTAATATACATTAAACCATGTAAACTTGTTTTGATATAACTCTATTCATGAAAACCAAGATCGGTTAAACTAAAAACAGAAAACCAATAAACATGAAACGTGTGTGTGTTGTGAACTTGAGCATATCACACTATCTAATCTTTACAATGGATCTAAACTAACTATTCTTAATCTAAACAAACCGAAGCCTTCATGTCTCCAAGCCGACTCGATCCAAACGTGATCCACCGAGCTTGACTCCAACGAGTCTAGATATGAACTTTGATGCTCGGGCTCTTGAATCACCGTGTGAAAGCTCCAAAACACCTTTGTTGAAGCTAATCACCTACTAATATTTTGGTTAAGTATCTGAAACTAAACATCACAAGATTATTAGTAAACCATAACTACATGAGTTAATCATCATCAAAACTAGAGTGGAAGGCCCCTGGGCCAACAAATACATGGGAGGGGTCATGAAATCTATGAGTGTATAAACAATATGTGTGCAAATGTAATACTAGATTAGCAATCAAAGATCTCACTCCTATGTGGTTAAACCAAATATCGGGAGCGTAAGCTCTGATACCAATTGAAAATACACCTAGAGTGGGGTGAATAGGTGTACTAGCTAATCTAATGACAATTAATGCGGATTTAAAAATCAGTTGCAACACACTATGGGTAACCAAAGAGTGTAGCCAAATTCCCGTGAAGGGCTCTGGACTATTTCCTCAAGATTCCTCTAGATTAAAAGTTGAGGTGCTATATGAAGCTCTCTTGATTCAACACAAGTATGGGCACACAAGCAATACTAAGCATGTAAGTGATATGAACAATATAAGACAATGCAAGATATAAGAGAGATAGAGTTTAGAAATAGTGGATCAAACGCAAACACCGAGATAGTTTCAAGGTTCGAGCCACTGCTCTATGTCCTCGCCTTCACATAAAAGGATTTCCGCTGCGTTCACACATGACCTCCCACAAAGCGAACCTCCACCAAGGAATTTAAAATTACAAACTTAGAGTATACAGCTCCTCTCTCCAACACAGCCACCTCTACTCAAGAGGCAAGGCACAAAGCCAAAACTCAATCACCTCTACACAAGAGGGTTGGGCATAAAGCCAAACTCAATCACCTCTACACAAGAGGGATGGGCACAAAGCCAAACAACAATCACATCCACACAAGAGGGATAAGGCATAAAGCCAAAACCCAATCACCTTTACACTAGAGGGATGAACACAAACCCAAAGCAAAACCCCAATCACCTCTACACAAGAGGGATAGGCACAAAGTCAAAATAAAGAAGAGATTACAACACTTGCTGATCACAATAGACCATAAATAATTTTCCTCACAAAAATAAGATCCTATAGATAGGATTAGATATGATAGCTCAAGTGTGAGAAAATAAGGTGTTTGAAAATTAAAACCACAAAAAACAATACTTGGGAAAATACAAGATAGAAATAGAAATAAAGTTCAAAACCAATTTCCTAAATACTCTCTTTTTCTTTAATTTTTCCAACCCTTGAAAATAAAATAAAAGATAGAGATTTGAAGCAACAAAACTCTTTTGAAACTCTTTAGAAAATGGGCATTATGGCACTAGAAAACTCTCTTGAAACACAAAACTTTGAATTTCAATGGAATTGTTGTTGTGATTTTAATCCATCCTAATGACCCTTTCTATAGGTTTTTAAAAAAACAAATTTAGAATAGTTTTATCAGGTTTAAAAGGAATAAATTGACTCTTAAAATTTAACAAAACACGTTTTAAAAATATATTATAAATCAGCCTCCTGAAAATTAGCCGTTACGGCCAATCTGGCAGACTGTTGGTCAACTTTGAGCACAGTTTTCAGGCCTAAAACTTCCAAATTTAGAAATCCATATATAGGAATAATTTGTAAATCTTTAAGTCTTCATTCTACAGCAACTTGAATCAACTCAATATCATTTCAAAGTAGAAAGTTATTAATAAAATACAGAAATGTATCAAATCAAAAACTGTAAACTGTTTTCAGAACAATAACAGACTTCAACCCAATATTTGACATCTTTAACATTTGAATCAGAAAATAATTATTGAATAAGAAGTGTAGCCCTGAAAGTTATCTTTGAAATCCAATTTAAATCGTATTATTTGAATTTAAGAATAAAATGTTATAATAAAAAATCTACAAGGGTGTCGAGAAAATTAGCAGAACGTTCGGCCGCTCGGTCGAACGAGAAAACCCGATATATGTGTACTTGAAATCTAAAACCAGTTAAATCAAAAACCAAATGTATTGAACTTGTGTGTGAGTGAATTTAAGCATATCAACACTAGTCTATCTTACACAAGATCTAAACACAACTAAACTAAATACAAACCGAAATCTTCTTATAGAACTCCTTCTCCAAGCCGACTCGATTCAAACACGATCCAAAGAGCTTGACTCTATCTGAGTGCTAGATGCGATATTAACACGCGAACTCTTAAATCTACATGTGTTAGCTCCCAGAAGTCATTTGTTGAAGATAAGCACCTACTTAGATCTTGATCGATAAACTGAAACTATGTAAACACAAGATCATTAGTACTATAACTATATGAGTTAATCATCAAAACTAGAGTGATGGGCCTTTGGGCCAGCAATAACCAACATGTCAGTCAGGTTTCAATAAAATGGCGGGAATCATATCTTTAGCCGTGTTGTGTATGGTTTGTGCCCCAATCTTGTTTACCGGATGAAGAACCACTTGAGATAGAGTTTGAGCCATCTTTAAATATTTTTAGGATAATGTGTTTCATGGCATGCAAAACAATCATAGTGATGATAACTCCAGGAAGCCAGACTCTGAGAAGACATCTTGAAGTTTTAAGGAAATCTTTGATGATGAATTGAGAATGTTTGAGGAAATAGCTCAGCAAGGAGTGAAAATCAAAGATGATCACTGAGAATTAGGTTTTGCGCATTTTGATCAAAGTTTTCTAAAGACATTTGCAATGAGGAGATTAGGATATTTGGAAAAATAGAGCTAGTGATGAATTCTAGGTATTGCGACTCATATATTAAACTTTCATTTAGGAGTGAACACCTCAATTTCATCTACCTGTGGAGGAACCACCTAGGCTCAAGCTTCTGGTTGGCATTTTTGAGATAAACATGATTCAGGGCATGCCTAAAATTCATATGAATGAGGATCCTATGAACTGTAACTCATACCACCACAAGAAAAGTGAATGAATATTTGATGATGAAAGTAGGTTCTTTGAGAACAAAAACTCTTGCTCGAGTGATGATGAGAAGATGAGGTAGGATAACGACACCAAAGATAATAGTGGAACAGGAGAGGACGATTCTATATTGCGGAGTTGGTTAAATATGAGAATGGAAGTGAAAATGATATTGGGCTAGTTGCTTATATTAAGGGAGTGAGTCCTTTGTCTGACTAGCTGATAAGAAGAAAGCAGAGGAAAAAAGAAGGCAAGGAAAAGGAGTGCGAAAATCATATTTGACAGAGGTTGTGCTGAAATGATAAAGGGTTCTAATATTCATGTTAACTCATTGAAGACAACCCATCTTGAGAGTGAAAAGAAATCAAGGGGAAGGAATCGTTATAATTTAAGCCAGGTGTGGAAGAAGATGTGATTTTATACATTGTATACTAATTTTATTTTTCTTTGAGTCTACGAGTCTTTATATTTCTTTTTAATCAATTGAGTCAGTGTAGTTTTGGTATTTAGAGAGTTATTTTATGTATCTCTTTCTCTAATTTATGTGCCAAATTTCTTGCAAGCAATAGAGGATAAGCGAAGATGCATTCAAACATGCAAAGAAGCCATCTCGATGCAATGTGAGTTATTTTCAGTTCTAGCGTACTCTTATAATTTCATGGATATTTATATGCTTGGATTGAGTGTTAATCATGATTATGCGCATATGTTTGTGAGTGTATAACTTACTATTTATCTTTGTTTTCAATTGCGTGCATGAGGACATGACACAATTTAGGTGTGGGGGTGCATATAAAGTTTGTTTCAGTACTTTTCTTCTTATTTTATTTTATTCTTTTTCTTAGTTTTTTTATTTTTAGGTGTGTAAGAGTCTTAAAAAATTTGATTTCTACAATTAGTTAGCTAGTTTTTATGGGAATAAGAATCTATGAGTGAATTTTAAAGGTGAAATCAAGATGAGAGAGTCGTAGAGTCTTAAAGTAAAGAGTAGAATCTAAAAACTGACATAGTATCTAAACTTAGTTTAAGTGATTATGTACCTAACAACACACGTACACTATTAGTTTAAAAGCTTAAGATTTTGATTACAACTGAAATACTTTGAAAAAAAAGAAAATATAAAGAAAGAATAACAAAAATAAATAAGTCTTGTTTTGTGGCCTCAGTTTCTTGAGTAATTATGTTCATAAGAGTGTATCTACATTTAATGCCCTAAGGCCATCTGTTTTGGGAACATTGGCCTAAAACTCGCTACATGGGCAGCTGAGAAAGCCTAATAGGATAAGATACTGTAAATCCATAATTATCTTGATTATCAATATGTTAGATGCTTGGCCTTAGGAAGCCTTGATATTTACGCGAAAGATTAATTAAAAGAAAAAAGAAAAAAGAAAAAAAATTATTATTACAAAATAAGTATGAAAGTTAGAGTCAAATATTCTCAAGCTTGAGACTATATCACAATCACGGGGTACATAAAATCTGAGATTTAGGATAGGTGATGCAATGTTTTGGTTCAAAACTTTATTTTATAGACAATATGATTTCTTGAGTTGAAATTGATCTAGCAAATGAAACTTCTGGATACTTATAATCTTACTGATTAGTTAACTTGAGTAGGTAAAAAGATTTTTCTTCTTTATTTTTAGTTATCCTTATTTTTATTTTATTTATTTCTTAATCTTCTTCTTCTTGAATTTTATGGATATATTCACTGCAAGCGCTCACGAGACAAAACTCGTACTCTAAGATAACCTAGGGGTTTAATGACTTGTTGCATGTACTAAGTGCAACCATAATTCCTACGAAAGTGAGTTAGTTTAGGTTAGGTTTGTTTTTTTTATTTGTTTTGCTAGAGGACTAGCAAAAGATAGGTGTGGGGGTATTTAATTAGTATAGATTTATCATATTTTTGTGCTCACATTTATCTATTTTTCTTATGTAAATAATGTTACTCTGGTATTTTTTAATGATTTTGGCAAGCTAAAAAGAGATTCACTGCAAAAAAAGAGATTTGACGTGCTGGGATTTGTCCCGTGCACTGCAGTCTACATTCAAAAAAGTCCAAGTTCATTTCAGAGGAGTTTGGGTCAAGTTGGGGCTGAAACACAAATTTTGTAAAGCCTAGGATCTTATGTGTAAAATTGAGCTAAAGTCTTTGTTTGCAAATATTCAGATTAGTGTATTGTAATTCTCTCTGAACTTTAGGATTTATTTGTAGAAATCCCAATCCCTAGAGCTTATAAAAGGAACATGGCGGCGAAGAAGAAGCCACTGAAACTGCCAATGTCTGTTTTATGGCTCAAGAAGATGAGGTATAAGAATATGTTGAATTATTAGATGCATTTAATGAATTATATAATGATCTCAAGAATGAAAAGATTAGAAATAAAATTTTAACAAAGGAAAATGAAAGACTCAATAAAGAAAATTCACTTTATATTTCTCAAATGTCTTCCTTAAATTCTCAAAAAGCTGACTTTGAAAAAGTTATTTCATCTTTAAACAAAGATATTGAGAATTTCTTAAAAGAGAATACTTTTCTTAAAAGAGAGACTATTTTTTTAAATTCTAGAATTTCTATTTTAGATAAAGAAATGACAAGTTTCAAAATTAAATATGAAATTTTTTGAAAAATGTGACTAAATTTAATAAGGGAAAATAAAATTTAAATGATTTATTGTCTTATCAAAAGATGTCAAATAATCATTTTGGTCTTAGATTTTCAAAAGATAAGTTTGAAAAACCTACACATGTTGGTCTTGAATTTTCAAAAAATAATGTTGGAAAATCTACATATTTTTATAAAAAGAATAATCATAATCCATATAATTCTTTTGTGAAAAGAAATACTGATACTATTTCAAAAAGAATTAGAAACAAATATATATGGACTCCTAAACACCTAAATATTGTGGATAAAAATGCATATATTGCATTATATATACATCATGTATGTAATTCTTGTAATTATATTTATGCTAACAAATGGAAACCAAATTCACATTGGGTTTGGGTTCCTAAAGGCTAATTTTTTGACCCTGTCATGATGGGTACCATATAAATATTTTATCTTATAGGTACCATATTAAAAAAAAAAGTGAATACTTGATATAAAATTATTTCAAACATAAAATGCACAATAAAATATATTATATATGTATGCCATGATGTATTTTATGTAGGGGGAGAACACTTGTTATTTATATTTGTTATAACCTGTTCTCTACAGGGGGAGTTTCTCTGTAGGGGGAGTTATTATGCACACAGCTTGTTATCATCAAAAAGGGTGAGAATGTTAAAACTTATGATGATAATAGTGTTGACACTCAAAAAAGATAGGACTCCCGCATTCATTTTCAACCAGTTTGAATGACGTCTAACTTATCGACATCTACAAAAGATAAGTTGAAGACAAGCTGATGACAAGAAATGAGGCAGCAACATGGACATTACTAATCCAGTAAAGCAAATAGTAAGCCAAAGTTGCCTTTGAAGAGACCCAAGCAGGCCTAAGACACTAAGCTAGCTCAATACTTAGCCTGGGCATAATCCCAAGGTAAGCTTTGTAGCTCCTCATGAAACTAAAAGTTTCGCCTAAACTTGGTAGCCTTGCTTTGAAGCTAAACTATCAGCTTCGCATGAAGCTTCCCATTTAGCCCCACTGGAGGCTGATCCAAGAGCTTCGTGCCAGAGGCTCTATCCCTAACTAAGTCATAGCTCCGCTATGAGCTGAGTCTTAGCTTCGTACGAGGCTCTAAAAGTAACTTCGCCTGAAGCTATGAGCTAGCTCCGCATGATCTAGCTCCGCAGTGGGCTTTGCCAGGTCATCAAATTGACCATTTCAAAATCCCACGAGGGATTAATTGGTGAACCCCACTAATTTAGTGGGATTAATGCCACTTTAAGTGGGCGGTTACACCCGCCAACTTCGTCCCACATTAATTGGAGACAGCTAAGCAATAACGGCATGAGGACGTTCGCACGAACCCTCTAGCTTCGCTAGAAGCTCGCAAAGAGCCTCGCGAAAAGGTTATTTGCGAGCCTCGCACGAAGTTAATGGCTGATTCAGCCTTGCTGAATTCAAGGGGGCGGTTACTCCCCACCTTTGGCTATAAATAGGTCCCTGGCTGATTCAACAAGGGACACAGAGACGGACATCCTTGGATAGAGAGAAGATTGGCTTGAAAAAAGCAGAATTCCTAGCAAAAGGGCTCTACTGATCTTCTGTTCATTGATTCCCCGAACCAAGCGAGAAGGGTGTCTTATTAGGAAGCAGTCTTGATCACTTGATCAATTGCATCGTCAAAGAGATAAAGTGATCGCACACTGATCAGATTCCTACCGGCACATTTCTCCAGAAATCTTAAAGGAGATCTACCTGTAATTTTCTTTCTGCAAAGAAATACTTGTAATTTCGCTCCTCCATTCTCTTTTGTAAGTTTTCCCTTTCGCAAATTAACGGAAAACAAGATGGCGACTCTGCTGGGGACGTCAGTCTTCTGGCGCAACAAGGAGACAGTGTCGGAATGCAATGGTCAGAATCTTGAGCCTGTCATTTTTGAAAACTTGGTCATTCATTTTGATCAGGAAAAATTCGAAGAATTGCTCTCTGAGGGTAGTCCAGTGCTCCACACTCAGAAGCACAGAAAGATCTCCGTGGCTAAGGCTTCAGAGCAGAAGCCAGCCCTTGCTGGGCAAGTAGCCGGACGAGCCTCGTCCCAACTCCTTTCAGCCTCTACCGACGCTACAGATGCCTTAAGCAAGGCTAATCAGGTTCCCTGCGAACTAAAATTTCGCTTCCTAAGCTGCTGTGGAGGCCGAAGCAGAAGCTCTGTGTGAAGCTTCAAGTGAAGTTCCACCGCAACTTCGCCTATCATGCGAAGATAAGGGTAAATCGCCATCCGGTTTGGCAGCTTTGCCGAGGCCATTAACCGCGAGGCTAGATTGGCAGCTCTGCCTTCGCCTAATCTAGGAGTAGTAACTCCTCGCGCCAACCTCATTCTCTCGAGCGAAGTTTCTGATGGTGTGGCTAACTTAGCGCCAGTACCTCAGGGTGCGAGCGAAGTTCTCAGCCCCTAGGCTGAAACTAAAGCGCTCAGCAGTGCTAATCACTTTCGCAACAAGGCTACGAACAAAACACCACAGGGTCCTCCGCTCTCCAAATCCTCAAGCGTTAAGTCCACTCTTCGAGGCGAAGCTAAGGGATCATCCATGGGTGTTGATAGTGATGCTAATGCAGCTTCAGCGCCTAAGGGTGCTACCAGAGCTCTCAGCCACGAAGCTAGAACTAAAGCACTATCCAGTGCCAATCGCCTCTGTGGTGATGTAAAGGACAAGGCATCGTCCCGTGCTTCGCTTCCAAGGCCTTCGGATGCTGAGTCTGCCCCTACAAATGGGACTATAGGCAGAAAGGTGATTCCAAAATAACCTAAACGATCCGCTCGAGTCTCCGCGCTGGATCGTTTAAGTTCGGTTAACACCGATCTACGAGAGTTCCTGACAAACAAGCGGAAGTTAGAACTACTCCAGACTTCTCCCTCTTGTTGTGAACAAGTGGGATGTCAGTTGATGATAATCCATTCAGTCCATTGCTAACTAGGACCACACCCTTCCAAGCCGACAATTAGTTTTTAATCGACTATCGGTGCGAGCTCCGGTGAAGCATCACAAACGGAGCATATCGTGGAATCTACCAGATCTGTCCTTTGCATCAGTCAACATGATCGAAAGGGGACGTGAACCGCATAGGGGCAGACGAGCGCCGCGTGGTGCTCACTCCCCTTCTTTCAGTTCTCCAGACCTGGACTATAGCCCTGGCTTTGGCCAAGTCTTGGTAAACGAAAAGGGTGTGTTCTGAAGCACCAGATCTAGGGTATCAATACCCTACAATTATGAGCATCTATCTTCCTCAACTGGAATAATATCACCAGAACCATTAAGAAGTTTATTCCAATGGTCTGATAATGAGGGGAAAGATAGTGGGTATGCCTCTTCAGCAACAGTCAGTTCGATACGAACGGATAGAGTGTCAGTGCATATGGATGATAACGGTAATAATGACCTCTGTCGACGGTTAGAAGCTCAGGAGCAAACCTTTAAGGCCCAGCAAGAAGCCTTGGATAACATTCAACAGATGCTCGCTCAACTCCTCACTGACCGAAATAACAATGATGCCGGAGTAATCATAATGAGGAGGAACATAATTATGAAGAGCAACCTAAGATGGAGAAATCAAAGGAAAGTTCTTCTATGGACACTGAAGTTCTTAAAGGCATCCAAGCTCAAATCACATCCCTAACCCAAAGGGATGAACTGAAGAAAGTAGGGGTAGCCCGTCCTTACCTCTTGGAATAGGATTCAGTCCCATATCTGCCAAAGTTCAAGCCACCAATGTTGCACTCGTATGATGGCAAGAGCTCACCAAATCAGCACATTTACAACTTCCGATCGCAAACCGATAATGTAGTAGGTAATGATGCTATCATGGCCAGACTATTCATTGGCACCCTGAAGGGGGTAGCATTTGACTAGTTCTGAAGCCTTCCTCCAGGCTCTATCAACTCCTGGATTAACTTAGAAACTCGATTTCTTTCTCATTTTTATGAGGACGACACCGAGGTAACCATGGATAAACTCCTCTCCACTGTATAGAGGAAAGGAGAATCGGTCTGTGATTACATTGAGCGGTTCAAAAATCTATCTCTGATGTGTCCAGCAGGGATGCATTACCCATGCTCTTGCAGACATGTAGGCATAACTTCCTGACCAAGTGGAGATTCGTATGAGAGCTATTAAAGCCCATAACTGGAGGAGCTAGTCTAACAAGCTGAGATAGCCGAAAAGTCAGCTAAAAAGTTTGACCATCTATCCCTAAAGGCAAGTGGGGTATGAATAATAAGGGTCGCGGCGACATGGCACAGTCTTCCCAAGCAAAGGGAAAGAGACTATGTCTGTCGAACTGTCAGGGGACGTTCATCCGAAAACCAAGAAGAGTGGCGCCAATAATCAGGAGTTTAAGTTTCCTCCAAAACAATACTCCTTCAATGACGAGCAGGTGGTTATAATATTCCATTTACTCCACAAAGAGAATAAACTGAAACTGCCAGAGGCTCAACGCCCTAATAAAGTGGGACGCACAATGATCTCAACTATTGCCTTTTTCATAGGATGGTCCATCATCCTACTAACAAGTGCTTTGTCCTAAAGGACAAAATTCAGGTTTTGGTTGATGCCGTGGTTTTGACGCTAAAGTCGGAACAAAAGAAAGTCACTGCAAACATGGTGACCCTCGAGTTTGGCAAGACCCCAAAAGTCACAGTTCCTGATGGGTCTTTCCCAGTCCCTGAAGCACGGCTGGAAATAAATAATCCTTCAGCTAAATATCAAGAGATTAAGGGTCTCATCCCCTTGACATTAAAAACAGGGTAAATCATGTGGATACACCCGGACCTTGCCCAAGACGAACAATGTGATTCGCAAAGGGCAAATCTTGCAACATTATCTCTGTCTTACCAGATGATGGCAATGTGACCTCAGCTTCTCTTAGTGATTCTGATTCTGAGGGGAAAGGCACGCTTGCACAGTGCAAGCTGATGTACCTCAGCTGGCAGGTACTCGATCTGAAAATCATACTTAAAACAGTATGAGATAATTACTGACGAGACACAACAGCAAACGACTTCAGTACAAGTACCCAAACCAGCTCCGGCCCCGATAACAGGAAAAGAAAAGCAGAAAGAAGTCTGATTTCACCATGTCCTGAAGAAACCGTCAGGTCCAGGACTTAACATCCCTTTTCGTTTTGACATATTGGCCCAACTGGCCAATATCCCCGCTCGTATCACCATACACGAGCTGCTTCGCCTCTCGAAGGAGACAAGAGAAGCACTTAGTGATGCACTGGCTAATTCAGAATCATTTCTGACACATATGCCAGAGGCCTCTAGCGATGAAACTCAACCCCCGTGTTCTGAATGTCATCACGTACAGTTGAAAGTACCTGCTATTACTTTCACAGATGAGGACATGCTCCTCAAGGATAACAAACACGATCGACCTTTGTACTATACCGGATACATCGGTTCGACGTGCATTGAAAGGGTACAGGTTGATCCAGGATCTGCACTCAGCATCATCCCAAAAGGCTCCTCTACTTCCTTGGCATACCACTGTATCGGTTGTCTGTAACCACTACAACGATATACGATTTTAACGCAGGGAGTAGTCACCCACTCGGAAAGATTCGACTCTATTGCCGAATCGGGGACCTGAAATCAGAAGTGACGTGTTACGTCATTGACACTCACACGTCATACAACTTATTGCTAGGACGACCTTGGATCCATGCTAACTAGATTGTTCCCTCTACTTTGCACCAGTGCTTCAAATATGTTGAAGATTATGCAACAGTAGGAACGGTGTTCGCTGAGAAACAACCGTTCAATGGGGTGAAAAACTACTTCACTGATGCTGTCCTATATCAAGTAATCAGTGAAACAGAACCATTGCCTGACAATAATGACAGCAGCAATGAGGCAGATTCAGAGTCTGAAAGAGACACGCCAGCTGCTTTGGTCGATGAACCAATTGTAGCATGTTTCAATAATCCTCAATGTAATAATCCTTCTAAGGATGATGATGAATGGGTGATTAATGAAAATGTTTCCTTTGATTATCCTGCGAGTGTCGAGCCATTTGAATCTGTTGCCAATAGCGCTTTACACATGCCCTTGCATAAACCATGCATGTCAAGTACATCTATGGAATGTATGGAAGGGTCCGTCTTCGTGATCCCTCCATCTAAAAGGAGTCAGTCACCATAATATTTGGTAAAACCCAATCACGAAGGTCTATGATCATAGATTTGAGTTCAGACTCAGAGTCCCCGCAATTTTTTCATTATGCACGATCGGCACATCATATGATGAGAAAAATGGGATACAGCCCGCAGCGTGGGAATGGCCTGAATTTCGAAAAAGGACGACGTGGTGTTCTGCGTAATTTGTGCCAAAAAGGAAACCGAAAAATTACTATGATAAAACACGCAGGGGGCTAGGATATGTTACACCTCCACCCTCTATATCAGTTCGATCCAAAGTCAAAAAATCGATCCCGTCACGTTGTGCCTCTTCCTCCGAATGGGAGTCGGATGTTAGTGTGGAAATAATGTTCAAGAGTCTCTCCGTTAATATGACTTCAAGTAGCAATTGGAGCCTGTGGAAGCTACTGACGTTGAACCATGGGCTCAGCAACTAGATTTCCAGTAGGAAAAGCGATTCGAACAATGTGAACCACCTACTGAAGACAAGGTGATCCAGGTTAACTTAAGTAGTCAAGATCACCCGAAACCCATCTTTATAAGTGAAAGTCTATCACTTATAGAGAAAGAAAAATTGATCGTACTCGTAAGAGAGTATATCGATGCCTTTGCATGGAACTATGAAGATATGCCCAGACTTGATCCGCAAGTAGCCATGCATCGCCTGAATATTAAGCCTAACGTCAAGCCAGTCAAGCAACGACAACGTCGATTTTGCCCGAATATTATGGAAGCTATTGAAGCTGAAGTCCATAAGCTCATCGCGTGTGGTTTCATACGGGAGGAACAACATCCAGATTGGTTTGCTAATATTGTTCCTGTTCTTAAGAAGAATGAAAAATTTGAATTTGTGTTAATTACCATGACCTCAATACAGCCTGTCCTAAAGACGAATTCCCATTGCCCATCACTGATGTCATGATTGATAATACCTGCGGATTCAAAAGAATGTCCTTCAGGGACGGCTTTTTAGGGAATAACCAAATTAAGATGTATCCAGAGGATGAGAAACATACTTCATTCCGGACACCGTTGGGGTATACTGTGTTAGCCCAGAGGCCTTCCACTCTAGTTTTGATTATGATTAACTCATGTAGTTATAGTTTACTAATAATCTTGTGATATTTAGTTTCAGATATTTAACCAAGATATTAGTAGGTGATTAGCTTCAATAAAGGTGTTTTGGAGCTTTCACATGGTGATTCAAGAGCTCGAGCGTCAAAGTTCATATCTAGCACTCGTTGGAGTCAAGCTCGGAGAATCGCGTTTGGATCGAGTCAACTTGGAGACGGCATTCTACAAGAAGGCTTCGGTTTATTTAGTTTAAGATTTAGTTTAGATCCATTGTATTAGATAGTGTGATATGCTCAAGTTCACAACACACACACTTGTTTTGAGTTTCATGTTTATTGGTTTTCGTTTTCGGTTTAACCGATCTTGGTTTTCATAAATAAATAGAATCAAAACAAGTTTACATGGTTTAATGTATATTAGATTTGATCTATATACATTTATGCTTCATATACTTAGAAAAACTTATTTTGATAAGTCTACTTCATGAGTTTGGAATTTTGTATTTAGACAAAACCTATTTTTGGATTTAATGTCAAAAACATAGATATAATACCTTTTATGTATATTGGATCCTATCCATATACTATATGCTTAAAAGTTGTTTAAATATCATGTTTTTGTATTTA
Source organism: Agave tequilana (assembly GCA_038442645.1). Classification (NCBI taxonomy): domain Eukaryota; kingdom Viridiplantae; phylum Streptophyta; class Magnoliopsida; order Asparagales; family Asparagaceae; genus Agave; species Agave tequilana. The sequence goes on along the minus strand of JAVJIF010030072.1, from coordinate 420,491 downwards.
CATGTGTTTTGGAAAAATCGGATTTCCATTTCAAAAATCTAAGTTTTGGAAAATACAGAATTTGGTTTAAGGCAAATTTTTCAAGTCACAAAAATGGTTCAAATAGTTTGAAATATTTGTTGAATTTTTATCACACATGTTTGTATTTCAATGATAATACAAGAACTGGTTTTTGTAGAATTTATGAGATTTTATGGGATTTAATTGAAGTTAAAAAGACCAGTTTTTAAATCCTAAAAAATACCTGCCAGGCTCTGGCGGACGACCGGGACGGTCGACCGGACCAGTAGTCGGTCGACCGACCCATTCGACCGATGTGCACGAGACGTGCACAAAGGCAAAGTTGGCTCGTGCGGTCGACCGACTGAAGTCACCCTACTCTCGGGTGGGGCAGTCGACCGGGCGGTCGACCGTGAGCTTTGGCTCGGTCGACCGTGAGCTTTGGCCCGGTCGACCGCTGGGCTCAACGGTCAAAAATTTGACCGTTGGCCGGTCGACCGGAAGGGCATTCTGGCCCTTTCCAGCTGCCAACGAGCAGATTTTCTTGGGGGTTATAAATACCCCATTCAAGAGCTGTTTTTTAACAAGTTTTTAAGAGAGAAAATTTTGCATACTTAAAGAGTTTTTTCAGCAAAAGTTTTTGGGTTCAAAATTCTTATTCTTTATTTGTTTTAAAGTGTTGGAAATTCAAAGAAAATATAGTCTTTTGGGAATTAGTTTTTGGTCTAAAAATTCTATATTTATTTGGAGTTTTTCCCGAGCATTTTTCTTTGTTACAAACACTTTGTTTTCTCACACTTGAGCTTATCATTTCTATCCTATCTATAGGATCTTTGTTTAGTGAGAAAAGATTATGTTTGTGGTCTTTGTGATCACCTTGAGTTATAAACCTCTTTTCCTTGTGTTGAATCCCTCTTGTGTAGAGGTGAGTGTGGAGGTTGGTTTGGAATCCCTCTAAGTGTAGAGGAGATTGTGGTTGTTTGCTAAGTGCCTATCCCTCTTGTGAGGTTAATATTGTGGTGGCTTTGTGCCTAGCCTCTAAGTGTAGAGGTTGTGTTATATTTGAGAGAGGAGTTGTGTACTCTCGGTTATTGTATTACCTAAAATCCTTAGTGGAGGTTCCCTGTGTGGGAAGTCCTGTGTGGACGAGTTAGTGAAAATCCTTCTGTGTGAAGGCGGGGACGTAAAGTTGTGTGCTCGAACCTCGAAACATATCTTGGTGTTTGTGATTGATCCACTTTCTCTAACTCTCTCTCTCTTACATTGTGCATTAATTCATATTGTCATATCATATACATGCTTGTGTTGTTTGTTTGTGTGCCGCACTTCTGTTTAACCAAGAGATCTTCATATAGCACCTCAACTCTTATTCAGAGGAATTCAGAGGATTTAGTTCAGAGCCCTTCATCGGAAATTTGGCTACACTCGTTGGTTACACTAAGTGTGTTGTATTAAGTTTTTAATTTCTGCATTATTGTTCATGAATTAGCCGTACACCTATTCACCCCCTCTAGGTGTACTTTCAATTGGTATCAGAGCCTACGCTCCTAATATTAGGTTTAACCACCTAGGAGTGCGATCTTGGTTGCTAATCTACATTTACATTTGCACACATATAGTTTGCACTCATGGATAGCCCTCCCATGTTTGATGTCTCTAGAATTGATATATGGAAGGTTATGATGAGTTGCCATTTAAAAGTCATAGGTTATAAAGTTTACCTTGCCATTACCAAGGAATCCTACCTTAGTGATAGCAAGCATATAGAGGCCAATGCACTAGCTCTAAAGGCACTTAGAGCATCTCTTGATAAAAAATATTTACATGTGTTTTCTTATTATGATTCTGCTTTTGCAGTGTGGAACATTTTGACATCTCCCGAGCTACAAACGCTTATCAATAAGAAGAGAAATTCTAGTCGAGACGAGTCCGAACGTTGCTTCATGGTCCAAGGGAATGACTCCCTTGAGGTACATTCGGATACTCAACTAGATGTTAGTACTAGTTTTTATTGTAATGAGTGTATGGATGCACATGCCTTAAATAATGAACTAGCTAAAAATTGTGAAAATTTGATTTCAAAATATAAACTTTTGAAAAAGGATAGCTTTATTTTAAAAGAAGAAAATAAAATTTATCTTCTAGACTTGAGATTGCTTTGCAAGAAAGGGATGAGATTTCAAGTGAATGTGACTCACTTAAATCCCAACTTGATCTTGCTCTAAAAGAAAATAAATTTTGAAAAATAAAAATGATTGTGAAAATGTTTTGAAGAAAAATGAAGTTCTATCTTCAAAACTTATTTTTGTTTTAAAGAAAATGACTCTTTGAAAAACAAAATTATTTCTATTTCAAAGGATTTGGACTTGATGTCAAATGAAAATGTTTCTTTGAAAAATGATTTAGATCACATATTTGCCATGCAAGTATAGCTTCTCCTTCTAGCATATCTATTGCATGCACCTCTTCTTCCATGATTGAAAATGATATTTGTATGCTTAAGAAGAGTGTGGATTGTTTGGGCTCCACTTTGAGCCATTGTGCCATGAACCATACACGGTTAGAATCCATATTTCGCAAGAAACAAGTTCCATCTATGCATGCACACAAACCACGGCATACACATGCTCCCCACGTTCACACCCATCACAATTGTATGCTCATGTGTACACATGTACACATTGTGGACGTAAGGGCCACCTTACTAAATTTTGTTATGATAGGATACATGATGTAAATTTAGCAAATAAATTTGTTTGGTTAGGAAAGGAGCAAACCCCCATGGACCCAAAAGAGTGTGGGTACCAAAGACCACTCCTATTTTATTTGATGTAGGTGTGGGCTCTCACATACGTGAGAGTGATGATGCCTTGAGGTGGATGCGTTCCGAGCTTAAAGAGGACTATTTGGATGCATCACTTTCAAGGGGAGTTTGGTGGAAGGACCACCATGGTTTGGAGATATGGAGATGTGCCCTATTGGTTTTGGTAACGAACTCTTACTCATCATTATGTTTACATGCTTTTCCTATCATTGATTTTAGCATGTTTTGATGTTTCTTGATTAGTATGATTAAATGCCATGACATTTAGATTAGTGATATACATAATTAGTATTTGAGACACCCATGTTTATATGGATTTATATTTAGTGTTCTCACTTTAGTTTAACTAGTATGTGGCCCAGAGGCCTTCCGCTCTAGTTTTGATGATGATTAACTCATGTAGTTATCTTTACTAATAATCTTGTGATGTTTAGTTTCAGATCTTTAACCAAGATATTAGTAGGTGATTAGCTTCAACAAAGATGGTTTGGAAGCTTTCACGTGATTCAAGAGCCCGAGCATAAAGATCATATATATAGCACTCGTTGGAGTCAAGCTCGGTGGATCACGGTTTGGATCGAGTCGGCTTGAAGACGGAGTTCGTCAAGAAGACTTGGTACATAGTTTAGTTTTTATTTAGATCCATTTGTTAAAGATTAGATTGTGTGATATGCTCAAGTTCACAACACACACACGTTTCATGTTTTGATATTGGTTTTCAGTTTTTGGTTTAACCGATCTTGATTTTCATGAATAGATAGATTCAAAACAAGTTTACATTGTTTAAATGTATATTAGATATGTTCTATATACATGCAAGCTTCATATCTTAGACAAACTTATTTTGATATGCCTCTTCATGTATATGGCGTTTTGGTATTTTCAACAAAACATATTTTCGGATTTAATATCAAAAACATGGATATATATATGTTTCATGTATATTGGATTATATCCATATACTTCATGCTTAAATGTTGTTTAATATCATGTTTTGATATTTGGATGAGTTTTGGAAAAAATGAATTTTCTATTCAAAAATCCAAGTTTTAGAAAATACGATTTTTGGTTTTCAGCAAAATTTGTAATTCACAAAAATGATTCAAAAAGTTTGAAATTTGTGTTGAAAATTTTCTCACAAGTTTGTATATCAATGTATTATACTGAACTTATTTTGTGGATTTTTAGAGGTTTTATGGGAATTTTTAGGATATTAAAAACCCAGTTTTTCAGTCCCAAAAGTGTTTCTGCCAGGCTCTGGCGGTCGACCGACCGGTCGACCAGACCAGGAGCCGGTCGACCGGAGCGGTCGATCGGACGTGCACAAGAATTTGCACTTGGCCGTGTCAGTTGGCCGATCGACCGAGCGGTCGACCGACTGAAAGCAACCCACTCTCGGGTTGCTCCGGTCGACCGGGCGGTCGACTGGCTAGAGAGCCGTTGCTCTCTGGTTCAGGGCCCGGTCGACCGGGCGGTCGACCGGTATTGGCAACGGTCAAAATTCGACCGTTGTCCGGTCGACCGGATGGTCAAAACTGGCCATATTTGCTGCCAACGGCTACTTTTTTAAAGAGGCTATAAAACCCCATTTGAGAGAGGTTTTCTCCAAGAATTTTTGAGCTAAAAATTTTCTACTCTCTAGTGTTTTTGCAGCAATCAAAAAGAAGTTTTGGGCTCTAAAGTTTACATTCTATTTGGTGTTTTTCTAGGGTTTAGAAAATCAAAGAAAAGTGATTTTTGGGAAAAGTGTTTTGATTTAACTTCTTCATCTTTATTTCTAAGTTTTCCAAAGATTTTCTTTGAGTATTTAATTTTCCATTCCTTTGGTTTTTCTCACACTTGAGCTTGATTCTATCCTATCTATAGGATCTTTGTGTTTGTGGGAAAAGAATTGGTTTGTGGTCTTTTGATCACCAAGTTGTAAACCCTTATCATTGCTTGGCTTTGTGCCTTTCCCTCTTGGTGTAGAGAAGGTTGTGCAATGGGTTGTATCCCTCTAGTGTGAGGTGATCCTTGTTTGGCTTTGTGCTTATCCCTCATTTGTGAGGTGTATATTGTGGTGGCTTTGTGTCTAACCTCTAAGTGTAGAGGTTGTGTTTGTAAAGAGAGGAGTTGTGTACTCCCGGTTGTAGTTGCCCCAAATCCTCGGTGGAGGTTCCCTGTGTGGGAGTCCTATGTGGACAAAGTTAGTGGATTCGAAATCCTTCTGGGTGAAGGCGGGGACGTAGAGCTGGGTGCTCGAACCTCGAAACAAATCTTGTTGTTTGCGTTTGATCCATTGACTCTAACTCTCTCTTTATATTGTGCCATTGCATCATTTATATTGCTCATTCATATTATATGCTTGGCTTGTTTGTGTGTGTCTCACTTGTGCTTAACCACGAGAGCTTCATATAGCGCCTCAACTCTTATTCAGAGGAATCAAGAGGAGTTAGTCCAGAGCCCTTCACCGGGAATTCGGCTACACTCGTTGGTTGCACTAAGTGTAGTTGCAATTAAGTTTTAAATTTTCGCATTTAGTTCATTAGATTAGCCGTACACCTATTCACCCCCTCTAGGTGTACTTACATGTCCTAGTTCTAATAACATGTGCATTTACCATAATGATCTTATAAGTTTTGTTTTATTTTCTATGCTTCATGTTTTGATTACATGTTTAGATGTTGGTTTTCATTAAAACTTGGATATATACTTATACAACTAGTGAGCCACAAATAGATTATTATATGTTTGTGCTAAATGGCTCATTTGTACTCATTAGATGTACTTATATAGCCTAGTTTTGATGATCCATACATTTTGACTTGTATTCCCATTTTGTACATGTTTTTCATATTTATGTTAAACTTCATGTATATGTCCATTTTGTCTAAACTATTAGTTATACATATACATCCTTAAGCCACTTGCCTTCATGCATATACTTTTGTGAACTCGTTCATGTTTGGATATGAATGTATACTTTAGTTTATACAAGACATACATATACCTTGAAGGTTTCTAGTTTTGATGATTTTCATGTTTTTTTTTAAGGAATTTCACAATTGAGCTTGATTGCCTATGTTCATGATTATGCTTTCACATGACTTTGTACACTCACTTTACTTAAAGTTTCTCATAATTTTGTTTTCATGAGTATGATATGTACCTTATAGTTTTTGAGTGTTTGATGATCGTGTGACTTACATATTTTTCATGAAATATATTTTTATTTTATTCCTTACTTGAAGGATTTCGTACTAGTTTACAATTTTATCTTATAACTAGTTCGTATTCTTCATTTGGTAGAGTTTTCAAACGTGTTATATTATTGTCAAACTTATTTTTGAAAACCCCTACCCTTCCAAGGGCGGCTGGTTGGGTGACCATACCTTTTATGCTCATTATTGAAAATCTATTTAAAACATGTGCATGAAATGGGTGGTAGGAAGTATGAGCTATACACTTGATCTTATTGTGTTTTCAATTGATATCATTGTATCTTTTCAATTGGTATCACAATTGACATTCATTTATCTTGTATACTCATATTTTTTATACATGTATGCTTACACTTCAAATAGTATCAATTTCGATTGGTGTTCAATTTTTCATACATATATATGTATTTTATTTGTGCTTACTATATCTCTATATCTTTGAGCACAAATTTTAGTTATGCTAAGCTTGATTTCTTAAATGACTATTATATTTCAATTGATTATTTTTCAATTGGTATCTTATACAAGCTTATGCATCATTTTGTTTGGTATTCCATAAAGAGGGAGAAAATTCATATTTCACCTTTTAATTGGTTTTGTTTACCTTTGGTATTCTACTCCCACACTTTATGTTGAAAAATGATTGAAAAATGATATTGATTTTTTTTGGTATCATACGCTCCTAATGAAAATCGTTTTCAATTGGTATATGTTTTCATTATTTTCAATTGATATATGTTTCATTTTCAATATTGGTTTCAAACACATTAAATTGATATTATTCTCTATTTGGTATCTCTATGTAAAATGAGTTTAGTGTTTGACCAAAAAGATTAGTTTATGTTTTTCAAATTGGTATCAAAAGTGTAAAATATTTTCAATTGGTACTAATTTTTAAAATTGGTATCAAGATTCCTTTATGTTTACATCTTTCAATTGATATCAAAATTTTGTGGTTGATTTCTTCAAAATGTTTTGTTTACTTTCAATTGGTATAATATATGCATGTTTATTTAAATTTATATTAAAAACGTTTGTTTTATATACTTTCAATTGGTATGTTTTATTTATTTTCAATTGGTATCATGATGCACAAATTGATATTTTTTTCAATTGATATCATAATGTTTTGATTTGATTTTACCCCTTGTTGATTTTTTATTTCGGACAAAAAGGGGGAGAACATTATTTTATTGTTTACTTTAACTCCTTTGTTGATGATTAACAAAAACGGGGAGAAGCATTTGAGTATATATGCATGTTTATTTATAAGTTTATATCAAAGTTTGTTTCATATTGGTATCAAGAGAGTTTGTTGTATGTTTTGTTGATATTGGTATCAAGAGCATGGATATTAGTATCAAGAACATATTTTGTCGTTTTGTTTTATTGGTATCAAGAACTTTTATTAAAATTTATTGTTGGTATCAAGAGCTTTTATTGATTATCTTTCAATTGGTATCAAGAGCTTTTATTGCTTTTATTGATAAACTTTCAATTGAAATTTTTATTGGTATCAAGAGTAATTATTTAAAGAACATGTTTATTTTAAGTTTATATTTTCAATTGGTATTTAAGAACATGTTTATTTCAAAAAGAGGGAAAAGTAATTTATTTTAAAATTTTGGTATCAAGAGCATGTTTCTTTCATTGTTTTATGCATGTTTATGCATATTCATGTTTAACATTCATTGCATATCTTTATAGTTTATTGCTATGTATGAGTTAAGGGAGAGCTTTTTTGAAGCTTAACTTTAATCCATACATATATAACTCCATGAGTTTTGTCATCATCAAAATGGGGGAGATTGTTGGCCCAGAGGTCTTCCACTCTAGTTTTGATGATGATTAACTCATGTAGTTATAGTTTACTAATAATCTTGTGATATTAGTTTCAGATATTTAACCAAGATATTAGTAGGTGATTAGCTTCAACAAAGGTGTTTTGGAGCTTTCACATGGTGATTCAAGAGCTCAAGCGTCAAAGTTCATATCTAGCACTCGTTGAAGTCAAGCTCGGGGAATCGCGTTTGGATCGAGTCAACTTGGAGATGGCGTTCGACAAGAAGGCTTCGGTTGTTTAGTTTAAGATTTAGTTTAGATCTGAAAAATCACCTAGAGGGGGGGTGAATAGGTGACAATGCTAATCTATGAACTAAATGAGGAATTTAAAAACTTAATGCAAATTACACTCAAGTGCTATCAACAAGTGATGCACACAACCAAGCCAAGCAAATATGAATGAGCAATGTAAATAAATGCAAGGCACAAAGTAAAGAGAGAGTAAAGAGAGAGCCAATGGATCAAGCGCAAACACAAAGATATGTTATCGAGGTTCGAGCACTCAGCTCTACATCCCCGCCTTCGACACACGAAGGATTTCCACTAGCTCGTCCACCTAGGACCCTTTACAAGGAGTACCCAACTCCTCTCTTTACAACCTCCTCCCTGAGGCACAAATCCAAGCCAACCAACACAACCTCCTCCTTGAGGCAAACTCCAACAATCACAACCTCCTCCTTGAGGCAAATTTTCAAACCAATACAACAAACTCCCAATCACCAACCAATACAAGGATCACCTCTCAACTAGAGGGATACAACCCAAAGCACAAAGCTAAGAAAAGATTGGGTTACAACTTGGTGGTCACAACAACAACCACAAACAACTTCTTCTTCCACACAAATAACCTATAGATATAGATAGTAGATTTTGCTCAAGTGTGGAGAAAACCAAAGGAATGGAAATCAGAAATCACAAAGAAAATCCTTGGGAAAAATTAAGAAATCAAGATAGAATAGTTCAATCAAAATTCTTTCCCAAAAACCCTTTCTTTGATTTTCTAAACCCTAATGAAAACACCAAATGGATTGTACAATTCAAGCTCAAAAACTTCTTTTGATTGCTTTGAAAACACCAGAGAATCAGCAAAAATTCGCACAGAAAATCTTAGAGAAAACCTCTCTCAAATGGGGTATTTATAGGCAATTACAGAAAATAGCCGTTTACAGAACTTTTGCCAGAAATAGCCTTCCGGTCGACCGGGACGGTCGACCGCCCAACGGTCCAATTTAGAACCGTTGTGGCTACCGGTCGACCGCCTCGGTCGACCGAAAATACCTGAGAGCAAACAGCTCTCTGTCGGTCGACCGCTTCGGTCGACCGGATGCAGTGTCAGCCTGCGTGCACGTATCCGTGCACGTCAGTCGACCGGAACGGTCGACTGGCTTCTTTGGTGCGGTCGACCGTACCAGTCGACCGGCCAAGCCTGGCAGACAAAAATCAGGTCTGAAATCTGGGGAAAAAAATATTATAATAAATCCCACAAAATCTCTAAAATTCCACAAATATAGTTTTATCATTTTATATTGAAATACAAACTTGTGTTAAAAATCCTAACACAAATTTCAAACATATTTGACTATTTTTGTGTCATAGAAATTTTGCCAAAAACCAAAAACCGTATTTTCTAAAACCTTGTATTTGAATAGAAAATACACATTGTCTAAAACTTATCCATGATACAAAAATATGATATTTAAACACTTTGAATCATATTGTATATGAATAGAAATTCAATATACAAGAAACATATATATATATCATGATTTTTGTCATTAAGTCCAAAAATATGTTTTGTTGTAAATACCAAAACATAAAACACATGGAATAGATTATCAAACAAAGTTTGTCTAAACAATTGAAGCATGCATGTATATAGAACAAATCTAATATACATAAACCATGTAAACTTGTTTTGATAAAAAATCTATTCATGAAAACAAGATCGGTTAAACCGAAAATCAAAACATGAAAGGTGTGTGTTGTGAACTTGAGCTTATCATACTATTCTAATCTTTACAATTAGGATCTAAACCCAAACTAAAACTATGGATACCTAAGTCTTCTTGTAGAGCGCAATCTCCAAGCTAGAGCGCAATCTCCAAGTCGGCTCGATCCAAAAACTCTTGATTCACCGAGCAAGTGCAATGTATGATCTTTGATGCGCGGGCTCTTGAATCAACATGTGCAAGCTTCCAATACATCTTGTTGAAGCTAAACACCAACTAATATCTTGATTAATAAACTGAAACTAAAATCACAAGATAATTAGTACACATAACTACATGAGTTAATCATCATCAAAACTAGAGTGAAAGGCCTTTGGGCCAACAATCTCCCCCTTTTTGATGATGACAAAACTCATGGAGTTATATATGCATGGATTAAAGTAAAGCTTCAAAGAAGCTCCCCTTAACTCATGCATAGGAATAAACAAATAATAAGATGCATATAAAAAGGGTTCTTGAAACAAAATGAATATGCATATGAAATATGCTATTGATTCCAATTCTAACAAAACAACTAAATTACCAAAACATGCTCTTGATACAATGGATACTAATAAAAACAAAACTCATAATGCTCTTGATACCAATACCAATGGAGATGAAATGAACATAAAACTGAAAACTCATGCATATCAACTCCAATAAATCTTCTCCCCCTTTTTGTCAATCATCAACAAAGGGGTAAAAACAAAAAGATATGAATTCTTCTCCCCCTAAATATATGAAACAAAGAATAAACAAACTACTTCAAGGGGTGAAACCAACAATGATACCAATTAAAAAAAATGTCAAAGAAGTGCATTATGATATCAATAGAAAGTGATCATAAAAACATTAAGAAATGCCTACCAATTACCAATTGAAAGTAAGAGGGGCATTGAAAACAAATATGATCCCAATTGAAATTAAAACATATTGAAAATAAAACACATGATACCAATTGAAAAACACATTGATACCAATTGAAGATATATATCTTTATAAGCATATGATACCAATTAAAAATCAATAATCATTCTTAAATCAATTTTTTTTCTCATAAAGTTAGGGAGTGGGAAACAAAACCAAAGGTAAACTAAATACCAATTGAAAAATTGAAATGTGAGTTTTCTCCCCCTTTATGAAATACCAACTAAACATATGCTTAAGCTAGAAATAATATACCAATTGAAGACTAAGTCAATTGAAATAATGTTAAAGCTCAAGCTTAGCATAAGCAAGATAATGATAATGCTTGTATAAAGAAACCAATTGAAAATTGAATCAATTGAAAATGATGGTCATTAAAAAATCAAGCTTATCATAAACAAAATTTGTGATATCTTGAAGCACAAATAAATCATCTATATATGTATGAAAGAAATAGATACCAATTGAAAATGATACTATATGAAGTGTAAGCATACATATATAAAACAAAACATATATGAGTATACAAAAGGATGTCAAGATTGATACCAATTGAAAGAATTCAATGATACCAATTGAAACAACAATAAGATCAAGTATATATCTCATATCAACTATACCTCCCAATCATGGTTCAAGATTTAAATGATTTTCATTATAAAGCATACATGAACATGATCTCCCATCCAACCACCCTTTGATGGTAGGAGTTTTCAAAAATAGATTTGGAAATATAGTTTGTTGAAAATCTCTACCTCATGAAGAATATCACAATTAGTTATATGAATCAACTAATACGAAATTCTTCAATAAATCAAAATATATTTCATGAAGGACATGTAAATCACATGATCATCAACACTCAAAATCCATAAAGCCCATCTAATACTCATGAAAACAAGGTCATGAGAAAACTAATAAGGTGAGTGTATAGGATATATGTGAAACACACTTATCATGAAAATGGACAATCAAGCTCAATATTGAAATTCCTTTAAAACATTTACACATGATAAATTAAATTACTTTTACCAAAAGAAATTTCCAAAAACATGAAACCTATCTAAGATGTGAAATCACCTATTGAAATCATCTTAAAAACATGATATTCATCATAAATGTGAAATCACCTAAAAACATGAAAATCATTAAAACATGATTTAAACTTCAAGGCATATGTATGTCATGTACAAACTAAAGTATACATACATATCCTAAACACAATGAGTCCACAAAAGTATGTGCATGAAGGCACGTGGCTCAAGGATGTACATGTATACTCAATAGTTTGGACAAGATAGACATATACATGAAGTTAAAACAAAATATGATGAATACAAGTCAAATGCAAGAATCATCAAAACTAGACTATACTAGTACATCAAGTGAATACAAATGAGCGTTTAAGCACAATCATATATAAAGGTCTATTTGTAGCTCACTAGCTGTACAAGTATAAATTCTAGTCTTAATGAAAACTATCATTCAAGCAAGTAGTCAAAACATGAAGCATAAAACGGGTCAACAATCAACATGATCATGATAATCAAAAACATGAATTATTAAAACAAAAATCATAGTCAACCATATGATTAGCATGACAAAGACATGTGCATTAGAACTATGATCAACATGATAGCTAAACATAAAGAGAACACAAAATAAGGGTCCATACTAAACATGGGTGATCTCATAAGCTAAACATGCATGTCAAGGGTCTAACAAATATGGCATATATCATACTAAAACATGAGTCATCAAAACAAATCATCATATAATCATAAACATCCAAATGGTCATAATGCAAATGTATGTGCTTTAGATCTAGGGCATACATGTTAGTTCTAAACAAGGTGAGAACACTAAATATAGATCCATATGAAACATGAGTGCTCAAGTAACTAAACATGTATAACACTAATTTAACTAACATAGCATAAGCATAATGAACAATGAAACAAAACATGCTATGAATAGATGAACATGGAAAGTATGCAAATAAAAATGGGAGTTAGAGAATGATACCAAAAACCGATGAAGGTGCATCTCTAGTTCTCCAAAACATGGTGGTCCTCTCCACCTAATTTCCTTGAGAGTGAAGCATCCAAATGGTTCTCCTTTTAGCTTAGAACGCATCCATCTCAAGGCACCAATACCCTCACGTGACGCGAGAGCTCCCACTACATCAAAAGTCAAAGAGGTGGATCTTGGTACCCATTTCTTTGTGGGTCCACGGGGGTTAGTATCTTTTCTAACCCAAACATAATTAGTTGCTAAATTTTCATGATAAATGCGATCATAACAAAATCTAGCAAGGTGGCCTTTTCGACCACAATGTGTACATGTGTACACGTGAGCATACATATGATGGTGGTGATCATGAAAAGCATGTGTATGCCTAGATGGGTGTGCATGCAAGGTTGGAACTTGTTTCTTGCGAATCAAGGTTTCCAATCGTGTGTGATTCATGGCACAATGGCTCAAAGTGGTGCCCAAACTATCAACACTTTTCTTCAAAACAAGTATATCATTTTCAATGTTAGAAGATAAAGTGAAGCATGCAATAGGTGTGCTAGAACATGAAGCAACATTAGCATGGCAAACATCAATCTCTTTTTGCAAAGATTTATTTTTAATCAAAACCAAATCCAATTCTCTAGTAATTGAATCAATATCATTTTTCAAAGTAAGATTTTCTTTAAAAGTAAAATCCAATTTTGAAGATAAAATCTCATTGTGCTTTACAACATCATCACAATCATTTTTGTTTTTCAAAAATTTATTTTCCTTTAAAGCAAGTTCAAGTTGAGATTTAAGTGAGTCACATTCACTTGCAATCTCTTCCTTCTCTTGCAAAACCAATTCAAAATTAGAGCATAAATCCTTTAATTCATTTTTCAACACAAGATTATCTTCTTTCAACAAATCATGTTTTTCCAACAAATTTTCAAGCTTTTGAGCAAGTTCCATATTTAAAGTTTGAACTTCAAAACAACCATGGCAATAGGAACTAGAGCTATCATCAATATGAGAATCCGATTGTACCTCAAGGGAGTTCTTCCTTGGACCATGAGGCATTGCTCTTCGGACTTTTCTCTTTTAGATCTCCTCATCTTGTTAATTATCTTTGGAAGCTCGGGAGACGTCAAGATGCTCCAAACTGCAAAAGCCGAATCATAGTGATCAAAAACGGGTAAAAGAAATTCATTAAAGATGCTCTAAGTGCTCTAAGTGCTAATGCATTGGCCTTCTTATGCTTGCTACTATTTGGGAGGGATTCTATGGTAATGGCTTGATAAACTAGATGACCTAGTGTTTTTAAATGCCTAGTCATGTCCACCTTCCAAGTATCAAGTCTAAAATGGTCAAACATAGGAGGGCTAGCCATGAGTGCAAACTAGTATGAGTGCAAATGAAAATGTAAGTGAAGATTAGCAAACCAAGATCACTCCTAGGTGGTTAAACCTAAATATCAGGAGCACTAGCTCTGATACCAATTGAAAAATCACCTAGAGGGGGGGTGAATAGGTGACAATGCTAATCTATGAACTAAATGAGGAATTTAAAAACTTAATGAAAATTACACTCAAGTGCTATCAACAAGTGATGCACACAACCAAGCCAAGCAAATATGAATGAGCAATGTAAATAAATGCAAGGCACAAAGTAAAGAGAGAGTAGAGAGAGAGCCAATGGATCAAGCGCAAACACAAAGATATGTTATCGAGGTTCGAGCACTCAGCTCTACATCCCCGCCTTCGACACACGAAGGATTTCCACTAGCTCGTCCACCTAGGACCCTTTACAAGGAGTACCCAACTCCTCTCTTTACAACCTCCTCCCTGAGGCACAAATCCAAGCCAACCAACACAACCTCCTCCTTGAGGCAAACTCCAACAATCACAACCTCCTCCTTGAGGCAAATTTTCAAACAAATACAACAAACTCCCAATCACCAACCAATACAAGGATCACCTCTTAACTAGAGGGATACAACCCAAAGCACAAAGCTAAGAAAAGATTGGGTTACAACTTGGTGGTCACAACAACAACCACAAACAACTTCTTCTTCCACACAAATAACCTATAGATATAGATAGTAGATTTTTGCTCAAGTGTGGAGAAAACCAAAGGAATGGAAATCAGAAATCACAAAGAAAATCCTTGGGAAAAATCAAGAAATCAAGATAGAATAGTTCAATCAAAATTCTTTCCCAAAAACCTTTTCTTTGATTTTCCAAACCCTAATGAAAACACCAAATGGATTGTACAATTCAAGCTCAAAAACTTCTTTTGATTGCTTTGAAAACACCAGAGAATCAGCAAAAATTCGCACAGAAAATCTTAGAGAAAACCTCTCTCAAATGGGGTATTTATAGGCAATTATAGAAAATAGCCGTTTACAGAACTTTTGCCAGAAATAGCCTTCCGGTCGACCGGGACGGTCGACCGCCCAACGGTCAAATTTAAAACCGTTGTGGCTACCAGTCGACCGCCTCGGTCGACCGAAAATACCTGAGAGCAAACAGCTCTCTGTCGGTCGACCGCTTCGGTCGACCGGATGCAGTGTCAGCCTGCGTGCACGTATCCGTGCACGTCAGTCGACCGGAACGGTCGACTGGCTTCTTTGGTGCGGTCGACCGTACCAGTCGACCGGCCAAGCCTGGCAGACAAAAATCAGGTCTGAAATCTTGGGAAAAAAATATTATAATAAATCCCACAAAATCTCTAAAATTCCACAAATATAGTTTATCATTTTATATTGAAATACAAACTTGTGTTAAAAATCCTAACACAAATTTCAAACATATTTGACTATTTTTGTGTCATAGAAATTTTGCCAAAAACCAAAAACCGTATTTTCTAAAACCTTGTATTTTGAATAGAAAATACACATTGTCTAAAACTTATCCATGATACAAAAATATGATATTTAAACACTTTGAAGCATATTGTATATGAATAGAAATTCAATATACAAGAAACATATATATATCATGATTTTTGTCATTAAGTCCAAAAATATGTTTTGTTGTAAATACCAAAACATAAAACACATGGAATAGATTATCAAACAAAGTTTGTCTAAACAATTGAAGCATGCATGTATATAGAACAAATCTAATATACATAAACCATGTAAACTTGTTTTGATAAAAAATCTATTCATGAAAACCAAGATCGGTTAAACCGAAAATCAAAACATGAAAGGTGTGTGTTGTGAACTTGAGCTTATCATACTATTCTAATCTTTACAATTAGGATCTAAACCCAAACTAAAACTATGGATACCTAAGTCTTCTTGTAGAGCGCAATCTCCAAGCTAGAGCGCAATCTCCAAGTCGGCTCGATCCAAAAACTCTTGATTCACCGAGCAAGTGCAATGTATGATCTTTGATGCGCGGGCTCTTGAATCAAGATGTGCAAGCTTCCAATACATCTTGTTGAAGCTAAACACCAACTAATATCTTGATTAATAAACTGAAACTAAGATCACAAGATAATTAGTACACATAATTACATGAGTTAATCATCATCAAAACTAGAGTGAAAGGCCTTTGGGCCAACAAGATCCATTGTAAAGATTAGATAGTGTGATATGCTCAAGTTCACAACACACACACTTGTTTGATTTTCATGTTAATTGGTTTTGGTTTTCGGTTTAACTGATCTTGGTTTTCATGAATAGATAGAATCAAAACAAGTTTACATGGTTTAATGTATATTAGATTATATATACATCTATGCTTCATATACTTAGAAAAACTTATTTTGATAAGTCTACTTCATGAGTTTGGAGTTTTGTATTTAGACAAAACCTATTTTGGATTTAATGTCAAAAATATAGATATAATACCTTTAATGTATATTGGATCCTATCCATATACTATATGCTTCAAAGTTGTTTAAATATCATGTTTTTATATTTACATGTGTTTTGGAAAAATCGGATTTCCATTTCAAAAATCTAAGTTTTGGAAAATACAGAATTTGGTTTAAGGCAAATTTTTCAAGTCACAAAAGTGATTCAAATAGTTTGAAATATGTGTTGAATTTTTATCACACATGTTTGTATTTCAAAGATAATACAAGAACTGATTTTTGTGAAATTTATAAAATTTTATGGGATTTAATTGAAGTTAAAAGACTAATTTTTAAATCCTGAAAAAAACCTGCCAGGCTCTGGCAGTCGACCGGGACGGTCGACCGGACCAGTAGGTGGTCGACCGACCCGGTCGACCGATGTGCACGAGACATGCACAAAGGCCAAGTTTGCTTGGCCGGTCGACCGTGCGGTCGACCGACTGAAGTCACCCCACCCTCTGGTGGGGGCGGTCGACCGGGCGGTCGACCGTGAGCTTTGGCCCGGTCGACCGGGCGGTCGACCGCTGGGCTCAACGGTCAAAAATTTGACCGTTGGCCGGTTGACCGGAAGGGCATTCTTGTAGAATCACCTAGAGGGGGTGAATAGGTGATGGCTAATCTAATGGTCACTTAATGCCAAATAATACGGAATTAAAACTATTATGATCTAAACTAAACACCACGTATAACACAAGAGTGTAGCCGAATCCCCGTGAAGGGCTCTGGACTAACTCCTCTAGATTCCCCTAGATAAGGGTTGAGGTGCCGCGTTGGCTCTCTTGGTTAAATACAAGTGTTAGCAAACAATCCAAGCATATACAATATGAGCACACAATATATCAAGCATATAAAGATGAGCACAATAAAAGTATGCAAGATATAAACAAGAGACAAAGAGAGAGAGAGAGAGAGAGAGAGAGAGAGAGAGAGAGAGAGAGTGAGCAATCGCAAACACAAGGGATTTGTTTCGAGGTTCGAGCACCCTTGCTCTACATCCCCGCCTTCGACACACGAAGGATTTCCACTATAAACGATCCCACCGGATCACTCGGTGTCGTAACACCTACAACTCTCGGACTCCCTAGTCCGTACACACCGCAAGCTCTCTAGCTCGCCGAGGCCGCACCTCAAACACGGAGTTCACACACGAACTCGAAACAACCGCGAACGCACTCGTCCGCCTCCTCAAGAAACAAGAAAAGATCTCTTGGTGATCTAAACACTTTGATCACCAATAAAAACTCTCACAACAAAACCCTATAGGTAGATATAGCAATGGATGGCTCAAGTGTTGTGTGAGAAAATAAGGATTGAATTTGTGAAAGAAAACTCAAAAAATCTCTTTTAAACACTCTTGATAAACTCCCCTTTTGATTGGAAATATTTGCTCTCAATTTTGTGGAGAAAACCTCTTAAAAGAATAGGAAAAACTGGCACAAAAACTCTCCCAAAATCTTAATCAAAACAGCCCCCAAATGCCCCAATTTATAGGGCTGGAAAAACTAGCCGTTGGAGGCCTAACAGAACTGTCGGTCGACCGTCCGGTCGACCGGCCAACGGTCATATTTCAGACCGTTGAGCCATCGGTCGACCGAGGCCAGGATACAGAGAGCAAGTCTCTCTGTCCGGTCGACAGGGGCCTTTCCAGAGAGCAGAGCTCTCTGGACGGTCGACTGGGTCGGTCGATCGGCCCTCCTGTCAGAACTGGCGTGCACGTCTGTGCACGTCGGTCGACCGCCTTCAGGCTTTGGTCGACCGCTCGGTCGACCGGCTGAAGCCAGGACAGAACTGTTAAGGGATTTAAAACTAGGTCTTTTGGCTCAATTAAAATCCCATAAATTCACAGAAAATCTACAAAAATAGTTTTACCAATATACTTTGATAAACAAACATGCTTGCACAAAATTAAGGCATGTTACAAATGATTTGGACTATTTTTGTAATATGGAAAAATTGGCTCAAATGAAAACAGTATTTTCCAAAATTGGTTTTTCTAAAACTTATCTTTTCCAAAACTTCTCCAAATACAAAAACAAGATATTTAAACAACTTTGAAAGCATAGAGTGTATGGATATGATCCACTACACAAACAAGGTGAAATATCTATATTTTTGACTTTAAGCTCTAAAATTGGTTTTGGTTAAAAACATGTAAACTTTGAATACCAAAAACCAAACATGTATTTTTCTAAAAGAAAATTCTTTTCTAAAAACAAACTGAATCAAGAGTGTGTGTGTATATGATATACTTGAGAAATTCACCAACTATTCTATCCTTTACATTTTATCTAAAAATAAAATCTTCTAAAAATAATACCTAGACTCAAGTCTTCATCTTCTTGAAGTCTTCACTTGAAGCCTTCTTATCTTCTTGACTTGGTCCAAACACGATCCAATGGCTTTTGGATCAAACTGTGCTAGCTCCAAAACTTGACTTCAAATCCTTTGTTGAAGCTATGCACCTACTAAGATCTTGATCATAAATCTGTCACTAATTAAACACAAGATCATTAGTACTATAACTACATGAGTTGATCATCATCAAAACTAGAGTGATGGGCCTTCGGGCCAACAATCTCCCCCTTTTGATGATGACAAAACTCATGAAGTTATATATGCATGGATTAAAGTAAAGCTTCAAAGAAGCTCCCCCTTAACTCATGCATAACAAACAAATAATAAATATGCAATGAATGTACATAAACATGTATGCAAATGTATGGAGATAAAACAAATCAAATTCTTTTCTCCTATTTGCAAAACAAAACATATATGCATAAACACAAAGACTACTCCCCCTTAAGCAAGGAAAACAAATATTTCTCCCCCTTAAGCAAGGAAAACATGCATATATCTCAAATACTTCTCCCCCTTTTTGTCAATCATCAACAAAGGGGTTAAAGTAAAAACAAAATCAACAAATTTTTCTCCCCCTTTTGTCCGAAACAAGGAACCAATGAAGGGGTAAACATAAATCAATCAATAAAGGATTATATGCGATATACATTCATGAAGAGGAAGACGCTAAGTTAGCTTCCCTACACATATGCATTACATGAAGAAGGGATGACAAGCCCCAATTCACATAACACATATTATGTAATGCATAAGAGGAGATGTGAAGCTCCCCCTACACACGTGTACCCCATAAAGAAGAGTTGTCAAGCTCCTCAATATACAATACACTCAACATGAATCTATATGTAGAAGAGATGTTAAGCTCTCCTTGCATATAGGCAATACAAATAAAAAATTTTGAAAATTTCTTATAAAACAAAATTTTGAATTTTCTCAATAAAACAAATCTCGAGAATTTTTCTTAAAATTTTATTTTCTTATCATAAACCATTTTGTGCTTTAAACATGTAAAAATCAATGTTAACTCAAGCACAAATAACTCATATATATGTATGAAAAATGAGTATACCAATTGAAATTCATACATACATATATAAGAAAACAAAATATTAGTATATATAAAAATAGAGTCAAATTGATACAAATTGAAACGATTCAATGATACCAATTGAAACAATAATAGGATCATGTGTATATCTCATAAACATTTGAAGAATAAATAACTAGTTAAATTAATTTTTAAAACACTAGTTAAAGATTCTTCAAAAACATGAAACCAAATCATATGTTTTTCATGAATCATACTAAATACACAAAAATTCAAGCACTCATGGTCCATAAAGCTCAAAAATAATCATGAAACAAAGTCATGAATAAACAAATAAGGTGTGAATGTTCAAAAATCATGTAACTAGCATTTTCATGAAAATAGTCAATGAAGCTCAAAATGATCAAAACAAATTATTCATTTTATTTTATCAAACAAAACATGAAAAATTTAATTTTCGTTAAAACAATAAATTT
Source organism: Agave tequilana (assembly GCA_038442645.1). Lineage (NCBI taxonomy): Eukaryota > Viridiplantae > Streptophyta > Magnoliopsida > Asparagales > Asparagaceae > Agave > Agave tequilana. Next base: position 399,960 of record JAVJIF010030072.1, on the reverse strand, counting down.
CATGGTATATGTATGATTAATCCAAATCTAACAATATGCATACATATCCCAAACATAAAAGAGTCTATTAATAATATTTGCATGAAGGCAAGAGACTCACGGGTATACATGTATATTTATTAGATTTGAATACAAAATACATATACATGAAGTAAAACATGAAAATTGGCAAAACAAGTATAAATGAAAGAATCATCAAAACTAGCTTATACATGTGCATATAGTGGGTACAAATGAGCATGAAGTGCAAACATAGATGAATCAAATGTTGCTCACTATTTGTACATGTATAAATACAAGTTTTAATAGAATCTACATCTAAACAAGTTATATACCTCATGAAGCACAAAACAAATAAAACATGAACATGCTATATGATATCATAAATGAATAAGCATGTAAATAAAATAGGAGTTTTAGAAATAATTACCAAACTAGGGAACTATGCTCCAAATCTCCAAAACATGGTGGTTGTCCCACCAAACCTCCTTGATAGGGATGCATCAAAAGTAAGTCCATCATGTCCATGTGCATCCACCATCAAGGCACCAACCTTCTCACGTTTTGTGAGAGCCCTCACCTACATCAAAAACACACGGTGGGGGTTTTGGTACCCATTTTCTTTTGGGTCCTTGAGGGTTAGTTTTGTAAGGAACCCAAACATTTTTATTATTAGCAAAATTTAAAGAGTTAATCTTATCATAACAAAACTTTGCTAAATGGCCTTTGCGGCCACAATGTGTACACTTGTACACCTTAGGATGCTTATGTGTGTGAGTGTGATCATGACGTGTAACATAAGCATATGCATGAAATGGATGATGTGCATGAATGTGTGGAACTTGTTTCTTTTGAAACAAAGATTCCAACCTCTTATGATTGAATGCACATGAGCTCAAAGTGGAGCTCAAACAACTAATCCTATTTTTCAAAATATTAATCTCACTATCATTAATGGTGGCATGTAAAGCATGGTGAGATTGTGAAACAATTTTCTTTTTCTTTTTAGAAAAACTTTCTTTTTCACAAATTTTTCTTTTTAAACAAGAGTTTTCTTGAAAAATAACTTCTTTTTGTTTTCCACCAAAATAATTTATTTTTCAAACTAGTGTTTCCTTCACACAAAACATTCAATTTGGACATCAAGAAAACATTCTCATTTTTCAAACATTCATTTTCTTTTTCTAAACATGCAATTTTATTTTGAAAGAATCATTTTCCCTATGCATGCAATCAAATTTCTTTTTCAAATTTTTATTATTTTCTTAATCATGTCATATTTCTCAAGCAATAGTTGACAAAAAGATGTGAGCTCATCATATGACATGTTATCATCTTCTACCTCGGATTCGGTAGTTACCTCAAGGGGGTTATCCCCTTGGACCATATAGCACTTGTTGGAGACGTCACTTCCAACATCCGAATCGCTCCCGGCATAATATAGATCTTTTTCGCCAAGGGAGATGAGGGTGTTCCATGCTACAAAAGCCGAATCAATGTTAGAAACCCTAGATAAATAATCATCATTTAGGGTTGATTTTATAGCATGAAGGGCTTTTGCATTAGCCTCAAAATTATTGCCATTTAAACAATATGAATTTTTAGTGATGGCAAGATAAACATGAATGCCTAGGGCCTTGAGGTACAAAGACATCTTAACCTTCCAAATTTGGATGTTAAGAATGTCAAACATGGGTGGTGACATGAAATCCATGGTGTGTGTACAAAAAATAGTGATTAGCCTAAAAATGAGGATCTTTAACTCTAGGTTGTACGACCCAAATTCAGAGCACTTGGCTCTGATACCAATTGTAGAATCACCTAGAGGGGGGGTGAATAGGTGATGGCTAATCTAATGGTCACTTAATGCCAAATAATGCGGAATTAAAACTATTATGACCTAAACTAAAACTCTTAAACTAAACACCACGTATAACACAAGAGTGTAGCCGAATTCCCCGTGAAGGGCTCTGGACTAACTCCTCTAGATTCCCCTAGATAAGGGTTGAGGTGCCGCGTTGGCTCTCTTGGTTAAATACAAGTGTTAGCAAACAATCTAAGCATATACAATATAAGCACACAATATATCAAGCATATAAAGATGAGCACAATAAAAGTATGCAAGATATAAACAAGAGACAAAGAGAGAGAGAGAGTGAGCAATCGCAAACACAAGGGATTTGTTTCGAGGTTCGAGCACCCTTGCTCTACATCCCCGCCTTCGACACACGAAGGATTTCCACTATAAACGATCCCACCGGATCACTCGGTGCCGCAACACCTACAACTCTCGGACTCCCTAGTCCGTACACACCGCAAGCTCTCTAGCTCGCCGAGGCCGCACCTCAAACACGGAGTTCACACACGAACTCGAAACAACCGCGAACGCACTCATCCGCCTCCTCAAGAAACAAGAAAAGATCTCTTGGTGATCTAAACACTTTGATCACCAATAAAAACTCTCACAACAAAACCCTATAGGTAGATATAGCAATGGATGGCTCAAGTGTTGTGTGAGAAAACAAGGATTGAATTTGTGGAAGAAAACTCAAGAAATCTCTTTTAAACACTCTTGATAAACTCCCCTTTTGATTGGAAATATTTGCTCTCAATTTTGTGGAGAAAACCTCTTAAAAGAATAGGAAAAACTGGCACAAAAACTCTCCCAAAATCTTAATCAAAACAGCCCCAAATGCCCCAATTTATAGGGCTGGAAAAACTAACCGTTGGAGGCCTAACAGAACTGTCGGTCGACCGTCCGGTCGATCGGCCAACGGTCATATTTCAGACCGTTAAGCCATCGGTCGACCGGTCGGTCGACCGAGACCAGGATACAGAGAGCAAGTCTCTCTGTCCGGTCGACCGGTCGGTCGACCGGGGCCTTTCCAGAGAGCAGAGCTCTCTGGACGGTTGACCGGGTCGGTCGACCGGCCCTCCTGCCAGAACTGGCGTGCACGTCTGTGCACGTCGGTCGACCGCTCGGTCGACCGGCTGAAACCAGGACAGAACTGTTAAGGGATTTAAAACTAGGTCTTTTTGGCTCAATTAAAATCCCATAAATTCATAGAAAATCTACAAAAATAGTTTTATCAATATACTTTGATAAACAAACATGCTTGCACAAAATTAAGGCATGTTACAAATGATTTAGACTATTTTTGTAATATGGAAAAATTGGCTCAAATGAAAACAGTATTTTCCAAAATTGGTTTTCTAAAACTTATCTTTTCCAAAACTTCTCCAAATACAAAAACAAGATATTTAAACAACTTTGAAAGCATAGAGTGTATGGATATGATCCACTACACAAACATGGTGAAATATCTATGTTTTTTACTTTAAGCTCTAAAATTTGTTTTGGTTAAAAACATGTAAACTTTGAATACCAAAAACCAAACATGTATTTTTCTAAAAGAAAATTCTTTTCTAAAAACAAACTGAACAAGAGTGTGTGTGTATATGATATACTTGAGCAATCCACCAACTATTCTATCCTTTACATTTTATCTAAAAATAAATCTTCTTAAAACAATACCTAGACTCAAGTCTTCATCTTCTTGAAGTCTTCACTTGAAGCCTTCTTATCTTCTTGACTTGGTCCAAACACGATCCAATGGCTCTTGGATCAAACCGTGCTAGCTCCAAAACTTGACTTCAAATTCTTTGTTGAAGCTATGCACCTACTAAGATCTTGATCATAAATCTGTCACTAATTAAACACAAGATCATTAGTACTATAACTACATGAGTTTATCATCATCAAAACTAGAGTGATAGGCCTTCGGGCCAACAATTCTGGCCCTTTTCAGCTGCCAACGGGCAGATTTTCTTAGGGGTTATAAATACCCCATTCGAGAGCTGTTTTTAAATAAGTTTTTAAGAGAGAGAAATTTACATACTTAAAGAGTTTTTTCAGCAAAAGTTTTTGGGTTCAAAATTCTTATTCTTTATTTGTTTTTAAAGTGTTGGAAATTCAAAGAAAATATAGTCTTTTGGGAATTGATTTTTGGTCTAAAAATTCTATATTTATTTGGAGTTTTCCCCAAGCATTTTTCTTTGTTCCAAACACTTTGTTTTCTCACACTTGAGCTTATCATTTCTATCCTATCTATAGGATCTTTGTTTAGTGAGAAAAGATTGGGTTTGTGGTCTTTGTGATCACCTTGAGTTGTAAACCTCTTTTCCTTATTGTTGAATCCCTCTTGTGTAGAGGTGAGTGTGGAGGTTGGTTGGAATCCCTCTAAGTGTAGAGGAGATTGTGGTTGTTAGCTAAGTGCCTATTGAAATCACCTAGTGGGGGGGTGAATAGGTGATATAGCTAATCTATAAAATTAAATGCGCTAAATGCGGAAGCTTAAAACTAATTTGCAACACACTTAATACAACCAACAAGTGTAGCCGAATTCCCCGTGAAGGGCTCTGGACTAACTCCTCTTGATTCCCCTAGATAAGGGTTGAGGTGCTATATGAAGCTCTTGTGGTTAAGTACAAGTGAGGCACACACACAAGCAAGCCAAGCATATAAGGATGATCAATATGAAATAATGCAAGGCAACACAAGCAATATGAATGATATGAAATGAATAATGATGCTTTGCACAAATAAAGAGAGAGTTAGAGAGACAATGGATCAAACGCAAACACAAAGATATGTTTCGAGGTTCGAGCCCCTAGCTCTACGTCCCCGCCTTCACCGAGAAGGATTTCTAATCCACTATACTCCCACCGAGGGAACCTCCACCGAGGAGGATTTGTTACAACACAAGGAGTACCGAACTCCTCTCTCAAACACCGCCTCACAACCGAGGGGTAGGCCCGTAGCCAAACAACAACCAACACCTCTACCGAAGAGGGTTACAACCAATCTCCAATTCCACCTCACCAAGAAGAAGCAAACAACAATCTCCACCTCTACCAAGGAGGGAGCAAACACCAACCCAATACAACAACCTCAACCTCTACCAAAGAGGGAGCAACACAAGAAATCAAGGTTTTACAACAAGTGGTATGTCTCAACCACAAACCTCTTTCCTTTTTCTACTAAACAAGATCCTAATAGAATAGGATAGAAGATAACCACAAGTGTGAAAAAAATAAAGTGTTTTGATCAAAGAAAATCTCTTGGGAAAATACCAAATTGATATAGAAATTAAGAACAAGAAACTAATTCCCAAAAACCTATTTTCTTTGAAAATGACAAAACACTTTAAAACAAATAAGATGGATCTTTTTGCTCTTTAAACTCTTTTGAAAACTTGTTTAAAACAATAGAGAAAGTCTGAAAATTGTCTCTAAAAACCTTAGCCAAAATCCCAAAGAAATGGGGTTTATATAGGCCAAACAGAAAACTAGCCGTTAGGCTGATCTGGCAGCCTAACAGGCTGGCGGTCGACCGGCCGGTCGACCGCCAACGGTCATAAATATGACCGTTGGAGCTTCCCGGTCGACCGCCCAGATACAGAGAGCAAAGCTCTCTGGTCCGGTCGACCGACCGGTCGACCGGCCCATGTGTCTGCCAGACGTGCACAAGGCTGTGCACGTCGGTCGACCGCTGGGTCGACCGGCCCTTGGTTCGGTCGACCGTGCGGTCGGCCGACCTGGCCTGTCAGCCACTGTTCTGGGTCAGAAACTGGGGTTAAAATTATTTTAATAAATCTTGTAAAATATATAAAAATCCCCAAAAATAGTTTTATCATTTTGCATTGATATAAAAACATATGATAAAAATTTCAACTCAAATATCAAGCATATGAAACTATTTTTGTGTTATATCATTTTATCAAAAATCAAAACATGTATTTTATCAAACTTAGATTTTTCAATACATGAATAGGAAAGTCAAAATAAGTTTGTTTAAAAGTTAAGCATGCATGTATAGAATGAAACTACAATACATAAACCAATTAAACTTGTTTGATCAATCTATTCATGAAAACAATTATCGGTTTAAACTAAAAACCGAAAAACCATAAAACGTGTGTGTTGTGCACTTGAGCATATCAACTATACTAAGCTTTACAAATGGATCTAAAACACACTAAACTAAACTAGGATACCTAAGTCTTCTTGATGATCTTCATCTTCAAGTCGACTCGATCCCAAACCGTGATCCACCGAGTGCAAATGTATGATCTTGATGCTCGGGCACTGGAATCACCATATGAAAGCTTCCAAACTCCTCTTTTTGAAGCAATCACCAACTAATATCTTGATCAATGATCTGTAACTAAAATCACAAGAATATTAGTAAACATAACTACATGAGTTAATCATCATCAAAACTAGAGAGGAAGGCCTCCGGCCAACAATCTCCCCCTTTTTGATGATGACAAAACTCATGGAGTTATATATGCATGGATTAAAGTTAAGCTTCAAAGAAGCTCCCCCTTAACTCATGCATAAACAAATAAACATAAATATGCAATGAATTATGAAACAGGAAACATGCATAGATATGCATAAACAATAAAAAGGCTCTAGATACCAATGAAATTTTCAAAAACAAATAAACATGCTCTAGATACCAATTAAACTTAATATATGCAAAACATAAATATGCATATAAACTCAAAATCTTTCTCCCCCTTTTTGTCAATCATCAATAAAGGGGTAAAAACCAAAAACAAATCAATAAATTTTTCTCCCCTTTTGTCTAAAACAAAAAAATATCAATATAGGGGTGACAATCAATTAAGATATCAATTGAAAATATGTCAAAGTAGCATCTTGATACCAATTGAAAGTAAACATAGATCAATAAATGGTATATGCTATATACATTCATGAAGAGGAAGATGTGAAGCTTCCCTACATAGATACATTACATGAAGGAGGGATGACAAGCCCTAATTCACATAACGTACACTATGCAATGCATAAGAGGAGATGTGAAGCTCCCCTACACACGTGTACCACATAAAGAAGAGATGTCAAGCTCCTCAATACAAGATACACTCAACATGAATCTATATGTAGAAGAGATGTTAAGCTCTCCTTGCATATAGGCAATACAAATCAAAACTTTTGCATTTAATTTTTTTAAACAAAATTTTGAGATACCAAATTAACACATTCAAATAAACATCTGATATCAAAAAAAGAGTATTTTTCTTTTAAGCATATAAACAATTTTGATTGTGATATCATATGCTTAAAATAAACATCAAATTTCCAATCATAAAGTGTGGGAGTGGAAACAAAATACTAATTGAAATACAAAATCAAATTTTCTCCCCTTTTATGAAATACCAACTAAAATAATGCGTAGGCTCGAAATAAGATACCAATTGAAAATTGAATCAATTGAAACAAAGTTAAAACTCGAGCTTTAGCATAAACAAAATTTTGTGCTTAAAGATATAGGGATATAATAAGCACAAATAAAAACATATATATGTATGAAAAGATTAATACCAATCGAAATTGATACTATTTGAATTGAAAAACATACATACATACAAACATATATGAGTATACAAGAAAGGTCAAAATGATACCAATTGAAAGAATCCAATGATACCAATTGAAACAACAATAATATTTAATGTATAACTCATATAACCTATCCTCCCAATCATGTTTAAGTTTAAAATGATTTTCAATATAAGGCATACATGAGCATGATCGCCCATCCATCCGCCCTTAGAAGGTAGGGGTTTTCAAAAATAGATTTGAAAATATAGTATGTTTGAAAAACTCTACCACATGAAGAATATCGCAACTAGTTATATGAAAAATTTGTAAACTAGTACGAAATCCTTCAAGTAAGGAATAAAACAAAATTATTTTTCATAAAAACATGAAATTCACATGATAATCAACACTCATAATCAATTAAGCATAAATATGACTCATGAAAACAGAACATGAGTAAACAATAAATGTGAGTGTACAAATACAATGTGAAGATCATAATCATGAAACATGGACAATAAGCTCAATATTCCTTGAAACATGAAAATCATCAAAACTTATTTAATCTTCAAGGTATATGTATGTCATATACAAACTAAAATATACATACATATCCAAACACAATGAGTCCACAAAGATATATGCATGAAGGCACGTGGCTCAAAGGATGTATATGTATAAACAATAGTTTGGATAAAATAGACATATACATGAAGTTAAACATATAAACACAAAAACATGAAACAAATCCAAAAATGGGAATACAAGTTTAAAATGCATGAATCATCAAAACTAGACTATACTAGCACATCTAATGGGTACAAATAAGCAATCAAGCACAAACATATATAGATTTATTTGTGGCCCACTATATGTACAAATATATACCTAGTCTTAATGAAAACTAACATTTAAACATATATTCAAAGCATGAAGCATAAAACAAGACAAAAATCATCATGATAAACAAAAACATGATTATTATGTAAATTCACATGTTATTAGATTCATGATGTACATGATAGCTAAACAAGGTGAGAACACTAAATATGGGTCCATATAAGCATGGGTGTCTCAAATATTATACATGTAAGTCATAAGTCTAATAAACATGGCATTAACACAATAATCTATAAACATCCAAAACATGCTATAAACAATGGAATGAAAAGCATGTAAACAATAATTAGGAGCTAGAGATCGTTACCAAAACCTAGAAGGCAACTCTCCAAGTCTCTAAAACATGGTGGTCCTCTCCACCAAACATCCCTTGAAAGTGATGCATCCAAATAGTTTCCTTTAAGCACGGAACGCATCCACTCCAAGGTACCGCTACTCTCACGTCATGTGAGAGCCCACACCTACATCAAACATAAGAGGAGTGGTCTTTGGTACCCATAACTTATTGGGTCCATGGGGGTTAGTACCTTCTCTAACCCAAACAAAATTATTTGCTAAATTTGAAACATGCATTCTATCATAACAAAATTTAGCAAGGTGGCCCTTACGTCCACAATGTGTACAAGTGTACACATGAGCATACATGTGATGAGTGTGTCCGTGAGGAGCATGTGTATGCCGTGGAGGGTGTGCATGAAAAGATGGAACTTGTTTCTTTCGAAACAAAGTTTCCAAACGTGTATGGCTCTTGGCACATTGGCTCAAAGTGGAGCCCAAACAAACTACCTTCTTCTTAAGCATGGATATATCATTATCAATCAAAGTAAGAAGTGTGGCATGCAATAGTTGAAGTGTGTGATACTACCTTAGCATGACAAACATGAGAAACAATATCATTTTTCAAAGATTTGTTTTTGTTTAAACAAATTTCTAACTCTTTTGAAATAAAATCAATTTCTCTTTTTAGAGAATCATTATTTTTTACGACAAAATCAATTTTTGAAGTTAAAACTTTATTTTTCTTCAAAACATTTTCACAATCATTATTGTTTTTCAAAGACTCATTTTCTTTAAGTGCAAGATCAAGTTGAGATTTTAATGAATCCCTTTCATTAGAAATCTCCACCTTTTCTTGCAAAACAATGTCAAGTCTAGAATGCAAATTTTATTTTCATTTTCAAGGCCTAGACTTTTCTTTTTCAAAATTTTATATTTTTCAAACAATTTTTCACAAACAATAGTCAACTCTCCATTCAAAGCATTGACATCCATATAATCATGATCATCAAATGAAGAGCTAGCACTATCTAGTTGAGTATCTGAATGTACCTCAAGGGAGTCATTCCCTTGGACCATTAAGCATTGAGAGTCGGATTCTCCACTAGATTCCTCCGGTTGATTTGGCAATTGAAGCTTGGAGGTGGTGGTGGTTGTCAACATATTCCACACTGCAAATGCGGAATCAAAGTTAGAAGAAAGCATAAGATATTCTTTAGATAGCGTGCTTCTAATGGCCTCTAGGGCTTGTGCATTGGCCCCTATATGCTTGCTATCACTAAGGTAGGATTCCTTGGTAATGGCAAGGTGAACCTTATATCCTAGGGTTTGTAAATAGATGGACATCTTAGTCTTCCAAACAACAGTGTGGAAGGGTCAAACATAGGTGGGGTCATGAAGGCCATGGGTCCAAACTATATGTGGCAAACAAGCAAATACAAATGAAGATTAGCAAATAAAGGATCTCACTCCTAGGTGGTTAAACCTAAATATCAGGAGCGTAGGCTCTGATACAATTGAAATCACCTAGAGGGGGGGTGAATAGGTGATATAGCTAATCTATAAAACTAAATGCGCTAAATGTGGAAGCTTAAATCTAATTTGCAACACACTTAATACAACCAACAAGTGTAGCCGAATCCCGTGAAGGGCTCTGGACTAACTCCTCTTGATTCCCCTAGATAAGGGTTGAGGTGCTATATGAAGCTCTGTGGTTAAGTACAAGTGAGGCACACACACAAGCAAGCCAAGCATATAAGGATGATCAATATGAAATAATGCAAGGCAACACAAGCAATATGAATGATATGAAATGAATAATGATGCTTTGCACAAATAAAGAGAGAGAGTTAGAGAGACAATGGATCAAACGCAAACACAAAGATATGTTTCGAGGTTCGAGCCCCTAGCTCTACGTCCCCGCCTTCACCGAGAAGGATTTCTAATCCACTATACTCCCACCGAGGGAACCTCCACCGAGGAGGATTGTTACAATACAAGGAGTACCGAACTCCTCTCTCAAACACCGCCTCACAACGGAGGGGTAGGCCCGTAGCCAAACAACAACTAACACCTCTACCGAAGAGGGTTACAACCAATCTCCAACTCCACCTCACAAGAGGGAGCAAACAACAATCTCCACCTCTACCAAGGAGGGAGCAAACACCAACCCAATACAACAACCTCAACCTCTACCAAAGAGGAAGCAACACAAGAAATCAAGTGTTTACAACAAGTGGTATGTCTCAACCACAAACCTCTTTCCTTTTTCCACTAAACAAGATTCTAATAGAATAGGATAGAAGATAAGCTCAAGTGTGAAAAAAACAAAGTGTTTTGATCAAAGAAAATCTCTGGGAAAATACCAAATTGATATAGAAATTAAGAACAAGAAACTAATTCCCAAAAACCTATTTTCTTTGAAAATGACAAAACACTTTAAAACAAATAAGATGGATCTTTTTGCTCTTTAAACTCTTTTGAAAACTTGTTTAAAACAATAGAGAAAGTCTGGAAATTTTGTCTCTAAAAACCTTAGCTAAAATCCCAAAGAAATGGGGTTTATATAGGCCAAACAGAAAACTAGCCGTTAGGCTGATCTGGCAGCCTGACCGGCCGGCGGTCGACCGCCAACGGTCAAAATATGACCGTTGGAGCTTCCCGGTCGACCGCCCGGTCGACCGCCCAGATACAGAGAGCAAAGCTCTCTGGTCCGATCGACCGACCGGTCGACCGGCCCATGTGTCTGCCAGACGTGCACAAGGCTGTGCACGTCGGTCAACCGCTGGGTCGACCGGCCCTTGGTTCGGTCAAACCGTGCGGTCCGCCGACCTGGCCTGTCAGCCACTGTTCTGGGTCAGAAACTGGGGTTAAAAATATTTTAATAAATCTTGTAAAATATATAAAAATCCCCAAAAATAGTTTATCATTTTGCATTGATATAAAAACATATGATAAAAATTTCAACTCAAATATCAAGCATATGAAACTATTTTTGTGTTATATCATTTTATCAAAAATCAAAACATGTATTTTATCAAACTTGGATTTTCAATACATGAATAGGAAAGTCAAAATAAGTTTGTTTAAAAGTTAAGCATGCATGTATAGAATGAAACTACTATATATAAACCAATTAAACTTGTTTTGATCAATCTATTCATGAAAACAAATATCGGTTTTAAACTAAAACCGAAAAATCATAAAACAGTGTGTTGTGCACTTGAGCATATCAACTATACTAAGCTTTACAAATGGATCTAAAACATACTAAACTAAACTAGGATACCTAAGTCTTCTTGATGATCTTCATCTTCAAGTTGACTCGATCCCAAACCGTGATCCACCGAGTGCAAATGTATGATCTTGATGCTCGGGCACAGGAATCACCATGTGAAAGCTTCCAAACTCCTCTTTTTGAAGCAATCACAACTAATATCTTGATCAATGATCTGTAACTAAAATCACAAGAATATTAGTAAAAATTGTTGGAACTTATTTTGATGAAGACTTGAAGACTTATGTGACGCAATACATTTGGAGCTCTAACACATGAAGAAATCAAGAGTTCTACATGATCAAGATGCCCCAAGAGGAGTTGATATGTTGTGGTTTGTAAAGATGAAGTAGCATGTAAAAGCCTTAACACAAACGCACATTTCAGTATCCTGTTAGTCGACTTGAAGTCCACTATAGTCGACTAAACCCATGTGTAGTCGACTAACCCAAAAGCCCAAGTCGACTAATTCTTGTGTCATATCAGACCCAACTCTCTGTTTGTGTATTAGTCGACCGACAGTCAACTATAGTCGACTAATACATTTTCTAGTCGACTAACACTTGTCCCCAAGTCGACTAATAACTGGTCTAGTCGACTAACAGTTAGTTGCAGTCGACTTGAATCAGTTAAACAGAAAACTATCTATCCAACGTCCACTGATCTAGTGACTAACAGATAAACCAAGTCGACTAATAGAAGGAAAATTGCCTAGTCTAGTCGACTAACTCTATGGAAAGTCGACTATAGGCAGTTTCTGACTGTTGGACAGTTTTCGTTATCTGATCTTTTGTGCAACGAATTCCAACGTTTCTTTGTTTGAATTGTACTTATAACTACCCTAACTAACCCTAGTCTTTAGCTATATATAAGGTAGTTAGTCCAAAGGCCAAAGGTTAAGAATTCTAAGAGATTTTCTCAGTTTCCAAAGCCAAAAATCTGCAAACCTGAAAACTGTTTTCTAACTTCTGTTCTTCACCAAATTCAATTCCTTTGTGAAGTTCTATGAAGTATCTCCTATACTAGACCTTGTCCACGTTCATACACAGTATCAAGGCTTATAGGAAAGTTGTAATACTCAAAGACAATCATTGTACACGGGTAGCTTCTTGGTGTAGAGGCAGTTGTACAAGGTGACCATTGTAGACGGGTGGCTTCTTGGCGTTGAGGCAGTTGTACAAGGTGAAAGTATTCTCTTGGTGGAAGAGAAGGTGTTCTCTTGGTGAAGAGAAGGTGTACACATTTGGCGAAGGGGATTTGTCAAGTGGTGTGCATGTTGTGATTTTGGGTGTACAAAATCAAGTTAAAGGAAAATCTCAAGCGGGTGGCTTGGAGACTGGATGTAGGTTACAAGGACCGAACCAGGATAAATCTCTCTTGTTTGCGTTTGCATTTTCTGAGATTTGATTTCCTTTATTTGCAAGTTTGTTTATTTACTTAACGATTAATCCTTCTTGTTTAGTTTTGTGTTGACTTGTGTATTTTAGATCTATTGTTGCCAACAGAGATAGTTCCGCATTTATCATCATCTCTCGGGGACCAACAATTGGTATCAGAGCAAGATCCTACATTTGGTATCAGAGCCCTGCATACCTAGTCAACAACAACAAGGATGGCAACGGAGTTTTTCATCATCCCAATTCAAAGAAGGACATTCTACACAACGTCCACCGCTATTTGACGGAACCAACTACAACTATTGGAAGTGTAGAATGAAGATCTACTTGCAATCGCTCAACTACGACCTTTGGAACATCGTAGAAGTAACGTACACCAAGCCCACAACCCACTACAACGCTTGGAGTGAAGATCAAAAGAAGAACGCGAACCTTGACGCCAAAGCAATGAATGCCTTGTTCTGTGCTCTAACCAAAGAAGAGTTCAACCGTGTTTCAACAGCGACTTCTGCACATCAAATATGGCATACTCTTCAGGTAACACACGAAGGCACAATAAAGTTAAGGAGTCTAAAATATCTGTTCTTGTCCACAGGTTTAAATATTCAAAATGGAGGAGAATGAAACCATATCCGAGATGGTTACAAGATTCACCGACATTACCAATACATTAGCATCCCTTAGAAAGGACTACACCCAAGTCGAAAGAGTTCGAAAGATCCTTCATGCACTCACACCAGAATGGGAGAAGAAGACAACCGCCATTGAAGAGGTGAATGATCTCTCAACTATGACATTAGAAAACCTAATCGGTAATCTAATGGCATATGAAGTGCAGTTAGAAGAAAGAAAGAAGGACGAGAGACAACACCGCTCAAAGAAGAAAGAACTCGCCTTCCATGCATCCTCCGACACGGACGATTCCGATGACGATGAAGAGGAGATGGCTATGATTTCAAAGAAATTCAGGCGATTCCTAAAGTAAGGTAAATTCAAATGTTTTAATTGTAACAAACCAGGTCATATGAAGATGGACTGTCCCTTGCTCAAAAAGAAGGATAAGTACAAAAGCAAGAAGTTCAGAAAGAAGAAGAACTACGAAGCATCTTCAGAATACAGTGATTCCTCATCTTCTGATGAAGAAGAATCCACTGAACGTGTTAACCTATGTTACATGGCCATAGAAGATGAAGAGGTATCATTTTCTGAACTATCTGATGCATTCCATGAATTATTTGTTGATCTGAAAAATGAAAAACTGAAAACAAAGTTTTGTTAAAAGAAAATGAAAAACTTTTACAGGAAAATTCATGTTATGCATCTGAAAAAGTATCTTCTATAAATTCTCAACAAGATGAATATAAAAAAGTCATATCATCTTTGAAAAATGAAAATGAGAAGTTATAAAAGAGAATGTTTTTCTGAAAAAGGAAACTAAGTCTTTGAATGATAGGATTTCTATATTGGATAAAGACATGTTAGTTTTCAAAAAGAAATATGAAGATCTTTTGCAAAATGTGACTAAGTTTAATCAAGGAAAAGAAAAATTAAATGATTTATTATCTTTTCAGAAGTTGTCACATGATAATCATGGTATTGGATTTGTTGCAAAATCTTCATGTTATAGTAATCCATATAGTTACTTTGTAAAAAGAAAGCCTAAGAAAAATAAGTTTATATAGATTCCTAAGAACTTAAATTTTCATGATAAAATACATATATTGCTTCATACATGCATGATATATGTGATTCTTGCAACTATGTGTATATTAACAGGTGGAAACCAAATTCTAAATGGATTTGGAGTCCTAAAGGTTAAAATGATCTTTTATGTTTGGTACCATCTAACGTCTATCTTGCAGGTACCATATAAAAGTTGATATATATATATATTTACTAATATATTTGTTGCAGGGGGAGAACAAAGTCTTTTCATATTTGTTATAACCCAATTTCTGCAGGGGGAGAAAAATATAACATATTTTCTACAGGGGGAGCACTTGTGCACACATAAAGCGTCATCATCAAAAAGGGGGAGAATGTTGGAACTTATTTTGATGAAGCTTTGAAGACTTATGTGACGCAATACATTTGGAGCTCTAACACATGAAGAAATCAAGAGTTCTACATGATCAAGATGCCCAAGGAGAGTTGATATGTTGTGTTTGTAAAGATGAAGTAGCATGTAAAAAGCCTTGACACAAACGCACATTTCAGTATCCTGTTAGTCGACTTGAAGTCCACTATAGTCGACTAAACCCATGTGTAGTCGACTAACCCAAAAGCCCAAGTCAACTAATTCCTGTGTCATATCAGACCCAACTCTCTGTTTGTGTATTAGTCGACCGACAGTCAACTATAGTCGACTAATACATTTTCTAGTCGACTAACACTTGTCCCCAAGTCGACTAATAACTGGTCTAGTCGACTAACAGTTAGTTGCAGTCGACTTGAATCAGTTAAATAGAAAACTGTCTATCCAACGTCCACTGATCTAGTCGACTAACAGATAAACCAAGTCGACTAATAGAAGGAAAATTGCCTAGTCTAGTCGACTAACTCTATGGGAAAGTCGACTATAGGCAGTTTCTGACTGTTGGACAGTTTTCGTTATCTGGTCTTTTGTGCAACGAATTCCAACGTTTCTTTTGTTTAAATTGCACTTATAACTACCCTAACTAACCCTAGTCTTCAGCTATATATATGGTAGTTAGTCCAAAGGCCAAAGGTTAAGAATTCTAAGAGATTTTCTCAGTTTTCCAAAAGCCAAAAATCTGCAAACCTGAAACTATTTTCTAACTTCTGTTCTTCACCAAATTCAATTCCTTTGTGAAGTTCTATGAAGTAGCTCCTATACTAGACCTTGTCCATGTTCATACACAGTACCAAGGCTTATAGGAAAGTTGTAATACTCAAAGACAATCATTGTACACGGGTAGCTTCTTGGTGTAGAGGCAGTTGTACAAGGTGACCATTGTACACGGGTGGCTTCTTGGCATAGAGGCAGTTGTACAAGGTGAAAGTATTCTCTTGGTGGAAGAGAAGGTGTTCTCTTGTGGAAGAGAAGGTGTACACATTTGGTGAAGGGGATTTGTCAAGTGGTGTGCATGTTGTGATTTTGGGTGTACAAAATCAAGTTAAAGGAAAATCTCAAGCGGGTGGCTTGGGGACTGGATGTAGGTCACAAGGACCGAACCAGTATAAATCTCTCTTGTTTGCGTTTGCATTTTTCTGAGATTTGATTTCCTTTATTTGCAAGTTTGTTTATTTACTTAACGATTAATCCTTCTTGTTTAGTTTTGTGTTGACTTGTGTATTTTAGATCTATTGTTGCCAACAGAGATAGTTCTGCATTTGTCATTATCTCGGGGACAACAAACATAACTACATGAGTTAATCATCATCAAAACTAGAGAGGAAGGCCTCCGGGCCAACACCTATCCCTCTATTGTGAGGTTGATATTGTGATGGCTTTGTGCCTAGCCTCTAAGTGTAGAGGTTGTGTTGTATTTGAGAGAGGAGTTGTGTACTCCCGGTTATTGTATTGCCCAAAATCCTCAATGGAGGTTCCCTGTGTGGGAAGTCCTGTGTGGACGAGTTAGTGAAAATCCTTCTGTGTGAAGGCGAGGACGTAGAGCTGTGTGCTCGAACCTTAAAACATATCTTGGTGTTTACGATTGATCCACTCTCTCTAACTCTCTCTCTTACATTGTGCATTGATTCATATTGTCATATCATATACATGCTTGTGTTGTTTGTTTGTGTGCCGCACTTGTGTTTAACTAAGAGAGCTTCATATAGCACCTCAACTCTTATTCAGAGGAATTCAGAGGAGTTAGTCCAGAGCCCTTCACCGGGAATTCAGCTACACTCGTTGGTTACACTAAGTGTGTTGCATTAAGTTTTTAATTTCCGCATTATTGTTCATAGATTAGCCGTACACCTATTCACCCCCAGGTATACTTTCATACTACTATATTGTGATGCCCTTTAGATTAAAGAACGCAGGAGCAACTTATCTGCGTGCAATGTGTACAATTTTCCGTGACCATCTCCGAAAGAGGTAGAATGTTATGTCGACGACATTGCAGTCAAAAGTCGTGATAAGAATGATCTTCTTCGTGACTTGAGAACAATGTTCAATATAATGCATACTGATCAACTTAAAATGAATCCGACAAAATCCTTCTTGGGGGTTTCGAGTGGCAAGTTCCTGGGAATCATTGTTACATCAAAAGGAATTTATCTCGACCCAGACAAAGTCAAAGCCATTCAGAGCATGCATCCACCTAAGAATCTCAAAGAACTTAGGGGCTTACAAGGTAGACTGGCTTATATCAGAAGGTTCATCGCAAATCTCTCAGGCCGCTGTCAACTGTTCACCCGACTGATGAAAAAGGGTGTCTCTTTTGTATGGGATCAATCCTGTCAAGAAGCTTACGAGGATGTCAAAAGATACCTCACTAAACCTCCGGTCTTAGTGGCTCTCATATCATGAAAACCATTCCTGCTTTATGTGAAAGTTATGAACTATTCTCTCGGTGCTCTGCTTGCTTAAAAGGACGATGATGGTCACGAACAGGCCATTTATTATCTGAGTAGGACTCTGATAGGGGCTGAATCTCGCTATAACCTTATTGAGAATGAATGTTTAGCTCTTGTCTTCGCTATTCAAAAGGCGCGGCATTACTTGGTTGGCCGAACCATACATGTCAATTTTAGAGTGAATTCTTTGCGTCTCCTCATGATAAAACTAGGACCATTAAATTCAAGATTAGCTAAGTGGGCCCTCCTTTTGTCTCAGTACGACATGCTTTTTGTCCCTCAGAAGGCAGTGAAAGGCTAGGCGCTTGCAGATTTTCTGGCTGCTCATCCAGTTCCGGAAAGCTCAAAACTTCATGAAGATATTTCAGATGAGGTTTCGAATCTAATATAATTTCAGAGGATGAAGTATGGCAAATATTCTTCGATGGAGCATCAAGAATAGGCCTTAAAGGCAAGATCATTGCTGGTGTGGAGGTTGTATTTATCTCACCACAGAATATGTCCTTCCTAGGTCATTTTCATTGACGGAACCATATTCCGATAATGTGGCAGAATATAATGCTCTACTCATTGGCTTTCAGCTCGCCCATGAAATGGCGGTACGCTAACTTGAATCTTATGGTGATTCAAAACTGATCATTAATCAGGTTAAAGGAGAATATGAGGTCCGTCACGGAGATTTGGTACCTTATTATCATGCCAGTTATCAAAATGGCTAATTCATTTGATGACTTTTACATCAGTCATATGTCCCGATCCCAAAATACTAAGGCCGACGCTCTGGCGGCACAAGCAGCTATGTTGGCCTTACCATTCAACACAACGTATCATCTTACAGTGGCTATTCGACACCTTGTTTTTCCTAAACATGTATTGAAAACCGAGGAGGTCCATATCATCTTGACGGATTTTGAACCGAGAGATTGGCGATTTCCCCTCATCGACTATGTTTTACATGATATATTGCCAGATGACCCTAAAGAAGCGGCATCTATCAGGCGAAGGTCTCTCCGTTTCTACTATGATCCAATAGTAAAGACACTCTACCGTCGCTCATATGACGGTACCTCCTCCGTTGCCTTTCTAATTCAAAGGCACAAGAAGCACTTAAAGAAGTGCACGATGGCATATGCGGAGCTCATCAGCCAGGTCTAAAGCTCAATGATCGATTGCACAGGCTTGGATATTATTGGCCAAACCATGATAGCCGATGCCATCAAATATGCACGAAGGTGTAAAGCCTGCCAAATCCATGCGGACTTTATACATCAGCCTCTAGAGTTGCTCCATCCAACTGTTGCTTCATGGCCATTTGAAGCGTGGGGAATCGATGTCATAGGGTCGATCAGCCCCTCTTCAACAAAAGGTTACCAGTTTATTTTAGTAATAACCGATTACTTCTCAAAGTGGGCAGATGCTATACCATTTGTGGAAGTTAAAACTTCCAACGTGATTAATTTTATCAAACATCATGTCATTCATTGATTTGGTGTCCCTAGGCAGATTATTCATAATAATGGTCCCCAATTTGTGAGCCAGGTATTCTATCGGTTCTGTGATAAGTATCGGATTCAGAATATGGCATCAACCGCTTATAACCCTGCTGCTAATGGCTTGGCGGAAGCATTCAACAAGATAATTATCAAGCTACTCAAAAAATTCGTCTCGTCAAATAAACAAGACTGGAATGAGAAGCTTGGTGAATGACTTTGGGCCTACCGAACCACAGTTCGGACCCCGACAGGCAATACGCCTTTTTCCCTGGTATATAGGTGCGAAGCAGCCATACTGTTAGAAATTCGGATGCCGTCATTACGAGTCGCTTTAATGACGAGAATGACAAAAGAAGATAATGGTCAGTTACGTCTTCAAGAGTTCGAAGCCTTAGATGAGAAGCGACTGCAAGCTCAACAGCATATTGAGTTGTATCAAGCGCGAATTTCGAAGGCCCATAATAAGAAGGTTAAGCAAAGGGTTTTTCAGAAAGGAGATTTGGTTTTGGCCGTTAGATGACTGATGATTATGACGCACAAAACAAAGGTAAATTTGAGCCTAAATGGGAAGGATCATTTTGATAGAAACAGTCTATTCAACTGGAGCATATTGTCTTATGATCTCAAATGGTGACATGCTCATGATGCCGATCAACGGCAAGTTCTTAAAGAAGTATTATCCTTAATAGGATCCTTCTTATAATCGAGTTAACATTACACCCCTGATCAAGACCTTCAGATCTTAGATATTTAGAAAGAGTGCTCCTCTCTTTCCATAACGAGATCATATTGTTATAAACTAGTGTCGAGCCGATCGAACACTGGTGGCATCAAAGAAGAAACAAGGTGTCAAATTGCTTTAGCATTATCACTCTTCTCCAGTATATAAATATGTACCTATCTCCAACTTTGAAGAATAGGTCATATTTTGAAGTCAAGCATTCCTAAGCAACAGTTTCAGGTAGATGGTTTATGGTTACATAATTCCCTGCTCCTGTTCGATCGATCAAAGCTGGACCTAACGAAAAAAGGTCCGACCAATCAAATGAGTTTATCTGATGACTTGTCAAGTCGAACTCATTGAAGAAGGACATGACGCACCGATCAAATCAAAGATCAAAGGAGTTTGGCTGATAATTTGTCAGTCGAACTCATTTAAGGAGGTTCGTGACACATCCTTCTGCAGAATCTTTCCAATATGGGAACAAGATAAGGATTGACAGAGAGTCTATGACGAACGATAATCTTCAGATCAAGATCTCATGGAATTCATTCCATTCCTTTAATCCCTAACACACCTACAGAGTGAAAACCTACAGGGAAGCATCACGTTACTCAAAGTAAATAATCTAACGCCTCTAACGGCTAAGGATAGAGGAAAATGTTGGCCTTTAAGCCCAACATAAATCCATGACAACTTATCATGCTGAGGAGAATAGCATGGCTAGTCCAACTCAAACGATAGTTGGTAAAGGCATATCAAATCTGTTGACAGCTGAGGATTTGCTAAAAATCTTAAGGGACATGTTCCCATTTGATTCCTCTCAAAAATCACTTACCAATTCCCGTTCATGGAATGGTACGACCACATCAAAATTACTGTTATGTTCAAACACCCCTAACAGTAATAAAATCCTGGTCATGTTAACATTATACCTCTAACATGCTGTTTTTCAAATCTCATTCTAAATCCCCACAGAGTTTCCTGATATATAATCTTTCATGAGAATTATATTTCTTAACTCCCCAGCGAGTTTCTGGTAGGCTCCCCTCAAAGTCTATTATTTCTCGCTCAGACCCCAATGGACTTTCTTGGTTGTCACGTTAACAATATACCTCTGACAATTTCTTCCAAAAATATCCGAAGGAGATATCAATTTTCACGAAATTTATGATCAAACCTTATTTTCCCTGAGGGAATTATTTCTTTTACCGTCATGTCCAGTTTGTCACCTCTGAATGGTAAAAATCCTGAGTTTGATAGTTTCTCAATCGGTTATGTTCATTATTACCTCTGAACTGACAAATAACCAAGTCTCATCTTTCAGTCTAATAGGGATCATTCCTTTTTCGTTATGTCTAGTTCGCCATCTCTGAATGGCAGGGTTCTGAGTCTAGCAACTCCCAATCGGTTATGTCCATATTACCTCTGAACTGACGGGTACCTAGATCTCTCTTTCTTATGGTACTTCAACTGTCATGTCCAGTTCACCACCTCTGAACAGATAAGTCCATAACTTTGATCTCCTTCCCTCTACCAAGGTTAGGAGATCTTGCTGTTATGTTAACATTAAACCTCTGAACAGCAGATTGTGAATCTGAGGTCCCTTAGTTGGTCATGTCCAGTCAACCACCTCTGAACCAACAGGACCCTAGATCCAATCTATCTTTGCAGTCTCTTGTGGACTAGCTGCCAAGTTAATACAACTACTTCTGGCAGCGGATTCGAAGTTTAGTGTGTCTTAGTCTATCACGTCCAGTTTATCACCTCCGAATAGACGGGTCCCTAAAATCGGGTTCATCTCTATTTTGTCATCATGTCCAGGTCATCACCTCTGAATGGAAAAATTTCTCATGTCTAGTTTGTCGTTGTTAATTGGCAAATCCTAGGCTCATTTATCTTAGTTCAAGTAAGAACTGTCACCGGTTGTGGTGTCAAATTCATCATAACCTATTCATAAATTCGATGATCTTTAATCTGTTATGTTAATATGTACTTCTGAACAGTAAAGACCGTCAAACTCACTCTTTTCCATCCTCATCTCAACATGATTTGAGTCGAGCCATTTCTCGAATTTATTTAGTAACTAATCCTATCTGTCCATCACCTCTGACTAGATTAGTTATACCATTATTTTCTTTCCTTTTTTAAGGGGTGTAGTACAACTTGAAAGTAAGAATTGCAAGCTCAGAAGACAAAGCAAGTTGGAAACACAACAGACGAGTCAAATAAAATAACTTGCTATTAATTCAAAAAGGGGGATACATAGATTACAAGCTATGAAGCTGCTTCATAAGACTTGATCCGTTCTTCAAGGATGGCCAGCCTATTCTTCCTCTCTTCAGCAGCTCTGATGAATGCCTGCGATCTCAACTCGGCCTCATTAAAGTTCACTGTCTGAGGCAGACGGTCCTCAATTTCAGCCGAAGTTGCCCTCTGTGCTAGCTCCTATTGCAGGACTTCGTCATTTTTGGGCCTTGAGCTGCTCTAGCCGAGCGATCTCCTCAAGACGCACTGATTCAGCCTTGGACAGAAGAAGATTGGCTCTCTTGATCATCTCCTTGGCCTTCTCAATCTTATCCTCAATGTCGAGAAGTGCACAATTAGAAGCATCTATGGCACCTCCAATTTCTACTTTCCTTGCCTCCAAGGATTTTAAATCTAAAGATTATTGCCTTAGCTGCTTCCTGTGCTGCAAGATGGGCCTCACGCATCTGAACAGCAAGACGTTCAAGCTGTTCATTAACTGAGGAGTCAAAATCTGAATTGCTGAGACGGCGCCATTCGTCTATATCCTCTCGAGCCTTTCCACCAGAAGCTCCAATGCAGTAGCCTAGTCATCCCCTCCAAAGTCTCGAATGCTTTCAATATTTCGAGACAGGACCACCTTCAAAGCAGAAAATGAGATAGTCGAGCCCTTCAAGACCAAAGCAACGGATCACTTCAAGCTCTTGTAGAAGCTGTCAACTATCTCAGCCATAAATTCTTGTTCAGCTTCAACTACTCCGGGTCAATGAGTAGTACCTGAAGACAAAGATTCCACTGGTTTCACGGTCATAACAGTGGAGGAAGTGGCAGAAACACTAGCAGAAGGAAGACAAGGAATCGCCGGTGATCGAGGAGGAGTTTTCATTGAAACTAACACACTGGCCACAATAGAAGTAGGACTGGTAACTACTTTAGGAAGAACTGGTTCAACAACCAGTGTCGGAGACGTAGGGCTGGTAATTATCCTCAGCCCAGTGGTTGTCAGGATAGGCAGCGTCAAGAAAACCACTGGCATTTCATCTACCGATCTAGCTAAGAGTGAGAGTGGTTCTGTAGCCACTGTCTTATCAGCCTCTTTAACTTCACCAGCTGGCTCAGGTTGATAAGATGGCAGGTCATGATACAAAGCATCCAACTCGGCATTGTCCGTTGCGGCTGAAGTACTGGCCTCGCCCCTGATTCCCTTAGGAAGATCAGCTGGTCCCCGTGAAGCTGATGCACCCAACGATGGAACACCTATGAAAGGACTTTGTTGAAACAAGGCATAACGAATATCAGGAGAGAATTGTTTACAAGAGATCAAAGTATTACCAAGAGGCGATACCGCCTCAACTGCCTCAGTAACAGTCTCTTTCTGGACTTCCTCGACTGTAATGCTAATTCTACCGGGCTCCATAGAAAAGACTTCGGCAGATACAAGAGGGACGTACAGCTCACCTTCGCTCGGCGAAGCCTCTGTAGTCCATCCTATATAGTTGGAGGCCAGGGGACTCTCTTTCGAGGTCCCAACACCCGAAGGACCGACATCAACCGCGTCACCTCCGGAATCTGCTGAGACGACGAAGTAGCTAGCCTCATCACCTTCCTTATAAGTAAATAGGGGATCATAATAATCCCCCTGTTCTCCTGCAGTCTGGACTCCTGGTTCTCTTGCAGTCTCGATTCCTGAATCGTAGGATAAACAAATAAGTTGTATGAAATATATAAGTACAAATTAAGAAAAAAGAGAAAAGGAAAATGAGTGAAATTGGTCTTACCCAGGCGGGGAACAGCTTTATCAGTCGCCTGCTTTTGCGCCGATAATTTAATAACTAACGGGGCAGGAGGAGGAAGAGGCACTGCAGCTGATTCGCCCTCTGCAATAATGGTGGGAGTGTCGCGACGAGGCTTCTTCACTACCCTCTTCCTACGGGACCCACCTTGCTATTTTCATTTGAAGTGAACGTCAGGATCTTCTTCCTCCACCTCTTCTACCTCCACGTCTTCCATAGGGGTTGTGTCCACCCCACCAGGAGCATCTGGTGGAACCTCAGCGCCTACGACTCCTTCAAAATGAGGACTTTCTGCGTCTGAAGCTTCACTATCGATAGTGGCGACGAACTCCGGGAGGCCTGGCACCCAGACCCTTTTGCCTTCACCCCTCTCGGTGACTTTCCGCTTCAAACCGTTGAGAAATCAACTTCACGCCAAAAGAGTTGATAGAAAATCTGGTAGGCACGGAGTTTGAAGTCCTATACCACTGACAGAACCCTAAAGTCGTCAGAAGGTTTGGGGTCCTCAATGGCATGCACAGCTGTGCTTCTGTGCAGCCAGCGATACCACCAGGGACGAGCACCATCAATAAGGCTCCCCATGAAGGCCAGACTAGTGTTCGGGTTACCAACATAGAGTTGGTCATACCCGAACTGATGAGCAAATCGACTTGGGACAT
Organism: Agave tequilana; assembly: GCA_038442645.1. Taxonomy (NCBI): domain Eukaryota; kingdom Viridiplantae; phylum Streptophyta; class Magnoliopsida; order Asparagales; family Asparagaceae; genus Agave; species Agave tequilana. The sequence goes on along the minus strand of JAVJIF010030072.1, from coordinate 375,239 downwards.
AAGGTTCCAAATAGCAGGTATCACCGCTCCTGTACACCAGATGAGATGGCCAGATGCTAACTAACCATTCAAAGATCCCTCCACTCAGAGACGTCTTCCCATCCCTCACATCCTTGAATTCTTCGCCATAGCCTGCATCGCGAATGTAGGGGAAGCACCGGAAGAGACTATAAACGTCGTACCGACACAGCAGCTTGTGGGCCGCGGCTACATAGGTCTGTAACCATGAAGATCCCTCAAACCGACGAAGAAGCGCCATTCGAACGCCTTCTGGAGGCTCTTCACCAGCTTGAATAATGGCAAGGTAGTGAAGAGCGAACCATGCCATCAAATAGGTGTATGGCAGGCCGATCCTGGGGTTTGGTCCGTCACGGGGCAAGATAGTGCCCTTCTTTTCATCGTTGGTGGCCTACAGAAAGCCTCTGTCAATGCACGAAGGCCCCACTGTATACAACATACCATTGTCGGCAGAAGTCCAAGGGAGCAACTGTGGACTAGACGAATGGCCGGCAATAAAACAATCGGAAGAATAGCGTCGCTAGAAGGAGATGGCACCACATATCTCTTCAACCAAACTGATAAAAACCCGGCTAAAAGTGCCTTCCGGGACATCGGTCGATGGGCCTTATGATGGAAACTCCTGAGAATGTCACCTTTCTCATAGGTACCATCATCTTCTTCCAAGAACATATCTCCCTGGGAATGTTATTGTATCTTCCGGAGAATGTCCTCGTCTACAACCCCGCAGTGAGCCGCTTCAGGAGCATCTTCCAAGTTGGGCAACAAATAATTCCCCCAGCTCTTTGAACTACTCGAAGCTCCCTTATGGCCCCCATGCGCACTCGAGCAAATGTAAAAATGGCACATTAACTCTCGATAAGTCTCGAACAAGGCCGGCTCCTGCTTCTCCAGAAGTGCCAATTCCGCCTCGCATGGGAAGTATTCTTCATAAGGGAGATATCCCATTGGCAGAGCAGAGACTTCTCACATCTCGTGCAAAGTCATGTCCAATTCGCCTACAGGGGTAAAGAAAGTCCCTGTTGCTGAACAGTATAATTTGAAGATGGCATAGAAGTTCGCTACGCTCATCTGAATGCCATAGCAGGCTGCCCTGATAGCCTCGTAAAGTCCCAGCCTCTCCAAATCCTCTTCAAAATAGGCCAAGGCATATAGGGTCAAGTCCCTCCACCAGGCCTTGGGGGATGAATCCAGCCTGGGGTCCTGAAATTAGTTGCCGGATAGTTTCCATGGACATTGAAGAACTGATTTCCAAAGGTTTGAGCCATAGCGGGATTTCCCCCCACCGTTAGAGAACGTTTCCAGGATGAAGACCCAATATGTAGTGAGGAGGACCTGCCCCTGTATATCCAGGAGACGCAGCAATCAATTTTCCCACGTAAACGGAGTCAATAGTCCGAGCCACTTGCCATTTCATCTTCCGAGGCCTCGTCACGCATTGGAAGAAAGACAGTATGAAATGACGCTTGCTAGACGGGAGGTAATACTTCTCATCATCCAGATTGAAGATCCACTGCCCTTCCCCGGCCAGTAGCTAATGATCGATGTCGGGAGCGGCATCCCCAAACATGAAGCCGGGCTTCCGATAAATTTTTCGGTCACAATCCTCAAGGGGAGCAGTAGTTAAGATGCTCCTTATTGTTTGGTGGGAGAAAAGTTCCTTGTAAAATTTCCTTGAATCAATGAAGAATTACAACGAATCAATACTCCTACTACAAGGGAGGGAAGATGTTTAGTCTTGAATCTCCCCTTTGTTTAGTGCTGGGTTCTTATGTGACGGTAGAAAGTGAATCTTGTTTCCCGTTGACCGGGTGAACGTCAGGACCTCTTTGGAATCCTCTTTTTGGATAGCAGACGGAGTAATACAGCTCCTATCCACCAGGAATCTCAAAGAGATTGTAGGCAAAGACAAACTTGTACGCAGCAAGTTGTTAGAAGAGTCGAACTCTTTTTTTCCTTTCAGTGAAAGTTCAAGAATTATCCGATCAACCGACCCCTTCCCATAGCAAACGGGGCTATTTATAGAGGTTTCAGGGGTAAACGTGCCCCCTGAAAATGCTCCATAATGGGGGTTAACTCTCTCATTACGTAGGCAGTAATGGACCCAATAACGAGGGCAGTTATAACCGAGACGCGGGTTTTGAGCCTTGCACCTTGTTGCTGAAGTGATGCTGAGAGCGGGTTTCGACCCTCGCGTCTTGATTCTGTAGTAATATTGAGACGCGGGTTTTGACCCTCGCGTCTTAGTGCTGTAGTGATGCTGAGACGCAGGTTTTGACCCTCGCGTCTTGGTGCTGCAGTGATGGCTATGATTAGCCCTGCGTCTAGAGTTTGGACTATGTTTTATGATGACTTGTCTTTGGTGATTTTTAGACAGCCTACAGAACCCCCTCCAAAGTTTTTGATATTCCGTGGTTGACTGGGATGGATTTCAAAATACTTTAGACTCTGGTTAAATTCATACTTCTCATGATTGGACTGACAATCATTTGAGATGCCCTGAGCTTGATCCTATCTGAAATATGGTCTTCGTGAGTGTACTGTGAAACCCTTTGAAGCCGTCAGAAATGATCGTGGTGAGTGTCTAGATACGCAGTCTAGACCTCCCCAGTGCTCTGAGCTTATTGTTGGTGTACTTTGAATCAGGGGTGATCAGTCATCTGATTGTGCCAGTGTACTGTTGAACTGAATTGCAGAAGCAAAGACTGAATGCCAGTCTTGTAGACGCAGGGGTCATGTTGCTTTAAAGACGCAGTCCTTACTTGGAGTGGGGACGTATCTATTAGCTTGCTGAAGAAACGCAGCTCTTGATTCTGCAGGATGCAGTGGAGACGCGGTCTTAGGCTCCTCAAAAACTGACGCATGGATCTCAGCTAATTGATGGGGACGCGGCACTGGCTCAGTAGAGACGCGTCTCTGGACCCTTGATAAGGCGCAAACTCAGGCTGTATTGAGTTTATGATGAAGACACGACTTTCATCTTGCAATGGATACGCAGTTCCGGGCTCCTCGAGAATGACATAGACCTTCTCTGGTCGTTGAGGACGCAAGCTTCAGAACGCAGCTTTCAAGTTGATGCGGACTCAAGGCACAATCTCTGAATGGATCCAATTCGCTGAGGAGAGGCGGCTCTGAATCACTCTCAGAGACGCGATCGCGGCCCTTTCGAAAGGAATGAAAGGACGCGGGTCTCAGGACGCGACCTTTGAATCTGTGCCTGACGCAACCTCCTAAGCGTCACATGCAGCTCGTCTTAAAGATCTTGTTAGATCTTTAAATGCCAAGTCGGCGTTGACGATTGGGGACTCGTGTCCTCCGATGTTTCCCGAAGCGACAATCCACGCGTCAGCTCTTTATTAGGCTTTGACGTTCGTGCAGGAATTAAGGCTGATGGCTCTGATTTTTACGCCATTAATTACAGGCCTTATGGCTCGCCTATAAATAGGCTTCGCCCCCTTAACAGTCCATTGCTTAGACTGTTTCCCTTAAGAGGAGGCGCTCTGAGGGTCTTCATCTTGACTTAATCTTCTTCCTTCAATGGGATATGCCCCCATGGACAGCGAAAACTCAAAGCTTTCATGCTTTTCTTTAATCTTTCTCGAAGATTATCACTGTCAAGTGATTTCAAGATCAAAAAGCATCCCTCTGAGTACCTTTTATATTCGCGTCTTGATGCATAAAGTTCAACCTCTAGAGGGTTCTCCTGCGGGTAGGAATTACTTGTCACCATGAAATACTCAGCCCCACTGAGTTTCGATTTTCCTGTCCCTTGAAGAGATTCACTCTCTTGACTTTCTCTTGAAGTCTGACTGGTGAGCCCATTATTTGGAAGTTGCGTCTTTTAGACTCTTGATGAAGCGCAAGTTGATTGAGTCTGAACTCTAACTCAAAATCCTTTGAACACAAGTGTGATGAACTTTGTATTGGACTTTGAGACGCGAGCTTTGCATATAAAGCTCGCGTTTGAGGTTGTTGACTTAAAAGAATTTTAATTCTTTTCGAGGGCTTCAGACTTGGATGTAGCAACCCTTGTTTCTCGAACAAGGATGTGGCAACTTTTGCATCTGGTCCTCTTTGCGTCTCACATTTTGACGCGAGTCTAAAACCAACCGCGTTCAGATATTTGCGTATCTGAAGTCCAAAACTTCAACCGCGTCTATTTCTGTCGTAACAGAATTTTGACTTTCTACAGTGGTCATCCCCGCGTCTGAAGTTTACAACTATAGTCGCGTCTGTTCTTCAGCCCTTCTGTTTTCGTCTTAACAGAATCTTAACCTTCTGGTTTTTATTTCCTACAGGTAGCCTTAATCAGCCTTTTGCATATTCGCTGGGCCCTTGAGAGAATATATCGACCAGCGAACTTGTTCGATGGTCGAGCACTGGAGGAGAAATCAAGGCTCCTGTTTATGGACGATGAGGATTTGCGCGACTGATGACATCCGTCAAGACCTCATTGGACATGATGCACCGGCAGTGCCCACGGGTTCGTCATGGTCACAGTGGGTATGGTGGTGGGTATGGTCCTCTTGCAGGTCACGGGAAAGAGGACGTCACCTGTAAGGTCTCGGATTCTCCCTTCACCAATCTTACCCCAGAAGTGACATCGACGAAAAACCCATACTCATTAGATGACTTTCTGGTGGTAGAGATGTTCATCAATGAAGGATCAAGGCCTACACCAGTTGGTCGGGTGGAATCAGATGGTTCTGCTGCATTTCAACCTCAAGAAACACCATTGTTCTTAGTCAACGATGGACTCCTTCGATGTTTACGTCATGCATCATGATGTAATCAGCATCCGATCGTCACAATAGTGCTCAGCCTTTCTTTGGCGCTCTTCCAAACATCTTGTATTTGGAGTGGTGAGAATACTTCAAGGAGTGAGTGCAACCTTTTACTGAGAGAGAGGGACTTCTTTATAGTCCTTTATTGTAACACTCAATCTTATTGTATAAGAGAGCGTCTTGTATCACTTTCATATGTCTGGATATAAATAAAAGCGACACTTTTTTCCTTGTCTTCTTCTATTGTCTTGAATTCCTTTCTTTTTGCATTGAAAATCAGATGAATAGAAGTAAAGGATCTTTGACTTACTAAAAATATGATAATAATCTTAACGAGTCAAAGTTTGGGAAAAATCCTGTTTCAAGAATTTAAGAATGTCGTCAGAGGTGTAATATTAACTTGACAGGAGTAGGATAATTCTTGTGGACCTGCCAATCTATAAATGAGAATGACAGGTGGAATTTGTACCCCCACGGAGGATTACAAATGAGTTTTCATCAGAGGTTTGGTATTAGCTTGACTAAGACTCAGCTGGGGATTTAATGAAAACACTATTAATGGTGTAATGTTAACCTAACAATATTTTATTGACAAGAATAACAAGTGAGACTAGACTCGCGGGGAATCTAGGAGAACCTTTACCATTAGAGGTGTGATATTAAATTAACGGGTTGAATTAAATCTTGTCAGAAGTATGATGTTAACTTGACAAGGGTGTGAGTCAGAGGTGTGATATTAACTTAACTCAAGAGTGTTTCAGCTTCATTTAGGAAAATTGAAAGAGTCACTGTCATAGGTGTAATGTTTAACTTGACAGTGAGGGTAATGCTAGAGGTGTAATTTTGAACTTGGCATTGGTCATCTCGACTACGACAAGGAAGTCCGAGGGAAAGTCATTGAACTTAGCAATGAACTGGACGCTAGAGGTGTGATGTTAAACTTAGCATCGCTCATCTCAGCTTCGGTATGGAAGTCTGAGGGGAAGTGACTATCAGAGGTTTAATATTGAACTTGGCAGCAACTTAATCACTGTTAGAAGTGTAATGTTAAACTTAACAGTAATTTGTCAGAGGTGTGGTATTAACTTGACAGAAATTGGCTCGTGATAGGAGCAATTTGAGGACCTGTCGTTCTACTGATGAGAATTGACAAGTAGAATTTGAAATGTCAGAGGTATAATTTTAACTTGACAGTGATTGATTTGCGATATAAGCAATTTTAAAGACTTATCATTCTATTGATGAGAATTGACAAGTGAAAGTTGAAGTGTCAGAGGTGTAGTGTTAACTTGACAAATTTGAAGGCTTGCTACTCCATATAGAGTTGAGACGAGTAAGTTTTGTACTTACTAGGGAGTATTGAGATTTTTCATTGCCAGAGGTATAATGTTAACGTAGCAATGACTGTATTTTGTGGACCTACCATTCTATGTATGAGAATTGGTAAGGGATTTTGAAAATTTGCCGTTAGAGGTGTACTATTAACATAGCGGCGAGGATTTTTAAAGAGTTTTGTTGTCAGGGGTTTTAATATTACCTTGACAGGGTCCATTGGGGATTGGAAAATTTTGGCTTGTCAGAGGTTTAAGGTTAACTTGACAGAATCCAGTCCATTTCATTAGGGAGATGAACACCGGTGTTTTTATGGTCTTACCATTCTATGGGTGAGAATTGATAAGTGACTTTGGAGGAGAGAGTAGGACCAAGTCCACTTAGGAATTTTAGCAAACCCTCAGCTATCAACGGATTTAGTGTGCCTTTACCAACTACCATTTGAGTTGGGCTAGCCATGCTATTCCCCTCAGCATGATGAGTTGTCGAAGACTTATGTTGGGCTTAGAAGCCAACATTTTCCTCTATCCTTAGCCGTCGGAGGCGTCGGATATTAATTAGGAGAGTAATACTAAAACCCAAGTTTTGTCTTTTGTTTCCTTCTCAATATTTACATCATACATCATGGTGCAGTCAGTGCCCGATTAGCTTGTCACTGATCTATCGTGATGTGATCTAGTAAAGGAAAGAAGCTTTTCTTGGATCTGGAGTTTTGATCAGAGGTGTAATATTAACCTTATCGGAGGAAAAGTACTATTAAGAATAGTATTTCTTCAAGAATCTGCCATTGATTGGCATCATGAATGTATCACCGTTTGAAGTTATGAGGCGATATGCTCCATTTGAGTAGACTGACTCTATTACAAATGGTCCTTCCCATTTAGGCTGGAATTTTCCTTTTGTCTTATGTGTCATTACCATAGGTCTTCTGAAAGCTAAGACAAGGTCACCTTTCTTGAAAGTTCACTCCTTAACTTTCTTGTTGAAGGCTCTGGTAATCCGAGCTTGATAGAGCTCGATTTGCTGCTGGGCCTGCAGACGTTTATCGTTTAAGGCCTTCAGTTCTTTGAGTCGCAGTCAATGCTTCTCTTCATTTGTCATCTCTGTTATTAGGGCGACACGTAGAGATGAAATTTGGATTTCTAATGGAAGCACGGCTTCACACCCATATACCAAAGAAAATGGTGTAGCTTTTGTTGGGGTTCGAATTGTCGTGCGATAGGCCCATAAGCATTCACCTAATTTGTCGTCCCAATCACGCTGACTTTTTGAGATGAATTTCTTGAGAAGCTTACCAATGGTCTTGTTGAAAGCTTCTGCAAGGCCATTAGTGGTGGGGTAGTAGGCCGTTGAGGACACACTCTGGATTTTGAACTTAGTGCAGACCTCTGAAAAGCCTGACTGACGAACTGGGGTCCATTGTCATGGACAATTCGCCGAGGTACACCAAAATGGTAGATGACGTGATGTTTAACGAATTTGATCACATCAGATGACTTTACCTCCCTCAAAGGAATTGCTTCGCCCATTTAGAGGAGTAATCGGTTATGGCTAAGATGAACCAATGTCCTTTTGATGATGGTGGGCTTATAGGGCCAACTATGTCCATGCCCCACATCTCAAATGGCTAGGTAGAAGTTGTAGAGTGGAGGTATCCTGGTGCTTGATGGATGAAATCGCCATGAACTTGGCAGGCGTGACATCGTTTGGCATAAGTGATGGCGTGAGGGGTCATCTTAGGCCAATATATCCCAATCTTCGGAGTCGATCCCCAAGTTTTGGACCAGGTTGATGGGCTCCACACATGCTATCATGCGCTTCTTTCAATACCTCCTGTGCCTCTTTTTGTGATAGACAGTGAAGCAAGATCCCGTCATGCGACCGACGATACAGTGTTCACGTGATCGCATTATAGTAAAATTTGGGGGCTTTCCTTCTAATGGCAGCCGCTTCTTTGGTATCCTCAGGTAGGATGCCGTACAAGACATAATCAATGTAAGGGAATCGCCAGTCTCTAGGCTCTGGACCGGTTGACGACTCAAGAGCTTCTTTGACTTGACAGTCTCCTGTCGGCTTCTTGTAATCCTCAAAAGCGATTCTTGGGCAATACAAGTCGTGGTTGTGGACAAGTATTTTCTCTACTACTCCAGCTGGAAGGGCTAAAGAGGCAGCGAGAGATGCCAGTGCATCTGCATGCGCATTTTGCTGGCGGGGTACATGGTCGATGTAAAAGTTTATAAACCTCTCGGCCATGTGGACAGTTGCGTTGTAATAGGGTACTAGATCTTCATGTCTGACTTCGTACTCCCCACGAACTTGGTTGACGATAAGTTTAGAGTCACCATATGCCTCGAGATTTTTAACGCCAATCTCATCGGCGATTTGCATTCCAATCAAAAGGGCATTGTACTCCGCTACATTGTTGGAGTAGGGCTCGGTTAATGAGAAGGCTCAAGGAATCACATAGTTCTGTGGGGAAACGAGTACTACCCCAACTCCTGCTATGACATGTCCTTTCGGACCTGTTCTCGATACACTGTCAAAGAAAAGTTGCCACACTTGTCTTTCAAAAGATGTCTGGGTTAAACAGACTTCAGCGACCTCGTCTGGGAGATCCTCGTAATGTTCGGTTGCCCTCGGATCTGGATGCTCAGCCAGGAAATCCGCCACTGCTTGTCCCTTCATGCCATTTTGTGGTAAAAAGCGCATTTCATATTAGGATAACAGTATGGCCCATTTTGCCAATCGCCGTTTAATGACGATGGCTTTGTCATGAGTAACCTCAAAGGGTTAACCCTTGATATGACGTTTATAGTTTGGCCTACCAAGTAATGTCGCATTTTCTGGACAGCGAACACTAATGCCAAACATTCCTTCTCGATCGGGTTGTATCAATATTCGGCCCCAATCATAGTTCTACTCAGATAATAGATTGCTTGCTCATGTCCTTGATCATTATTCTAGGCTAATAAAGCTCCTAGAGAATGATCTATCGCTCGGACGTATATAAAGAAAGGTTTTCCGGACACCGGAGCTGTAAGGACTGGTGGTTGCATGAGGTACTGTTTGATCTCCTCGAACGCTTGTTGGCAAGCATCGTCCCAAACGAACGAGACACCCTTTTTCATTAATTTGGTAAAGGGTTGGCATCTTCCGGAGAGATTTGAGATGTACCTTCGGATGTATGCCAATCGTCCTTGCAATCCCCTAAGTTCTCTGAGATTCCGCGGAGGTTGCATCTCCTGGATAGCGCGAACTTTTTTCGGGTCCAAATGAATTCCTATGGAAGTTACCACAAACCCTAGGAATTTGCCGCTGGCCACCCCCAGGAAGGATTTGGTGGGGTTCATCTTCAATTGATGTGCCCGCATGATGTCAAAGATTGCCTTCAAAATGGTTCTGTGATCACCTTTGGCGCGGCTTTTCACTGCAATGTCGTCAACATAGCATTCCACTATTTTACGCATGTGCTTGTGGAAATGGCATTCATAGCTCTCTGATATGTAGCCCCCCTGCATTCTTCAGTCTGAAGGGCATGACGGTGTAGCAGTATACCCCCAGTGGTGTCCTGAAAGAAGTATGTTTTTCATCATCAGGATACATTTTGATTTGGTTATACCCTGAGAATCCATCCATGAAGGACATTCGCTCAAATCCTCATGTATTATCAATCATGACATCCGTGATTGGGAGAGGGAATTCGTCTTTGGGATAGGCCTCATTTAGATCGCAAAAATCAATGCAAATCCAGATCTTTCCATTCTTTTTGGCAACGGGACGATATTGGCTACCCAATCAGGATGTTGTTCTTCGCTAATGAAGCCAGAGTCTATAAGTTTTTTGATCTCTGACTAAATTGCCTCCATTATTTCTGGACGGAACTGTTGCTGCTGTTGTTTGACTGGCTTTACGTCTGAATTAATGTTGAGGCGATGCATAACCACCCGGGGATCAAGTCCAGGCATGTCCTCGTAATTCCAAGCAAAAACATCTATATACTCTTGCACAAGAGATATTAAATCTTCTTTCTCGGAGAGTGATAGGCTTTTGCTTATAAAGATGGGCTTAGGATTAGCCTCATCTCCCAGATTAACCTGGACAACTTTATCCTCCGTGGTCGGCTCGCGTTGTTCAAAGCGAGTATCCCAAAGAGTATTTAAGTGCTTGATCTAAAGATCTGTATCAGACTGGATCATCTCTTCATCTTTGTCTTCTAGATGGCTTGTTGAAACCATATTTACTGAAAGTTCTCTAAAGATGTTGCCGATACTAACATCTGACTCCCACGATGACGTGCCCGATGAGTAATTATGGCATAATGACTCTTCAGACTCAGAAGCTGATGGGATCAGAGTTGACACATAGTCCAACCCCTGCGAGTTTGATGATAATAATCAGGGGTTTTCCCTTTCGGGACGAAAGATCGGAGTAGTGTTCTCCTTCCTTTGTCGAAGTTCAACCTAGGACCGTTTGTCAGATCATACCCTATGCTTTCCATCATTCTGAGTACATTTGGCTCATAATGAGCGAACTGAGGGGGTTCCTTCTCGCTTTCCGATTCTTCACGAGACATTGGCTCGGATTTGATTTGTCCGAAAAGAATTGGTTTTTGGCCTTTCCATCTTGCTGGAACCATGAATATTGATTCTTGCGCATCACCGACATCTTGGTACGTTTCGAAGGATGACTTCACTGGTACATGCAATGATGTCAAAGCATCCATTGCCGACCAGGGGTCATCATCCACTTCAGTACTAGTGTCTGACGGCACTGAATCATAAGCGAACACAGAAAAATAAGCCAAATCTAACTCTTCATTAATATACCATCTGCCTACATCCTTGGCGGTGTTATCAACATCGAGCTTATTAATGCTCGTTACAAGTGGATCTAGTTCCCACATGCACTCTTCTTTTTCTCGCTCAGTGTCAGCTTCATTACTAGAGTCTGGCTCCTCTGGTTGCGGGTTCTCATTTGTTTCCACAGAGTCTTGGTACAGGAGAGAGTCTGTGAAATAGTTCTCGACTCCCTTAAACGGATGCCTTTCGGCAATCAATGTTCGTACCTTTCCGCTCCCGTTGATGTATTTAATAACTTGGTGGAGAGTGGAGGGAACGATGGAATTACGATGAATCCATGGTCGTCCAAGCAGCAAATTGTATGAGGTGTCAGCATCGATCATGTAGCACGTCACTTTCGACTTTAAGTCCCCAATTTAACATTTGAGCTTGATCTTCCCCATTGGGCGGGTACCATTGGCTTTGAACCCATAAATGGTAGTCTGGGTGGCGCTCAATCGGTGGGTAGGAATCCCTAAATATTGCATGACCCGGTGAGGCATAATGCTCAACGCAGACCCTAGATCTACCTGAACGCGGCTTACTTCAGATGATCCAATGTACCCTGTGAAGTATAGGGGTCGATCATGTTTCCCCATAACCTGCATATCATCTGCTGTGAAGGTGATGCAGGGAGCATTTTGGGAGGCATAGAGGCAATCCTCTACATCTTCCTCTCGTGGTCCAGCCGGTAGCTGGGTCATGAAAACCTCGGCATTAGCTAGAGCCTCTCTTAAAGCTTCTCTGGTTGACTTTGATAGCCTCAGGAGCTCGTAAAGAGTGATTCGAGTCAGGATATTGGCCAGTTGAGTCAGAATGTCAAAGCGGTAAGGTGTTATGGATCCTTCCGCGTTGTCTTTTGAGAGAGCTTTAGAAAACCGAAGCTCTTTCTGCCTCTCCACGGGTTGTTTCGTGGAGGGCTTAGCTGATTCTGTAGCGGGTTTGGGGGGGTTACTACCATTTCGTCATACTTTTTCAAATACAACTGGCCCGAACAAGTTTTCGCCACAAGTTGATTGGGTTCCGCGGCGAGAAATATTGTTTCCTCTTCTGAATCAGTCAATGAGGGAACATCGGTTTTCGCTTCTCGGGAAGAAACGCACACCACATTGCAGGACGAAGCCTTCGCCTTGCCTTTGGACCTTCTGCTGGTAACAGTGGTCCATTGCTGGCCATCCACAAGATCGGGATGAACCCACATAACTTCCCCCTGAGGTGTGGGGACAGGTACAAGACCCTTCTCTTGCTGATGGTGAGAGTCTATATTGATCATTCTTAGTTCCCCTTTTGGGATGGGGACTACTCCAGAGGGTGTTGGAGGTTATCTTCCAAACTGGAGGAATGCCGTCATATTGGTCGTCACTTTCTTCTGCTCTGGATAGAGTTTCAATACCTCCGCATCAATTAGAGCCTGAAGGATGTCTTTGAAGACATAACAGCTCTTGGTGGGGTGTCCCAGTATCCTATGAAACAAGCAGTAGTTAGGATTATCAATTTTACCGACTTCTTCAGGACGTCTAGGTTCAGGAAGCTTCAATCTGTTGCTCTTGTTAAGTAATTTGAACAGCGAGTCAACATGTTCGTCCTTGAAGGAATACTGCTTACTGGCACGCGGCTGACTTGAAGAGCCACTTCCCTTGACCGGTTGAGGTTTGACAGGGGATTTGGTTTCTGTCGCCAAGTTATCCTTCCTTTTTGTTTGAAGGGATGCGTCTGGCGTACGCCTTGTCAACCTTTCGGGTCTGGGCTCGTTTTCTTCTGCCCTAACCCTGGCGATAATTTCTTCAGCCTGTTCACCTTGCTGGACCAATTGTTTCCAGTTGCGGCTTTCAGCAACTCCTATTTGGACGAGGAGCAAAGTTTGTAGATTGTGGCGGCATGTTTCCACCAGGGTGACCTGGGTCATACCGCTAGGACATCGGAGTGCTACATTCTGAAATCTTTCTACAAATGATTTGAAGGACTCCCCCTTTCGCTGCTTTGTAGCCAAAAGAGTAGGCATTGTGACCTCTGAGTCGTCTTCAAAGAAGCGTGTCAGGAAGAGCTTCTCCAAATCACCCCAATTTTTAATGGAGCCTTCTGAGAGTTTCATAAACCATTGAAGGCAAGCCCTTTTAGGGTGCCGATGAACAAACATGCCAAGATGACATCGTTATCTACCACGTTCCCCGTCTGAGACTTAAAGTAGTAGATATGTTGGTTCGGTGACCCTTTGCCGTTGAATGCTTGGAGGGTCGGAGCTTTGAACTTGGGAGGCTATGGAACAAGGTCCCACTCGGCCGGATATGGCCGGACCACTCCTGCTTCTTGGAGTCTTTTCCGATTAGTAAGGGCCTCAAGACGTTATTCTAATTGATTCATTCTTTTAGAATGAACTCCTCCATGGTCCTAGTTGTCTTTCCCCTTAGATGAGGATTTAGATGAGCCAGAAATAGATTTCTCTTTCTCCTCGATATGTATAGAAGATGAGCTTTCTCCCTCTTTTCGTTTGCCTTTAGACTTTTTAGAGGAGGCTTTGTCGGTTGACTTCCTCTTGTCTTCAAGCAATTGTGCCAGCATCTGCTTGAGGGTATCGATAGATTCTTGTTGAGCACGAATTATCTCGAATTGTTCCTTCTGGACCTGGGCTTGTTGCTCCAAGCGCCTGCCGTCTCCTCAGGAGTATTTGTCATGTATATAAAGGCTTCCTTCTCTAGGGAAGAGTTCGAAGCCTGTGACTCTGCAATAGCAGAATGCAAGTCATTTACTTCAATGCCCCGAGCCAGGGCACTGTAATCGATCAGGGCAATTACTCCAGTCCGAGTGCGAGTATGCCGGTACACTCCTTCTGGTTCTGTGTCAGACTCGTCAGAGCTGACCACTGGTTATTTTTTCCTACTCCTGCTTGTCATGTTTGCAGTGATTTTAGGGTACTCAGTGTCAGAGAAAGTCCTCCTTCTGTGGGAGCGATTTCTTTTAGCTGATCGAGGAGCTAGAGTCAACTGTCTAAATCCAGACTGTCGGTTTGTATGTGAACTGCAACGGCACTCACAGAGCATTGTGATAAGCCGTTTACATCAACACGATGGAGTGATCAGACCAGCACTTCTCTTCCTTGTCAAATAATTCCTCAGATCCGTGGGAGGAGGATCGAAGAGATTAGCCTCAGATTGTCGAGGGCTTTTCAACTTGCGAGAGTTCTCCTTGCTTCGCAAAGCTGAGACGCAAGGTTCTGAGACGTGGGGCTCATGAACGCAGCTCTTGCGTTGTGGCACTGAAACGCGAGTCTAGCGTTTCTGCTGAGAAGAGACGCGGCTCTCGCGTTGCCGATTGTCTCATCTGGGTAGAGATGATTGAGAAACGCAGGGCTGCTGGGTCCCGCATACAGAGGCACGGGTCTCATGTCTTTGATAAAGAGCATGGACTTCGCGTTGCTGCTTGTGGCGTTTGGGAAGTGGTGCTTCAGAAACGCGAGCTTGGTGAATCTCACGTTTAGGTTGCCAAACGCGGACTTCACGTGTCTGACATGGTTCAGAAGAGACGTCGGTCTGAACCTCGCGTCCTACCTCTGTTGGACGAACAGTTGTTCCAACTTGTAGTTGACGCGCACGCTGCCTCTGTCGCTCGGCATTCCGATTACGTCGTGTGGGTCGAAGGGAACCCCGGTAACCTGGCGCTGAGGAAGAGGATGAACAGGCTGAACATCAGGAACGTTAACCACACTGGTCTCTTGGGGGACGTTGATGCGGGCGTTACGCATGATGCGATTAGCCACGACATCCTTCTCACCAGTCGCGTCTGAGAGGATCTCAGAGCGGACTTGAGAGCAAATCCCCGAAAAGACTTTGCGGTAGACCCGCGCCTTAGGGCTCTTGGAGCCGGAAGAAAGGAACTCTTTATACTTCGCCTGGTTGAACTCTACGACAAGTGATTCGACCGTTTTTCCCATACAGGTGACATCACCTTGCGCCACAACTTGCTCGTCAGTAGAGAAAGTGGTCTCCAGCGGAGTCGCCATCTCTTGTTTGGTGGGAGAAAAGTTCCTTGTAAAATTTCCTTGAATCAATGAAGAATTACAACGGATCAATACTCCTACTACAAGGGAGGGAAGATGTTTAGTCTTGAATCTCCCCTTTGTTTAGTGTTGGGTTCTTGATGTGGCAGTAGAAAGTGAATCTTATTTTCCGTTGACCGGGTGAACGTCAGGACCTCTTGGGAATCCTCTCTTTAGATAGCAGACAGAGTAACACAGCTCCTATCCACCAGGAATCTCAAAGAGATTGTAGGCAAAGACAAACTTGTATGCAGCAAGTTGTTAGAAGAGTCGAACTCTCTTTTTCCTTTCAGTGAAAGTTCAAGAATTATCCGATCAACCGACCCCTTCTCCATAGCAAATGGGGCTATTTATAGAGGTTTCACGGGTGAACGTGCCCCCTGAAAACGCTCCATAATGGGGTTAACTCCCTCATTACGTGGGCAGTAATTGACCCAATAACGAGGGCAGTTATAACCGAGACGCAGGTTTTGAGCCTTGCGCCTTGTTGCTGAAGTGATGCTGAGATGCGGGTTTCGACCCTCGCGTCTTGGTTCTGTAGTAATATTGAGACGCGAGTTTTGACCCTCGCGTCTTGGTGCTGCAGTGATGCTGAGACGCGGGTTTCGACCCTCGCGTCTTGGTGCTGCAGTGATGGCTATGATTAGCCCTGCGTCTGGAGTTTGGACTCTGTTTTTTAATGACTTGTCTTTGGTGATTTTTAGACAGCCTACACTTATGGTACGCTGATCTCCAGCGTAGATCAAGGCATCCCGGCCAGGAGCGCTCCGCTCACTGAATAATGAGACTTGTCCCTGGAATTGCAGGCTAACATTGCCATCCAGTCCCCTCGCTGTTCCAAAGAGACTGTTCAAAAGACCCGGAGTATAATGCATTGCAAAGCAACAAGAACCTATATCAATTCGTTAGCTAAAGAAAAGGAAAGCAGAAGCAAAAACAAAAATTGCTAAGGCATAGCTTCGCTCTCCGAGCGAAGCTAGCCTAGCATTAGCTTCGCACTGAAGCTCAGCTTCGCACTCTGCACAAAGGCAGAATGCAGAAAAACTCTAAGTGTTAACTTCGCTGTGGGAGCTTAGCTTCGCGTTCTGTAGCTGAACAAAATACAGAAAAGCCCCAAGGGCTAACTTCGCTGAAATGGCACTTGTGCCTAAAACTGTTCAAAGGACTTTAAAGTCCTCTTCCCAGCTACGCCTCTAGAGCTAGCTTCGCATCCTATCATTTGATAGAATGTGAACCACTCTAAGGGCTAGCTTCGCATAGAAGCTGAGAGAAGAAACCATTGGTTTCTAAATTTCAAGTTGAGAAATTAAGGGGAATTAAATCCCCTAAAAATTCGGCAAAGATAAATTAAGGGAGAGTGACTCCCTGAGATCACTGGATTGCGGTGAATCGCTCTGGATCCACCATGAAGTAGCCAGTAAATGGCTTCAAAAAGAGATAAAAATCTTTGGATAAGAGAGTAAAATCCCTACCCGCAATGGGGCGTTCGATAACCGGAGGAGGAAAGGGCGCATCCGTAGCAGAGGTCGCTGCCTCTTTGCATGCTCGTCTTTTGGTAGCCATAGAAGAACTGAAGAGTTCTGAAAATTCGAGTAAAGGAAAAGAAGAAGGAAGAGATGTAATCTCTGAAGAAAACTGGAGTGTTGTAAGAGAAAGTAATTCTCTCTTTTAGCCCATCGGGCTTTTATAGACATAAAAATGTCTAATTTCGCCTCCTCAAAAGGAGCGCAAGCGGTCGTTTCAAATTAATTTGAAATGGCGCCTAAGCGCCTTCCCCGAGAAGCCCTGCTTCAGCCCCACCAAGGGCTAGCTCCGCTGCGAGTGTAGCATTGACTTCGCGCAATGCTTAAGTAACTTAGCCGAAAGTTGGGCTTTAACTTCACTGAAAGTTCATCTTTATCTTCGCAGGAAACTTTGCGCTAGCTCCGCTGAGAGCTCATTTCTAACTGTAATACCCTGTTCCCGGAATACGTACTTAGTTGCGTATTCAGATTTCGATCGTATTTTCTCGATTGTTTCCTGTATTTAGTCTGTATTATGAATTCCTGGTGTGATTGTTTTATCTTGTATTTGGATTCGTGGACTCGGAGTCAGCCCTAGTCTGAGCCAAGGGCCCGATCATAGTGTATTCTTCGATTTGGTATTTCTGACATGTAGAATTGACCGATTTCAGTTTTAAATGTTATTTTCCAATTTATTAGACTTTCTGTGATTTTCTGGATTTTCTCGGATTAAATTGAATTTCTTCAAAACCGGTGTCGGCCAGTGCCGCTGACCGATTCCCGGATTTTTATTTCCCAAACTGTTTGGAATTTCATGATAGTCCTTTAGACTTTATTGTTTAGAATCATATTTCTTACTTATATACTTTTTCTAAAGATTTTACGAATTTATGGATTTTCCGCCGGAGTCGGTAGGAGACTGATTCCAGTATTTTTAGTTCCCAAACAGTTTATAATTTCATGATGGTTCTTTAGACTTTCTTTCTTGGAATCATATTTTCTGACTACATTCTTTTTCTGAGAATTTTATGATTTTATGGAAATTCTTTCGGAGTCGGTAAATCTCAGATTCCGGGATTTTTAACTTTAAAACTATACAGTATTTCTTCGAACGGATTTCACTATTGGTCTTTTTATATTATTCTTGATTTTTGGTTAAATTTTCAGATCATTCAGAGATACTTGAATTTCGGGCATTTTTCCAATATTTACATAATCCTTATTTCCACCTAGATTGCCACCTCATTTCCCACTCACCAACTCACCTAACCCCACTCACACTCCCTCTCACCACAGCCGGCCATGTGTCCAGAGAGGGGACACCTCACCCCCACACAATTGCAAGAAAGCCCTCCACTTCCACCAAAATCCCACTCCCTTTATATAAATCCCAAACTATAAATTCATTGCATTTACAAATTTCCCCTTTTTCCCATTTCTTCACCAAAAGAACTCCTCCAAAAATCCCCTCTCATCTCCTCCACCAAACCCTAATCTCTTCACCACCAACCTCAAGGACTTCAAGAACCCATCTAGGGCTTCATCACAAGGACACCACCTTCAACCATCAACCTCCAAGGCAACACCAAGCTCCAACCTCTTCAAATCAAGCTTCTACAACTCATGGATTGAAGCCACCACCTTCTCCTTGGATCAAGCTCCAATTGAACCCCCCTTCTAGTGAGTACCTTACTCACCAAGACCTAGTTAGCTTCCTAATTACTTGTAATGAAAGTCCTTGTAGTCATGTAACCTAAAAATCCCACCTTTAGTTCATCAAGAACTCAAATCAAATCTTTTCATGTGAATTTCTCTAATTACCTAGGCTAACCTATCTTTAGTGTACTTGTGTTGTTAGATCAGGTCCCCTAAAGTGATAAAAATCCTACCTTTGGGACATTAGAACAAATCCCCCAAAAATCCTATTTTTAGGTCATTAACACACAAATCTAACTCTTCCATGTGAACATATTAATCACCAGGGCTATTTTCTGTTTTAGTATACTTGTAGTAGTAGATCAGGTCCTATAATGCCATAAAAACCCCACTTTTAACTGTTAGAATCAATCCATGTAGAATTCTGATTTTTCTGCTCTAATAATACAATCTGTTAATGTCTGTCCAAAACTGAAACCAGAATCTTGGGGTTTCTTTCGTAAGGATATTCAATAAGGAATAGGTCATGTAATATACCGTTAGAAAGCTAATCGAGTCTACTTTCCAACGGTTCATACCATGTCATCATCGGATACCTGTAGCTTAAGCTATGACTGGAAAATTGAAGGTTGGTCAAAACTGTCCTGCTGCAGAATTCAGCACAGCTGATAGGTTTTTGAATTTCTGGAGCAGTTTGGTTAATCAAAACCTATCATGTAATAGGTCATTGGAAAGGTAGTGGAGTCTAGTTTCTAATAAATCTTTCCTCGTTCTATTCCTATTCGTAGAATGAAAGTTATCATAAAAACTCCGTTGGTTACACCACTTACACTCCATAAATTGTTATCATGTATCCCCATGTTAGGACTTGTTGATTGATGCATATGTGCTGTTTTAGTCTTGTCTCATGCTTCATACTTGTATTGTATAATATGTTTCACGATGAATCTTATGTTTGGGTCATGTGATTGAACCTTGTACATAATAACCTATTACTTGTAGTACGTTACCCTAGTTACCTCATCTTATCAAGTCATGTATGACCATTGTAATTGCCTATTTCATTTCCATGCTTGTACATTGCCGTGATATTATTGCTTTCCTATTTTATAACATGCGTGGCAGACCCTTCGAGGTCGTTGAACCCTAAGTCGTATCTATGTTCCCACTGGCATACCACCCCCTTGTTAGACCATACTGTTATGCCATGATTGACCCGGCCCTTGATACATTTAGTGTCATGTTTTATTGCTTGCTATACATCACCACCTTGTCATGCTATCACCTAAACCAAGCATGATGTACTTGACTTGTGATTGTCATCTTTACGGGAACCTTGACTTGTTATACGGTATCATGATCAGTGACCTGTATTCCTGCTTTATATGCAGTGACCTGTATTCCTGCTTTATATGCAGTGACCTGTATTCCTGCTTATTACGCAGTGACCTGACTATATATACTTATGTACTCCTGATTCCTGATCATGACCTATTCCTGTCATTCCCGTAAACTGATAATCCGTAATAAACTACAACTTGTATTGGGGTATGGGAGGAAGTGATGGATGCCGGAATGATATCTTGCTTATAGCCTGGGAATATGTTACTTGATTACTTCTACGTACCTCTATAAGTGTAGATGATATCTTGCTTATAGCCTGGGAATATGTTACATGATTACTGCTACGTACCTCTATAAGAAGAGATATCAGTTCTCCATCCACTTCCGATAACAAACCTCGAATGGCTTATATATGGATGTATGTGAGTTGGGATCGATACCGAGACACATACCTAGATATATGGGTTAGACGAGTAATAATAATAAGTGTTCATTATATGCACGAGGATTACGATGATATGAGATAAAGGTATATATATGAGGGTTTCCTTGTTTGGATTATTCCTTCGACGTACTAGTCTCATAGAGTCGTAATCTGAAACCATATATTCAGATTGTTCACCATGATTATTGTTATGATCACTGTTAGAGATATTGTCATGATTCTTGATATACCATGCATGTTCCAGTTATGTTCCCGGCTTGTGACATTTATTGCTATTTCCATGATTCCAGTGATGATTCCGGTTTTAACTATTGCTTATTCCTGTTTTGGGTTTATGGTTGTGCCTATCATGTATTCCCGTTAGGATTATCATATGGTTTGCAACTCTGATTCTATATGCTTGGGATTGCGGTGGTATGAGACAAGGGTATATTTATGAGGGTTTCCTTGTTTGGATTATTCCTTCGACGTACTAGTCTCATAGGACCGTAACTTAAGCATATACAATCACTTTAGCTCGTAGTTAGCATTACCTTGGATTTCCCGTTTCATGATTATTATATTATACCGTTATTATATTCTATACTCGTGTTTTGACCCTTCTCATGTCTCTTAGCCACTTGGCTTGCAGTTCATTTATTATTATATGTCTTGACCCTTGGATTTGCACATTCAGGTTCTGTAGCTAGATCAGAGTGGAGTTGTCCACCGTAGCTCGAGCTCTTCTTGCGAGCGGGCATCCTAGCTTCAGCTCCTTGTGCCTGACTTCTCTTGACTCACGAGATCTCCATCCTACTCGTGAGCTCTTTTGTACTCTTGATGTATATTTTACTTTTGGACTGAGTTGTGATAAAAGACATATGTGTTATGTAATGTTTATCATATACTGTGATGACTTTGTACTGTATCTTTCGTGTTGGCATATGTATGTTTGCCACGTTTCGTGTGCACTCTGATTTCTTGTTGTGCTTTTATGCTTAGCGTATATACGTGGGGGCACTTTCTGACCTTCGTATATGCGTCGCTGTGACGTCCCCGTATCTGTGAAATCGGGGCGTTACAGGTTGGTATCAGAGCCTAGGCTCTTACCTCCATAGTACAACAAGTAGCAAATTCTAGTAATTTGCGGATGCCAACATCAATGTACAAAGTTATCTAGTCCTTCTTGATTTGTCTAATTATTCTTGATTCCTTCCATCATATCCTGAAGTCCTTCTATTTCCTTTTCCACTTCCTCCCAGTCTATCTATTCCTAGCATCGATGGAGAGGAGATCGGGTCGTAGCCACTCCGGATCAGCATCGAATGGAGCAGCAGGGGAGAATATGGATGTATTGAGGGTTATCCAGACCATGATGGAAAACCAGCAGCAGCAGATGGAGAATCAACGGCAGCAGACCGAGCTTCTCCGGCAAGAGATAGCAGCACCTAAGGAACGGAGGCCGGGGAACATATCAGACTTCAGGAGGCTACAGCCAGCTACATTCACGGGTGGAGAGAAACCTTTGGATGCTGAGCAATGGCTGACGGACACATCGGACTTGTTGAATGCAGCCAGGGTTCCACAGGAGAACCAAGTGGAAGTTGCCAAGATTCAGCTAAAGGACATAGCCAGGACTTGGTGGCTAGCAGAGGAGGCCAGACTGGAGAAGCCTGTCACTTGGGACACCTTCTCCAAGAGCTTTTACAACAGATTCTTCCCTGTCACAGCTCAGAAGGACATGGAAGAGCAATTCATCAGACTTCGGCAGGGGAGCAAGTCCGTGGATGAGTACGCCGCGGAATTCCTCAGATTGAGCCGCTTTGCCCCGTACATGGTGACGGATGAAGAGAAGCGGGCAAGCAGATTTCAGCAGGGCCTGCAGATGGACCTACAGGTATTCCTGGTGCCCCAGCAGCTGAAGTCATATGCAGAGGTTCTCACCATCGCTCGGGAAGTAGAGCGTGTACTGGAGAAGAAGAAGGAGAATCAGATGAGGAGCCAGGCCAAGAAGAGGCCTCTTGAGTTGATGGATGAGGAGGATGCAGATAGGGCAGCCCAGGGCCCGAGGATTAAGAGACCATTCCAACCTCCCTTGTCTCAGATTGTGTGTAATTATTGCCACAGGCCCGGGCACTATAAGAGAGATTGTCGAGTAGCCCTGAGATTATGTATGGCGTGTGGGTCAGGGAGTCATATGCTAAGAGGATGCCCACACAGAAAGTTTATACCTGTGGCTCCAATCAGATCAGTACATCCAGCCCCAGCACTTCCAGCACCGCCACTGAGGAGATACCCTGAGCCCGTTGACCGGAGAGTTCCACTACCACCCCAACGGTATGATCATCAGCAGAGAGGGATGAGAGCCAGAACAGATCAGGGCATAGGCCAAGTTCACAGCATGGCAGCAGAGGCTTCAGGTGTTGCAGCAGAGTGGGAAGACCAGCATCCGGAGCAGGAGCCTTAGGATTTCATGGTAACCACTCCCCCATTCCTTGTATTTGAGTTGGTTATCTTCTTTAGTATTATTTCCATTGTCATTCTATCATTGTTAATTCTAGTCCTTCTTGTATTTACCTCCTTCCCTGTTTTGGTTTTATGATGCTTTATTCGTGCCTTCGTCCCCTTTTGGGTCCAATTTACCCCTTATGAAATTGCGAGGACGCAATTTTTTTGTAAGGTGGGTAGATTGTAATACCCTGTTCCCGGAATACGTACTTAGTTGCGTATTCAGATTTCGATCGTATTTTCTCGATTGTTTCCTGTATTTAGTCTGTATTATGAATTCCTGGTGTGATTGTTTTATCTTGTATTTGGATTCGTGGACTCGGAGTCAGCCCTAGTCTGAGCCAAGGGCCCGATCATAGTGTATTCTTCGATTTGGTATTTCTGACATGTAGAATTGACCGATTTCAGTTTTAAATGTTATTTTCCAATTTATTAGACTTTCTGTGATTTTCTGGATTTTCTCGGATTAAATTGAATTTCTTCAAAACCGGTGTCGGCCAGTGCCGCTGACCGATTCCCGGATTTTTATTTCCCAAACTGTTTGGAATTTCATGATAGTCCTTTAGACTTTATTGTTTAGAATCATATTTCTTACTTATATACTTTTTCTAAAGATTTTACGAATTTATGGATTTTCCGCCGGAGTCGGTAGGAGACTGATTCCAGTATTTTTAGTTCCCAAACAGTTTAGAATTTCATGATGGTTCTTTAGACTTTCTTTCTTGGAATCATATTTTCTGACTACATTCTTTTTCTGAGAATTTTATGATTTTATGGAAATTCTTTCGGAGTCGGTAAATCTCAGATTCCGGGATTTTTAACTTTAAAACTATACAGTATTTCTTCGAACGGATTTCACTATTGGTCTTTTTATATTATTCTTGATTTTTGATTAAATTTTCAGATCATTCAGAGATACTTGAATTTCGGGCATTTTTCCAATATTTACATAATCCTTATTTCCACCTAGATTGCCACCTCATTTCCCACTCACCAACTCACCTAACCCCACTCACACTCCCTCTCACCACAGCCGGCCATGTGTCCAGAGAGGGGACACCTCACCCCCCACAATTGCAAGAAAGCCCTCCACTTCCACCAAAATCCCACTCCCTTTATATAAATCCCAAACTATAAATTCATTGCATTTACAAATTTCCCCTTTTTCCCATTTCTTCACCAAAAGAACTCCTCCAAAATCCCCTCTCATCTCCTCCACCAACCCTAATCTCTTCACCACCAACCTCAAGGACTTCAAGAACCCATCTAGGGCTTCATCACAAGGACACCACCTTCAACCATCAACCTCCAAGGCAACACCAAGCTCCAACCTCTTCAAATCAAGCTTCTACAACTCATGGATTGAAGCCACCACCTTCTCCTTGGATCAAGCTCCAATTGAACCCCCCTTCTAGTGAGTACCTTACTCACCAAGACCTAGTTAGCTTCCTAATTACTTGTAATGAAAGTCCTTGTAGTCATGTAACCTAAAATCCCACCTTTAGTTCATCAAGAACTCAAATCAAATCTTTTCATGTGAATTTCTCTAATTACCTAGGCTAACCTATCTTTAGTGTACTTGTGTTGTTAGATCAGGTCCCCTAAAGTGATAAAAATCCTACCTTTGGGACATTAGAACAAATCCCCCAAAAATCCTATTTTTAGGTCATTAACACACAAATCTAACTCTTCCATGTGAACATATTAATCACCAGGGCTATTTTCTGTTTTAGTATACTTGTAGTAGTAGATCAGGTCCTATAATGCCATAAAAACCCCACTTTTAACTGTTAGAATCAATCCATGTAGAATTCTGATTTTTCTGCTCTAATAATACAATCTGTTAATGTCTGTCCAAAACTGAAACCAGAATCTTGGGGTTTCTTTCGTAAGGATATTCAATAAGGAATAGGTCATGTAATATACCGTTAGAAAGCTAATCGAGTCTACTTTCCAACGGTTCATACCATGTCATCATCGGATACCTGTAGCTTAAGCTATGACTGGAACATTGAAGGTTGGTCAAAACTGTCCTGCTGCAGAATTCAGCACAGCTGATAGGTTTTTGAATTTCTGGAGCAGTTTGGTTAATCAAAACCTATCATGTAATAGGTCATTGGAAAGGTAGTGGAGTCTAGTTTCTAATAAATCTTTCCTCGTTCTATTCCTATTCGTAGAATGAAAGTTATCATAAAACTCCGTTGGTTACACCACTTACACTCCATAAATTGTTATCATGTATCCCCATGTTAGGACTTGTTGATTGATGCATATGTGCTGTTTTAGTCTTGTCTCATGCTTCATACTTGTATTGTATAATATGTTTCACGATGAATCTTATGTTTGGGTCATGTGATTGAACCTTGTACATAATAACCTATTACTTGTAGTACGTTACCCTAGTTACCTCATCTTATCAAGTCATGTATGACCATTGTAATTGCCTATTTCATTTCCATGCTTGTACATTGCCGTGATATTATTGCTTTCCTATTTTATAACATGCGTGGCAGACCCTTCGAGGTCGTTGAACCCTAAGTCGTATCTATGTTCCCACTGGCATACCACCCCCTTGTTAGACCATACTGTTATGCCATGATTGACCCGGCCCTTGATACATTTAGTGTCATGTTTTATTGCTTGCTATACATCACCACCTTGTCATGCTATCACCTAAACCAAGCATGATGTACTTGACTTGTGATTGTCATCTTTACGGGAACCTTGACTTGTTATACGGTATCATGATCAGTGACCTGTATTCCTGCTTTATATGCAGTGACCTGTATTCCTGCTTTATATGCAGTGACCTGTATTCCTGCTTATTACGCAGTGACCTGACTATATATACTTATGTACTCCTGATTCCTGATCATGACCTATTCCTGTCATTCCCGTAAACTGATAATCCGTAATAAACTACAACTTGTATTGGGGTATGGGAGGAAGTGATGGATGCCGGAATGATATCTTGCTTATAGCCTGGGAATATGTTACTTGATTACTTCTACGTACCTCTATAAGTGTAGATGATATCTTGCTTATAGCCTGGGAATATGTTACATGATTACTGCTACGTACCTCTATAAGAAGAGATATCAGTTCTCCATCCACTTCCGATAACAAACCTCGAATGGCTTATATATGGATGTATGTGAGTTGGGATCGATACCGAGACACATACCTAGATATATGGGTTAGACGAGTAATAATAATAAGTGTTCATTATATGCACGAGGATTACGATGATATGAGATAAAGGTATATATATGAGGGTTTCCTTGTTTGGATTATTCCTTCGACGTACTAGTCTCATAGAGTCGTAATCTGAAACCATATATTCAGATTGTTCACCATGATTATTGTTATGATCACTGTTAGAGATATTGTCATGATTCTTGATATACCATGCATGTTCCAGTTATGTTCCCGGCTTGTGACATTTATTGCTATTTCCATGATTCCAGTGATGATTCCGGTTTTAACTATTGCTTATTCCTGTTTTGGGTTTATGGTTGTGCCTATCATGTATTCCCGTTAGGATTATCATATGGTTTGCAACTCTGATTCTATATGCTTGGGATTGCGGTGGTATGAGACAAGGGTATATTTATGAGGGTTTCCTTGTTTGGATTATTCCTTCGACGTACTAGTCTCATAGGACCGTAACTTAAGCATATACAATCACTTTAGCTCGTAGTTAGCATTACCTTGGATTTCCCGTTTCATGATTATTATATTATACCGTTATTATATTCTATACTCGTGTTTTGACCCTTCTCATGTCTCTTAGCCACTTGGCTTGCAGTTCATTTATTATTATATGTCTTGACCCTTGGATTTGCACATTCAGGTTCTGTAGCTAGATCAGAGTGGAGTTGTCCACCGTAGCTCGAGCTCTTCTTGCGAGCGGGCATCCTAGCTTCAGCTCCTTGTGCCTGACTTCTCTTGACTCACGAGATCTCCATCCTACTCGTGAGCTCTTTTGTACTCTTGATGTATATTTTACTTTTGGACTGAGTTGTGATAAAAGACATATGTGTTATGTAATGTTTATCATATACTGTGATGACTTTGTACTGTATCTTTCGTGTTGGCATATGTATGTTTGCCACGTTTCGTGTGCACTCTGATTTCTTGTTGTGCTTTTATGCTTAGCGTATATACGTGGGGGCACTTTCTGACCTTCGTATATGCGTCGCTGTGACGTCCCCGTATCTGTGAAATCGGGGCGTTACACTAACTTAGCTAGAGATCCATCCTCAACTTTGCTGGAAGGTTAGCTCTGCTAAGAGCTTTTTACCTAAGCCAGTCCATTCCAGTTGCTTTCGAAATTCAAAGTGAAAAGAAGGGAAGCAAAGTAGATGAACAAAATTCTTATTGATTCAAAAGGGAAGATACATTGGTACATTAAGATTATCTTTCATACAATAGAGTCTTTGCTCCAAAAGCATACAAGTTGTCCTATCTACTTTCACGGTGATAAGCCAAACCAACTAGACACGAAAGGTTTTCTCCTACACAAAGCCGTAATCCTTCGCTTAATGGCAGATTTTGCTATCAAGAAGCTGGATCTTCTTTGATGTAAATTGGCAAGAGATTGGTTGCCACCAGAAAGCTGAATTTTCTTAAACAAAATTGGCAAAGGAAGGATCTGAGACCTTACTGGTGACGTCTGCCTTCCCGAAGTGGATCATCTCGGATAAGCGACTATCAGCCCCTTCTCGAAGTGGATCATCTTGGATAAGCGACTGCCAGCCTCTTCTTGGAATGCACATCAGCTGCTCCGGTATGTTCCTCCTGCTTATGATCAAAGCTTCAACTTGAAAATCAAGGGGCAAGTTTTTATTCTCCTTCATCAAGATGAAAGAATTCGAAGCACAGTACACTGCAACGCAAACAAGAAACAAGTTAGCATCAATAGAGGGATGAAATGCTAAGTCAAAGCTTTATTCTTTGGGCGAAGCTATCCAGATCCGACCCAGTTGTGCCTTGAAGATGGATTTCAACTAAGCAAGACTTGCTTAGAATAAGCCAAGTCTTAGCCCCGCCCAAGGCAGATAGGCTGGAGAAGCCTCAAAAAGGACCAAGTTCTAACCTCGCCTATATGGCTAGGCCAGACTGGCCCTAAAGGGCGCTGTCTTGACCCCACCTATATGGCAAGACTGGCTCAACCTTGAAGAGGCCAAGTCTCAAACCTCGCCTAACCTCACCTATATGGCAGATTTAACAGGGACTTCGCATGGAAAGATCCTTTGTCTGATCAAGCAAGAATGCTAGCTTGGCCGAAAAGCTTGAAAATAGGGCTGAAACCCTTCTCTGAAAGTCAGCCAAATACAGAGACCAAGGGAATTCAATCCCTAAGATAGCTAATAAGGCTAAGAAAATTAAGGAAATAAACTCCCTAGAGTCACTGGATGGCTGAGGCTCACCAGTTCTTGATCGGGCAATAACCAGAGTGAGAGTCCTCACTACTTCAGGGACCTCAGTCTCCTTGCTTGGAGCAATGGGGAGGGGTCATAAACAAACCTCCTAGAAAGAGAGGAGTATGTTTCTCTAAGAAGGACTATAAGAGTCCTATTTATAGGCCTCGTGGCCTGACTACGCCACTACTACTGCAAGCTTGGGAGCACGGGCGAAGTTAAAGCATTCAAATGCTTGACCTTGAGAAAGGGAATAATCTCCCTTGGGAATACGCACAAAGTTATTTTGAACTTCGGAGAAAGAAATAATCTCCCTCGTAAATGTAAGGGAAAGTCATTCAAACCTTGAAAGAAGGAGCAATTCCCCTCATAACTTTCAAAAGCGGTTAGCCTCAGAAGCGAAACATCGTTCCAGCACACCGGGCACGAGACTAATGCTCACATTCTAACCTGATTTGAAGTGAAGCTACTGCAGGAAGCCCAAAGGCGAAGATACCCAAAATCGCGAAGCTACACGGAAGCAGATTGTCAATTCCTCGGCGAACCTATTCCAGCCCGAAAGCGAGGCTAAAGGCAAATTGAACTAACCACCAAGGCGACGTTCGCATTCACATATCGTCAATCAAAGTAGTTCAAAGTATTTCGAAATCTGAACCATTCCATTGTAGATTTATGAAACTTTGAAGGGGGTCTTGTTGACACTCAAAAAAGACAGGACTCCCACATTCATCTTCAACCGGTCTGAAAGACGTCTAACTTATCGACATCTACAAAAGATAAGTCGAAGATAAGCTGATGACTAGAAATGAGGCAGCAACATGGACATTACTAATCTAGCAAAGCAGATAGTAAGCCAAAGTTGCCTTTAAAGAGACCCAAGCAGGCCTAAGACACTAAGCTAGCTCAATACTTAGCCTGGGCATAACCCCAAGGTAAGCTTTGTAGCTCCTCATGAAACTAAAAGTTTTGCCTAAATTTGGTAGCCTCGTTTTGAAGCTAAA
Organism: Agave tequilana; assembly: GCA_038442645.1. Classification (NCBI taxonomy): domain Eukaryota; kingdom Viridiplantae; phylum Streptophyta; class Magnoliopsida; order Asparagales; family Asparagaceae; genus Agave; species Agave tequilana. The sequence continues at coordinate 346,376 of JAVJIF010030072.1, read as the reverse complement.
CTATCAGCTTCGCATGAAGCTTCCCATTTAGCCCCGCTGGAGGCTGATCCAAGAGCTTCGCGCCAGAAGCTCTATCCCTAGCTAAGTCATAGCTCCGCTATGAGTTGAGTCTTAGCTTCACACGAGGGTCTGAAAGTAACTTCGCCTGAAGCTATGAGCTAAATTCGCATGATCTAGCTCCATAGTGGGCTTTGCCAGGTCATCAAATTGACCGTTTCAAAATCCCACGAGGGATTAATGGGTGAACCCTACTAATTTAGTGGGATTAACGCCACTTTAAGTGGGCGGTTACACCCGGCCACTTCGTCCCACATTAAGTGGAGACAACTAAGCCATAGCAACATGAGGACGTTCGCACGAACCCTCTAGCTTTGCCAGAAGCTCGCAAAGAGCTTCGCGCCAAGGTCATTTACGAGCCTCGCGCGAAGCTAATGGCTGATTTAGCCTTGCTAATTCAAGGGGGCGGTTACTACCCACCTTTGGCTATAAATAGGTCCCTGGCTGATTCAACAAGGGACACAGAGACGGACATCCTTGGATAGAGAGTAGATTAGCTTGAAAAGAGCAGAATTCCTAGCAAAAGGGCTCTACTGATCTTCTGTTCTCCGATTCTCCGAACCAAGCGAGAAGGGAGTCTTATTAGGAGGCAATCTCGATCACTTGATCACCTGCATCGTCAAAGGGATAAAGTGATTGCGCGCTGATCAGATTCCTACTAGCACATTTTCTTAAAAATCTCAGAGGAGATCTATCTATATTTTCTTTCTGCAAAGAAATACTTGTAATTTTGCTCCTCCATTCTCTTTTGTAAGTTTTCCCTTTCGTAAATTAATAGAAAACAAATAGATTTTAATGATAACAAATGTGATGCAGGTACATTGGAGCTTAATCTACAGAGCTAGTACTGAGTTTTGGTAGCTCAAGTTTATTCAAGGATATTGACTACTTTTGTGTATTTTTAGAAATTTATTAAAAGCCTTGATCACACACACAAAATAGTCTTATAGTCGACTAACCCCTTTTTATAGTCGACTAACATATTCTTTAGTCGACTTATAATAGTTTATAGATGACTAAGTGCCTTTGCGGAAAAAATATTTGTTCTCTGTTTGTTGACTATAAGCAATATTAGTCGACTAACCCCTTTTATTAGTCGCCTAATTTTAGTTACCAGAGACCTATCAATCTTTAGGCTAGTTGACTAACCCAGACAAAACTTCTTATAGTAGTCGACTACTCTCATATCCTAGTCGACTAACTACAGTTTCTGACTGTTATTTAGTTTTAATTTTCTGGTGTTTTCTCCAACATTTTGATTTTCAAATTTGAATTGATAACTTCCCTAACTGACCATTGATTTCACCTATAAATAGGGATGTTGTCCTTGGATGTAATCACCATTAAAATCATAAGTTTTCTATCCAAAACTCTGTTGAAAATTCTGTTTTTCAGAAAACTAGTTTCGACTTTCTGTTCTTCACACAATTCCAATTCTTTTGTAAAGAATTCTGAGAGTCATCCTATAAGATACCTTGTTCATAATCACGTACAAGTTTCAAGGCTTATAGGTTGTTATATTGTAATTAATCAAAGAGAAAGTAACTTCTTGGTGTAGAGAAGAGTTATACAGATTTGACAAAGGGTGTTTTGTCAAGTGGTGTACAAGAATTGATTTTGAGGAGTATCAAAATCATGATAAGAAAATCTCAATCGGGTTGCTTGGAGACTGGATATAGGTTGTTTGGTGTAAAGTTTCCTTGAATCAATTGAAAGGTTACAACAAACTTATACTCCGACTACAAGGGGGGGAGATGTTGAGTCTTGAATCTCCCCTTTGTTTAGTGCTGGGTTCTTCAAGTGGCGGTGGAAAGTGAATCTTGTTTTCCGTTGACCAGGTGAGCGTCGAGAACTTCTGGGGATCTTCTCTTCAGATGGTGGACGGAGTAGCACAGCTCTGCCAACCAAGAGATTGTAGGCAAAGATTAACTTGTGCGCAGCAAGTTTTCTGAAGGGTTGGACTCTCCCTTTTCTCTCAGAGTTCTTCTTTCCCAAAAAATCCGACCCCTTCTCCATAGCAACAGGGCTATTTATAGAGGTTTCAGGAGCGTACGTGCCTCCTAAAAACACTCCATAATGGGGGCTAACTTTTCTCGTTATATGGGCCGTGATTGACCCTATAACCGGGACGGTTACAACTGAGACGCGGGTGTCAACCCACGCGCCTTGGTACTGCAGTGCTGACTGAGACGCGGGTTTCGACCCTCGCGCCTTGGTACTGCTGAGACGCGGGTTTCGACCCTCGCGCCTTGGTGCTGCATAGACGCGGGTTTCGACCCTCGCGCCTTGGTGCTGCAGAGACGCGGGTTTCGACCCTCGCGCCTTGGTGCTGCAGAGACGCGGGTTTTGACCCACGCCTTGATGCTGAGATGCGGCTGTCGAGCCTCGCGCCTTGATGCTGAGATGCGGCCAAAATTAGCTTTGCGTCTAGAACTTGGAATTCTGCTTTTCAATGGCTTGTCTTTTAGTGATTTTTAGACAGCCTACAGAACCCCCTCCAAAGTTTTCGACATTCCGCAATTAAGTGGGATGGATTTCGAAATACTTTGGACTCTAGCTGAGCTCACCCTTATGACTGGACTGTCAATGCTCTGGGTTTGATCTTATCTGGAGTATGGTCTTCGTGAGTGTACTGTGGAACTCTTTGAAGCCACCAAAGTTGATCGTGTTGAGTGTCTAGATGCACAGTCTAAACCTCCCCGATTGCTTTAAGTCTGTCGTGGGTGCACTTTAAGCCAGGAGTGGACGGTCGTCTGCTTGTGCCAGTATACTGTTGAACCGATTTGCAGAAGCAAGGACTGAACGCCAATTCTTTTGGGACGCAGGGATAGTACTGCTTTTAAAGATGCGACTTTCATAGGGTGCATCTTTTGAAATAAAAACGCGACTGTTATTCCATAAGGCAGACGCGATTTTTGTCTGGGTTGGAAGGATGCGAACTTCGAAGAAACGCATCTTTTTGGAGTGAAGTCGCGACTTTCTGAACGCAACTATGGCCGTGCTGAAAGGATGCGTCCATTGAAGAGGCGCGACTGTTGGGTGCAAATCCGTGCCATGCCATGAGTGCACTGCCACGTGTCCTGTGGAACCGACGGGACATCTTCTTTTTGGCGTGCGAACTTTACGCTGCATTAAATGCACTGTCCACGCGTCAGGCGGTGATTCGACGTCGAGCCAAGCGCCGCGTATCTTTGCGAATCGCCGTGCCTATAAATGGCAACAGTCGTCAAGGGAGTCATCATTTAGTCTCTCCTTCGTCTACGAGCGCCTATGTTAGGGTTTGAGAAAAGAGCTTCTTTGTTCTCTCTTCTTCCATCTAACATCAGATCTTTGATTCGCAATGGCGCCCAAGGCTAAGCAAACTGCTTCGTCTTCAAAGGCGGTCGTCGCTGAGACTCAAAGGGGCGGTTCCTCCATGCAGGAAGCCCCTATTTCAGGTATAAAGCTATCGGACTTGACTTTCACCATTAAAAGGGTTTATAGAGTTCTTTGAACTCTTGGATTCCTCTTCTAAACTTGACCCGGCAACGCGGGCTCGAGCCCATGTTTGATCTTCAAACGCGGCTCTTGAGTCAATAAACAAGGCGCAGGTTTGATGACCCTTGCTGCTTTTATCTGCTCGAATCTGCATCTGCTTGTTGAACACAGGGCCCCAGTAAACCTTGCATTTTGGATCCAGCACTTAGAATGTTTCCAAGTATGAAAGATTCGGACGCAGATTTCTTATGATTCTTGCGTATGAACCCAAGTACTTAGAGATTTTTCATAAGTCTCGGATTTTCAAAACGCGGGCTCCATGCTAGCCTCGCGACCTTCGGTCTGGACGTGGATTTTGATGATTTCCGCGTCTGAGTTTACTTCTGCGTTTGAGTTGTGGACACTTAATCATTTCCTTTCAAATTTCTGATCAAATGTCGTTTTCTTTCTGCAGTACGATATTCCGCCGATCCTCTCTCCAAAAAGTGTCACTTCGGGCACGTAGGTGGTGCTGACCGTAACTTAACCTTCGTGTTGCAAAGGACTGCTCCTGTAACTGCTAATAAGCCGAAGGGGCGAAGGGAGAGGCTCTCCAAAGTCGACATGCGGATTCGCGCATTCCATTGAAGAAACCCGTCTTTTTCTTTGGCGACAATATTGGCGAGGGTGGTTACGTCTTGCATGATGGCGACTACAAGTGGCTTCGCCAGATAGGGGATAAGAAATTCTTTCTTCCAAATATGGAGAGAATGTATCCTCTATCCTACCTTCAGCACATGTCTGTCCCTCGGGCAATGGAAAGGGATCTTGCCGATCTGTTCCCAGTGTCTCTCTTAGCATACTGGGCGCCAGGAAGGTGCACTCGGGTGGACACGGGAGGGAGATCTTTGGTTTGTTTCCTGGATTATTCAGGTCCGATTACCCAGTAGGAGAAACCCCTCAGCTCAGCACTACCTTTATTAATCAATTCATGAAGGTAGGGGGTGATTTTCTCACTGACTTCCGCCCGCTCGGGTGGGTTCATTCCACTGACAAGTACTGGTGGGGCAAGATGGTGAGCTTTGTCCTCGCTGAACTTGGAGGTCTGTTGGACCAGGTGGGACTGTACCAAGTGGTCAGGGCTGTGCAATATGGCATCCCACAGAATTCCCAAAATTTCGTTGGGATCCTGGAGCACTACGACCCTTCGACGGGGACGTTCTTCACCTCGGTTGGAGAAATGGGGCTCGCCCTGCATGAATTATATGAAGTCTCGGGGTTGGTAATGGGAGATGCTCCTTATGAGGAATACGTCCCCACCTCTGAGGAGCTTCATCTCTTGAAGAAAGAGTGCCCTCGTGTATATGAGACCTACTGGGAGGTGCTGTGTCATTTCCACATCTGCGGTCAAATAACTTCTTGGAGGGCTAGGGAGTTAAGCAGCTGTCTTGGGCGAGCTACTTATTTAATGGCATCACTGAGAAAGATCACTCAGTGACCAGTCTGGCTCCCAGCTCTGACGAAGAAATCGCCGAGAGGATCGACGCCTCTGTGAGTTCTTATACCACAGAGTCGAACGAAGACACTTTCAAACCTGACACGGTTTTTTGAAAGTTTCCATCACCAGGCCCAGATTCCTATTTCTAACCGGGCACTGCTGGCGGGTTTCCTCATGCTGTGGTTGAAGCGCTGTGTAGTGCCGACACTGCCGCATGAGGTGATTGTTGCCGATGTGGTGTATCCGGCGGTGCTGCTGGCCTATGGTAGGTCCATAGCTCTCCTTCCGGCAATGGTGGCCGGTATCCAAAGCGGGTTGCGGGCCCTGACTCAGAGCCTGTGCAGGGTGGAGGCCATCGTTGACTCCCAAGGTGAACCGGAGGTCGATTCAGAGGGAAGGCCGACAGTGAAGACCCCTAACCCTCTGATCGAGCTTCCCTACACGTACTTAATGGCTTGGTACGTGATGCACTGCCCCTCACTGATGATGCCAGTGTCTCGATGCAAAGGGTTTGTCCCTTTTGTGCAGCGGCTGGAGAGTTCGAGCTGGTGCAACAACTATATGTTCTACATTCGGAAGTGTATTCTGAACGCTTCAAATTATCATCTCAACCGTTGCTTCCCCGAGATTACAGATGCTGCTTACGGGGATAAGTTTGCCGATATTGTGGGTCCGGACGACTTCACGAGGCTTCCATCGGGAGTCTTCTGGTGGCTTATCAATATCAGGCTCGGGTATCTGCTCTTCCACCAAGGGAATTCGTGTACGATTGAGCCTTATATGCCGAATCATTTCGCCTGACAGTTCGGCTATGACTAACTATATGTCGGTAACCCTAACGCTCAGCTTGCCTTCAGTGGAAATCTGTTTGAAGGTGCTCGGGCTTGGTATTACAGCGTAGCTGGGGGGACACAGGCTCTTTTCCGTTTACCTTATAAGACGCCGAACTGCTATGCAAGCCTTAGCTTCTGCACCTGGTATTTCCAGGTTAGCAAGACGCCTGGCTACTCAATGGAGCGTTCATGCATTAAAAGCATTAATGCGTCCTATGAGGAGAAGGTGGCGTCCAACAAGCGCTCGCGAGGCCTTGATGAATATCAGGCGGCTCAGAGGGAGGCCAGAGGGGAGCCGAGAGCAGCAGTACCCAGGGAGCAGTCTGCCAGAAGGCGTCGACAGACGATGCATAAACGTCCTCATGGCGTTACTCTCCAAGCTGAGCCTTCTTCTACTTCCACAGTTGAGCCTGCCCCGAAGAGGGCCAGGAAAGACTTGGCGGCTGAAGAGGCCGTCCCCTCCAGCATCGAAGAGCAGAGGGCAGAAGAGGAGGAGGAAGATGATGCCCCCCTTGTTCGTACTCATGGATTGCGCAGCAAGGGCCCCGTAATTTTAGAAGAAGGGGAGCTTGCTGATGAGCCCGTGGCAACTGATGAGGCTGAGCAACTTGAGGCTGACCTGGTGGGAAGGAGTGATGTTGAGATTCCAGGGGTCTCAACTCAATCGGGGTCTTCCTCGGCCCATGAAAGGAGAGATGAGGCGCAACAGCGTGGGTCTCCTGGTGTATAAATGCCCAGCTCGAGGGTAGTTGATCCCAGTCCCACTACTGGGGTATTTACTGGCAAGGCCTCAATTGCCGAGGCTTTTCACGTTGAACTATCGTCTTCATCATCCGAAGAGGACGAGTATGATTCAGGCGATGAAGTCGATTTCGGCGATGAACCCGCTCTTCCAGATCCGAGCAAATTCTCACTTATCTCAGAGGAAGAAATATACGGGTGTGATCCGGTGATGGTGTTATCACAAGCGGCAACTGCTCCTGCTGAAGGTACTCTTATCGTCTTGTTGACCCGGTTTCCCTTTTTTCACTAGGGAAAGGTTCTGACATTCTCCCTTTATGCTGCAGGGTTGGCCGTGAACAGCAAGGCTGCGACTTCCTCCCATATCGAGGAGATGATACAGGAGTTAGCCCAGCAGGAGGGTGTTGAGGCTGCTGCTGCTGAGATGCCTCAAGAGAGGACAATTATTGAGGTCGGGGAGACTTCAACCTTGCAAGATTTGCCCAGGGATCTGCCGTCTTCGGACCCTCGGCTTGGTAAGGAAATATTGACGCTTTGAATATTTTCCTTTTATTGTCATGACTGACGTTCTGGTGATTCGCAGAGAGCGCTGAGGAAGCTCAGGCAGAGGGCTTGGCAGTCAACGTCCACCCAGCAAGCAGTACAATTCAAGTCCCGACTGAGGGCTCTGAAGAAGTCAATGTTGCTGCTACTTCAGTCGCCATGGAGGCTGCTACAACAGTGACTGCGCCAGACGCATCTGTGATCATCTCAGTTTCTTCCGCACCTGTCGTTGATCCTACTCCTGCACAGGATGAGTTGATTCCCATCCCTTGCCCTGTGATAAAAAGGGGATCTGGGAGCACATCAGCGGAATTCTCCTCGGCCGGAGATATCATGGAAGAACTGACACGTCAAATGGTGCAGCAGTTCTTTGCTTCCATGCGATCGTGTATTGATCTCATCCTCTCTGGGGCAGTTCTTTCGAATTTGCCCGAATGCTTCTTGAGAATTTGATCGACAACATTGGTCATACTGGAGGTCCTTCACAGGCTAGGGCGTGTCTGCTGCTGGTGGAGCAGTTGGGGAGTGATCTGAAAGAGCTTAAGTCTTTGGAGGACGCCGGCTCAGTTCACGAGGCCCGGGCAACCTTGACTAGGCTTCTCGCTGCTCAAGAATAGGAGCAGAAGGAGATGGAAGAACAAATAGCCGAAGAGACTCACCATCTCTAACATTTCCAGGCGGACCATCAAAAACTGATTGGCGATTCAAGAGAATCTGAACTCGTCATGCAGAGCGCAGAGCAGGTTATCATCAGTGCTCGGGCCACCATAGCCAAAGCAGAAGCCTTGATTGCAATCAATGAGCAGAAGCTTGCCACTGCCAGGAAGAAGCTGGAAGGGCTGGAGGCTGCCAAGATGCAGGTTGAAGAAAACCTCTTCACTCACTCATCCAGGTTGGAATCCCTACGAGCGCAGCTGGCTGCGAGGAGATTTTTGTCCGAGGAGGAGTTGCGGGTCCAGGCTCTCATGGAGGCTGAGAAAGCACGTCAGCACGAGATACATCGCCTCCGAGAACAAATCCGTTCTTTGGCTAATCAAGATTATTAGCCTCCCCCCTTTTTTTTGGACAGCACACTCAATTCATCAAGAGTGTTTGTATCACTTTTATCATTTTTGGCTCAAATAATAAAAAGTCTCTTTAAATTTTGCTCCATCTTTATTGTCCCAATGTAGATGAATCCAATTTCTTAGCAGCAGTCTTTGGCTGTGATCCTTGATTGGCTATGAATAATGAACTTAGGTAGAACTAAGTTCTTAGGAGGAACGCGGCTCTGATTTATAGGGAGACGCAGTCCTGAGAAACGCGACTCTGACCTGTCCATTGGGACGCGGTTCCAGTTGGCGCGAAGGACGCAGCTTCGGGTGCGACTCCCTAGCCACAGCCCTTAACTCTGCCCAAGTGCATAATTCAGAGTGTCGTGAGGACGCGGTCTTATGCTCCTCAAAACTGACGCATAGATATGAGGATACGGCAGTGGGTCCTTGACCTGGTGCAAACTCAAATTACATTGAGTTTATGATAGGAACACCATTATTATTTCGCCATGTGGACGCAGCTTCAAGATACTTGTGAATGCCATGGGCCTTCTCTGTTGAGGACACAAGTCTCAGGACGCAGCTTTCCCCTTTTATGTGATTTCCAAGCGCGACCCCTAGAAGGGGTCCCTTTTGCTGTGAAGGGATGCAGCTTTGAATCACTCTGAGAGACGCGGCTGCGGTTCTCTTGGCTGGAATGGAAAAGGGACGCCACTTTCGGGTTCGCAAAGGGGGTGTCAGTTCTTGGACGCGGCTCTTGGGCCTGCATTTGGTGCAACTTCCCAGGCGTTACATGCAGCTTGCCATAAAGATTTCGTGGATCTTTAAATGTCAAGTCGACATTGACAATTGGGGACTCGCGTCATCCGATGTTTCCCGAAGCGGCAGTCCACGCGTCAGCCCTTCATTGGGTTCAGGCATTAATGCCAAATCGGCGCTGGCGGTTGGAGACTCGCGTCTTCGATGCTTCCCGAAGCGATAGTCCACGCGTCAGACCTTTATTGGGCTTTGGCACTCGTGCGGTCATTAAAGCCGACGGTTCTGATTAGCGAGCCATTAATTATAGGTACCATGGTTTGCCTATAAATAGGGCTCAGCCTCGCCTTTCAGCAGTTCATTACTTAAACTGCTTTCTTTGAGAGCAAATGCTCTAAGAGCGCTTGCCTTTTCCCTTCAAGGGCTTCACCAGGGACTTGCCTCCATGGACGAAGACGACCCAGAGCTTTCATGCCTCTATTTAGCCTCTCCGGAAGATTACCACTGTCAAGTGATTTCAATAACAAAAGCGTCTCTTTGAGCACCTTTTATGTCCGCGCTTCGATGCAGAGAGTTCAACTCTTAATAGAGGCCTCTACGGGTACGCCTTCTCGGTTTGCCATGACATTTTTAACCCAACTAAGTTTGAATCTTGATATCTCTTAAAGAGATTCATCATCTGGATTTTCTCCTGAAGTCTTAGTTGGTGCATTCCTCTTTTGGAAGTTGCGCCATTGACTTAAACTTCTCTGGACGCGAGTATAGTAGACTTAGGCACCTGGCCGCAGGCTTTGCACATAGAGCATGCGTCTTGGGGCTGTCGACTTAAGAGAATTTCAACTCAGACTGGAGGTCTCAGGCCTGAATCTTACAACTCATGTTCATCCAACAGGGAGACGGCAATTTTCGCGTCTGATTCTCTTTGCGTCTTGCATCTTAGACATGGTGTGGAACTAGATCGCGTTCAAATTTCGTGTATATCACAGTTTTAATTCGCGTCTGTTTCTGTCTCCACAGAAGTTTGGCTTTCTGCGTGGGCCATTCCTGCGTCTGAAGTCCTCATCAATAGCTGCGTCTGTCACTTAGTGTCTTCTGTTGAAGTATACTAAGCTTCGGATTTTCTAATTTTGTTGCTTCTTGCAGGTAGGCTTGATCATCCTTTTTCATGTTCGCTGGGCCCTTGGGAGAATATATCGGCCAGCGAACTTGGTCGATGGTCGACCACAGGAGAAGAAGTCATGACTCCTGCCTTCAGGAGATGGGGACCGGACCCTCGCCAAGATCTCTTTAGATTCAATGCACCAGTCATGCTTCTTGGCATGGCATGGTCAGAGTGAGTATGGCGGCGGGGGTAGTGGTGGATATAGTGGTGGGTATGGTTCTCCTGCAGGTCACCGAAAAGAGGGCATCCTCTGTGAGGTCTCAAAACCTCCTTTTACCCCAGAAGTAACATCAAGGAAAGCTCTATGCTCATTGGATGACTTTCTGGTGGTAGAGATGTTCATCAACGAAGGACCATACTCCACTTCGGATGGTCAGGCGGAATCAGAAGATTCTGCTGCCTTTCTACATCAAGAAACACCATTGTTCTTGGTCAACCAGAGGCTTCTTCGATGTTTACATCATGTACTTTGGCGCCTTTCCAAACATCTAGTACTTGGAATTGTGAGCAGCTTCGAGGAGTGAGTGCAACCTTTGAGAGAGAAAGGGACTTCTTTATACTCCTTTATTGTAACACTCAATCTTATTGTATAAGAGAGCGTTTTGTATCACTTTCATATGTTGGATATAAATAAAAGTGACACGTTTCTTTTTTGTCTTCTTCTGTTGTCTTGAACTCCTTTTTGTATTGAAAGTCAGACGAATAGAAGTAAAGAACCTTTGACCTGTCAAAATTATGATGATAATCTTAACGAGTCAAATTTTGTAGAGAGAGATCCTATTTCAGGAACTCAGCAATGTTGTCAGAGGTGTGATATTAACTTGACAAGGGATAAGATAATTTTGTGGACCTGCCACTCTATGACGAGCTGAATTTGTACCCCCAGGGAGGATGAACTTTTATCAGAGGTTTGGATTAACTTGATTAAGATCAGCTGGGGAGTTGATGAAAATACTGTTAACGGTGTAATGTTAACCTAACAATATTTTTAGGTAGACTTGTTGTTCTGTTGAGAAGAATAACAAGTGCGACTAGATTCACGGGGGATCTAGGAAAGTCTTTACCGTTAGAGGTGTGATATTAACTTAACGGGTTGAACGTAGTCTTGTCAGAAGTGTAGTATTAACTTGACAAGGATGTGAGCCAGAGGTGTGATATTAACTTAACTCAGAAGCATTTCAGTTTTGTTTGGGAAAACTGAAAGTGTCACTGTCATAGGTGTGATGTTTAACTTGGCAGTGAGGGTAATGCTAGAGGTGTAATTTTGAACTTGGCATTGGTCATTTCGACTTTAACAAGGAAGTCTGAGGGAAAGTCATGGCCTTAAGTGTATTGTTGAACTTAGCAATGACTTAGACGCTAGAGGTGTAGTATTAAACTTGGCATCGTTCATTTCAGCTTCGATATGAAAGTCTGAAGGAAGGTGACTGTCAGAGGTTTAATATTGAACTTGGCAGCAACTTGATTACTGTTAGAAGTGTAATGTTAACTTAACAGTAATTTGTCAGAGGTGTGGTATTAACTTGACAGAAATTGATTTGCGATATGAGCAATTTGAGGACCTGTCATTCTATTGATGAGAATTGACAAGTGGATTTTGAAGTGCCAGAGGTATAGTGTTAACTTGGCAATTTGAAGTCTTGCTGCTCCACGTAGAGTTGACAAGTAAAGTTTGTACTCGACAAGGAGTATTGAGAATTTTCATTACCAGAGGTATAGTGTTAACGTAGCAATGATTGTATTTTGTAGACCTACCATTCTGTGGATTAGAATTGGTAAGGGATTTTTGGAGGGAAGAGCGGAACTACATCCATTAGGATTTTTAGCAAACCCTCAGCTGTTAACGGGTTTGATATACCTTTACCAACCACCGTTTGAGTTGGGCTAGCCATGCTACTCCCCTCAGCATAGTGAGTTGTCGAAGACTTATGTTGGGCTTAGAAGCCAACATTTTCCTCTATCCTTAGCCGTCGGAGGCGTTGGATCAAATGGGAACATGTCCCCTTAGGATTTTTAGCAAATCCTCAGCTGTCAACGGGTTTGATATACCTTTACCAACCACCGTTTGAGTTGGGCTAGCCATGCTATTCCCCTCAGCATAGTGAGTTGTCGAAGACTTATGTTGGGCTTAGAAGCCAACATTTTCCTCTATCCTTAGCCGTCGGAGGCGTTGGATCAAATGGGAACATGTCCCCTTAGGATTTTTAGTAAATCCTCAGCTGTCAACGGGTTTGATATGCCTTTACCAACTACCGTTTGAGTTGGGCTAGCCATGCTATTCCCCTCAGCATGATGAGTTGTCGAAGATTTATGTTGGGCTTAAAAGCCAACATTTTCTTCTATCCTTAGCCGTCGGAGGCGTCGGATGTTAATGAAGAAGCTCTTCTTGTTTTGATCAGAGGTGTACTTTTAACTTGATCGGAGGAGGAGTACTATTAAGGATAGTACTTCTTCAAGAATCTGCCATTGATCGGCATCATGAGTGTATCGCCATTTGAAGTTATGAGGCGATATGATCCATTTGAGTAGACTGACTCTACTACAAATGGTCCTTCCCATTTAGACTGGAATTTCCCTTTCGTCTTATGTGTCATTACCATAGGTCTTCTGACAACTAAGACAAGATCGCCTTTCTTGAAAGTTCGCACTTTGACTTTCTTGTTGAAGGCTCTGGTAATCCGAGCTTGGTAGAGCTCGATTTGTTGTTGGGCCTGCAGACGTTTGTCATCTAAGGCTTCCAATTCCTGGAGTCGCTGTCAATGCTTCTCCTCATTTGTCATCTCTGCTGTCAGGGCGACGCGTAGAGATGGAATTTAGATTTCTAGTGGAAGCACTGCTTCACACCCGTATACCAAAGAAAATGGTGTAGCTTTAGTTGGGGTTCGAACAGTTGTGCGATAAGCCCATAAGCATTCATCTAGCCTATCGTCCCAGTCACGTTGACTTTTCGAGACGAATTTCTTGAGAAGTTTGCCGATGGTCTTGTTGAAAGCTTCTGCGAGACCATTAGCGGCGGGGTAGTATGCCGTTGAGGATACACTCTGGATTCTGAACTTAGCGCAGAATCTCTGGAAAGCCTGGCTGATGAACTGGGGTCCGTTGTCATGGAAAATTCGCCGAGGTACACCGAAACGGTAAATGACGTGATGTTTCACGAACTTGATCACATCAGATGACTTCACCTCCTTCAAAGGAATGGCCTCCGCCCATTTGGAGAAGTAATCGGTTATTGCCAAAATAAACCGATGTCTTTTGATGATGGAGGGCTGATAGGGCCAACCACATCCATCCCCCACATTTCAAATGGCCAAGTAGAAGCCGTGGAGTGAAGGTAGCCTGGTGCTTGATGAATGAAATCGCCATGCACTTGGAAGGCGTGACATCTTTTGGCATAAGTGATGGCGTCGACAATCATCTTGGGCCAATAATATCCCAACCTTTGGAGTCGGTATGCAAGTTTTGGGCCAGGTTGATGGGCTCCACACATTCCGTCATGGGCTTCTGTCAATACCTCCTGTGCCTCTTTTGGTGAAAGGCAGCGAAGCAAGATCCCGTCATGCGATCGACGATACAGTGTTCGTGTAATCGCATTATAGTAGTATTTAGGGGCTTTCCTTCGAATGGCAGCCGCTTCTTTGGTGTCCTCTGGAAGGATGCCATACAGGACGTAATCAATGTAGGGGAATTGCCAGTCTCTAGGCTCTGGACCGATTGATAATTCCAGTGCTTCTTTGTTTTGAGAATCTCCTGTTGGTTCCTGGTAATCCTCAGGAGCAATTCTCGGGCAATACAGGTCGTGGCTGTGGACAAATATCTTCTCCACTGTTCCAGCCGGTAGAGCTAAAGAGGCAGCGAGAGACGCCAGTGCGTCTGCATGCGCATTTTGCTTGCATGGTACATGGTTGATGTAGAAGTTTGTAAACTTCCCAGCCATGTGGACAGTTGCGTTGTAATAGGGTACTAGGTCTTCATATCTGACTTCGTACTCCCCACGAACTTGGCTGACGATGAGCTTGGAGTCACCATATGCCTCGAGATTTTTAACGCCAATCTCATCGGCGAGTTGCATCCCAATCAAAAGAGCATTGTACTCCGCTACATTGTTGGAGCAAGGCTCAGTTAGCGAGACAGCTCGGGGAACCACATAATTCTGTGGCGAGACGAGTACTACTCCTACCCCCGCTACTATGTGTCCTTTTGGGCTCGTTCTGGATGCACCATCAAAGAAAAGTTGCCACACCTGCCTTTCAAAGGATGTCTGGGTCTGGCAGGCTTCAGCGACCTCGTCTGGGAGATCGTCGTAAAGTTTGGTTGCCCTCGGATCTGGATGCTCAGCCAGGAAATCCGCCACCGCTTGTCCCTTCACAGCTTTTTGTGGTAAAAAGTGCATTTCATATTGGGATAACAATATGGCCCATTTTGCCAATCGGCCATTTAACGATGAAGGCTTTGTCATGAGTAACCGCAAGGGGTTTACTTTTGATATGACATTTATGGTTTGGCCTACCAGATAGTGTCGCATTTTCTGAATGGCGAACACCAGTGCCAAACATTCCTTCTCGATCGGGTTGTACCGATGTTCAGCTCCGATCATTGTTCTACTCAGATAGTAGATCGCTTGCTCTCGTCCTTGATCATCATTCTGAGCTAGTAGAGCTCCCAAAGCATTATCCATTGCTCGGACGTATACCAGGAATGGTTTTCCGGATATCGGAGCTGCAAGGACTGGTGGTTGTGTGAGGTATTGCTTGATTTCCTCAAATGCTTGTTGGCAAGCATCGTCCCAAATGAACGAAACACCCTTCTTCATTAGTTTAGCGAAGGGTTAGCATCTTCCGGAGAGATTTGAGATAAACCTGCGGATGTACGCCAATCGTCCTTGCAATCCCCTGAGCTCCTTGAGGTTTATCGGAGGTTGCATTTCCTGGATAGCGCGAACCTTTTCTGGGTCCATATGAATCCCCGTAGAGGTTACTACAAACCCTAGGAATTTGCCACTAGCCACCCCCAGGAAGGACTTGGTGGGGTTCATCTTCAATTGATGAGCCCGCATGATATCAAAGACAGCCTTCAGGTCAGATATGTGATCACCTTTAGCACGGCTTTTTACCGCAATGTCATCAACATAACATTCCACTGTTTTGCGCATTTGCTGATGGAAAATGGCATTCATGGCCCTTTGATATGTTGCCCCTGCATTCTTCAGTCCGAAGGGCATGACGGTGTAGCAGTAAACCCCTAATGGTGTTCTGAAGGAGGTGTGCTTTTCGTCATCAGGATACATTTTGATTTGATTATATACTGAGAATCCGTCCATGAAGGACATTCGTTCGAATCCACATGTATTGTCAATCATGACATCTGTGATTGGCAGTGGGAATTGGTCCTTGGGACAGGCCTCGTTTAGATCACGAAAATCGATGCAGATTCGGATCTTTCCGTTCTTCTTAGCAACGGGGACGATGTTGGCTACCCAATCAGGATGTTGTTCTTCCCTAATGAAGCCAGAGTCTATAAGCTTTCTGACTTCTGATTGAATTGCCTCCATTATTTCTGGACGAAACCGTCGTTGTTGTTGCTTGACGGGCTTTTTGTCCGTATTAATGTTGAGGCGATGCATAGCCACTCGAGGATCAAGTCCAGGCATATCCTCGTAATTCCAGGCGAAGACATCTATATATTCTTGTACAAGAGATATTAGATGCTTTTTCTCAGAAGGTGACAGGCCGTCACTTATAAAGATGGGCTTAGGATTAGCCTCATCTCCTAGATTGATCTGAACAACCTTATCTTCTGTGGGTGGCTCACGCTGTTCGAAGCGGGTATCCCAAAGATTGTTTAAGTGTTTGATCCAAGGATCTGTATCAGATTGGATCATTTCTTCATCTCTGTCTTCCAGGTGGCTTGTTGAAACCATATTCACTGAAAGTTCTCCGAAGATGTTGCCGATAGTACATCTGATTCCCACGAGGACGTGCCCGATGAGCAATCATGGCCCAATGTCTCTTCAGACTCAGAAGCTGATGGGATCGGAGTTGACACATAGCCTAACCCCCTGCGAGTTCGATGATAATAATCAGGGGTTTCCCCTTTCGGCACAAAAGATCGGAGTAGTGTTCTTCTTCCTTTGCCGAAGTTCAACCCTGGTCCGCTTGTCAGATCATACCCCATGTTTTTCATCATTGTGAGTGCTTTTGGCTCATAATGACTGAACTGAGGGGATTCCTAATCGCCTTCTGATTCTTCATGGGTCATCGGTTCGGATTCAATTCGTCTGAAAAGGATTGGTCTTTGGCCTTTCCGTCTTGTTGGAACCATGAATACAGCTTCTTGCGCATCACCGGCATTTCGACATGTCTCGAAGGATGATTTCACTGGTACATGCAATGATACCAAAGCATCCATTGCCGACCAGAGATCATCATCCACATCAGTGCTAGTGTCTGACGGCACTGAATCAGAAGCAAATACAGAGAAATACGCCAAATCTAATTCTTCATTAATATACCATCCGCCTACATCGTCGGTGGTATTATCAATATCGAGCTTATTAGTGCTCGTTACAGGTGGATCTAGCTCCCACATGCACTCTTCTTCTTCCAGCTCGGTGTCGGCTTCATTGCCAGAGTCTGGTTCCTCTGGTTGCGGGATTTCATCTGCTTCCACAGAGTCTTGGTATAGGAGGGAATCTGTGAAATAATTCTCGACTCCCTTGAACGGATGCCTTTCGGCAATCAACGTTCGCACCTTTCCACTCCCGTCAATGTATTTCATGACCTGGTAGAGGGTAGAGGGAACAATAGAATTGCGATGAATCCAAGGTCGTCCTAGCAGTAGATTGTAGGAAGTGTCAACGTCGATGACGTAGCATGTCACTTCCGACCTCAGATCTCCGATCTGGCATTTGAGCTTGACCTTCCCCATTGGACGGGTACTATTGGCATTAAACCCATAAATGATCGTCTGGGTAGGGCTCAAACGATGAGTAGGAATCCCCAAATGTTGCATGACCCGGCGAGGCATGATGCTCAATGCAGACCCGGATCTACCTGAATGCGGTTCACCTCAGATGATCCAATATACCCTGCGAAGTAAAGGGGTCAATCATGTTTCCCTTTGACTTGCATATCATCTGCCGTGAAGGTGATGCAGGGAATATTTTGGGAGGCGTGGAGGCAATCCTCTACATGTTCCTTCTTTGGCCCGATCGGTACCTGGGTCATGAAGATCTCAGCATTAGCCAGAGCTTCTTGTAGAGCTTCTCTGGTCGACTTTGATAGCCTAAGAAGCTCATAAAGCGTAATCCGCGCCGGGATGTTAGCTAGTTGAGTCAGAACATCAAAGCGGTAAGGTGCTGTGGATTCTTCCTCTATGTCTTTTGAAAGAACTCTGAAAAACCGAAGCTCTTTCTGTTTCTCCACAGGTTGCTTTGTGGAGGGCTTGGCTGACTCTGCAGCGGGTCTTGGAGGAGTTACCGCCATTTCGTCATACTTTTTCAAATATGACTGCCCTGAACGGGTTTCCGCCACCAGTTGACCGGGTTCTGTAGCCAGAACTATTGTTTCCTCTTCCGAATCGGTCAGCGAGGGAACATCAGTCTCCACTTCTCGAGAAGAGGCGCACACCACATTACAAGACGAAGCTTTAGCTTTGCCTTTGGACTTCCTGCTGGTCACAGTGGTCCATTGTTGGCCATCAATAAGGTCGGGATGAACCCACATGACTTCTCCCCGAGGTGTGGGAACAGGTACCATGCCCTTTTCTTGCTGCTGGTGAGGGTCTGTGTTGACCATTCTCAGCTCTCCTCTTGGGACAGGGACTACTCCAGAGGGTGTTGGGGGTTGTCTACCAAACTGGAGAAATGACGTCATGTTGGCTGTTACCTTCTTCTGCTCTGGACGGAGTTTTAACACTTCCGCGTCAATCAGAGCCTGTAGGATGTCCTTGAAGACGTAACAGCTCTTGGTGGGGGTGTCCCAACATCCTGTGATACATGCAGTAGCTGGGATTGTCGGTTTTACCGACTTCTTCAGGGCGCCTAGCTTCAGGAAGCTTCAGTCGATTGCTCTTGTTGAGTAATTTGAAGAGCGAGTCGACATGTTCATCCTTGAAGGAATACTGCTTGTTGGCGCGTGGTTGGCTTGAAGAGCCACTCCCCTTGACCGGTTGAGGTTTGACAGAAGATTTGGTTTCTGTCGCCAAGTTGTCCTTCCGTTTGGCTTGGAGGGATGTGTCGGGCGTACGCCTTGTTGACCTCTCCGGCCTGGGTTTACCTTCTTCTGCTCTGACGCGGGCGACAATCTCCTCAGCCTGTTCACCTTGTTGGATTAACTGCTTCCAGGTGCGGCTTTCAGCAACTCTTATTTCAGCAAGGAGTGAGGTTTGGAGATTGTGGCAGCATGTTTCCACCAGGGTGACTTGGGTCATACCGCTTGGACATCGGAGTGCCACATTCCGAAATCTTTCTACGAAAGACTTGACGGACTCTCCCTTTCATTGCTTGGTGGCCAAAAGGGTTGGCATGGTGACCTCCGAGTCATCTTCAAAGAAGCGCGTTAGGAAAAGCTTCTCCAAATCGCCCCAATTTTTGATGGAGCCCTCTGGGAGCTTCATGAACCATTCAAAGGCGAGCCCTTTTAAGGTGCCGATGAATAAACGCGCCAGGATGGCATCGTTATCTACCACGTTCCCTGTTTGAGATTTGAAGTAGTAGATATGTTGGTTCGGTGAACCTTTCCCATCAAACGCTTGGAGGGTCGGAGCCTTGAACTTGGGTGGGTACGGAACTAAGTCCCACTCGGCCAGATATGGCCGGATCAATCCTGCTTCTTGGAGGCCTTTCCGGTTGGTAAGGGCCTCAAGACGTTGCTCCAACTGATTCATTCTTTTAGAATGAACCTTTCCCTGGTCTCGGTCGTCCTTTTCCTGTGACGAGGATTTAGACGAACCAGAAGTAAGTTGCTCTTCCTCCTCTATGTGCACAGAAGATGAGCTTTCCCCCCTTTTCCCTTGCTTTTAGACTTCTTAGAGGAGGCTTTGTTGGTTGACTTCCTCTTGTCTTCGAGCAACTATGCGAGCATCTGCTTGAGGGAGTCGATAGATTCTTGCTGAGCGCGAATCATCTCGAATTGTTCCTTCTGGACCTGGGCTTGCTGCTCCAAGCGCCTAGCGGTCTCCTCAGGAGTGCTAGTCATATATATGTAGGCCTCTTTCTCCATGGAGGAATTTGAAGCCTACGACTCTGCAATAGCGGAATGCGAGTCATTCACCTCAATGCCCCTGACTAGAGCATTGTAGTCAATCGGGGGAATTGCTCCGGTTCGGGTGCGAGTGTATCGGAACACTCCTTCCGGTTCAGTGTCAGACTCATCATCGGAACTGATTGCAGGTTGTTTTCCTTTGCTCCTGCTTGCCATGTTTGCAGTGAGCTCGGGATATTCAATGTCAGAGAAAATCCTCCTTCTGTGGGAACGACTTCTCTTAGCTGATCGGGGAATCAGGGTCAGCTATCTAACTAGAGACTGCTGGTTTGCACCTGAATTGCAACGGCACTCAGAAAGCATTGTGATAAGCCGTTGGCAGCAACATGACGAAGTGATCTGATTAGCACTTCTTTTCTTTGTCAAATAATCTCTCAGATCCGTGGGAGGAGGGTCAAAGAGATTAGCCTCGCAATGTCGAGGGTAGGAGGCATCCTTGCTCTGTACAGCTAGGACGCGGGGTTCAGCGACGTGGGGCGCATGAACGCAGCTTTCACGTCGCGTCTTCAGGACGAGCGTCTGGCGTCTCTGCTGAGAAGAGACGCGACTATCGCGTGGCCGATTATTGCGCCAGGGCAGAGACGCTTGAGAGATATAAGGCTGTCGGGCCCCATGCCTAGAGGCGTGTGCTTCCTGCACTTGGCACGGTGCGTGATTTTCGCCTTGGCGTCTGGTGAGTGGAGCTTTAGAGGAGCTAATTTGGGAAGTCTCGCGTTTGGGCTGCCAAACGCAGACTTCGTGCGCTGGATATGGCGCAACCGAGGCGCCAGTTTGAACCTTGCGACCCGCCTCAGTTGGACGATCAGAAGTTCCAACTTGCAGCTGACGCGCACGCCTCCTCTGTCGGCGCTCAGCATTTCGGTTGCGTCGTGGAGGTGGAGAGAAACCAACGACGACCTGGTGCTGAGGGAGAGGATGAACTGGCTGGACACCAGAGGGCTTGACCACGCGGGTCTCCTGAGAGACGTTAGCGCGTGTGTCTCGTATGGCGCAGTTGGCCGCGCATCCTTTACAGCAGCTGCGCCTGACGCCACGCGGGTCTCCTGAGAGACGTTGGCGCGTGTGTCTTGCTTGGCGCAGTTGGCCGCAACACCCTTCACAGCAGCCGCGCCTGAGAGAGTCTCAGAGCGGGTTTTGGGGCAAGTCCCCGTAGAGACCCTGCGGCAGACGCGGGTCTTTGGGCTCTTGGAGCCGGAAGAGAGAAATTCTTCATACTTTGCCTGGTCGAACTCAACGACAAGCGATTCGACCATCTTCCCCTTATAGAGGACGTCACCTTGCGCCACAGGCTGTTCGTCAGTAACGAAAGTTGTCCACAGCGGAGTCGCCATCTCTTGTTTGGTACGGAGAAGAGACGTTCGGTGTAAAGTTTCCTTGAATCAATTGAAAGGTTACAACAAACTTATACTCCGACTATAAGGGAGGGGAGATGTTGAGTCTTGAATCTCCCCTTTGTTTAGTGCTGGGTTCTTCAAGTGGCAGTGGAAAGTGAATCTTGTTTTCCGTTGACCGGGTGAGCGTCGAGAACTTCTGGGGATCTTCTCTTCAGATGGTGGATGGAGTAGCACAGCTCTGCCGACCAAGAGATTGTAGGCAAAGATTAACTTGTGCGCAGCAAGTTTTCTGAAGGGTTGGACTCTCCCTTTTCTCTCAGAGTTCTTCTCTCCCAAAAAATCCAACCCCTTCTCCATAGCAACGGGGCTATTTATAGAGGTTTCAGGAGCGTACGTGCCTCCTAAAAATACTCCATAATGGGGGCTAACTTTTCCCGTTATGTGGGCCGTGATTGACCCTATAAGCGGGACGGTTACAACTGAGACGCGGGTGTCAACCCACGCGCCTTGGTACTGCAGTGCTGACTGAGACGCGGGTTTTGACCCTCGCGCCTTGGTACTACTGAGACGCAGGTTTCGACCCTCGCGCCTTGGTGCTGCAGAGACGCGGGTTTCGACCCTCGCGCCTTGGTACTGCTGAGACGCGGGTTTCGACCCTCGCGCCTTGGTGCTGCAGAGACGCGACGCGACTGTCGAGCCTCGCGCCTTAATGCTGAGACGCGGCCAAAATTAGCTTTGCGTCTAGAACTTGGAATTCTGCTTTTCAATGGCTTGTCTTTTAGTGATTTTTAGACAGCCTACATAGGTCACGAGAACTGAACCAGAATAAAATCTCTCGTGTTTGCTGATCGGTCGCTAATATTACACATTCATTATCATATTATCATACTTATTATAAAATAAACTCTGATTTTTCCTAATTATTGTTTAATTTATTTGCAGGCCCATTCCTAAAGAAGAGGGAAGAGAAATGAGCCTAAAAGCCCATCAAATTCTGATTTAAATCAGAATTAATTTGAAGTCAGTAAATCAGGGCAGATCAGGTCGGTTTAGATTGAATGAAAACCAGTTAGAATAAATCCCTACAAATCAATCAGTTGAAGCCAAAGATCTAAGGCCATTTCGTCAAAATCTCGGACTTAAACTGCAAATCCAGCTGAAGATAAAAACAAATCGCGAAGCCAAGGAGTACCTGTTGGCCCAGTGGCCTTCCACTCTAGTTTTGATGATGATTAACTCATGTAGTTATGTTTACTAATTATCTTGTGATGTTTAGTTTCAGATCATTAACCAAGATATTAGTTGGTGATTGCTTCAACAAGATGGTTTGGAAGCTTTCACATGGTGATTCCAGAGCCCGAGCAACAAAATCATACATAGCACTCGTTGGAGTCTAGCTCGGTGGATCACAGAATTTTGGATCGAGTCGGCTTGGAGACGGCGCTCTACAAGAAGACTTAGGTATCCTAGTTTAGTTTGTGGTTTAGATCTATGTGTAAAGCTTAGATAGTGTGATATGCTCAAGTTCACAATACACACACGTTTTATGTTTTGAATTCGTTTTTCGGTTTTTGGTTTAACCGATATTGGTTTTCATGAATAGATAGTATCAATACAAGTTTACTTTGTTTAAGTGTATATTAGATATATTCTATATACATGTAAGCTTAATTTCTTAGACAAACTTATGTTGAGATGCCTATTCATGAGGTTTGGTGTTTTGTATTTTAACAAAACATATTTTTGGAATTAAAAGACAAAAACAATGATATGTATATGTTTCATGTATATTGGACCTATGTCCATATGCAACATGCTTTATAATGTTTAAGTATCATGTTTTTGTATTTGGATAAGTGTTGGACAAAGTTTATTTGAAAAATCAAAGTTTGGAAAAATACAGGTTTTGGTTTTCGGTAATTTTTCCATAACACAAAAATGGTTCAAAATGTTTGATAATTGTGTTAAAATTTTTATCACATGTTTATATAACATATATTATGTTAGAAACTATTTTTGTGAATTTTTAGAAGTTTTATGTGATTTATTAGATTTATTTTAAACCCAGTTTTCTGACCCAGAACCCAGCCTGCCAGTCTCTGGCGGTCGACCGACCGGTCGACCGGACCCAGAGTCGGTCGACCGACGTGCACAAGCTTGTGCACATTGGCCAGGTTCAAGGCACGGTCGACCGAGCGGTCGACAGGCCAGAGAGCCTTGCTCTCTGGTTTTGGGCGGTCGACCGGGCGGTCGACCGGTTTCTTCCAACGGTCAAAAATATGGCCGTTGGCGGTCGACCGGCCGGTCGACCGGCCGGCTGACAATTTCAGCCAACGGCTAATTTTTGGATTGGGGGTATATAAACCCCATTCCTTTGGGATTTTGAATAAGATTTTAAGTAAGAAAAATTAGAGCTTCTCCAGAGTTTCTTTCCAAGTTTTCAAAAGTGTTTTTGGGCTTTAAACTTCAAATTTGGTTTTGTGTTTAGGGTTTGGAAAAATCAAAGAAAATAGAAATTTGGGAGATTTGTATTGTTCTTCATTTCTATCTTTTACAAAGAGTTTTCTCAAGTATTTTTCTTTGAGTTTTTGTTTTCCAAACTCTTGGTTTTCCACACTTGAGCTATATCCTCTATCCTATTCTATAGGATAATTATTTGTGGGAAAAAAAGAGATTGAGTTTGTGGTCTTTTATGATCACCTTGTTGTAAACCCTTATTTGTGATATCCCTCTTTGGTAGAGGTGGATTTGGGTTGTTGGTTGCTCCCTCTTTGGTAGAGGTTGAGGTTGTGTTTTACTCCCTCTTGGTGAGGTGGAGTTGGATTGGATTTGTATCCCTCTTCGGTAGAGGTGGATTGGTGTTAGTCTCGGTGGAGGTTGTATTGGTGGATTTGTGGAGTTCGGTACTCCGGTCTTCGGTAGACCATTTGATTGCCTCGGTGGAGGTTGTATTGGTTGAGAGAGGAGTTCGGTACTCCCGGTTGTATTTGCAAATCCTCGGTGGAGGTTCCCTTGGTGGGAGTCCAAGGTGGACAAGTTAGTGGATTGGAAATCCTTCTCGGTGAAGACGGGGACGTAGAGCTCGGTGCTCGAACCTCGAAACACATCTTATTGTTTGCGTTTGATCGATTGACTCTCAACTCTCTCTCTCTCTCTCTCTCTCTCTCTTTATTTGTGTTGTGCATCATTCATATCATTCATATATTATATGCTTGTGTTGTGCCTTGCATCATTCATATTGTTTATTCCTATATATGCTTGGCTTGTGTGTGCGTGCCTCACTTGTGCTTAACCACGAGAGCTTCATATAGCACCTCAACTCTTATTCAGAGGAATCAAGAGGAGTTAGTTCAGAGCCCTTCACGGGGAATTCGGCTACACTCGTTGGTTGCACTAACTGTTGTTGCAAATTAGTTTTAATTTTCGCATTTAGTTCATTAGATTAGCGGTACACCTATTCACCCCCCTCTAGGTGTACTTACAATTGGTATCAGAGCCTACGCTCCTGATATTTGGTTTAACCACCTAGGAGTGTGATCTTGGTTTGCTAATCTATCATTTGCATTTGCACGTATATTTGTTTGCACACACTCATGGATTGCTTGTCGCCTCCCATGTTCGATGTCTCCAACATTGACATGTGGAAATTTAGAATGTCCATGTACCTAAAAACCCTAGGATTACATATTTTTCTTGCCGCTACCAAGAAATGCTATCTTGGTAACCGCAATCATATAGGGGCCAATACACAAGCCCTTAGGCTATTAGAAGCACGCTAAATAAAGAATATCTTATGCTTGTTTCTAACTTTGATTCCGCCTTTGCAGTGTGGAACGAATTGACCACCTCCGAGCTTTAAATGCCCAACATCATGGAGGATGAATCTAGTGGAGAATCCGAGTCACAATGCTTCATGGTCCAAGGGAATGACTCCCTTGAGGTACACTCGGAAACTCAATTAGATTGTGATGATGCTAGTTCTTCTAGTAATGAGCATATTGATCCTAACACTTTAAATGAAGAACTTTCTATAATTTGTGAAAAATTGATAGAAAAATATAACATGTTGAAAAAGAAAAATTTTGAACTAAAAGAAGAAAACAAGGATTTATATTCAAGACTTGATTTAGTTTTGCAAGAGAAGGTGGAGATTTCTAATGGTAGGGATTCATTAAAATCTAGACTTGATCTTGCTCTAAAAGAAAATGAACTTTTAAAATCTAAAATGATTGTGAAATTATTTTGAAGAAAAATGAAAAATTGTCTTCAAAAGTTGACTTTGTTTTAAAAGAAAATGATTCTTTAAAAATGAAAATTGCTTCTATTTCTAAGGATTTAGAAGATTGTTTAAAGAAAAATATTGTTTTGAAAAATGATATGTCTACACATGTTTGCCATGCTAGGATAGTTTCATCTAGCACACCTATTGCATGCCACACTTCTTCTTTAATTGAAAATGATATATCTATGCTAAAGAAGAATATGGATTGTTTGGGCTCCACTTTGAGCCATTGTGTTTCTAGCCATACACGTTTGGAATCTTTGTTTCGAAAGAAACAAGTTCCATCTTTGCATGCACACCCTCCACGGCATACTCATGCTACTCACGGTCACAACCATCACATGTATGCTCATGTGTACACTTGTACACATTGTGGACGTAAGGGCCACCTTGCTAAATTTTGTTATGATAGAATACATGTTTCTAATTTAGCAACTAAATTTGTTTGGGTTAGAAAAGGTACTAACCCCCATGGACCCAAAAGAGTGTGGGTACCAAAGATCACCCCTATTGTATTTGATGTAGGTGTGGGCTCTCGCATGACGTGAGAGTTATGGTGCCTTGAAGTGGATGCGTTCCGTGCTTAAAGGGAACTATTTGGATGCATCACTTTCAAGGGAAGTTTGGTGGGATGACCACCTTGGTTTGGAGAACTAGAGAAGTGCCCTCTTCGATTTTGGTATCGATCTCTAACTCCCGTTTATTTACATGCTTTTCATGTTCATTGTTTATAGCATGTTTTGTTGTTTATTGATTATTATGACAATGCCATGATTATTAGACCATTGACATGCATATATAACTTTTGAGATCACCCATGCTTAATATGGATCATTCTTTGTGTTCTCGCATATGTTTAGCTATTATGTATATCATAGTTCTAATAGCATGTGGATTTACATAATGATCGTTTTTATGTTTATCATGTTGATTTATGTCTCGTTTCATGCTTCAAGTGTTGAATATACGTTTAAATGTTAGTTTTTCATTAAGACTAGGATTTATACTTGTACATATAGTGGGCCACAAATAACTTTTTATATGTTTATGCTTGAACGCTTATTTGTACCCATTAGATGTGCTAGTATAGTCTAGTTTTGATGATTCATGCATTTGACTTGTATTCCCATTTTTGGACATGTTTTATGATCATGTGTTTTCGCTTCATGTATATGTCCATCTTGTCTAAACTATTGATTTTACATATACATCCTTTGAGCCACGTGCCTTAATGCATATACATTTGTGGACTCGTTATGTTTTGGATATGTATGTATACTTTAGTTTATACTTGACATACATATGCTTTGAAGAAATCGAGTTTTGATGATTTTCATGAGGAATATTGAGCTTGAATGTCTATTTTCATGAATATTTGTGTCACATAACACTTGTACACTCACTTCATTTAAATGTTTCTCATGATTATGTTTTTCATGAGTATGTATGGGCTTTATGGACTTCGAGTGTTTAGTGCCATGTGATTTACATGTAATTCATGAAATATAATATTTTGTTTTATTCCTTACTTGAAGGATTTCGTACTAGTTTACAAGTTTTTCCATTTAACTAGTTCGTATTCTTCATTATGGTAGAGTTTTCAAACATACTATATTTTCAAATCTATTTTTGAAAACCCCTACCTTCTACGGGCGGTTGGATGGGAGTCCATGCCTTGTATGCTTTTATTGAAAATCATTTTAAACTTGAGCATGATTGGGTGGTAGGAAATATGAGATATACTCTTGATATTATTGTTGTTTCAATTGGTATCATTGGATTCTTTCAATTGGTATCAATATTGACATTTCTTGTATACTCATATATATTTTTATGTATGTATGCTTTCACTTCAAATTGTATCAATTTCGATTGGTATCTAATTTTTCATACATATATATGTTTATGCTAAAGCTTGAATTTTTAATGACCATCATGTTTCAATTGATTAGTTTTCAATTGATATTTTAAACACAAGCTTATGCATCTTTTTAGTTGGTATTTCATAAAGGGGGAGAAAATTCATATTTTATCTTTCAATTGGTATTTTGTTTACCGTTGATTTCTACTCCCACACTTTATGTTGAAAATTGATTTTATTTTGATATCATATGCTCTAAATGACAAATACTTACAATTGGTATCCTTTTGTATCAAGATGCTTATTTGAATACTTTAAATTGGTATCAATGCCTTATTTACTTTCAAGTGGTATATGTTTACTTTCATTTGGTATCTAAATGTACTACTTTGACACATTTTTAATTGGTATCAAATTTATTTTATTGAGAAAATTTGAAATGTTTTAATAAGAAATATGAAAAATGTTTTAATTTATATTGCCTATATGCAAGGGGAGCTTAACATCTCTTCTACATATAGATTCATGTTGTGTGTATCCTATATTGAGGAGCTTGACAACTCTTCTTTATGCGATACACGTGTGTAGGGGGAGCTTCACATCTCTTCTTATGCATTGCATATTTTGTGTTATGTGAATTAGGGCTTATCATCCTTTCTTCATGTAATGCATATATGTAGGGAAGTTAACTTAGCATCTTCCTCTTCATGAATGTATATCGCATATATCTATTTATTGATTTGTTTGTTTGACCCCTTAGTTAATTCTTTGTTTCGAACAAAAAGGGGGAGAAGAATTTATTGATTTGTTTTTACTTTGACCCCTTGTTGATGATTGACAAAAAGAGGGAGAAGTATTTGGTATATATGCATGTTTTCAGGATTTATGTTTATGCATATATGTTTTGTTTTGCAAATAGGAGAAAAAGAATTTATGAGTTTTATGTTTGATTGGCATGTTTATCTCCTTATATTTGCATACATGTTTATTTATTGCATGTGCTTCATTGCCATATCTTATTGCTTATTTGTGATGCATGAGTTAAGGGGGAGCTTCTTTGAAGCTTAACTTTAATCCATGCATATATAAGTCCATGAGTTTTGTCATCATCAAAAAGGGGGAGATTGTTGGCCCAGTGGCCTTCCACTCTAGTTTTGATTATGATTAACTCATGTAATTATGTTTACTAATTATCTTGTGATGTTTAGTTTCAGATCATTAACCAAGATATTAGTTGGTGATTGCTTCAACAAGATGGTTTGAAAGCTTTCACATGGTGATTCCAGAGCCCGAGCAACAAGATCATACATAGCACTCGTTGGAGTCTAGCTCGGTGGATCACGGAGTTTTGGATCGAGTCGGTTTGGAGACGGCGCTCTACAAGAAGACTTAGGTATCCTAGTTTAGTTTGTGTTTTAGATCCATGTGTAAAGATTAGATAGTGTGATATGCTCAAGTTCACAATACACACACGTTTTATATTTTGGATTCGTTTTTCGGTTTTTGGTTTAACTGATATTGGTTTTCATTAATAGATAGTATCAATACAAGTTTACTTTGTTTAAGTGTATATTAGATATATTCTATATACATGTAAGCTTAATTTCCTAGACAAACTTATGTTGAGATGCCTATTCATGAGGTTTGGTGTTTTGTATTTTAACAAAACATATTTTTGGAATTAAAAGACAAAAACAATGATATGTATATGTTTCATGTATATTGGACCTATGTCCATATGCAACATGCTTTATAATGTTTAAGTATCATGTTTTTGTATTTGGATAAGTGTTGGACAAAGTTTATTTGAAAAATCAAAGTTTGGAAAAATACAGGTTTTGGTTTTCGGTAATTTTTCCATAACACAAAAATGGTTCAAAATGTTTGATAATTGTGTTGAAATTTTTATCACATGTTTATATAACATATATTATGTTAGAAACTATTTTTGTGAATTTTTAGAAGTTTTATGTGATTTATTAGATTTATTTTAAACCCAGTTTTCTGACCCAGAACCCAGCCTGCCAGGCTCTGGCGGTCGACCGACTGGTCGACCGGACCCAGAGTCGGTCGACCGGGTCGGTCGACCGACGTGCACAAGCTTGTGCACGTTGGCCAGGTTCAAGGCACGGTCGACCGAGCGGTCGACCGGCCAGAGAGCCTTGCTCTCTGGTTTTGGGCGGTCGACCGGGCGGTCGACCGGTTTCTTCCAACGGTCAAAAATATGACCGTTGGCGGTCGACCGGCCGGTCGACCGCCAGCCGCCTTGGCTGACAATTTCAGCCAACGGCTAGTTTTTGGATTGGGGGTATATAAACCCCATTCCTTTGGGATTTTGAATAAGATTTTAAGCAAGAAAAATTAGAGCTTCTCCAGAGTTTATTTCCAAGTTTTCAAAAGTGTTTTTGGGCTTTAAACTTCAAATTTGGTTTTGTGTTTAGGGTTTGGAAAAATCAAAGAAAATAGAAATTTGGGAGATTTGTATTGTTCTTCATTTCTATCTTTTACAAAGAGTTTTCCCAAGTATTTTTCTTTGAGTTTTTGTTTTCCAAACTCTTGGTTTTCCACACTTGAGCTATATCCTCTATCCTATTCTATAGGATAATTATTTATGGGAAAAAAAGAGATTGAGTTTGTGGTCTTTTATGATCACCTTGTTGTAAACCCTTATTTGTGATATCCCTCTTTGGTAGAGGTGGATTTGGGTTGTTGGTTGCTCCCTCTTTGGTAGAGGTTGAGGTTGTGGTTTACTCCCTCTTGGTGAGGTGGAGTTGGATTGGATTTGTATCCCTCTTCGGTAGAGGTGGATTGGTGTTAGCCTCGGTGGAGGTTGTATTGGTGGATTTGTGGAGTTCGGTACTCCGGTCTTCGGTAGACCATTTGATTGCCTCGGTGGAGGTTGTATTGGTTGAGAGAGGAGTTCGGTACTCCCGGTTGTATTTGCAAATCCTCGGTGGAGGTTCCCTCGGTGGGAGTCCTAGGTGGACAAGTTAGTAGATTGGAAATCCTTCTCGGTGAAGGCGGGGACGTAGAGCTCGGTGCTCGAACCTCGAAACACATCTTGTTGTTTGCGTTTGATCGATTGACTCTCAACTCTCTCTCTCTCTCTCTCTCTCTCTCTCTCTCTCTTTATTTGTGTTGTGCATCATTCATATCGTTCATATATTATATGCTTGTGTTGTGCCTTGCATCATTCATATTGTTTATTCCTATATATGCTTGGCTTGTGTGTGTGTGCCTCACTTGTGCTTAGCGCCTCAACTCTTATTCAGAGGAATCAAGAGGAGTTAGTCCAGAGCCCTTCACGGGGAATTCGGCTACACTCGTTGGTTGCACTAAGTGTTGTTGCAAATTAGTTTTAATTTCCGCATTTAGTTCATTAGATTAGCGGTACATCTATTCACCCCCCCTCTAGGTGTACTTACAGTACCAACCGCAGAAACACGGCCAAAGCCGCGTTTTCGCGGCTTTGTTAGGGAGTTAGGGGGAGTGTTGCTCCCCCTATCTTCATACACTCTCCTACATTGGGTTTTGCCTATAAATACTGGGATTTTTAGAGCGTACAGGGACGACCAAGTAGAGAGTAGAACTTAGGCTAATTTGTAGTTTGTAACTTAGGTTTTTAATTTTCTTTCATGTAATTTTTGTTTTATTTATGTAACTGAGAGGAGAGGAGACTTTCATGGAGGAATGAGAGCAAGTTTGTACTGAAGGTGACACCGGTGTAAGTGATCTTTTCTTCCATTGTTATTTGAATCGAATCAAGGTTTCCTTTTCTTTTCTATTCTTGTTTTTGTTCGCTTCCCTCTTTTGTGTTTGTGGATCCAAATGAAACCGATAGCCTCGAAGTTGCCTTGTCCTTGCAAGTGTCGTTGATGGCATATGGTGATGGATATCCATTTCTATGGTAGTTTAGCTCGCCCCTTCATTTTATAGTGTAAATCGGGAATGGAGAAGATCTCATCTGCCATGCTTCGCTCGCCTTCAAAGAAAGGTACATCGTCGATACGGGTAAAAGGTAAGCATGCGCCGAAGAGGTAAGTATGTTTTTTAGGTTTTAGTTTTTCTTTCTTTTCTTGTAACTTTTAGTGTAGATCACCAACACCATAATACCCAAATCTCTTTCACTCTTTCAATTTCTTTGTACATATCACTTCTATTTTCTCCACCTTCTTTATCTACCACTTTCTTCCTAACTTGACTTTAACTCTATTTTTCATTTTCTTTTAAAGAACTAAAAGAAGAACTTTAACCATTCTTTGTAGCATAAAAGAGAACTTACTAAAAAGCTTCCATCGCTAGACCCTCCTTGTGGATCATGACCGACGTAGCCACTTGCTATAGCGGTAGAATTGAGCACCTTGCACTATTATTATAAAAGTTCTGAAATTCTGTACTTGTGTGCAGGTTTTAATCCAATCAAATTTTGGTGTCGTTGTCGAGGAGGGACGGTAAGTAATTCTCTTTAAAGTTTACATTTTTTATTAACCTTCTTCTTTATTTTTGGTGTACATATTTAACAACAAGGAATTTTTACTACAGTGGACATATAAGTGGCCCTTGACTCTGCTCAAGAAAGGAGAGCCCAGAAGCCCTCAGATTTGCTACATTCCTGTGACAATCTGAGTGAACTACTAACCTGTATTTTCTGCAGGTTGGCTGAATTGCATAGTTTAATATCTGTAGCATTTATTTCCTTGTTAGACTCACTGTATATACATTTCTAACACAAACAGTAAAAAGTTGATTGTAAATGCTAAAAATGATTTAGACTTTGCATTTAGGCACGTGTCTATTTCATTACATTTTCTATTTACTGTTGAAGAGTACTGGAGTCAAGGTATGTGTGCATAGCATTTAGTATAAGGTTCATTTTTGTATGAAATATTGCTTGATTGTTACTTTTTTCTATATACTTGTACACTGCACTAAATTGATTTAAGGGCTTGTCCTATAAACAAGATAAGGTGGGGAAGTCATTACCCTTCTTTAGCCCACAAACAATCTCCTCACTCACTGAGCCTAACTAAAACTGAGTAGATGTTGGCCCTAGGGACATCTCGGACTCAAATAGGAAACTGACCTAAGGGGGAAGTTGATTTGAATCTGACTCTTGCCAAATCGGTGACTAAGGTTAGGGATTGAGGGGCGAAACCCCGAAGGCTGGTAGTTTGGCTTAATTGAGCCCATCGCTTTTGTATGGATACCTCCCACCAATCTTGCCCCTACCTGGCTGATTAATTTGTGGTCAGATTCAGCAATATACCCCCCGTGGACAGTCTAACCAGTTAGGAGTCGTCTAGGTCTAAGATTTACCCTAACTTAGCTTAGATTTTTTTTCTTTTTATTTGTTTGCTTATTTGTTTGTTGTTCTTTGTTTGTGTTTGACATTTCTTGTGATATGACTTATAATAACAATTTTTTCAATTTTAATGGTAATCCATATTACACCACAACCTCTTTTTCGGATATTACCAACCCGGTATATCATAACTTTAACCAACCTAGTGTGTCAGATTGGTCTTATTCGAATCAATATAACCCATGCCCTCAATCTTATAACCATAATTTCCAGAATAATTTCAACTCATCACAGAGTCAATGGGGATTCACCTCCCCTGAGTCCAACTTTCAACCAACTTGTCCTCCTTATCCACCTTGTCCACAATATTTCCAAGATCATACTCAGTTCCACCAGTTCAAAATAGAAAACCATCAATCTTGGAAATGAGTATGGGTGAGTCCAAGCAACAATCACAAAATCTGACGGACTCACAATCTCATCACAAATTCCAAAACAACACTTTATCTTTTCAAGTCCAATTGCAATAAAACGATGAACCAATCAACTATGAAAAGATGCTTGAAGCCATGACTCAGGCTCAAATCGCTCGTAATCATGACATAGATATGATGGTCCAAACTCTCTGTTCTCACCATTTGACCATTTCTGATGTCGCGAACCATTATGTTAGAGCCGAAGAATCATGTTGCTTTGAAAAACAAGATTCCATTTCAGTACAACCATTTGAACTTCCCCAAACTCTAAATTTTGAAAATGACATTGATAGTTTGGTAAGTTATCCCTTTCCTGAAATTGAACTTGAGAACGAATATGATCCTGAACCTCAACTTGGTGATTCAATTTTACTTCCTGATTCGATAATGACTCCGGTGTCTTCACCTGATTTTAATCTTTTTCTCAAGTCAACATTGGATCCTGTGCCAATTCATCATGAAATTGAATTACCAATCTTTTATGATCATCATATTGAACTTGATCAATTTCATACTTTTGAAAGTCCCATTGACAAATTGGCAAGTTCTCATTTTTATGAAATTGAACTCAATGAGAAATGTGACCTAGATTCTCAAATTTGTGATCCAGTTCAAATTCCCGAATCAATATTGACTCCTGTTTTG
This sequence comes from Agave tequilana, assembly GCA_038442645.1. Classification (NCBI taxonomy): domain Eukaryota; kingdom Viridiplantae; phylum Streptophyta; class Magnoliopsida; order Asparagales; family Asparagaceae; genus Agave; species Agave tequilana. Next base: position 313,136 of record JAVJIF010030072.1, on the reverse strand, counting down.
TTACCCGACTTGAGTAATATTTTAGAGTCAGTTTTGATTCTCACACCTGTCATTCTTAAACTTGAATCACCAATATTAAGTCACATTCCATTGTGGGAAAATGAATGTGGACTTGAGTTTCAACTTCTTGATTTGGACCCACTTCCTGAACCAATCTCGACTCCTAAACCTTTACTTAACTTAAGTCACTTTCTTGAGTCGGTATTAGTTTACGTACTTCCTAAGTCCAAGTCAACCATTCCATCTTTTCACACTCCATTATGGGACAAGGCGGTTGACAAAATTGACTCTGAAATTAATTATGAAATTTGGAAATTAGATGGGGTCAAATTTTTAATAAAAACCGTTCATATATACATCATTTTAGTGGGTTATATAAGAGAGATTTTTGGTAGGTTTCTCCGAACTCCATGAAAATTCGATTATGCCGCATTTCGTGGACCAATCAGACCACCACAGGAACCACCACCTTACGGTAATATTTTCCTTCCCTTTCTTCTTTTTCATGCATCTATGCATTAATTCATACATTGAGGACAATGCATAAGATAGATGTGGGGGATGGTCTATTTTTCTTTTTATTTAAAAAAAATTAACATTTTCTTTACTTTTAAAAGCTTTTTGAAAATAGAAATAATATTTTGACATTTTTTTGTAAGAAATTAAGTCAATTTTAAGGAATAGGAAAATCAAAATTAAGATTTCTTATACTTGGTCAAAATAAGATTATTTGTTTAATTTTTAGGGTTAGGAAGATAATTTGTCAAAGTAATTTAGTCTTAATCTTTACCTTGATGAAATATGCACACTTCATACACTTACACACTTAGGGTTCAAAACAAAGATTCTCATGCCTTAAAAAAATTAAAAAAATAAATAAAAAAATAAATAAATATATCTATGAAAGATAAACAAATCTAATTAGTGATTAGCTAGGTGCTTTGGCCTAAGCAAGCCTTAGTATTTATGCGAAAGATGATTAGATAAGTTTGAAAAATATATATATATAAATCCTCTGATTAAGCTGGGTATTTTTGCCTAATAAAGCATAAGAATTCACGCCTAAAGGCGGTTCATATAATAAAATCCTTAGTTTTGTGGCATTATTTGCTCGAGTCCTTAAGTCCTTGGGGTGTCTTCTCACCCGGTGCCTTAAGACCGTTTGGTTTGGGAGTCATCGATTAAAGGCTCGTTACATGGGCAGATTAAAAAGCCTAATAGAACTAAGGAATATTACCACCAAAAATAAAATAAAATAAATAAATAAATAAGGCATAAGAGTTAGAGTTAAAGAACCCTTAGTCAAATTTTCATGGTCACAAAGGTGCATATGACTTAGGGTAAAGTAATAGACTAGATGAGAAGTACAATTTGACTCCTTACTTTGCTTGATAACAAATTTTTGAATAGAGACTAAGTTTAGGAATGAAAAATTCAATTTTCCTATAACTTATAGATTACTTAAAACTTACAATAATATTTCAAATATTTTTCTTTCAAAATGTGTTTTCAAAATACTAACATTTTTCTCTTTCTTTACGGATTTTGTGGGTGTAATCCACTGAAAACCCTCACAAGACAAAACTCGTTCTCTAGGGGAAACCTAGAGGTTTAACAGCTTGTTGCACAGGCTCAGTGCAATCGCGTGACCTGCGAAAGTGGTCTAATAATTTTTTGTTTAGTTGTTTTGCTCGAGGACGAGCAAAAGATAGGTATGGGGGTATGCTCGGTCGCTAATATTACACATTCATTATCATATTCTCATACTTATTATAAAATAAACTCTGCTTTTTTCTAATTATTATTTAATTTATTTGTAGGCCCATTCCTGAAGGAGAGGGAAGAGAAATGAGCCCAAAAGCCCATCAAATTCTGATTTAAATCAGAATTAATTTGAAGTCAGGAAATCAGGGTAGATCAGGTCGGTTCAGATCGGTTGAAAACCAGCTAAAACAAATCCCTACAAATCAATCGGTTGAAGCCAAACATCAAAGGCCATTTCGTCAAAATCTCAGACTTAAATTGCAAATCCAGCTAAAGATAAAAGCAAATCGCGAAGCCAGGGAGTACCACCAACAGGGTGTGGCCACCTGGCCACACCCTGGCCACGAAAACGTGGCCAAAGCCGTGTTTCTGCGGCTTTGTTAGGGAGTTAGGGGGAGCGTTTGCTCCCCCTATCTTCATACACTCTCCTACATTGGGTTTTGCCTATAAATACTGGAATTTTTAGAGCGTACAGGGATGACCAAGCAGAGAGTAGAACTTAGGCTAATTTATAGTTTGTAACTGAGAGGAGAGAAGACTTTCATGGAGGAATGAGAGCAAGCTTGTACTGAAGGTGACACCGGTGTAAGTGATCTTTTCTTCCATTATTATTTGAATCGAATTGAGGTTTCCTTTTCTTTTCTATTCTTGTTTTTGTTTGCTTCCCGCTTTTGTGTTTGTGGATCCAAATGAAACCGATAGCCTCGAAGTTGCCTTGTCCTTGCAAGTACCGTTGATGGCTTATGGTGATGGATATCCATTTCTATGGTAGTATAGCTCGCCCTTTCATTTTATAGTGTAAATCAGGAATGGAGAAGATCTCATCTGCCATGCTTCACTCGCCTTCAAAGAAAGGTACATCGTCGATACAGGTAAAAGATAAGCAAGCGCCGAAGAGGTAAGTATGTTTTTTAGGTTTTATTTTTTCTTTCTTTTCTTGTAACTTTTAGTGTAGATCATCAACACCATAATACCCAAATCTCTTTCACTCTTTCATTTTTTGTACATATCACTTCTATTTTCTCCACCTTCTTTATCTACCACTTTCTTCCTAACTTGACTTTAACTCTATTTTTCATTTTCTTTTAAAGAACTAAAAGAAGAACTTTAACCATTATTTGTAGCATAAAAGAGAACTTACTAAAAAGCTTCCATCGCTAGTCCCTCCTTATGGATCACGACCCGAATAGCCACTTGCTATAGCGGTAGAATTGAGCACCTTACACTATTATTATAAAAGTTCTAAAATTCTATATTTGTGTGCAGGTTTTAATCCAATCATTTGCGTTTGCATTTTTCTGAGATTTATTCTGTGCATTTTCCTTTCTTGCAAGTATTTTAATTAAAAGTTTATAAACACTATTCATCTCTTCTTTAGTGTTTATGTTTCCTTGTTTATAGATCCTACAACATTTCTGTATTTATTTTTATGATAAAACATTGCTATCTGATGTATTTGCATGTCTACTGGCGTGCAGGGTAATTAAGGAAGAAAAGAGAGAGATTGACAGATTTATCCAATTAAATCAAAAAATTCAAAAAAAAAGGTATCGATTCAAATTCAAAGGTTCTAGAAGCCATCTTATCTGAAAACTGGATATATCAGATAAGATAATATCATCAAAATTCAAAAGAACAATGGATTAGAAGAAGACCTATCGGTTTCGCTGAGGATAAAGAGATAAATCGTTAAATTTAGAGCAGATATTCAAAATACAAGAAGATAAAAGGATAGAGGAAGAATCAACGGACAACACTCCAAGACCCTGGCCCTACGGCCAGGATGTTGCCATGGAAACGCGGCAAAAGCCGCATTGTTGCGGGCTGTACTTTAAATTTGGGGGAGCGCCAGCTCCTCATATCTTCATACGCTCTCCCCTTGCTCCTTTTTCAAATAAATACTGACTTTTTTAAAGTGAAATGTACACGGAAGGCTGTATAATTTATATTGAAAAGAGAGAATTGTGTGTTGTAATTTGAGATTTGAGAGTTGTAAATAATGATTCATGAATGAAATTCAGTCTTCTTCCATCAAGATCGTGCACCATTTTAGTCTAAGCTTTCTTTACTTTTCTTTATAATTTATGTGATGCTATTCTTCTTTTTAATTTATTGTTCTTCCTTATGCTTTCATTAACAATCTAGTACATGTCTTCTTCTCTTTTCAGTTATTAGTTTCTTTCTTTTCTTGTCATCAACATCATTCGGAGGAGGGAGACATCAAGGCGCCAGCAAGAAACCAAGACTTGCATCGATTCCAGGTTTCATCTATCTCTTCCCTTCTTCTCATTTTTCTTCTTTTTCTATCACTTTATTTACTTAGTCTTCACAACGATGAGTACTTCTTTTACTTCCTATTTTTCATTCTTAAAGCACTTTAATTTTTAGAACAAAAACTCCAACCTTCATCCAAAGACTTTTCAACTAGATTAAGACTAGATTTAGATTTTTAATAACAAAGTTTTAAACAAGTCTCTGTGGATTCGACCCTATTCTTGCCACTATAAAATTCTCCTAAGAAGATTATAAAGCAAGATTAGATTTTTATTATTTGTTCATGGTTTAAGCAACAACGGAAATTTTACAACTTCGAATCATGAACAATTTTTGGTGTCATTGTTGGGGACTTGAGAAAAATCTGTTTTTAAAAATCAACATTTAATCTTTTTCTTGTTTTTATTAAAAAATTAAAATTCAAAAAAATTCTTTTTGTTTATTTTCTTTTTTCATCCCTACGAATTAACTTCAAAATCGTCTTTTGCAGAGATTTTCCATGAACAAAGTGAAAATTTGCACAATAGGAAGGAGCTTGTTTGCTTGCTTAATTGCGCTACATAAATAAATATATAAAAGAAACAAAATTTCTTGCTTCAAAGTCGTCAAAAAGATTGGTATTTTTCTAGCTCTACTCACGAATTTCCTATCAGTGGGGTTTTGAAAGTGATTTTGATTGGACTTGAATGTGCCTACATTAGCGAATTCTGCAATAAAAAGATGTTAAGAGTTGTCCCCCTCACATAAGGTAGGGATTTTTTTACCTGTTTCTTGGCTCAAAAATCACAAACACGTATAAGTTTTTCTCAAGCTTGAACTAATTTAAAATCAATTAGAACTTGGTCACTAGGATTTTGAGCTCATTAAGTGGATCTATTGTGGGAAGACTCTGCTGAATACTTTCAAGTTTTCGAAGAGGAACTTCCTTGTCTTAGAAAGGGTGACTTAGTCATTGCGACAGTGCCTGGCCTAGAGGAAGAACTGAATTGCTTATTTGACGGGTTGGACCAATAAACCCACAATCCATTCAGCCTAGTTAGGAGCTGTCTAACTAGGGAGAATTTTATTCTCTTAAGATTAGTGGTTGAAAATTGATTATCTTCAAATTAAATTCAAGATAAAGAAAATACTTGATTTGAATTGATTGGTTGATTCATCTTGTGTGCAATCTCATCTAGAATTTAGAAAATTCTTCTTCAGGGTAGTACCCTGGTTCATGCGAAAGTGGGTTCGTGTTAAAGGTCGATTAGAATCCTTTACTAAATCTGACCCTACTGCTAAATTGGGTTATGCAAATAAAAATCGTCAGATGACCTTAAAGGAACATGTATCCCACAAGGTCCACCCAACCTTCCTATATCACTTTGTCAGCCCTTAAGGCAAATTTCAAAATTAAATCTGATATGATGCAAATGCTTCTAGTCTTTCGGGGATTGGCAAATGAGAACCCATACCAACATGTTAGAAAATTTGAAGATATTTGTGGGACATGAAATACAATCAGATGACGGAGGAATCCCTAAAACTTAGGTTATTCCCCTTTTCCCTAAAAGAAAAGTCAAAGCTTGGCTTCTTTCTCTCCAGCCTGGTGATCGATCCTGACCTGCACAGAAAAATACAAACTTTTAGAACAGTGCTACATCTTGGGTGCTACCGTATAGCCTAGGGCTAACGGGTCGTGATCCATAAGGAGGGACAGCGATGAAAACGTTGCGTAAGTTTCTTTCTTTAAATTTACCAAAACTAGTTAATATTTATTTGCTCAGTTTTTAAAAAAAATAAATATATTAAGTTAAGTTAAAAAGAAGATGGTAGAAGAAGAGATGGTGGTGGTATTGTTGTTTTATTTACAAAATAAAAGAAAACAAAAAAAGAAGAGTGTTAGTGCAAAAATCAGCAATAAAAAAAATAAAAAAAAGTACTTAGCTCTACTGTTAAATCATAATGAAAATTTATCTTATCTTAAAATAAAGCGAAGTAGTAGAAAAATATAGTGAATGCGGTGCTTGGCCAGATTGAGTACGAAGAAAAAAGTGAGAAACCTTTATTGATTATCACTTTCAATATAAGTTTCTTGAGAAAGGATTACAATAGTGTCACTCAATAATAACTTTTTCTCTCTTTTAATTATGTAACTCTCTCTAACCATAAAAAAAATAAAAATTACATTGAAAAAGAAAAGAAAAACTTAAACTAAAGCTCTCTCTCTCTGAGATGGTGCCCCTTTGCCTTCGAGGTTAGAGGTGTTTATAGGGAATAAACAAGGGATATTGGACACGTACGGAGATAAGGGGAGCTGGCAATCCCCTTGGTTCAAATACCAGGCTGCGGAAACACGGCTTTTGCCGCATTTTCGTGGCAAGATACTGGTCGTATGGCCAGCATCAAAGGGCGGATCAAAGGGCATATGTCCGTCCACTTGCACCTATCCTTTTATCCTCTCGGATTTTGAATTTATGTTCTGGATTTGGCGATTCATCCTTTTATCCTCAGCGAAACTGATAGGTTTTCATAAAATCTATTTTTCTCTTGAATTTGAATGATATTATCTTATTAGATATACCCAGTCTTCAGATAAGATGGCCTTTAGAACTTCTGGATTTGAACCGATCCCATTTTCTTTTAAACTTTTGGATGTAATTAGATAAATCTGTCAATCTCTCTCTTTTCTTCTTTAATTACCGGCATGCCACTAAGCATGAAAATACATTAATTAGCAGGGTTTTATTTAAATATAAATGCAAAAATGTGACACGTATAATATGAAGACATGTAATGCACGTGTATGATCACACCCCCACACTTAGCTTTTACTCGTTCTCGAGCAAAACAAAAAGTAGAGCTAACCTAACCTAACTCACTTTCGTAGGAATCACGGTTGCACTTAGCACATGCAACAAGCCATTAAATCTCTAGGTTACCCCTGGAGAATGATTGTTGTCTCATGAGGATTTTCAGTGAATTGCCCCCACAAAATCCATAAAGAAAGAAAAATAAAGTGTTTGTATTTTTGAAAATGCGTTTTGAAGGAAAAATATTTGAAGTATTAATGTAAAAATTCAAGTAATTTATAAATCATAAGATTATCAAAACTTTGTCATTCATAAACTTAGTTTATATTCAAAAACTTGTTTTCAATCAATATAAGGATTGAAATTGTATTTTTATCTAGTCTATTATTTTACCCTAAGTCATATGCACCTTGTAACCATGAAAATTTGACCCAGGATTCTTTAACTCTAACTCTTATGTCTTATTTATTTTTTTCTATTATTTTTTCTTATGGTGGTAATATCCCTTAGCTGTATTAGGCTTTCTAATTCGCCCATGGAACAAGCCTTAGTTGATGACTCCTAAACCGGACGGTTTAAGGGCACAAGAAAACACCCCAAGGACTTAAGACTCGAGCAAATAAGGCCACAATTTAAGGATCTTTATTTATATGATGGACCACTTTTAGGCGTGAATACTTATGTTTTTATGAGGCACAAATACCCAGCTTAATCAGAGAATTTTTGATATATATTTTTTTCTTTTTTTTTTATAAGGTATAAGAATCTTTGTTTTTGAACCCTAAGTGTGTAAGTGTATAAAGTATGCATATTTCATCAAGGTAAAAATCAAGACTAAGTTACTTTTTCAATCTTTCTTTCTAACCTCAAATCAAACAAATAATTATATTTTGACCAGTATAAGAAATCCTAATTATGATCCTCTTATTCTTTAAATTAACTTAATTTTTTACAAAAATAAGTCAAAATATTATTTTCATTTTCAAAAAAAATTTAAAGAAAGGATTTTTCTCTTTTTTTTTAATTAGTATAGTTGTATGTTAGTAAACCCTCCCCTACACTGACTCATGCATTGTCCTCAATGTATGAATGAAATGCAATAATACATGAAAAAAAAGAAAGGGAAGGAAAATTGTCACCTCAAGGTGGTGGTTTCGGTGGAATCTCATTAGGCCAAGCGTTTTTGCCCAATATAGATACTATGGGTTTTCATGGAACTCACCTTTCATGACCTCTTTCCTATTAACATTTTTATACTCCCCAATATGAATATGATCATGCAAGATCCTAGCATGAAGTTTTTCTAGTTATATGACCAATCTTGGGGTATTATCATGGAGTCATATTGATCTAAACCTTGGTCCAACAATGAAATGTCATTTTATAGAATTGATGATTTTGGCTCAATAATGAAGGGAATAGGAACCGATACTGACTCAAAAATAAAACTCAAATCAAGTTTAGGTTCAAGAGTTGGAGCTGGTTCATGAGTTCGATCCAAATCATAGAATTCAAGTTCACATTCATGTCCCAATGATGGAAAGGGACTATCCAAAATAGATGATTCGCGTTCAAGCTCTATAGAGATAGGAATCAGTGTTGGCTTCGAAATTGGGTCCAAATCGGGTAAGGATACCAGAGTCAACATCGATTCAAAAAGTGAAACTGAATCAAAAAATTGAGAATCGATGTCACATTCATCTTCAAGTTCAATCTCATTGAAATGAAAACTTGCCAATTTGCCAATGGGTTAATATTGGTCAAGTTCAAAGTTTTATAATGAAATTGAGTCTTGGTTAAAATCTCCAAGATACTATGATTCTTCGTCAATATGGTTAGGAGAATCAGGAATAATCGAAAATGTGTTAGGTAAAATTTTCTCATTCCTATCATTAATTATGTTGACCAAATGACTCATTGCTTCTAACCTATTGAGAGATTGGAGACAATTTGTTTGGGATTGAATATAATCATTTTGGGACTGAAACATGAATTCCATACTCTTTTCTAAGTCAACATGTTCTTGTTGTGGTTGGAATTAGAAATTGGAATAGGGATCTTGAATTGGGAATTGTTTAGGAGAATTGAGTTTAATTGAATTTGCACTTGTCATGTGGAATCAAGGAAGGCTTCTAAACTCTTTTCTAAAGAAGATTTTTCTTCTATACGTTGGTCTTAGTATGGAGTATGTGAAGCTATTTGTTGGTAAGGTTATTGATAGTGAGATTCGGGGGAGTTGTATCCCTACTGACTCGGTGAAGAGTGGTGATGATTATCCCATTCTTTTTCATAATACTTGTATTGGGGCATATATTGATTCGGATAAGACCAATTTAGCATACTAGGTTGGTTAAAGTTATGTAATGTCAGATTGGTAATATCCGAATTGAAAGAGGTTGGGGCGAAGTATGGATCACTATATGCATTGGAAAAGTTATAATTGTAATCCATATCACAATGATATCAAAAACAGAAACAAACAAATAAAAAAACAAAAGAAAGAAAAATCTAGCCTAAGTTAGGGTAGAGCTTAAACCTAGACGACTTCTAACTGTTGATTATTCACAAGAGGTATATTGTAGAACCTGACCATAATTTAATCGGTCAGGTAGAGGCAAGATTGGTGGGAGGTATCCGTGCTTAAAGCGATGGGCCTAATTATGTCAAACAACCAGCCTCCGGGGTTTCGCCCCTCAATCCCCAACCTTCGACACCAATTTGGCAAGAGTCAACTTCTAACAACTTCTTCCTTAGGACAATCCCTATTTGAATCTGAGATGTCCCTAAGACCAATGTCTACTCAATTTTAAATTTGACTGGGTTAGTGAGTGAGGAGATGGTTTGTAGGCTTAGGGAGGGTAATAACTTTCCCACCTTATCTTGTTTAAGGATATGCCCTTAATCTTTTTAGTGCAGTGTGCAAGTATAAAGTAAAAGGTAACACTCAAGTAATGTGAATCACTTAAAATATATTTTCTAAACTATATGCAAGGCACACATACCTTTACTCTAGCACTCTTCAACAGTAATGTAAAAGGTAAATGAATTAGACACGTGCCCCTAACATGCAAGAGTCTAAATGTTTTTTAGCATTCACAAAGCAATAAGTTACTGTTGATTTAAAATTTGTATATACAGCGATCTAAATCTGAAAACTAATAGCTACAGAGGGTAAAATTTTGAATTTCAAGTAACCTGCAAGAAGGCAGGTTAGTAGTCCTTCCACAATTGTCGCGCAAACGCGGCTTTTACCGCATTTCAACGGCAAAATTGTGGTGTCCTGATCTCTGCTTTCTAGAGCAGAGGCTCAGGATAGCAATATATCTACTGCAACTCTTTATTTTCTGATATTAGCCCCTGTATATCAAAACAGAGAAGAAAAAGGAATTAATTCGTTAAAGTAAATTAAAAAGAAACAATTACTATCCCTCCCCGGCAAACGGCGCCAAAATTATGATCGATCCTGACCTGCACAGAAAAATATGACTTTTAGAATAGTGCTAGGCCTCAATGCTACCGTGTAGCCTAGGGCTAACGGGTCGTGATCCACAAGGAGGGACAGTGATGGAAGCATTGTGTAAGTTTCTTTCTTTTAATTTACCAAAATTAGTTAATATTTATTTTCTAAATTTTATAAAAAAATAAAAATATTAAGTTAAGTTAAAAGGAGATGGTAGAAGAAGAGATGGTGGTGGTCTTGTTGTTTTATTTGCAAAAGAAAAGGAAACAAATAAAGAAGAGTGTTGTGCAAAAATCAGAAATAAAAAGAAATAAAAGAAAAGTACTTACCACTACTGTTGAATCATAATGAAAATTTACCTTAGTGTAAAATAAAGCGAGGTACTAGAAAAATACATTGAATGTGGTGCTTGGCCAGATTGAGAACAATGAAGAAAAGTGGAAAAGCTCCACTGATTGTCACCTTCAATATAAGTTTCTTGAGAAAGGATTATAATAGTGTCACTCTATAATAACTCTTCCTCTCTTTTAATCATGTAACTCTCTCTAACCTTAAAAAAATAAAAGTTACATTGAAGAGAAAAGAAAAATCTAAACTAAAGCTCTCTTTCTGAGATGGTGCCCTTCTACCTTCGAGGTTACAGGTATTTATTGTTGGCCCAGAGGACTTTCGCCTTAGTTTTGATGATAACTAACTTATGAAAGTTAGTTTACTAATGATCTTGTGTTTTTATATAGTTTCAGTTATTGATTAAGATCTTAGTGGTGATTATCTTCAATAAAGGATTCAAAGACAGTTTTAGAGCTAACACGTGATGATTCAAGAGCTCGCGCATCAAGATCGCATCTAGCACTCGGTTGGAGTCAAGCTCTTTGGATCGAGTTTGGATCAAGTTGACTTGGAGAAGAAGACTTGCATCTAGGTTTGTTTATAGTATTTAGATCTGGTGTACAGATGATTAATCTTGATATGCTCAAGTTTACACACACACACAAGTTCAAAAGTTCTGGTTTCAGTTTAACCGGCTTTGAATTTTCAAGAACATATCTTTGGTTTTCATGATTAGATAGAATCAAAACAAGTTTACACAATTTTATGTATGTTGGATTTCATCCATATGCATCTATGTTTTCATGTTTAAGAAAAACTTATTTTGATGTATATCTAGTTCATGGTTTCAAGTTTTGTATTTTTCAAAACTTAATTTTGGATTTATTGTCAAAAATATAGATATATCTTTTATATGTGTATTAGATTATATTCATACATACTATGCTTCAATTTGAGTTTAAATATCATGTTTTTGAATCTATACTAGTTTTTGGAGAAATCGGTTTTTTATTTCAAAGTTTGGTTTATGAAAAATACGGTTTCCGGTTTAAAGCTTAATTTCTATATAGCAAAAATAGTTCAAATTATTAGTAATATGTGTTGATTTTTGATCACACATATTTATACTTCAAAGTATTTTAATAAACTTATTTTTGTGGATTTTACGTGATTTTTTGGGATTTTATAGGTAATTAAAAGACCAAATATTTCAACCATAACCCTACATGTGGGCTGCTAATGGTCGACCGATCGGTCGACCGATGTGCATAAAAGTGCACAAGCTTTAGCAGTCGACCAAGCGGTCAACCGTTCCAGAGAATCTACTCTCTGGAATTGGCCCCGATCGACCGGCCGATTGACCGAGGGAGCTCTCTGGTTGTTGCCACAGTCGATCGGGTGGTCGGCCTATAGACAGATTGCCTTGGGAGGTCGACCGGGCGGTCGATCGGTAGCCCCAACGGTCAGAAATATGACCATTGGCCAGTCGACCGGGCGGTTGACCGACAGGTCAATTTTGACTGGTTCTGGACCCCAACGGCTATATTTCCAGACAACTGTATAAATGGATCTTGGAGGGCTGTTTCACCTAAGATTTCTAAGAGTAAAAATTTTCTACTTCTCTAGTGTTTTTAGCAAGTTTTAAAAAAAGTTTTTGTGCCAAAATCCCCACATCTTATTGAAATCACCTAGAGGGGGAGGGAATAGGTGACTGGCTAATCTAATGATGAATTAATGCGGAATTAAAACTATTTATACAAACTAAAAACTATTAAGCTAAACACAAAAGTATAACACAAGAGTATAGCCGAATTCCCGGAGAAAGGCTCTGGACTATCTCCTCAAGATTCCTCTAGATAAGAGTTGAGGTCCGCTATGGCTCTCTTGGTTGAATACAAGTGTGAGCAAACAATCCCCAAGCATATATCAATATAAGCACAAGTATATCAAGCAAGTAAAGATAAAGGAAATGTAAGCGTGCAAGATATAAACGCAAATGAGAGATAGAGAGAGCAATCGCAAACACGGGAGATTTGTTTTGAGGTTCAAGCACCCTTGCATTATGTCCCCGCCTTCAACACTATGAAAGATTTCTACTAGAATCGATCCCACTGGATCACTCGGTGCCGCAACACCTACAAAGAGTTCACACCAGAACTCTTGGACTCACTAGTCCTCTCACTTGTTCCTGCAAGAACAAACACACGCAAGCACACTAGCTTGCCGAGGCCGCACCTCTACACCGAGCTCCCACAAGAACTCGAAACAACACGAACCCCCAAGTTCGCCTCCCTCAAATACAAAGATGACACTTTGGTGATCTCAACACTTTGATCACCTAAAACTCTCTCACAACAAAGATCCTTATAGGATTGATGCAGCAATGGATAGCTCAAGTATGTGTGAGAAAAACTTAGATAGAATTTGTAGTGAAAAACTCAAGAAATCCCCTTTTCAAAACACTCTTGAAAAACTCTCCTTTTGATATGGAAACATTTGGCTCTAAAACAAGTGGAGATAAACACTTAGAAAGGTAGGAAAAACTAGCTTGAAAACCCACTTCAAATCTTATTTCAAACAGCCCAAAACAACCCCATATAAATAGGCTCCAAAAACTAGCCGTTGGGGACAACTCAGTAGAACTTTCTGCTGTCGGCCGACCGCCCGGTCGACCGCCAACGGTCGGATTTCCGACCGTAGGGAAAAGCGGTCGACCGGCCGGTCGACCGTAAACTGGACTATGACTAGCAGTCGACCGCCCGGTCGACCGGGGCCATTTACAGAGAGCAGAAGCTCTCTGGCGGTGGACCGTGGGTGACTAGCCCTTGGATGTGCACGTTCATGCACATCGGTCGACCGCCCGGTCAACCGACTTCTGGAGCGGTCGACCACCGGTCGACCGGCAGAAGGCCTAGTCTGCAATATTTAGGGATTAAAATATGGTCTTTTTACCTTCAATAAAATCTCATAAATTCTCATAAATTCTACAAAAATAAGTTCATTGATATACTTTGATATACAAACATGTTTGATTAAAAATCAAAACATGTTACAAACATTTTGAACTATTTTTGTAATATAGAAATTTTGGCTTAAACAAAAATCTATATTTTTCAAAATCAATTTTTCCAAAACTTCTCCAAATACAAAAATAAGATATTTTAAACACTTTTGAAGCTTAGTGTGTATGAATATGATCCACTACACGTATATGATGAAATATCTATATTTTTGACAATAAGCTCTAAAATAAGTTTTGATAAAATACATGTATATTTTGAAGCTTAAAAACCAAACCGGTATTTTCTAAAACAAAATGTAACGCCCCGATCCCAATGATACGGGAACGTCACTGCAACGCATATACGTAGGTCAGATGGTGCCCCCACGTATATACGCTAAGCATTAAGTACAACAAGTATCAGTGTACAACACACAGCGTGGTATATTCATATGCCAACTTACAAAAGATAAATACAAAGTTATACAAGTTATGATAAGCAAAATCACTTTACAAGTGTCCTTTATCACAACCCAAGTCCAAAATGAATCCTATATAACCAAAAATACAAAAATGCTCACGAAATGGATGGAGATCCCGTGAACCAAAAGGAAGAGTCGGCGCGATGAGACTAGAGCTGGTCAGCCTGCTCAGAAAGATAGGCCCGGTCCTCTGTGGAAGGCACCACTTCGTTCCAAGCCTCAGAATCTGAATATGCAAATCCAAAGGGTCAAGACATATAATAACAAATAAAAGATAGTCAAGTGACATAAGGATCATGAATAAAGGTAATGAAGTTACAATAAATAGCAATGAATAGCAAGCGATGTAAACTCAATAAGGTGAGATCATATGCAACAAATCTACAATTAACGTCTTATTATTATTACTTGTCTTACTGTGATATCTAGCTATGTGACCCAGCGTCCCAGAGCACATAGATCCATATCCTAGTGAAACAAGGTTGTTATTGGAAACAGCGGTTGTATCGACGAACTATGTTTACAGTGGGTCCCGTGCATACCCGGGACCACGGCCCAGGATTGTTCCGTTGCTTGAAGACGGAACCTGCCGCAAGGCTAAACAGGAGGGACTTATGTATGCCCTTGTCATGACAGTAAACAGGAAAGGGAGCAAGCACTCCCCTCGGTCCCCTGGTGTACCGCAGGTTAGACCGGAATATGATTGTACAATATACCTAATACCACTGTAAACACGAACACGTATCGATATCCGCATATTTCCCCCGACCCATATGTAAGTTGGTGCTTTTTATGTAAAAGTCAAGTGTATCATGCTTAGTTTTAAGAGATGGCATGATAAGTGGTGATATTACTGTTTAACATGTCATGAAACGAGTATATGCAATAATAAGTCATGAGGTAACAAGAGATACATCCATTCAGTAATAAGTCATGTTGTGCCAGTATTGAAGCATGAATAAGCAAGGTATAATACATATGTAACAAGTATAAGAACCAAATTCAGAACAGAAATTAACTATGACACACAGTCAGGATTAGTCGACTAGGGGTAAGGGTTAGTCGACTAATACTGGGATACAGAGAGTTAGAATTCTGTTTCAGGGAAAGTTAGTCGACTAGGGTAGGAAGGTTAGTCGACTAATAGGGAGTTCTAGTCGACTAATGGACACTTAAGTCGACTAAGTATGCTGATACAGAAAGTTGGGTTTCTGGTCCAGGAAGGATTAGTCGACTAGGTAAATTCAGGAGTCGACTAATAGGGATTTCCAGAGAGTTGATTAGTCGACTAATGTTTGGGGTAAGTCGACTAATACTGTGCTTTCCAGAAAAACTAAGTTTCAGCTAAGTGTTCTAGTCGACTAGCACCTATGATAAGTCGACTAATCGTGGGAAGGACAGTGACAGAACAGAATTTTCTGGAAGTGTGTTTGATGGTTCAATTCGTGATTTTTGGTGACCTAGGTGTACAAGAAGTGTAGATACAAGTGTCCTAGGGCTAATTCAAGTCTTGGTGAGTGAAATACTCACTAGGATAGGTTTAATCGTGACTTGATTCAAGGATGGAGATGATTGCTTCACTCCACACTTGTTGTTGAAGCTTGAGGTGAAGAAGTGCTCTTGGAGTTGCCTTGGGGAGTAGAGGTTGAAGATGGAGTTCCTTGATGAAGCCCTAGTTGAACCCCTTGAGACCTTGAGTTGTAGGTGAAGAGATTTGGGTGATCTTGGAGTTAGGGTTTGGTTTGAGGAAGGAGATTTTGAGAGAGTTCTCTTGATGAAGAAATGAGAAAAAGGGGAATTTTGCAAATGAAATGCATTTATAGGTTGGGATCTTTTGTAAAGGGATTGGGATTATGATGGAAGTGGGGGTTTTCTTGCAAAAATGTGGGGGTGAGGTGTCCCCTCATGGCCACTTGGCCGGCCATAGGCAGGAGAGAGAGTGAGTGCGGTTAGGTGAAGTGGTGAGTGGGAAATGAGGTGGAAATGAAGTGGAATTGGAATTTTGCAATAATTGAAAAAAATGTCCGAAATTCAAGTATCTCGGATTGGTCTGAAAATTTTACCAAAAATCAAGAAAAATATTTGAAGACTCATGGTGAAATTCGTTTGAAGAAATACTGTATAGATTTTTAATTAAAAATCCCGGAATCAGTTATTTACCGACTCCGAAAGAATTTTCATAAATTTATAAAATTCTCAGAAAAAGTGTATAAGTAGGAAATATGATTCTAAGTAATAAAGTCTAAGGGACTTTCTAAAAATTCCTAACAGTTTGGAAGATAAAAATTCGGGAATCGGTCAGCGGCACTGGCCGACACCGTTTTCGGAGAAATTCATTTTAATTCCAGAAAATTCCAGAAAATCACATAAAATCTAAAATATTGGAAAATGATATTTGGAATTGAAATTGGTCAAATACGGATGGTAAATCGGAAAATACGATCGAAAGACTGAATACGTAACTAAGTACGTATTCCGGGAGAGGGGTATTACACAAAAACTCTTTTATGAAAACACATATAAATCTTGTGTATGAGTGTATATGAACATGAGCAATCCACCAACTAATCTATCCTTTACATTTTCTCTAAAAACAAAATCTTGACACTTACAAAACCCGACACAAGTCTTCTTGAAAATCTTCTCTTGAAAATCTTCTTCTCCTTCTTGACTTGATCCAAACCTTGATCCAATGAGCTAGACTCCTCTTGAGTACTTGATGCAACCTTGATACGCGAGCTCTTGAATCAACATGTGCTAGCTTCAAAACTTGACTTTAAATCCTTTGTTGAAGCTAAACACCAACTAAGATCTTGATCAAATATCTGAGACTAAATAAGCACAAGATCATTAGTACTATAACTACATGAGTTAATCATCATCAAAACTAGAGCGATAGGCCTTTGGGCCAACAATCTCCCCCTTTTTGATGATGACAAAACTCATAGAGTTATATATGCATGGATTAAAGTTAAGCTTCATAGAGCTCCCCATTAACTCATGCATAGCAATAAATAATAAGATATTCAATAAAGTGCATAAAACTAAACAAATATATATACATAAACAAGGAGATAAACATGCATAAATAAAAAATCCTTCTCCTTCTTTTTGTATAACAAAGAAAATCCTTCTCCTCTATTTTTTTTGTCAATAAACATGCATATATAAATCATGCATATATAAATCAAATACCTCTCCCCCTTTTTGTCAAATCATCAACAAAGGGGAGAAACCAAATCAAACAATAAGGATATGTATATGCGATATACATTCATGAAGAAGAGAGATGTGAAGTTAGGTCCCCCTTCATATATGCATTACATGAAGAAGGGATGACAAAATTTTAACTCACATAAAACATAATATACAATGTATAAGTGAAGATGTGAAGCTCCCTCTACACACGTGTACCATATAAAGAAGAGATGTCAAGCTCCTCAATATACAATACACTCAACATGAATCTCTATATATAGAAGAGATGTTAAGCTCTCTTTGCATATAGGCAATACTTATCAACAAATTTTGAACAAAATTTTGATAATGCTTAAAGTAAAACTTTGAAATTTCTTAAAACAAAATTTTGGTAGCACTTGTAAACAAACAAAATTTTAAGAAACCAATTGAAGATTTTGAAACATGATACCAATTGAAATTTCGATACCAATTGAAATTGAAATATATTGATACTAATTGAAGAATATATACTCAATGAAATCGAAACATTGTAAATTTTTTATACCAATTAAAAAGTAAAATATGAAGTATATTTTGATACCAATTGAAATACCAAGTGAAAATAAAGCATAGCTCATTAAGATACCAATTAACATTTAAAAATTAGTCAACCTCAGCATAAACATAATTTGTACTTTAAACAACTAAAGATATTGTAAATCAAGCACAATCAAAACATATATATGTATGAAAAGGAAAATACCAATAGAAATTTATATTATTGAAATTTGAAGCATACATATATATAGAAACAAATATGAGTATACAAAGATAAAATTACATGAACTTCATATGTATAACTCATAGCTATCTACCCTACTCATGCACATGTTAAAATAGATGTTCAATAATGCAAAAAAGGCATGGACACCCAACCATCCGCCCTTAGGTTGGTAGGGGTTTTCAAAAATAAGAGTTTGAAAAAAAATCTATCATAGTTTGAACACTCTACCGATTGAAGAACAAATAACTAGTTTAAAATAATTTTTGAAAAACTAGTTAAAGATCCTTCAAACATGAAAACAAATCATATATGCCATGAAGCATGCTAAAAGCACAAGAGTTGACACTCAAAATCTATAAAGCATAAAATTCTCATGAAAATAATGTCATGAGTAAATAAATAATGTGTGAGTGCACAAGAATCGTGTGAATAGCATTTTCATGAAAATGATCAATAAGGCTCAAAATAAACATGTGTAAAACACCTAGAGGGGGGGTGAATAGGTGTAAGTGCTAATCTAATAAACTAAATGCAAACTAAGTGCGCTAAATGCGGAAGCTAATGCAAATTATGCACAAACTAATACAATACAACAAGTGTAGCCAAATTCCCCTTTCGAGGCTCTGGACTAACTCCCCTTGATTCCCCTTGAAATGGGTTGAGGTGCTATGTGAAGCTCTTGTTGGATGAGTATAAGTTAGGCACACACACACAAGCAATCCAAGCAATATAAAATACACACAATCAAGCCAAACATATAAGAATGAATAGCAATATGAATAAATGCAAGGCAATATGAAATATGCACAACACAAGCAAATATGATATGATATGAATATGATGCTTTGCACAAATATAAGAGAGAGAGTTAGAGAGACAATGGATCAATACGCAAACACCAAGATTTGTTTCGAGGTTCGAGCACCTTGCTCTACATCCCCGCCTACACCACCGTGTAGGATTTCCACTATCTCAACTCCCACCGAGGGAACCTCTACCAAAGAGGATTTCTTACAACTCTAGGAGTACTAAACTCCTCTCTCAAACAACAACCTCCTCACAACCGAGGGGTTAGGCCCGTAGCCAATACAACAACCAAACCACACACCTCTACCGAAGAGGCTCACAACCAAACTCCACCTCTACCTAAGAGGGATCCAAACCAACAACCCAATACAACAATCTCCACCTCTACCAAAGAGAGAGCAACTCAAGAAATCAAGGGTTTACAACAAGTGGTATATTTCAACCACAAACCTCTTTCCTTTTTCTTTTTCCACAAAAACAAGATCCTAAATAGTTTAGGATAGAAGATATAGCTCAAGTGTGGAATCAAAGTGTTTTTGGAAACAAGCAACAAAGAAAAACTACTTGGGAAATTTCTTGTATATGATAGAAAATGAAATACCAAATCAAAATCCCAAAACCTAGTTTTCTTTGATTTTCCAAAAACCCAAAACAAATAAAGATGAGAAGTTTTTGCACTTAAAACTCTTTTGAAAACTCTTTAAACACCTCAGAAAACTAGAAATTTTTCTCTTGGAAAACTTGGCCAAAATCCCTAAAGAGATGGGGTTTATATAGCCCCTATACAAAACTAGCCGTTAGGCTGAGTTGGCAGTCTGACAGACTGCCGGTCGACCGGTCCGGTCGACCGCCAACGGTCAGAATTATGACCGTTGGGCAACTGCGGTCGACCGGCCCGGTCGACCGATAAAACCCGAGAGCAGAGCTCTCAACTCGGTCGACCGTCCCGGTCGACCGTGTCTGTGCCTAACAGACGTGCACGTCTGTGCACGTCGGTCGACCGGAACGGTCGACCGGCACTTGGTGCGGTCGACCGTCACGGTCGACCGACCAGCCTGTCAGCACAAAACAAGGTCAGAAAATTTTGAAAAAATATTTTATAAAAACCTTTTTATCATTTCTGAAAATTCCATAAAACTTGTTTTATCATTTTATGTTGAAACATAAACATATGATAAAAATTTCAAGACAATATATCAACATATCAATTCATTTTTGTGTCTTGCCAATTTTATCAAAAACAAAACTTGTATTTTATCAAACTAGAATTTTTCAAAACATGAATAGGATAGTCAAAATAAGTTTGTCTAGCAAGTTTAAAGCATGTATGTATATCTAGAACATATCTAATATACATAGGTATAAGGTAAACTTGTTTTGATCTATTATTCATGAAAACCAAAAACCAAATCATGAAACGTGTGTGTTTTGTGCACTTGAGCATATCAACTAAACTAAGCTTTACAAATATGGATCTAAAACACAAACTCTAAACTAGATACCTAAGTCTTCTTGACGATCTTCATCTTCAAGTAGACTCGGTCCAAACTCCGTGATTCTCCAAGTGCAAAGGTATGATCTTTAAGCTTTGGCACCGGAATCATCATGAATAGCTTCTAATCATCTTGTTGAAGCTAATCACCAACTAATATCCTGTTAATGATCTGAAACTTAGAAACACAAGAATATTAGTAAACATAACTACATGAGTGTTGATCATCATCAAAACTAGAGTGGAAGGCCATTGGGCCAACAATCTCCCCCTTTTTGATGATGACAAAACTCATGGAGTTATATATGCATGGATTAAAGATAAGCTTCAAGGAAGCTCCCCCTTAACTCATGCATAGGGATAAACAATAAATATATGCAATGAATATCAAACATGAAACATGCGTATGCATAAACAATAAATGGTTCTAGATATCAAATGGAATATTCAAAACAAAATAAGCTCTAGATACCAATTACAAAGCAAACTCTATAAATCAATTAAATCAAATAAGCTCTAGATTCTTGAAATTAAAACATAATATATGCATAAACATAAGCATGCATATAAAACTTCATAAATCTTCTCCCCCTTTTTGTCAATCATCAACAAAGGGGTAAACAATCAAAACCATAGATAAAATGAGGGGTAAAAATACTTCTCCCCCTTGTTGTCAATCAAAACAATGCAAACAATGTTCTCCCCCTTTTTGTCTAAAACAAAAAAAGCAATAAGGGGTGACTACAAACATGATATCAATTAAAAAATATGTCAATGAAGTATCTTGATACCAATAAACAAGGATCAATATATGTTATATGCTATATACATTCATGAAGAGGAAGACGCTAAGTTAGCTTCCCTACACATATGCATTACATGAAGAAGGGATGACAAGCCCCAATTCACATAATACATATTATGTAATGCATAAGAGGAGATGTGAAGCTTCCCCTACACACGTATATCATATAAAGAAGAGTTGTCAAGCTCCTCAATTTATAATATACTCAACATGAATCTATATATAAGAGAGATGTTAAGCTCTCCTTGCATATAGGAAATACAAATCAAAACTTTGAATATTTTCTTTAAACAAAATTTTGGAAATACCAATTGTAATTAAACATAAGTCTTGAATTCTTAAACATGAATCTTGAAACCAAAACAAATTTTGAATTTCTTAAATATGATACAATTGAAAAGATTTTACATAGAAACATTGATACCAATTGTAAGAATTGTTCATTTTAATTTGATGTTGATATCATATGTTTAAAATAACAACTTTTAATCATAAAGTGTGGGAGTACAAATACCAATTGAAATACAAAATCATATTTTCTCCTCCTTTATGAAAAACAAACTAAAGACATGCATAGTCTTGATAACAATTTAAAAGTAATCAATTTAAACAAAATTGAAACTCAAGCACTAGCATAAACACAAACATATATATGTATGAAAGATAGATACCAATAGAAATTGATATACTTGGAATTTAAAGCATACATACATACAAAACATATATGAGTATACAAGAAGATCAAAATGATACCAATTGAAAGAGTTCAATGATACCAATTGACATAACAATAAGTTCAAGTGTATACATCATATTCTCTACTACCCAATCATAATTCAAGTTTTAAAGATTTTCAATTTAGGGCATACATGAACATGATCTCCCATCCTACCGCCCTTAGATAGTAGGGATTTTCAAAGATAGATTTGAAAATGTAGTTTTGTTTTAAAATCTCTACCAAAGTGAAGAACATCGCAACTAGTTAAATGGAAAAACTTGTTAACTAGTACGAAATCCTTCAAGTAAGGAATAAAACAAAATTGTTTTTCATAAACATGAAATTCACATCATATCAAACACTCAAGTTCAATTAGGCATAAATAAGACTCATGAAAACAAAACATGAGCGAGCAATAGATGTGAGTGTACAAATAAAATGTGAAGATCATAATCATGAAAAATATTTCATTAAGCTCAATTATTCCTTAAAACATAATTCCATCAAAAACATGAAAAATCATATAAAACTACTTATTTAATCTTCAAGGCTTATGTATGTCTAATACAAGCTAAAATATACATACATATCCAAAACTCAACGAGTCCACTAAATGTGTATTCATGAAGGCACGTGGCTCAAAAAGGTGTATATGTATAAGATTAGTTTGAACTAGATAGACATATACATGAAGTTTAACATAAATACATGAAACATGAAAAACATGAAAAGTATGAAAATTTAGCTTTTCATTAAAACAATTTGATACCAATTCTTTTCAAGGTATATGTATGATTTGTCAACACAAGAAGTATACATACATATCCCTTAAACACACTTTGAGTCCATAATAGATATTTGCATGAAAGGCAAATGACTCAAGGGGTATACATGTATATCTTCAAGTTTGGCAAAATACACATATACATGAAATGAAAACTCATAAAACAAATCCAAAAATGGAATACAAGTTTGAAATGTATGAATCATTAAAACTAGACTATACTAG
Organism: Agave tequilana; assembly: GCA_038442645.1. Lineage (NCBI taxonomy): Eukaryota > Viridiplantae > Streptophyta > Magnoliopsida > Asparagales > Asparagaceae > Agave > Agave tequilana. The sequence continues at coordinate 290,238 of JAVJIF010030072.1, read as the reverse complement.
CACATCTAATGGGTTCAAATAAGCAATCAAGCTCAACATATATAGATTTATTTGTAGCCCACTCTATGTACAAGTATATAACTAGTCTTAATGAAAACTAACATCTAAACAAGTAACCTTAACATGAAGCATCAAAAACAAACATAAAAGTCATCATGATAAAACTAAAACATGATTACTATGTAAATTCACATGTATTAGATTCATGATGTACATTATAGCTTAAACAAAAGTGAGAACACTAAATATGGGTTCATATAAGCATATGTGTCTCAAATACTATACATGTATGTCAAGGATCTAATAAACATGGAATGAACATACTAATCCATAGACATCAAAAAATATGCTATAAACTATCAAAACATGCTATAAACAATGAAGTGGAAAGCATGTAAACAATAAATGGGAGTAAAGGATTGTTACCAAAACCGAAGAAGCAACTCTCCTTGTCTCCAAAGCATGGTGGTCCTCTCCACCAAACCTTCCCTTGAAAGTGATGCATCCATATGATTTCCTTTAAGTCCGGAACGCATCCACTCCAAGGTGTCATCACTCTCACGTCATGTGAGAGCCCACACCTACATCAAAAACAATAGGAGGGGTGGTCTTTGGTACCCATACTCTTTTAGGTCCATGGGGGTTAGTCCCTTCTCTAACCCAGACAAAGTTCTTTGCTAAATTTGGAGTATGTAATCTATCATAGCAAAATTTAGAAAGGTGGCCCTTACGTCCACAATGTGTACATGTGTACACATGAGCATACATATGGTGATGGGTGTGTCCGTGAGGAGCATGTGTATGCCGTGAAGGGTGTGCATGCATAAAGGATGGAACTTGTTTCTTTCGAACCAAGGTTTCCAACCGAGTGTGGTTCAAGGCACATTGGCTCATAGTGGAGCCCAAACAATCAACCTTCTTCTTAAGCAAACAAGTATCATCATTAATCTTAGAAGAAGAAGTGTGGCATGCAATAGGTGAAGTGTGTGATACTACTCTAGCATGGCAAACATGTGCATCAATCTTATTTTGCAAAATAATGTTTTTCTTTAAACAAACATCTAGATCATTTGAAATAGAAATAATTTTATTTTTCAAATCAACATTCTCTTTTAAAACAAAATCAACTTTTGAAGACAAGTTCTCATTTTTCTTCAAAAGAACATGGCAATTATTTTTAGATTTTAAAAAATCATTTTCTTTAAGTGCAAGATCAAGTTGAGATTTTAATGAATCCCTCTCATTAGTAATCTCCTCTTTCTCTTACAAAACAACATCAAGTCTAGCAATCAAATTTTTATTTTCATCATTAATGCCTAGACTCTTCTTTTTCAACAAGTTATATTTTTCTATTAGTTTTTCACAAACAATAGATAGTTCTTCATTTAAAGCATGGGGATCAACAAAATCATTTGAAGAACTAGCACAATCATTACTATCTAGTTGAGTTTCCGAGTGTACCTCAAGGGAGTCATTCCCTTGGACCATGTAGCATATAGAGTTGGATTCTCCACTAGATTCCTCTTCTTGGATTTGGACTTGAAGCTTGGAGGTGTTGGTGGTTGTCAATTTGTTCCACACTACAAAAGCGGAATCAAAGTTAGAAACACATAAAAGATAATGTTTAGATAAAGTGCTTCTAATGGACTCTAGGGCTTGTGCATTGGCCCCTATATGATTGCAATCACCAAGATAACATCTCTTGGTGGCGGCAAGAAAGACATGCAAACCTAGGGTTTTTAGGTACATGGACATCCTATACTTCCAATATCAATGTTGGAAGGATCATAGCTAGGTGGGGTCATGAAGTCCATGGTATAAACTAGATGTGTGCAAACAAGCAAATGCAAATGAGATTAGCAAGCAAATGGATCACTCCTAGGATGTTAAGCCTAAGTATCAGGAGCACTAGCTCTGATACCAATTGTAAACACCTAGAGGGGGGTGAATAGGTGTAAGTGCTAATCTAATAAACTAAATGCAAACTAAGTGCGCTAAATGCGGAAGCTAATGCAAATTATGCACAAACTAATACAATACAACAAGTGTAGCCGAATTCCCCTTTCGAGGCTCTGGACTAACTCCCCTTGATTCCTCTTGAAATGGGTTGAGGTGCTATGTGAAGCTCTTGTTGGATGAGTATAAGTTAGGCACACACACACAAGCAATCCAAGCAATATAAAATACACACAATCAAGCCAAGCATATAAGAATGAATAGCAATATGAATAAATGCAAGGCAATATGAAATATGCACAACACAAGCAAATATGATATGATATGAATATGATGCTTTGCACAAATATAAGAGAGAGAGTTAGAGAGACAATGGATCAATACGCAAACACCAAGATTTGTTTCGAGGTTCGAGCACCTTGCTCTACATCCCCGCCTACACCACCGTGTAGGATTTCCACTATCTCAACTCCCACCGAGGGAACCTCTACCAAAGAGGATTTCTTACAACTCTAGGAGTACCAAACTCCTCTCTCAAACAACACCTCCTCACAACCGAGGTTAGGCCCGTAGCCAATACAACAACCAAACCACACACCTCTACAGAAGAGGCTCACAACCAAACTCCACCTCTACCTAAGAGGGATCCAAACCAACAACCCAATACAACAATCTCCACCTCTACCAAAGAGGGAGCAACTCAAGAAATCAAGGGTTTACAACAAGTGGTATATTTCAACCACAAACCTCTTTCCTTTTTCTTTTTCCACAAAAACAAGATCCTAAATAGTTTAGGATAGAAGATATAGCTCAAGTGTGGAATCAAAGTGTTTTTGGAAACAAGCAACAAAGAAAAACTACTTGGAAATCTCTTGTATATGATAGAAAATGAAATACCAAATCAAAATCCCAAAACCTAGTTTTCTTTGATTTTCCAAAAACCCAAAACAAATAAAGATGATAAGTTTTTGCACTTAAAACTCATTTGAAAACTCTTTTAAACACCTCAGAAAACTGAAAATTTTTCTCTTGGAAAACTTGGCCAAAATCCCCAAAGAGATGGGGTTTATATAGCCCCTATACAAAACTAGCCGTTAGGCTGAGTTGGCAGTCTGACAGACTGCCGGTCGACCGGTCCGGTCGACCGCCAACGGTCAGAATTATGACCGTTGGGCAACTGCGGTCGACCGGCCCGGTCGACCGATAAAACCCGAGAGCAGAGCTCTCAACTCGGTCGACCGTCCCGGTCGACCGTGTCTGTGCCTAACAGACGTGCACGTCTGTGCACGTCGGTCGACCGGAACGGTCGACCGGTACTTGGTGCGGTCGACCGTCACGGTCGACCGACCAGCCTGTCAGCACAAAACAAGGTCAGAAAATTTTGAAAAAATATTTTATAAAAACCTTTTTATCATTTCTGAAAATTCCATAAAACTTGTTTTATCATTTTATGTTGAAACATAAACATATGATAAAAATTTCAAGACAATATATCAACATATCAATTCATTTTTGTGTCTTGCCAATTTTATCAAAAACAAAACTTGTATTTTATCAAACTAGAATTTTCCAAAACATGAATAGGATAGTCAAAATAAGTTTGTCTAGCAAGTTTAAAGCATGTATGTATATCTAGAACATATCTAATATACATAGGTATAAGGTAAACTTGTTTTGATCTATTATTCATTAAAACCAAAAACCAAATCATGAAACGTGTGTGTTTTGTGCACTTGAGCATATCAACTAAACTAAGCTTTACAAATATGAATCTAAAACACAAACTCTAAACTAGATACCTAAGTCTTCTTGACGATCTTCATCTTCAAGTAGACTCGGTCCAAACTCCGTGATTCTCCAAGTGCAAAGGTATGATCTTTAAGCTTTGGCACCGGAATCATCATGAATAGCTTCTAATCATCTTGTTGAAGCTAATCACCAACTAATATCCTGTTAATGATCTAAAACTTAGAAACACAAGAATATTAGTAAACATAACTACATGAGTGTTGATCATCATCAAAACTAGAGTGGAAGGCCATTGGGCCAACAACATGAATTTCTTTTATCAAAAACATATAAATTACAAAAAAGTATTTTCATTAAAAACAAACTTCAAGGTATATGTATGTTTTATCCAAAACTAAAATATACATACATATCCTAAACACAAACGAGTCTATAATAGAATTTGCATGAAAGTAAGAGACTCAAGGGTATACATGTATATTTATAAGTTTTTAGTCAAAATGGCATATACATGAATCCAAAACATGCACAAAGATACAGAAAACAAGTATAAATGAGAGAATCATCAAAACTAGGTTATACATGTACATGTAATGAGTACAAATAAGCAATGAGATACAAACAAATAAGAATCAATTGTTGCTCACTACTTGTACAAGTATGTACTCAAGTTCTAATGAAAACTACATCTAAACAAGTATTCACCACATAAAGCACAACATCAAAACATGCTAAAAATATTATCTATGTAAAAGCCTGTAAACTAAATGGGAGTTTAGAGATAGTTACCAAACCATATGCACTATTCTCTAAGCCTCCAAAACATGGTGGTCCTCCCACCAAATTTTCTTAATAGCGGTGCATCAATTTTGTATGTCCATCTAGCCCATGCATCCACCACCAAGGCACCAATCCTCTAACGTCATGTGGGAGCTCACACCTACATCAAATACAAGTGGTGATAATTTTGGTACCCATTTTCTTTTGGGTCCACAGGGGTTAGCATTATTCGGAACCCAAACATTTTTATTAGCAAAATTTATAGAATTTACCTTATCATAACAAAACTTTGCTAAGTAACCTTTGCGGCCGCAATGTGTAATTTGTACACTCTCGCATGCACATGAGAATGAATGAGATCATGAGGTACAAAGTGTGCATATGTGTGCCATGGGTGATGTACATGAACATGTGGAGCTTGTTTCTTTTGAGGTACTAACTTGTATTTTTCCCTTCTAGGCTTTGTGCCTCCTATTGTGTAAAGGAGAAAGAGAGAGGAGTTGTGTACTCCCAATTGTAAATTGTAATTTCTCAGTGCTGGTCCTTTTGTGGAAGATCTTATAGTGGATAGTTGAAATCCTTCTGTGTGAAGGCGGGGACGTAGAGTAGTGGCTCAAACCACGAAACATATCTTTGTTCTTGCGTTTGATCCACTATCTCTCAACTCTATCTCTCTTATATCTTGCATTGATTTTCATTATTTATATTCATATGCTAGATATAGTTTGTGTACGCCCACACTTGTGTTCAACCAAGAGAGCTTATTAAAGCACCTCAACTCTTAATCTAGAAGAATTTAGAGGAGTAGCTCCAGAGCTCTTCACGGGGAATTCGGGCTCACTCTTTGTTACACATAGTGTGTTAGCAAATAATGTTTTAATTTCATATCATTTGTCCTATATTAACTAGTACATCTATTCACCCCCCCTCTAGGTGTACTTTCAATTGGTAACAGAGCCTCCGCTCCTGATATCCGATTTAACCACCTAGGAGTGAGATCCTCATTTGCTAATCTAGATATTTGCATTGCAAACATTTAGTACACACTCATGGATTATCTTGCTCCACCCACTTATGATATATCTAATATTGATTTGTGAAAGTTTAAGATGAGTGCATACCTTAAAACATTAGGTTTGCATGTCTATCTTGCCACTACTAAAAAAAATTATATTAATAATGGCAAGTATAGTGAGGGTAATGCACAAGCATTAATGGCACTAAAGCAAACACTAAGAAAAGAGCATCTTCTATTGTTTCTCATTGTAATTCCACTTTTGCAGTGTGGAACACATTAACCTCTCCTGAGCAACAAACGACAAACTATGTGGAGAAGAAATCAAGAAGAGATGAGTCCGACCAAGCTTGCTTCATGGTCAGGGATTGACTCCCTTGAGGTAAAATCGGACACACATCTAGATAATTGTGCTAGTTTTCATGTGATGACAATATGCATGCCCATGCTTTAAATGAAGAACTTTCATTATTTTGTGAAAACTTACTTTAAAATACAAACTTTTAAAAAGCAAAAGTTTTGAATTAAAAAAGAAAAATGAAATTTTGTTTTCAAAACTTGATATGATTTTACAAGAGAAGGTTGAGGTTTCAAGTGAACGGGATTCTTTAAAAACCCAACTTGACCTTATTTTAAATGAAATAAAATTTTGAAAAATAAAAATAATTTTGATGTTTTTTTGAAGAAAAATGATATTTTGTCTTCAAAACTAGATTTTGTTTTAAAAGGGAATGGTTCATTGAAAAACAAAATAGTTTTAATTTCTAAAGAATTAAAATCTATTTCTTTAGAAAAAGTCTCTTTGAAAAATAATTTAGATTCACATGTTTGCCATGCTACTATAACTTTATCTTATTGTGTTTCTATTGCATCCACTATATCTTCTTCTATTGAAAATGATATACATGTTTTGAAAAAAAATGTAGATTGTTTGGGCTCCACTTTGAGCCAGTGTGCTATGAACCACGCTAGATTGGAATCCATGTTTCGCAAGAAACATACTTCACAAATGTATGCACACAAATCACGGCATACACATGCTCATCATGCTCACACACATGATTTTATGTATGCTCGTGTGTACACTTGTACACATTGGGAACGTACGGGCCACCTTGCAAAATTTTGTTATGATAGAATATATGTTTTAAATTTTGCAAATAAGTTTGTTTGGGTTAGGAAAGGTGCTAACTCCCATGGACTCAAAAGATATGGGTACCAAAATCTACCCCTATTTTATTTGTTGTAGGTGTGGGCTCTCACACAACGTGAGAGTGTTGGTGCCTTGATGGTGGATGCGTTCCGAGCTCAATGGTGACATTTTTGGATACATCACTTTCAAGAATGTTTGGTGGGAGGATCACCATAGTTTGGAGACCTAGAGATTGGTTCATTGGTTTTGGTAATTATCTCTAACTCCTTATTTATATTTCATGCTTTTACAATTGATGGTTTTTAGTATGTCATATTTTAATACTCATTATGTTAATGTAATGTTTATTAGACATGTGATATACATAGATAGTTTTGAGATACACCCATATTCATACATATTTTTGTGTTCTCACTATAGTTTAACTACTATGTATATCCTAGTTCTAAATATATGCATTTAACCTAATGATCATATTTGTTTATATTTTTGCACTTCATGTTTTGATTACATGTTTAGATGTAATTTTTATTAAAACTTGTGTTTATACTTATACAACTAGTGAGCCACATTTGATTATTATGTGTTTGTACTTTATTACTCATTTGTACTCATTAAATATACTTGTATATCCTTGTTTTGATGATTCTTACATCTCAACTTGTTTTTCCTATTTTTGTGCATGTTTTCATAAAAATGTATTTAGCTTCATATATATGTTAATTTTGTCTAAAACTAATAGATATACATGTATATCCTAGAGTCATTTGCCTTCATGCAAAATTCTAGTATAGACTCATTTATGTTTGGGATATATATATACTTTTAGTTTCGACAAAACATACATATACCTTATAGCTTGTTTAGTTTTTTTTTTGAAGTTTTGATGATTTTCTATTTTTGATAAAAGAATTTCATATGAGTTTCAATGCCTTATTTCCATGATTTTGTTGATTACATGATTCTTACACTCTACGTTTGGTATTTACTCATGATTTTTTTTCATGAGTCTATATGTGCTTTATTGCTATTTGAGTGTCGATGATAGTGTGATTTTCATATTTTTATGGATATATATTTGTTTTATTTCTTGCTTGAAGGATTTCATACTAGTTTTTTAAATTATTTTTAAACTGGTTTCGTTATTCTTCAATTTGGTAGTAATTTTCAAACTATACTAAAACGATCTTCAAATTTTATTTTTGAAAACCCTATTCTCTAAAAGCGGTTGGATGGGCGACCATACCTTATATATCCTTAATTGAAAATCTATTTAAATATGTGCATGAAAGGGAGGTAATTATGAGATATACATAATTTTCAATGAAAATTCATTTTGTATACTCATGTTTTCTATATATGTATGGATCATAAATAAATTAATATTATATTGCTCTGATACATATACATATATATATATAATTTTGATTGTGCTTATTTTATATTGACATACATGTTTAAAGCACAAATTATTTCTTACTAAGCTTGATTTAGTTCTTAATATCAATTATTTTTCAATTGATATTCTCTACAAGCTTATGCATCATTTTTATTGGTATTTCATAAAGGGGGAGAAAAATTCTTAATTTATCTTCAATTAGTTTTATTTTCAATTGGTATCTTACTCCTACTCTTTATGATGAAAAATACTTTGTTTTGATATATGCTAATATTTTCAATATTGGTTTCAATATTCTTAAATTGGTATTATTCTCAATTTGGTATCTTTATTGCAAAATAGTTTTAGTGTTTTCCTAAAAAATTAATTGATTTTTTACTTTCAATTGATATCATGTCCTCCTACTGGTATCAATTCAAAAAAGATTATTTCATTTTAATTGATAAAAAGATTTTTTCCTTCAATTGGGTTCTTTCAATTGACAGTTTTTATTGGTATTAAAAAATAAATAAATAAAGAATAAAATTTGTTTTAGGTTTTTATTGCCTATATGCTAGGGGAGCTTAACATCTCCTTTACACATACAAACCTAAATCCTTCTTTCCCTCAAAATATGTTTTAGTTGTATTGTTTGTTTTTCCTCACTCCTTTGTTGATGATTGACAAAATGGGGGGAGAGATTTAGGATTATATATGCATATTTTATTAAGTGTTTATGCATATATATATATATATATATATATATATATATTATATATATATTATATATATATATATATATATATATATATATATATATTATATATATATATATATATATATATATATATATATCTTGTTTTTATTGGTATCTTGAGCCACATTGAATATCTTTATGTGTTTATCGATTATGCATAAGTTAAGGGGGAACTTCAATGAAGCTTATCCTTAATCAATGCATATATAACCTTATAAGCTTGGTCATCATCAAAAAGGGAGAGATTGTTGGCCCAGAGGCCTTTCATCTTAGTTTTGATGATGACTAACATATGAATGTTAGTTTACTAATGATCTTATGTTTATATAGTTTCAGTCATTGATCAAGATCTTAGTAGATGATTAGCTTCAACAAAGGATTCAAAGCCAGTTTTGGAGCTAACACGTGATGATTCAAGAACTCGCGCGTCAAGATCGCATCTAGCACTCGGTTGGAATGAAGCTCTTTGGATCAAATTTGGATAGTCGATTTGGAGAAGAAGACTTGCATCTAGGTTTGTTTATAGTGTTTAGATCTTGTGTACAGATGATTAGTCTTGATATGCTCAAGTTCACACACACAAAAGTTCAAAAGTTTTGGTTTCAGTTTAACCGATTTTAGATTTTCAAGAACATATCTTTGGTTTTCATGAATAGATAGAATCAAAATAAGTTTACATGGTTTTATGTATGTTGGATTTCATCCCTATGCATCTATGCTTTCATGTTTAAGAAAAACTTATTTTGATGTATATCTAGTCATGGTTTCAAGTTTTGTATTTATCAAAATTTAGTTTTAGATTTATTGTCAAAAATATAGATATATCTTTTATATGTGTATTAGATTCTATCCATACACACTATGCTTCAAAATTTAGTATAAATATCATATTTTTGAATCTATACTTGTTTTTGGAGAAATCAGTTTTTCATTTCAAAGTTTAGTTTATGAAAAATACGGTTTCCGGTTTAAAGCTTAATTTCAATATCGTAAAAATAGTTCAAATTGTTTGTAATATGTGTTGATTTTTATCACACATATTTGTACTTCAAAGAATTTCAATGAACATATTTTTGTGGATTTTATGTGATTTTTTGGGATTTCATAGGTAATTAGAAGACCAAATATTTCAACCTATAACCCTGACTGTGGGCTACAACGGTCGACTGATTGCACACATTTATTGCATTATTCTTTATTACATTTTCACACTTATCATGTAATAAATTTGCTAAATTCTTTATCTTAAATGTCTATTTTGCAGAAGATAATCATGGGGAGAAAAAGGATAAAATCAAATAAATATCAGTTAAATTCAGATTTAACTAGATCTATTTGGTTAGAGGAGGATCATCCCAAATCCAGTTGGTTAAATTCAATTTTTGGTGAATCAAGTGGTTAAAGCTAAAGATCAACCGAGGATAACGTCAAATACAGAGCCAAATCCAAAGGCATAAATGGATAGAGAGAAGATCAACAGACGAGATGAAGCAATTTTGACTCAGATTCTGACTTGATATATTTTAGTGTTTAAATCATAACTTTCACTACCAAAACTCAAATCTGATAATTCAAGATGGTCTATAAAGAAGACTTAAAAGGATACAACTCTTAAGTTGATACCTATTTCTAATTCTGTCATTTGATAAGCTATATTCAGCAATCAATACGCCAACAAGTTGCAGATCAGAACTGAATATCCACATCAAATCAAGTTTAGAGATAAGGGGAGGATTCAAATTCAGAAATAGTTAGCTCTCCTTATCTTTAGACTCATTTTCTTATCCATTTATATCCTATAAATACCCACATATCAGAGGCAGAGGGGAAGGACCATGCAGAGATAGACTTTAGGCCAGTTTTTCCTTCTTTTTAGTGTAAGTTTATATTTTTCTTTTTATGTAATTTTTAGTTTTATTTATGTAATTCAGAGGAGATCAGAGTTTCATAAGAGAATGAGAGTGAAGCTTGTACTGAGAGTGACACCAGTGTAAGTTGTTCTTCTTCTCTCTTATTGTTACAAGATTGAATATATAGTTGCATTTGTAAGTTCTTCTTCATTTTTTGTGTTCTTCTTCTTCCTTTCTACTTTTCTTCTTTTTGGTATCAATTGCTATCCAAGTGAGTCTTATAGCATCGAAAGAGCCTTGCCTTTGCGAGTGCCACCGATAGCTTATGACGATAGATTTTTAGTCTCATTCTATATCATTTCATACTTGTATCGTCTTGATGATGTAATGTGGAAGAGACGGGAATCAACTCTTATGGGCTATGCGCTGATTGCCTCTACTTCAAGGTAACATCATTGCCACATATTCAAGGTAAGTATTGGGCCAAAGGAGGTAAGCAATTTTTAGTTTTCTTTATTTTAATTCTTTAGCTTAAATCACCAACACCATCAACATCCAAATCTTTTTCACTCTTCTTCAATTTCTTTGTACATATCAACTTCTATTTTCTCTACCTTCTCTTTCTTTCTAACTTAATTTTAACTCTTTCTCATTTCTTTTTAAAAAACTAAAAGAACAACTTTAACCATTCTTTGTAGCATAAAAGAGAACTTGCTAAACAAAGCTTTCATCGCTAGTCCCTCCTTGTGAATCACGACGCGCATAGCCACTTGCTATTCCGGTAGCATTGAGTATTTGCACTCTTTATTCTAAATTCTGAAATTCTGTATTTTTGTGCAGGTAAAACCTCAATCAAATTTTGGCGCCGTTGTCGGGGAGGGATGGTAAGTTATTCTCTTTTTAAATTTACATTTTTTTTAACTTTCTTCTTTGTTCTTGGTGTAAAGGTTGACAACAAAGAATTTTTGCTGCAGTGGACATATAAATGGCCCTGGACTCCGCTCAAGAAGCAGAGCCCAGAAGCCCTCAGATTTGCTACATTCTTGTGGCAATCTGAGTAAACTACTAACCTGTATTTTCAGCAGGTTGGCTGAATTGCAAAGTTTAATATCTATAGCTATTTATTTACTTGTTTGACTTACTGTACATATATTTCTAACAACAACAGTAAAAGATTGATTGTAAATGCTAAAAATGATTTAGACTTTGCATTTAGGCATGTGTCTATTTTGTTACATTTTCCATTTACTGTTGAAGAGTGCTGGAGCCAACGTATGTGTGCATAGCATTTAGTATAAGGTTCATTCTTGTATGAAATATTGCTTGAGTGTTACTTTTTTCTATTTACTTATACACTGCACTAAATGATTTAAGGGCTTGTCCTATAAACAAGATAAGGTTGGAAGCATTACCCTCCCTTAGCCCACAAACAATCTCCTTACTCACTAACCCAAGCCTAACTAAAACTGAGTAGACGTTGGCCCTAGGGACATCTCGCACTCAAATAGGAGACTGACCTAAGGGGGAAGTTGATTTGAATTTGACTCTTGCCAAATCGGAGTCTAAGTTGGGGATTGAGGGGCGAAACCCAAAGGCTGGTGGTTTGACATAACTAGGCCCGTTGTTTTAAGTACGGATAGCTCCCACCAATCTTGCCCCTACCTGGACGATTAACTTGTGGTCAGATTTAGCAATATACCTCCCGTGGAAGTCTAACCAATTAGGAGTCGTCTAGCTCTAAGGTTTACCCTAACTTAGGTTAGATTTTTTTTATTTGTTAGCTTATTTGATTGTTTTTCTTTGTTTGTGTTTGACATTTCCTGTATGATATGGCTTATAACAATAATTTTTTCAATTTTAATGGTAATCCATATTACACCCTGACCTTTTTTTCAGATATTACCAACCCGGCATATCATAACTTTAACTAACCTAGTGTGCCAGATTGGTCTTATCCGAATCAATATAACCCATGCCCCCAATCTTATGACCTTGATTTCCAAAATAATTTTACATCTTCACAGAGTCAATGGGGATTCACCTCCCCTAAGTTCAACTAACTTGTCCTCCCTATCCACCTCGTCCACAATATTTTCAAGATTCATACTCAGTTCCACCAGTTCAAAATAGAAAACTATCAATCTTGAAAATGAGTATGCGTGAGTTCAAGCAACAATCACAAAATCTGACAGACAATTTTACCACAAATTCCAAAACAAACTTCATCTTTTCAAGTCCAATCGCAACAAAACGATGAACCAATCGACTATGAAAAGCTGCTTGAAGCCATGACTCAGGCTCAAATCGCTCGTAATCATGACGTAGATATAATGGTCCAAGCTCTCCATTCTCACTATTTGACCATTTCTGATGTCGCTAACTATTCTATTAGAGCCGAAGAATCATGTTGTTTTGGAAAACAAGGTTCTATTTCAGTACACCCATTTGAACTTGCCCAAACCCCAAGTATTGAAAATGAAATTGACATTTTGAAAAGTTATCCCTTTCTTGAAATTGAATTTGAGAATGAATATGATCCTGAACCTAAACTTGATAATTCAATTCTACTTCCTGATTCAATAATGACTCCGGTGTCTTCACCTGATTTTAATCTTTTTCCCGAGTCAACATTGGATCCTGTGCCAATTCATCATAAAATTGAATCGCCAATCTTTTATGATCATCATATTGAACTTGACCAATTTCATATTTCTGAAAGTCTCATTGACAAATTGTCAAGTTCTCATTTTTATGAAATTGAATTCAATGAGAAATGTGACGTAGATTCTCAATTTGTGATCCAGTTCAAATTCCTGATCCAGTTCAAATTCCTGAATCAATATTGACTCTTATTTTGTTACCCAACTTGAGTAATATTTAAGAGTCAGTTTTGATTCTCACACCTGTCATTCTTGAACTTGAATTACCAACATAAAGTGACATTCCGTTGTTGAGAAATGAATGTGGACTTGAGTTTCAACTTCTTGATTTGAATCCACTTCCTCAACAAATCTCGACTCCTGAACATTTACTTGACTTAAGTCACTTTTCTGAGTCGGTATTAGTTCCCGTACTTTCTAAATCCAAGTCAATCATTTCATCTTTTCACACTCCATTTTGGGATAAGGGTGTTGATAAAATTGACTCCGAAATTATTTGTGAAATTTAAAAATTAGATGGGGTAAAATTCTTAATAAAAATCATTCAATATACATCATTTTAGTGGGTTATATTAGAGAGGTTTCTGGTGAGTTCCTCCGAACTCCACGCAAATTCGATTGGGCCGCATTTCGTGGACCAATCAGACCACCATCGGAACCACCACCTTAAGGTAATATTTTCCTTCCCTTTCTTTTTTTTCATGTATCTATGCATTAATTCATACATTGAGGACAATGAATGAGATAGGTGTGGGGGAGGGTTCTAACATAACTTAGGTTTTCCTTTTTATAAAAAAAAAATTAACATTTTCTTTACTTTTAAAACTTATTGAAAATAGAAATAATATTTTGACATAATTTTTATAATAAATTAAGTCAATTTTAAGCAATAGGAAAATCATAATTAGGATTTCTTATACTTGGTCAAAATAAGATTATTTATTTGATTTCTAAGATTAGGAAGAAAATTTGTGAAAGTAATTTAGTCTTGATCTTTACCTTGATAATATATGCATGCTTTATACACTTACACACTTAGGGTTCAAAAATAAAGATTCTTATGCCTTATTAGAGAGAGAGAGAGAGAGAGAAAGAAAAAATAATATATATATATATATATATATATATATATCCTCTGATTAAGCTGAGCATTTGTACCTCATAAAGCATAAGTATTCACGCCTAAAGGCGGTTCATATAATAAAATCCTTAGTTTTGTGGCCTTATTTGCTCGAGTCCTTAAGTCCTTGGGATGTTTTCTCACCTGGTGCCCTAAAACCGTTTGGTTTGGAAGTCACCGGTTAAAGGCTTATTACATGGGCAGATTAGAAAACCTAATAGAACTAAGGAATATTATCACCAAAATAAATAAATAAATAAATAAGGTATAAGAGTTAGAGTTAAAGAACCCTTAGTCAAATTTTCACGGTCACGAAGGTGCATATGACTTAGAGTAAAGTAATAGACTAGACGAGAAGTACAATTTGACTCCTTACTTTGATTGATAACAAATTTTTGAATAGAGACTAAGTTTAGGAATTAAATTCGGTTTTCCTATAACTTATAGATTACTTAATTCTTACAATAATATTTCAAATATTTTTCTCTTTCAAAATGTGATTTTAAAATACTAACATTTTTCTCTAATCCACTAAAAACCCTCATGAGACAAAACTCGTCCTAGGAAAAACGTAGAGGTTTAACGGCTTATGTACATGCTCAGTGCAATTGCGTGACCTACGAAAGTGGTCTAATAATCTTTAGTTTAGTTATTGTTTTGCTCAAGGGCGAGCAACAGATAGGTGTGGGGGTGTGATTGACACATTTATTGCATTATTTTTTATTACATTTTCACATTTATCATGTAATAAATCTGTTAAATTCCTTCTCTTAAATGTCTATTTTGCAGAAGATAATTATGGGGAGAAAAAGGATAAAATCAAATAAATATCATTTTAAATTCAGATTTAACTAGATCTATTTAGTTAGAGGAGGATGATTCCAAATTCAGTTAGTTAAATTCAGTTTTTAGAGAATCAAGTGGTTAAAGTTAAAAATCAATCAAGGATAACGTTAAATACAGAGTCCAAATCTAAAGGGATAAATGGATAGAGAGAAGTCAACGGATGAGATAAAGCTATTTTTACTCAGATTCTGACTAGATATATTTTAGTATTTGAATCATAACTTTCACTACTGAAACACAAATCTGATGATACAAGATGATCCAAAAAGAAGCCTTAAAGGGCTGTACGCTTATGTTGATCACTATTTCTAATTCTGTCATTTGTTAAGTTATATTCAGCAATCAATATGCCAATAAGTTACAGATCAGAACTAATATCCACATCAAATCAAGTTTGGAGATAAGGGGAGGATTCAAATTCAGAAATAGTCAGCTCCCCTTATCTTTAGACTCATTTTTCTATCCATTTCTATCCTATATGAAAATCACCTAGAGGGGGGTGAATAGGTGATAATGCTAATCAATGCATAAATAAAAAATATGATGCAACAATCTCCCAAAACAAGACTAGAAGCCGGATTCCCCGTGAAGGGCTCTGAACTCCTTCCTCGTGATTCCTCTGGATATGAGTTGAGAGGTGCACAATGCAATCTTGTTGTATGGGACTATGATTGACAAGATGAATAAAACCAAGTGAATATTGCAATGAAAATAGAGAGCAAGTAATAAGAGCAATGAAAGTAAAGCAAGAAGCAAGAGCAAGTAAACCAAACGCAAACACCGAGAATTTTTCCGAGGTTCGAGCACCCAGCTCTACGTCCCCGCCTTCCCCAGAAGGATTTCTAACCACTATAACTTCACAAAGATGTTACAAATACACTGGAGTACCCAACTCCACAATCTCAAGTACAAGTTCTCTCCTGGTGATCAAAAGACCACAAACTCTCTTTTGAAAAGTTCTCTTCCCTTACAAAAATCCTTGTAGAACAATGAGAGGATTGAAGCTCTTGTGTGTAAGTGAAAAAGAAAAAGAAATCAGAGAGTCTTTGGAAAATACTTCAGAAAATGAGAGAAATATTCAGCACAAAAACTAAGAAACAAAGCTATTTTGAATGCCTTAAACTTTTGAAACTTTTACAAATTTTTCTTGTAATCAACTTCTCCCTAAACACCCCTATTTATAGTAGAGGGCTAAGGTTTAAAGATAAAACTCACTTAAGGCCAATTAGAAAGTATTAGGATCAGTAAATATCATTTAAACCCCTTTTAAAGAGAAAAAGACAAAAATTAAACAGCTCAGAAAACTAGCAGTTACTGTTCAAACGGCTCTCTCGGTCGACCGGTCGGTCGACCGAAGTACAAAAAATAAGAGCCGTTGCCGGCTCTCGGTCGACCGAAAAATACAGAGAGCAAACGACTTACACTCAGGCAGGTTTCGGTCGACCGCCCGGTCGACCGCGAAACGTGCACACGGATACGCACCTGCTGCCAGAACCTCGGTCGACTGGGTCGGTCGACCGGCTTGACCTGACACAGGGTCGACCGACTGGACGGTCGACCGGCTCAGGTCAAAGGCCAAAACAAAACAGAATTTTAAGATAATTTGATTTTTAATAAAATATTTTTGAATAGGGATAAGTATAAAATATAAGAATGATTTTGTTGACAGAAGATTATATATAAAATATTTTGTACATATTATAAAGAATAAACTTAGAAATAAGATGTGTGCAAAAACGTGCGTGATAGAGCTTCAAACCTATTCACTATTCTTTAACAAAAACTATAAACTAAAAACAAATCTAATTAAGTCTCTTGAGCAATCTTGAGCCATGCAATGCCTTGCTAGAGCCTTCTCTTCTATGTTCCTTCCTTGATGTGCAAAACGCCTTCTTTGCTCCATGAACTTAGAAGTTCTTACAATAGCTAAGCAATGGCCTCCAAATATGGTACTAATCTGAAACTTATCTTGAACAAACTTATTAGTACCAAATAGCTCTTATTTGTTTTGTTATCATCAAAACTCTAAACAAATGGAGAGTGTAACCTTTTGGGCCAACAATCTCCCCCTTTTTGATGATGACAAAACAATAGGCTATGAACAAAAATATAGGGGAGGAGAAAGCTCCCCCTCAAATTATGCTATATTAAACAAAGAAAAACTATGTAATTTGGTAATTTGCAAGTAAACATCATGAAACCAAAAACCATAAACACCATGAGATATAAAACACTTGCAAAACACTTAAACTCAAATTACAAGAATTCATGAAAACACATCAAAAACTAAAACATATATAAACTCATATGGAACCAAAACCATATGAACTCATATTTTCATACATAACCAAAACCATATGAACTCATATTTCCATACATAAACTCATTCTCCCCCTTTTTGTCATACATCAAAAAGGGTTAAGAAAACATTATTATTCAATAACACAAACATTAAGTTCACCACAAATAAAAGAAAATCTAGCAAAATCAAGTGGTTTAGTGAAAATATCGGCAAGTTGCAAATCCGTAGAAACATAATCAATATCTATATCTCCTTTCTCAAAATGATCTCTAAGAAAGTGATATCTAATCTCAATGTGCTTGGTCTTACTATGTTGATTTGCTTTCTTAGTCATGTGTATAGTACTAGTATTATGACAAAATATTTTTATATGGTTATAATGCAAATCATAATCAAGGAGAGTATGTTTCATCCAAAGGACTTGTGCACAACAAGCCCCCGCAGCAACATACTCCGCCTCGGCGGCTGAGAGAGCTACGGAATTTTGTTTCCTAGAGGACCATGAAACAAGACAATTACCAAGAAATTGACATGTCCCACTAGTACTCTTTCTATCTACTCTACAACCGGCATCCGAATAACTCGTCATTGAGAAATCTCCGATTTTCGGATACCAAAGACCCATTCCAATTGTGCCCTTAATATAACGAATAATGCGTTTTACCGCAATAAGATGGGACTCTTTGGGACACGATTGAAATCTAGCACAAAGATACACACTAAATATTATGTCCGGCCTACTTGCCGTCAAATACAAAAGACTACCTATCATGCTTCTATACAATTTAATATCAACATTTTTACCTTGGTCATCCTTATCAAGCTTGGTTGTAGTTGCCATGGGAGTGTTGCAAACTTTAGAGTCTTCAAGTCCAAACTTCTTTACGAGTTCCTTTGCGTACTTGGATTGACATATGAAGTTCCCATCTTGCAATTGCTTGATTTGGAGTCCAAGAAAGAAATTCAATTCACCCATGGAAGACATTTCAAACTCACATTGCATAACCTTTTCAAACTCATTGCATAAAAACTCATTAGAAGATCCAAAAATTATATCATCAACATAATTTGCACAATTAAAATGTCATTATCAACATGCTTAGTAAAAAGAGTTGTGTCTACTTTGCCTTTAACAAAATCATTTGAAATGAGAAAACTAGAAAGCCTTTCATACCAAGCTCTTGGAGCTTGTTTCAATCCATACATAGCTTTATCAAATTTGAAAACAAAATTAGGATGAACATGATCAACAAAACCGGGAGGTTGTTCAACATAAACTTCTTCATTTATAAAACCATTCAAAAATGCACTTTTCACATCCATTTGAAAAAGTTTAAAATTTTTAAAAGATGTAAAAGCTAGTGTCATCCGTATGGCTTCAAGCCGTGCAACGGGTGCAAAGTCTCCTCAAAGTCAATTCCTTCAACTTGAGTGTAACCTTGTGCCACTAACCTAGCTTTATTCCTAATGACATTACCGGACTCATCCATCTTGTTTCTAAAGATCCACTTAGTACCAATTATTGGTCTATCGTGGGGCCTAGGAACAAGGTACCAAACTTGGTTGCGCTCAAATTGATTGAGTTCCTCTTGCATGGCTAGCAACCAATATGAGTCCGCCTCGGCTTCGAGGATGCTTTTGGGTTCAAAATGAGAAATGAAAGCAAAGTTACCACATAAGTCATGGAGCTTGGAGCGAGTTGTTACCCCTTTAGAGACATCACCTAAGATGAGTTCCTTGGGGTGGTTTGTAGCGTATCTCCAATCTTTAGGAAGCGGTTGAGAGCTTTCCTCTTTATCCTCTTGAACATCACCAATTGGTTCTTTCTTTTCTTCTTGAGCGGGTGAGTCCTTCAAGGATAGTCTCTCCATGTCTTCACCTAATGGGTCAACCTCTACAACATTCTCAACAACCACATTAGATTCTTCAAATTTAACATGCATGGATTCTTCAATGGTAAGAGAAGATCTATTGAATACTCTATAAGCTTTGCTAGTAGTAGAATATCCAACAAAGATTGCTTCATAAGCCTTAGCATCAAATTTACCCAAGTTATCTTTAGTATTCAAAACAAACACTTGCATCCAAAAACTTTGAAATATGCAACATTAGGTTTTCTAGAATGATACATTTCAAAAGATGTTTTGAAAGAATTTTTACACAAATAAATACGATTTGAAATATAGCATGCGGTGTTTACGGCCTCGGCCAATAAATATTGAGGGAGGTCATATTCACTTATCATGGTCCTAGCCATCTCTTGAAGTGTTCTATTTTTCCTTTCTACAACTCCATTTTGTTGTGGAGTCCTAGGACATGACATTTCATGCTTGATTCCCTTTTCATCACAATAAGTCATGAAGAGTTGGTTAACAAACTCACCACCTCTATCACTCCTTATTTTCAAAATCGAAAAACCTTTTTCTTTTTCAACCCTTTTTCAAAAATCTTGAAATGAGAAAAAGTTTGATCTTTGTGTTCCAAAAAGAAAACCCAAGTAAATCGGAAAAAATCATCAACTAAAACAAATGCATATCTACTAACATTTAAGCTTTTAGTTTTAGTTGGTCCAAAAAGATCCATATGAATTAATTCTAATGGGCCTAGTTGACATGATATCCTTGATTGGTTTGAAGGAAGACTTGGTTTGTTTCCCAAGTTGGCACGCACCACAAATGCGGTCTTTCTCAAACTTCAAGCAAGCTATACCCTTCACCAATTCCTTAGAATTAACCCTAGAAAGATGGTCAAAAGATGCATGTCCTAATCTTCTATGCCAAAGCCAAGAATTTTCATCAAAAGCATTCAAGCATTTAGTAGAACAATCTAAATTAAGCATGTCAATGATATAAGCATTATTGTCACGAAACCGGTGAGAATACAATCATTGGTTTTAACATCAAAAATCTTGCAAGAAGAATCATCAAAAATAACTTTAAGTCCACGGTCACAAAGTTGACTAATACTAAGCAAGTTATGCTTCAAACCATCAACAAGAACTACATTTTCTATAATAGGAGATGCACCAATTTGAATGTTACCTATACCGATGATAGTTCCCTTGGAGTCATCCCCGAAGGTGACGGTGCCACCTTCCATGTACCTTGATAGGGTTGTAAAGTTATTGATGTCCCATGTCATGTGTCATGAACAACCACACTATCAAGGTACCACCGCTCCTTACGTCTTGGAGTCTTGGTGTGTACCTACATCAAATAATTTAGGACTTGATTTTGGTACCCACATTTTCTTGGGTCCTAAAGAGTTAGTGCCATGAACCCAAACAAGATTATTTGATCTATTTACTTGGTCATAACAAAACTTAGCCAAATGTCCATTTTTACCACAATAAGTACATCTATACACTCTACCATATCTAAAAGCATAGTGAGTGTGAGACTTGTGAGCATGTGTGGATTTAGCATGAGTGTTATGTGAAGTGTGAGCATGAGGAATCTTAACATGAGAATCTTTAGCATGAGAAGTGTACTTTTTAGAAAATATTTCTTCAAGTTTCTTAGTGTTGAAAGCACAATCCTTCAAAACTTTTTCAAAATCAACAATTCTAGTTTTTAAAGAAGAATTTCTTTTTCATCAATCTTAGAAAATTTTGCTTTACATGCAACTTTGTAAGCACTAAATTCATTTTGAGTAGAAATGAGATTGGAAGAAATTTCATCTTTTTCTCTAGAAACAATAGCAAGTTGATTTTTAAGAAAAGCAACTTCCTTTTTCAATTTAGAACATTCAATCTTTTTATTATCATAGGTTTCTGAGAGTTCAACAAAAAGCATGTACAATAACTTCTTTGCTTAAGTCATCATCTTCATCAAGAGGTTGTGGGGTTACCTTTGGTGTGTTTGCCATAAAACACATGTTCGCCGTGTCCACCTCGTCTTCGGATTCGCTTTCCGAATCTCATGTGGCTTTGTAGGCTTTCTTTTCAACCGGCTTCTTTGGCTTGAAGGAGGAAGTCATCTTCTTCTTGAAATCCGGGCAATCCGCCATGATGTGTCCGGGATTTCGGTAATTATAGCAAATGATTCTTCTCTCCTCTTTTCCTTTAAACTTTCTTCTAAAGTTGAGCTTGTTCTTCCGGTACATTCTCTTCACGTTTCGCACAAGAAGGGATAGATCCTCATCTTCTTCTTCTTCTTCTTCATCGTCATCAAGAGTGGATGAAGACTTGAGGGCAATAGATTTCTTCTTTTGAGGAGCGACATCTTCTCTTGCCTTCTTTTCCATCTCATGAGCCTTCAAGTTGCCGATGAGACTTATGAGATCCATTTCATCCTTGTCGTTCAATTCTTTTAAGGTGGTGGCCTTTATCTCCCATGATGAAGGAAGAGCCCGAATCACTTTTCGCACCTTTTGGTCATTGGAAATATCATCACCTAAAGAAGAAAGAGCATTGGTGATTTTAGTAAACCTTGTAATCATGCAATCAATAGATTCATCATCAATCATTTTAAAAGATTCATATTGGGACCTCAAGAGATCTATCTTAGCTCTCTTGACTTGTGATGTCCCCTCGTGTGTGACCAACAAGTGTTGCCAAATCTCATAGGCGGATTGGCAATGAATTACCCGTGTAAGGTCATCCTCATTCAAGGCGGTTAGGAGGAAATTTTGGGCCTTGGAGTTAGCCTTATATCTCTAAAGGTAAATTTGGTCCATGTGCTTTCATCACTATCGGGTGCAACATAGGGTTTGGTCAATGATTTAGCAACTAGGCTACCTAAAGATTATAAGAAAATAGTCATCCTAACCTTCCAAATAGGGAATTGAGTCCATCAAATTTAGGAGGGGTTTTGATGTTATCGGCCATGTTTACTAGTGAATGAATGGATGAATGCAAATGTTGATTAGCAAATTTTAAGGATCTCTCTAAGGATGTTAAGCCAAACCTAGAGTCCAAGTTCTGATACCAATTGAAAATCACCTAGAGGGGGGGTGAATAGGTGATAATGTTAATCAATGCACAAATAAAAAATATGATGCAACAATCTCCCAAAACAAGACTAGAAGCCGGATTCTCCGTGAAGGGCTCTGAACTCCTTCCTCGTGATTCCTCTGGATATGAGTTGGAGGTGCACAATGCAATCTTGTTGTATGAGACTATGATTGACAAGATGAATGAAACCAAGTGAATATTGCAATGAAAATAGAGAGTAAGTAATAAGAGCAATGAAAGTAAAGCAAGAAGCAAGAGCAAGCAAGTAAACCAAACGCAAACACCGAGAATTTTTCCGAGGTTCGAGCACCCAGCTCTACGTCCCCGCCTTCTCCAGAAGGATTTCTAACCACTATAACTTCACAAAGATGTTACAAATACACCGGAGTACCCAACTCCACAATCTCAAGTACAAGTTCTCTCTTGGTGATCAAAAGACCACAAACTCTCTTTTGAAAAGTTCTCTTCCCTTACAAAAATCCTTGTAGAACAATGAGAGGATTGAAGCTCTTGTGTGTAAGTGGAAAAGAAAAAGAAATCAGAGAGTCTTTGGAAAACACTTCAGAAAATGAGAGAAATATTCAGCACAAAAACCAAGAAACAAAGCTCTTTTGAATGCCTTAAACTTTTGAAACTTTTGCAAATTTTTCTTGTAATCAACTTCTCCCTAAACACCCCTATTTATAGTAGAGGGCTAGGGTTTAAAGATAAAACTCACTTAAGGCCAATTAGAAAGTATTAGGATCAGTAAATATCATTTAAACCCTTTTTAAAGAGAAAAAGACAAAAATTAAACAGCTGAGGAAACTAGCCGTCACTGTTCAAACGGTTCTCTCGGTCGACCTGTCGGTCGACCGAAGTACAAAAAATAAGAGCCGTTGCCGGCTCTTGGTCGACCGCCCAGTCAACCGAAAAATACAGAGAGCAAACGACTTACAGTCAGGCAGGTTTCGGTCGACCGCCCAGTCGACCGCGAAACGTGCACACGGATACGCACCTGCTGCCAGAACCTCGGTCGACTGGGTCGGTCGACCGGCTTGACCGGACACAGGGTCGGCCGACTGGACGGTCGACCGGCTCAGGTCAAAGGCCAAAAAAAAAACAGAATTTTGAAGAAAATTTGATTTTTAATAAAATATTTTTGAATAGGGATAAATATAAAATATAAGAATGATTTTGTTGACAGAAGATTATATATAAAATATTTTGTACATATTATAAAAATAAACTTAGAAATAAGATGTGTGCAAAAACGTGCGTGATAGAGCTTCAAACCTATTCACTATTCTTTAACAAAACTATAAACTAAAAACAAATCTAATTAAGTCTCTTGAGCAATCTTGAGCCATGCAATGCCTTGCTAGAGCCTTCTCTTCTATGTTCCTTCCTTGATGTGCAAAACACCTTCTTTGCTCCATGAACTTAGAAGTTCTTGCAATAGCTGAGCAATGGCCTCCAAATATGGTACTAACCTGAAACTTATCTTGAACAAACTTATTAGTACCAAATAGCTCTTATTTGTTTTGTTATCATCAAAACTCTAAACAAATGGAGAGTGTAACCTTTTGGGCCAACAGTTAGACTGTCCACGGGAGGTATAATGCAGACTTTGACCACAAGCTAATCAGCCAGGTCAGGGCAAGATTGGTGGGAGGTTTTCCGTCAAAGACGTTCCTTAATTAAATAACCACCAATCTTCGGGCTTTCGGCCCTCAATCCCCTTCCTAAACACTGATTTGGCAGGAGTCAAATTTCAATACCGTTCCCCCTTAAGATAATCTCCTAATTGAGTCCGAGATGTCCCTAGGGCCAACGTCTACTCATTTTTAGTTAGGCTTGGGTTAGTGAGTGAGTAGATTGTTTGTGGGCCAAGGAAGGGTGATGAAATCCCCGCCTTATCTTATTTATAGGACAAGCCCTTAAGTCAATTTAGTGCACGTGTAAAGCAATAGACAAATATTCACTCAAAAACAGTAAATCAGCCAAGGGTGCTTCCTAGTCTATATGCAATGCGAACGTACCTTGTCTCCAGCACTCTTCAACAAAAATTAAAAAAAATTAAATAGACACGTGCCTATGATGCAAGAGTCTAATTTTTTTTATTTTTCAACGAATAGGTTACTGTTAATTAATTAGCAGTATGCAGGGTGATTACAGAGAAAAATTAACAGAACAGCAAGTCTAACTTTAAATTTCCAGCAACCTACAGAAAACTTAATGAGTAGTTCACTACTCAGGCCGCGGAAACGCGGCTATTGCCGCGTTTGCGCAGCTCTGTAGTAGGCTCTGCTGCTCTGCCTTCGAGGGCAGAGGCACAGAGTTGCTATATATCCTTTGCTGTAGTTATATTTCCTGTTCTCTGATCCTGCAAACAAAATAATAAATAAATCAATAATTAGTTTTTTTATTTTTTTAGAGAATACTTACCGTCCCTCCCCGGCAACGGCGCCAAATTTTGATTGAGATTTTACCTGCACACAAAATATATTATTTCAGATTTAAGAATAGGATGTGCAAGGTACTCAATTCTACCGCTATAGCAAGTGGCTATGCGGGTCGTGATCCACAGGGAGGGACTAGCGATGGAAGCTTTTTTAATAAGTTCTCTAAAGTGTTTGAATTAGGAAGAAGATGGTAGATTAAGAAGGTGGAAAATAGATTATATACAAGAAATTGAATTGGGTGTTGTTGGTGTTGGTGATCTAAACTAAAGAAATAAAAGAAAGAAAACTAAAAACTAAAAATCATACTTACCTCTTCTGCGCCTGTTTACCTTTGATCCGTTGCGACGACTTACCTTGTCTTTGAAGGCAATCAGCATGGCGTATAGGATCTTCCCCCTTCTCGATCTACACTACTGAATAAAAAGGACAAACTATACTAGCAAGAGAAGGTTTGTTCATCACCATAGGCCATCAAGTGCACTTCAACGGCTAAGCAGTCTCAAAGTTATCGGATTCTCTTGGATTGCAAGTCATCAGAGGAAAATAAACAAAAACAAGAGTAAAGAAGAAACAGAAACTTCGATTTGATTCTTATAACAATGGAAGAAAAGATTTACTTACACCGATGTCACCTCAGTATAAGCTTGATCTCCTTCCTCCATGAAACTCGTCTCTCCTCTCAGTTACATAAAAATTACATAAAAGAAAAATTAAAAAAAACCTAAGTTACAATCTAAAAATTTAGCCTAAGAAAAACCCTAAATTTGTTTCTGTACTCCACGCCCTTCTATGTTGCTCTGCAGGGGTATTTATATGAGATGGAAGAAGTAGAGTCCCGGTACAAATCCTCCATGAAAGCACGTACCCAACCTCATCCGTATTGCCGCGAAAACGCGGCATGGCCGCGTTTTCGCGGCCATAGATTGGCTTCTGGCCACGCGCTTTCGCGCGTGGCCTCCTCTGGTCCGTCCATCTGGTATATCCTTCTGGATTTTGCATACCGACTCTTTATTTTGAAAATTCAGGATAACTTGGGAAGCAAGTTACCCTAAATCTAAATCTTTTAAAATGATTTTTGCTATCTTTGCACTATTCTCCCTTTATCTATAGCCTTGTCCTACAAGCAATTAGGGTTTAGTAGAAGTCCATCCTTTTCCTCTTCTTTTAGCAATTAGGAGTTCTTTCTTATCCTTCCTTTTCCTCACTTAGATTTTAAATAAAGAGTTTAAAAATCCAAGTTTAGATTAGGTTAGATAATAAGAAACTTCTAAATTACTACAACTTTTGCACATGGGCTTGCACGTGGGCTTTTTGGGCTTCTGTGCTTCAATTAGGCTTTATTCTTTTATTTAAATAATTACTCAAGGCCTGCACACATTAAATAACAAAACATTAGTAATAATGCATAATTAAAAGAATAAATAGGGAAATATGATAGTAAATGTAGTGATAAATATGTATTTTTTACTACCTATCAGTAATCACTCAAAGGAATCATTGTACAAGAGCGCCTTCTTGGTGTAGAAGAGAAGTTGTACAAGATGTTGTGATCTTCTTGGTTGTAAGAAGAGTTGTATACATTTAGCAAAGGAGATTTGTCGAGTGGGATACAAGGTGTTGATTTTGGGGTACAAAGTCAAGGATAAAGGAAAATCTCAAGCGGGTGGCTTGGGGACTGGAAATAGGTCACGAGGACCGAACCAGGATAAATCACTCGTGTTTGTGTTTGCTTAACTTTTCTGTGATTTATTTTCCTTATTGCAAGTATGTTTATTTCTTTAACACTAATATTCTTGTGTGAGTGTTGACTTTGTATATTAGATCCACACTTGGCATCATCTTGGGACCAACATTTGGTATCAGAGTAGGTTCAACAACAGGCTGTCTTTACCCACGTGTATTATGGGACCTTCTGGAACCGCGAGGATATTCCCTGATTCGTTGCAGATGCAGGCTTCTTTGGATTGGGCTCTTTTTAATATCTTTTAAATCCTTTAATTAGCTTGAATTGGGTCTTCTTCTTCATTAAAGAGTGGACCTGAAATTTAAGAGAAATAACCAATAAAAATCTCATTTTTATTGATAATATGCATGAAAATGTGATGCAAAATGATACAAAATTGAACACTAATCAGTTAACTCCACTAGTTAGTAGGATTAATATCACTTTAAGTGGGCGATTACACCTGCCTACTTTGTCCCACATTAAGTGGAGACAGCCTGGAAAACAACCATTGAATAAGCTCGCGCAAACCTTTCTAGCTTCAGACGAGGCCTATATTTAGCTTCACATGAAGCTTTGTAGCCTCGTGCGAACCTCACAATAGCCTTGGGTGCGAGGCTAGCGGATTATTTCAGTCTTGCTGAAACCTAGGGGCAGTTACACCTTTGAGAGCCTATAAATAACTCATTCTTGGGATGAGCTTGGGGCAGCATTTTGGTAGCACTTTAGACAGAATTTTGACAAGAGAAAATTCTAGAGTTTTAACAAATCAAGAGAGCATTCTGTAACTTCCAAGCTTTCAGAGACCTAGTTCTCTAATTTCAGGGTGCTAATTCCCTACGATCTTCCACTCTCAAGGAATTTTTGAAGTCATACGAGAAGGAAATTTCTAGGACTCGATCGCTCGCATCGTCAACAGAATAAAGTGGTCAAGTACTGATCAGACTTCCACTAGCACACTTCCCAAGAAATCTCAGTAGAAAATTCTTATAATTTTCTTGTTTAATTACTTGTAATTTTTTACAACAATTTTGCAAGTTTTCCAATACTTCGAATCTACGGAAAACATAGTCCAAGCCTAGGCCCAAAGCCCATAGGCCTAGCCCATTCTTTCCCTCTCTTTTCTTTTCTAACTTTATTTTCCCCTAATTTTCTTTTCCTTTTATTTTTTCTTTCTTTTTCCTTTCTCTCTCCTTTCTTTTCCTTTCTTCTTCATTTTCTTCTCTCTTCTCCAATTCTCTCCTACTTTTTATGGCTCACTCTCTCTCACTCTTATTTCTTTCTCCTCCTCTCTCTCTTCAACTCCCTCACTCTCACTCTCTCCCAAACTCTCTCTTTTTGAATCTCTCTCTAACTCTCTCAACATCTCATTCTCTTACTCTTCTCCCTCATCACCCTCTCTTTCTCTTCTCCGGGGGCCAAGCTGCCTGCGACGGCTAGGACCGCGGCGCGCGGCCGGGGTGGTAACCTGGCCGCCAAGCAAGCCATCAGCACTCCCCTGCTTCCTCTCTTTCTCTCTCTTCTTTCTTCTTCTCTCTCTTCTCTTTCTTTCTCTCTCTTCTTTCTTCTTCTCCTTTCCTCTCTTCTACTTCTCCTCCTCCTGGTCTTGCCTTATAGCCCAGTCATTGCACGCTGCCCCTGGCTGTGACACTCGGCCTCCTCCTCTCTCTTTTTTCCCTTCATTTTTCTCTCTTCTCTTCCTTACCCTGTCTCTCTTTCTCCCTCATTTCCTCTCCCAGCACGCTGCCAGTCGATCAAGGTTATCACCGCCGCCAGCCCTGACCGACCGCTGCCGTGTCACCGACTCTTGTCGCATTCCCCTAGAGTATGTTTTGAGAAGCGGGGCGTGACATGACTTTCTTGGTATCAGAGCTTGGGTTACACTAAATGTGAGTAACCGCCCTGGTCAATAGTCAGGCTCTTACCAATGGTACAACAAGTTAACAGATTTGAATTATTCTGAATCTCAATTTGGAAATTCCGGATATGAATACAAGAATATATCATTCTTTTGAAAATCAATTCCTCAACTCCTAAGATTTTCCTGATTTCATTTGTCATCCAGAATGCTTTGATTCCTTTCCGCTTTCCCTTCATTATTTTGATTTCAAACTCCTATCTTTGATTCATGACACTGATTGCCAAATGTTGAGTTCTATTTGGCAAAGAGCTAGGTCTATGATGCAAGGACGAAGCACATCGACGTCAGGTTCCACTTTATTTTGGAGATTCTTGATGATGGTGACATCGGGCTAAAAAAGATTCACATGAAGGAGAATCTCACTGATATACTTATTGAGGTTATTCCATGAGTAAAGTTCGAGCAATGCAAGAAATTATTCCATATCCTTCCATTTTCTTGAGTTCAGTGGAGCTTTTTTGGATGACTTACGGATGGCTTGATCCCCTGGGCAAGGGGTACCTAGGCAACCCCATTGGTGTAACCCGGTTGATATGACATGGTGATTCGTTGTGCTCGGCTCAGATTTGAGAAATCTTTACGGAGGTGGAGAATTGTGGAGGGGGGAGAGAGAGAGTAAAAATCTAGTTGATAAGATTTTTTAACCCAAACTGATGGCAGAGCAGAAGACCAGAGTAGAGAACCGCTCTCGACAGGCCTGAGTATTGTCGACAGCTGATACTTAGATATATATAGATACAGATAGTAGAGTTATACAGACTGTCGACAGCCTCTGTCGACAGTTGTAGCTCAGTCTGTCGAAAGACCCCATAGCTATCGACAGTAGCAACCCGAGAGTCGGGTGTTGTGCAGTCTGTAGACAAGCCCTCCTGGCTGTCAACAAATACGTGTTTTGGGCGATTTTCAAGTCGGGTTCTAAGTTCGTTTCTGATCCAAACCTAGAGCTTTTAGTTTCTTTTTCTTTGTGAGATCTCTGCTTATATAATGAGGGGTATTGTCCCTATTGACTATAATCAGAATTGATTGATTTGAATAAGATCTCTCTCTCCTTCTGCTCCGAGGACATAGGCAATTGTCTAACCTCATTAAATTTGTGTTTTCTCGCTTTCTTTCTTATTTGCTTTGTTCTTTCTATTTGTGACTGTTTTGCGGTAAAACTCTGGCATTTGCATTGGACCTCCGGCAATATTCCCAACATCCAACCAAGAAAACAATGAGCCCAAGTGGTAGTATGGTTTTAACTTTGGCGATCCGATGAGTGTATTTATCAGTATGATCAACGTGTTTTACTTAGCAATAGAGAGGTTTGGCGGGGGGATGAGGTTGGCAGTGGGAGAGATTGGGTGGCCATCAGGCGGCGGGGACAAGATTGCAAAAGTTGACGTGGCGACGAAGTACGTTTGGGACTTGGGCGAGCGCATTTTATTGAAGAACGGCACGGCAAAGAGGCCTGGGGAGCAGATTGAGACTTGTGTTCAATGAGAACCAGAAGGATGGACTGTGGGAAAAAACTTTGGTTTGTTTTACCCCGACTTGAAGTCAGCTTATGAGATTCCTCAGTTGAAGTAAAGTGAGGGAGGGGGCATTATGAAGCTACTTATCTATTATTTTATAGATAATAAGACGAAGAAAATGATAAAAGTTGTTAACAAGGTGAGAATGTAAAGGACTCTGATTTAGTCTCTTCAAGGAATAAATTTCTATGGTAAATTTGATGTTGGTTTTGTTCAATTCCAGCATATATTACAATAAACATCAGATTCTGAGACAGACAAATTAGATTTCAATCTCATTAACTGATCCATCTTGATACGCATCTACCAGATTAAGTCTTAACAAGTGTGTTCAGAGCGATTGGTGTAACTTTCACGATGGAACCAGGCCGGGCTCTATTCGGGCCAAGAACAGAGCCCGCTCGGCCTGACCCGGTCCATTCTCCTCCCGAACCAAACATGAGCCCATATGAGCCCAACACGACCCGGCCCATTTCCAACCTTTCTCCACCAGGATGCAGCTGCATTGCATGGGAACCATTATCCTCTTGAGCATCAAATGTAAATCTCTTATTAGTATCATTACAGCTAAGAATTGACAGGCAGTTAGTTAACAAAACAAAGTCTTTTGTGACTAATAATGACTTCACATTTGTTGGGTTTGTGAAGAAACCATACGAGACAAGATTGGGCCAATTAGGTCGGCACAAAAGATGCCAATGCCAGTGGCGACATTGTGCTCGGCTGTCCTGTGGACCACGCGCTTGCCTTTCTTGCTTGAAGACAATGAGTCTATTTGTTCAAGTTGGGACCCAAATCAAGATGTCGAGTTGGAGTCCAAACTTGAGATTTGTATTCTCACTGCTGCTGCTATATTTGCTGGCAAAGTGAAATGCTATGTATTTATTTCTACTATTCTATTATATTCATCATGGCTCAAAGTCTATTGAAAGCAATTAATACCTTTTTGAAACAATCACAAGCAAAAGTTTTAAAAAATGATATCAATTGAAATTAAATAAACATAATCTTAGCATTAAATGGATTCAAAGTAAACATAGATACAATTTGTTTTATGTTGAAAACATGCATGGACATGGTTAAACATGCACAATCAATCATATACATGTATGTATGTCAATTGAAATACCACTTTAAATTTAACACACACACATATAGATAAACATGAATGAGCATATAAAAATGAAATAATATAAGAATCATATGTATAACTTCATTAAAATCACCAATTTACATGCACATGTTAAAGGAATATTCATTTACGAGCATACAAGACATGAGCACCGAACCATCTTCCCATTAAGAGTAGATACTTTTAAAAATAATGACTTGAAAATATTTGAGAATAGTTTGATAATACTACTATAAATAATTAAATGAACTAATTTAAAATTGTTTGGGGAAACTAGTCCGAAATTCTTTAAATATAAAACAAATCATATATCTCATGAAACATGCATATCACACAAAAATTGTCACTCAAAATCTATATAACATATATGTGTGTTGGGAGAGAGGGTAATAATATTGTTGAAAGAGTTTTTTAAACTCTGTTGGAGTTTAGCCAAAGAGCGATGCAATCAATGGTGTCGAATACGAGAGAGTGTCGATCGTATCAAACTTGGATTGCACAGGAGGAACTAAGGCTAGTCGACTAGGGCAATGGCCTAGTCGATTAATGATACAAATAGAGAGTTAAAAAATTTGTTTCGCTACCGACTAGTCGACTAATATATGTATTAGTCAACTAGTAGAAGTAATTAGTCGACTTATAGTCAGCTAATACTATTGCGCAGCTTGTTTCCAAATCTGATTCTGAATTCGTTTCTGATCAAATTAGGTGTTTTTGGTTTTCTTTTCTTTATGATTTTTTTGGCTATATAAGGAGGGGTAATGTCCCCAATATTTGTAACCTGAACTTGTAACCTGTAATTGATTGATTCAATAAGAACTCTCTCCCCTTGCCTCGAGGACATAAGTAAATTGCTGAACCTCGTTAAATCCTTTGTTTCTCTCTTTCTTCTTTACTTTGTTTAATTGTTCGTGTTATTAGTGACTATTCTCTAGGGTGGCCATCTTCTCTGTCGCGTGGATTCCCAACAAGTGGTATCAGAGCTTTCCGGGTTCGATGGGGAGTTTTTCGTTCGAGTGGAGCAAATCAATTTGGAAATTGTCTACAGTTTCGTTCGAAAGTAAATATCTAATCTTTCCTATTTAGATTTATTTTCACTAATTGTTTTCCGCATTGTGTTGAAAAATCTATTTAGAAGATGCCATAGAAAGTCAATCCACGGTGAAATCCGTGATCCCCACATCTGATGAAGATCAATGTAGTAAAGTTTGATGGCACAAACAATTTTTGGATGTGGAGGTGTGAGGTGATGCATGCATTGACGACATCAAACATTGAAGACACTTTACGATTAAAAGAAAAGTCGAAGGTGACTTCTGAAAAGGATTAAGACAAGATGAATGGGATGGTGTGTGGTCTTATAAGGTCTTATTTGCCACAGGAATCAAGTATCATGTGCTATATGAGACGTCTGCAATAAAGATATGGGAGATTCTCGAGAAGAAATATCTGACATAGAGTATTGAGTCTCGACTGCTTCTAAAAAGGAGGCTTTATCGCTTCCAGTTGAAGAAAGGACTCTCTATTACTGAGCACATGAACGAGTACACAAAGCTTCTTACAGATTTAGCTAACATGGATGTGAATATCGAAGAAGAGGATAAGGTGTTAATTCTTTTGAATTCTCTTCCTGATGAAGAGTATGAGACCTTCGTCCTCACCTTGATTAATGAGAAACAATCACTTAATTATAATGATGTGTCGGCTGTTCTTATAAATTATGAAATGAGGAGGAAGGATAAACAATTTTCTTCCAATGGTACATTAGCAGAGGCATTGATGCTAAGAGGCAAAGGTTCCAATCAGAAAGGCAAAGACAAGTGTGAGAGATATAAGTCCAGACCAGATTTTAGAGATTTGAAGAGGATCTAGTGTGCCTTCTGCAAAGAGCAAGGACAGTGGAAGGTTGATTATCCAAGAATCAAGGATAATAATAAGGGTAAGGAGTCGAAGACCGAGGCAAATCACACGCAGGTGATCAATACACAAGCTGGTACTTTACAGGCAGGTGGATCAGACTCAAACTCATCAGGCTCGTTCTCCGTTACTACTACTATTGGTTACTCATGTGATTCTGAGTGGGTATTACATATAAGAGCTACCTATCATGTGTGCCCAAAGAGGGATTAGTTTTCTACCTTTGAGAAGCTAGATGAATGTTTCGTTGTCATGGGTAATGATAATCCGTATAAAGTGGAACGGATAGGTACAGTTCTGTAGGTACACCTAGAGGGGGTGAATAGATGTAATCTAGTGACAATAATGCAAAATAAAAACTAAATGCTAAACACACACTATGTGTAACCAAGAGTGAGTCTGAAATCTCCGTGAAGGGCTCTGGAGCTTCTCCTCACGATTCGTCTAAATTAAGAGTTGAGGTATTTCAATAGCTCTCTTGATTTAATACAAGTGTGAGCACACAAACAACATCAAGCATGTAGATGTATGAGCAATAATAACAATGCAAAATATAAAGAGTTGAGAGTTGACAGAAAGATCCAAACGCAAACATCAAGATATATTTTGAGGTTCGAGCCACTACTCTACTTCCCAGCCTTCAAACAGAAGGATTTCAACAATTCACTATAGGATCTTCCACACAGGGAGTACACAACTCCAACCCTCTCACAATCTGCTAAACAAAAGGTAGGCACTAAGTCAAGCATAAAGCAAATGAAAGATTACAACTTGGTGATCCAAATAATCACAAATAAGAACTTAGTGATCTCAAAAGATCATAAACAAAATACCTCTCACAAACACGATCCTAGATGATAGGTTTCCAATGAAAAGCTCAAATATTTGAGTAAATAAGTGTTTGGAAAAGAAAAAACAAAGAAAACACTTGGGAAAAACTTCTTGATAGATATGAAAAATGAAGAACAAAACTAAAATTCTCAAAACTTTTTTTTTATTTTTCAAAAACTTCCTGAAAACACTTAAGAAGATGGGAAAATTGTTCTTGAAAAAATTGGCGAAAACTGGCCTTAAGAACTTATTTTTATAGGTGTTCAGAAAACTAGCCATTGGGGGTCAAATCATGCCCAGAATGGCCTGTTGGTCGACCGCACGGTCGACCAGCCAACGATCATATTATTGACCGTTTGAGGTCGTCGGTCAACCGTCTGGTCGACCGGCCGAAAGCCAAAGGCCTGTCGGTCAACCGGCCCCTACCCGAGAGTTGGGTAGTGCCAAATGGTCAACCGGTCAGTCGACCGCTCCTTGCTACGGTCGACCGGTCGGTCAACTGAGCCAGGGCAAAGGGCGTGTACATGCTTCTGTGCACATCGATCGACCGCTCTCTTGGCCGACAGTAGCCCAAAAACATATTTATAGGGTTGAAAATTTAGAGTTTGAAATACCTATAAATTCCAATAAAGTCCCATAAATTTCATAAAAATAAGTTCATGTAAATACTTTAAAATACAAATATATATGATCAAAAATTAACACATATTACACACATGTAAACCATTTTTGAGGTAAAGAATTTTAAGCTTAAACCAAAAACTGTATTTTCCCAAACCTAAAGTTTGAAATCAAAATCCATTTTCTCTAAAACTTGTATAGATACAAAATAAGATATTGAAACACATTTGAAGCATAGTGTGCATGTATAGAATCTAATGCACATAGTAAATGATATACTTTGTTTTTGACAATAAATCCTAAAATAAGTTTTGATAAAAACAAAACTTAAACACATGAACTAGATACATCAAAATAGGTTTTTTTAAACATATGAAGTATAGATGTATATGAATGGAATCCAATACACATTAAACCATGTAAACTTATTTTGATGAACTCTATTCATGAAACCAATATATGTAATCATGAAAATTGAAAACTCAAAACAAAACACATGATAAACCAAAACATAAAACTTGAAACTTGATTCTATGAGTTTTGTGTAAACCAAATAAATATAGACTTTTGAAACTTAAAACGGTTAAATCGAAACCAAAGCTATAAACTTTTTTGTGCGTGTGTGTATACTTGAGCAACTGAAGGCTAAACTATCCTTACACACGATCTAAACTAAACAAACCTAAATATAAGTCTTCTTGTAGATATTCTTCTCCAAAACAACTCAATCCAAACAGATCCAAAGAGCTTGACTCCATCTTGAGTACTTGATGCGATCTTGAAGCGCGAGCTCTTGAATCAGCATGTGATAACTTCAAAACTCGGCTTTGAATTCTTTATTAAAGTTAAACACCTGCTAAGATATTTATCAATATCTGAGACTTAATAAACACAAGATTATTAGTAACATAACTTCATAAGTTAATCATCATCAAAACTAGGGTGAAAGGCTTTCGGGCCAACAATTTTGATGATGACAAAACTTATGCGTTTATATATGCATGAATTAAAGATAAGCTTCATAGAAGCTCCCCTTAACTCATGCATAGCATAAAGCATGAGGATATTCAATAAAGCTCAGATACCAATAGACAATAAAAGAGAATATGCAATCAAAATCATAAAACACATGCATATAATATATTCAATGAAGCTCAGATACCAATAAACCAATAAATCAGTAGACTAAGATACCAATGGAATGGATATGCAATAAGAGCTTTGAATATCAAAACCATAAAAACATATATATGCATAAAACACAAATAAACAAGCATATATAAACTAATCTTTCTCCCCTTTTTTGTCAATCATCAACAAAGGGGCAAAAGACTAATTTGAGATTTTATATATGTATATGCGATATAATTTCATGAAGAGCAGAGCGTCAAGTTAACCCCCCTGCATACGTGCATTACATGGAGAAGGAATGGCTAAACCTTAACCCATATAAGTATAATATACAATGCATAGTTGGAGATGTTAAGCTCCCCCTACACACGTGTACCATATAGAGAAAAGATGTCAAGCTCTTCTCTATATACCACACTCATCACAAATTTATATATAGAGGAGATATTAAGCTCCCCTTGCTTATAAGCAATACATCTCAAAACAAAATTTTACTACCAAAAAAAATATTGAAAAACAATCATGGATATAAAACTCATATCAATTGAAAGTAAATGATACTCATTGAAAGTAAGTAATCCAATTTTGTAAATGATCCATGAAAAAAAAATTTAAATACCAATAAAGTAATCTTTTTACCAATTGTTACCAATTGAAAGAAATTTCTTTAAATTCAAGGATACCAATTGAAGGTAAACTCTAAACCATTCTGCAATATAGATACCAATTGTAAATAATACCAATAGAAAGTTATTAATATCAATATTGAAAATGTAAGCATTTTCTAAAATATTTTCTTCAAAAAGAGATGAATTTTTCCATCTTTTTTAAAATACCAACAAAAATAATACATAAGCTTGTAAAAGATACCAATTAATATTTAGAACTTAAACCAAGATTAGCATAAAATAACTTGTGCCATAAAACATATATGTAAAAATATTTTTAATTTAGCACAAGAAATAATATATATGTATGATCAAAGCAATTGAAATATAATACCAATTGAGACATAATGCATACATATATAAGATGAGTAAACGAAAAAGAAATATTATTGAAATCATGTATAATTTATAACATCAACCCTATCATGCACATGTTTAAAAAGATATTCAATAAGAACATACAAGGAATGGTCGCCCAATCAACCGCCCTTATAGGATATAAGTTTTCAAAAATAATATTTTGAATATAATACATTAAATATTAAAAACTCTACCAATTGAAGAATAAGAAACTAATTTAAGATAAATTTAAAATCTAGTACGAAATTCTTCAAGTAAGAAACAAAACATATGTATATTCCATAATATATGAAAATTACATGAGAATCGACACTCAAAAATCTTTAAAGCACATAGATCCTCATGAATCTAAAATCATGTGTAAACACAAAATATAGAGTGCACAAGAATCATGTAATCAACATATGCATGAAGATAAGGCAATGAAGCTCGATCAAAATAAATAAATTCCTTTTATGAAATCATCAAATATAGAAAATTCAATTTTTATCAAAAACTAAACAAACTTCAAGGCATATGTATGTTTTATCAAAACTAAAGCAAACATATTTATCCCAAATATAAAAAGAGTTCATAATAGAATACATGGCATGTAAGGCTAGTGACTCTAAGATAGAACATGTATATCTAAATAGTATTGTCAAAAGCTACATATACATGAAGCTAAATACATTTTCAAGAAAGCATGTACAAAGGTGATATAAATATTGGAGTACAAGTTTAAATGTAAGAGTCATCAAAACTACACATACATCTAATGAGTACACACGCGTAATAAGCACCCAAACATAAGAGTCAAGTGTAGCTTACTAATTGTATAGGTATAAGTACAAGTTTTAATGAAAAGTTACATCTAAACATGTAATCAACACACGAAGTATGAAAACACCAAAACATGATTGAAAAATAAATGTAATTATTAGTGTAAATGCAAGTATTATTAAAACTAGGATATACATAATAGCTGAACAATAATTGAGAACACAAAGATATGAATCTATATAAATATAGGTGTATCTCAAACACTATATATGCATATCACAAGTCTAATAATTATTGCATTTTATCCTAATGAGCATGAAAACCATAATATACTAAAAATCATCAATGAAAGCATGTAAACAAAAATAAAGAGTTAGAGATAGTTATCAAAATCAATTGAACTAGTCTCTAGGTCTCCAAACCATGGTGTTCCTTCTACCAAATCTCCCTTAAAAGTGATGCATCCAAATTTTGACTATTTAGCTCAAAACGCATCCACCATCAAGGCATCAATACTCTTACGTCTTGTGAGAGCCCATGCCTACATCAAAAGAAATAGGGATGAATTTTGGTACCTAAACTTTCTTGGGTCTATGGAGGTTAGCACCTTTCCTAACCCAAACATTCTTACTTGCAAAATTTAAGGCATTTAATTTATCTTAAAAAATTTTGCAAGGTGGCCCGTACGACCACAATGTGTGCAAGTGTATACATTAGCATACAAAGAATCATGTGTGTGAGCATGATAAGCATGTGTATGCCGTGAATGGTGTGCATGAATATATGGAGAATATTTCTTGTAAAAGATAGATTCCAATCTTGTGTGGTTCATGGCACAATGGCTCAAAGTGGAGCCCAAACTAACTACACTCTTCTTCAATATGCAAATATCATTATTAATATTGAAGAAGATGTAGAGCATGCAAAATTCTTATCACTTGGAGGTAAAACAATAGAAGCATGATAAGAATGAGAAGTAAAATCATTTTTCAAGGAAATCTTCTCCTTTGAAACAAAATCCAATGTTTTTGAAATCAAAGTAATTTTGTTTTTCAAAGAATCGTTCTCTTTTAAAACAAAATCAAGTTTGAAGGCAAAACCTCATTTTTCTTCAAAACATGATCAAAATCATTTTTATTTTTTAAAATTTTATTTTCTTTTAAAACAAGATCAAGTTGAGTTTTCAATGAATCCCTTTTATTTTAAACTTCAACCTTCTCTTGTAAAATCATATCAAGTTTTAAAAACAAATTTTTATCTTCTTCTTTTATATCAAAACTTTTGCTTTTCAAAAGTTTGTATTTTGAAAGCAAATCTTCACAAAATATGAAAAGCTCTTCATTTAAAGCATGTTATTCTATAGCATTATCATCATTGGAAGAGCTAGCACAATCATCAAGATAAGATTCTGAAGTTCCCTCAAGGGAGTCATTCCTTTAGACTATGTAGTATATTTGCCCGGACTCATCTACTATGGATTCTCTCTCCACATTGTTTGAAGCTTGTTCCTTGAGAGAGGTCAAAGTGTACCACACTGCAAAAGCGGAATCACAATGAGAAATCAAAAAAGATAATCTTTACTAAGTGTATATTTAAGTGCCTCTATGGCTTGTGCACTAGCCTCTAGGTACTTGTTATTATTAAAATATGATTTCTTTGTAGTGACAAGATAAACATGCAATCCTAAGGCTTTTAAATATGCACTCATCTTAAACTTTCACATATCGATGTTAGGAATATCATATATGGGATGTGTAAGATAATCAATGAGAGTAAACTAATATGTGTGCAAAGCAACAAACTAGATTAGCAATAAAAAGTCACACTCTTAGGTGGTTAAACAAAATATCAGGGCCAATTGTAGGTACACCTAGAGGGGGTGAATAGGTGTAAGCTAATCTAGTGACAATAATCCAGAATAAAAACTAAATGCTAAACACACATTATGTATAACCAAGAATGAGTCTGAATTTCCCGTGAAGGGCCTTCTCCTCGTGATTTCTCTAAAATAAGAGTTGAGGTGCTTTAATAGCTCTCTTGGTTCAACACAAGTGTGAACACACAAAAAATATCAAGCATGTATATGTATGAGTCATAATAACAATGCAAGATATAAAGAGTAGAGAGTTGAGAGAAAGATCCAAAAGGAAACACCAAGATATGTTTTGAGGTTCGAGCCACCGCTCTACATCCCCGCCTTCACACAAATGTATTTCAACTATCCACTAGAGGATCTTCCATAAAGGGACGTCCACCGAGGAATTACAACTTACACCAGAAGTACACAACTCAAACTCTCTCACAATCCTCTTCACAAGAGGTAGGCGCTAAGCCAAGCACAAAGCAAATGAAAGATTACAACTTGGTGATTCAAATGATCACAAACAAGAACTTAGTGATCTCAAAAGTTTACAAACAAAACACCTCTCACAAATAAGATCCTAGAGGATAGATTTGCAATGAAGAGCTCAAATATGTGAGTAAGCAAAGTGTTTGGAAAAGAAACAATAAAGAAAACACTTGGAAAAAATTTTTGATAGATATGAAAACTGAAGAACAAAACTAAAATTCCGAAAGCTTATCTTTCTTTGATTTTTCAAAAACTTTAAAATAAATAAAGATAAGAAGTTTTGGCACAAAAACTTCTTTTTATAACTTGCTTAAAACACTAAAGAGGGTGGGAAAAATTGATTTTGAAAAACTTGGTGAAAACTGGCCCTAAGAACTCATTTTTATATGGGTTCAGAAAACTAGCCGTTGGGGGTCAAATCATCCTCAGAATGGCCTGTTGGTCGATCGCACGGTCGACCGGCCAACGGTCATAATTTTAACCATTTGAGGTCGTCTGTTGACTGTCTGGTGAACCGCCCCAAAGCCAAAGGACTGTCAGTCGACTGTTCGGTCGACTGGCCCCTACCCGAGAGTTGGCTAGTACGAGACGGTCGACCGGTCAGTCGATCACTCTTTGCTACGGTCGACCGGTCGGTTGACCTAGCCAGCAACAAAGTGCATGTGCATATTTCTGTACACGTTTCTATGCGCATTTGTCGACCGCTCGGTCGACTGAGCCATGCTTAGGTGGATCGATCGGTCGGCCGGCCGACAGCAGCCCAAAAACAGATTTATAGGGTTGAAAATTTGGAGTTTGAAATACCTATCAATTCCAATAAAATCCCATAAATTCAAAAAAAATAAGTTCATATAAATACTTTGAAATACAAATATGTGTGATTAAAAATCAACACATATTAAAAACATGTGAGCTATTTTTGAGGTAAAGAATTTTAAGCTTAAACCAAAAACTGTATTTTTCAAAACCTAAAGTTTGAAATGAAATGAAAATATGTTTTCTCCAAAACTTGTATAGATACAAAAATAAGATATTGAAACACATTTGAAGCATAGTGTGCTTGGATAGAATTTAATACACATAGTAAATGATATATCTTTGTTTTTGACAATAAATCTCAAAATAAATTTTGATAAAAATAAAACTTTAACACATGAACTAGATACATCAAAATAGGTTTTTCTAAACATATGAAGCATAGATGTATATGGATGAAATCCAATATACATTAAATCATGTAAACTTCTTTTGATGAACTATATTCATGATACCAATATACATGTAATCATGGAAATCGAAAACTCAAAATGAAACACATGATAAATCAAAATACAAAACCTGAAACTTGATTCTATGAGTTTTATGTAAACCAAATAGATATAAACTTTTGAAACTTAAAACGGTTAACACAAAACCAAAGCTATATACTTGTGTGTGTGTGTGTGTACTTGAGCAACTAAATTATCCTTACATAAGATCTAAATTAAACAAATCAAGATACAAGTCTTTTTGTAGATCTTCTTCTCCAAGACGACTCGATCCAAACACGATCTAAAGAGCTTGACTGTATCTTGAGTACTTGATGCGATCTTGAAGTGTGAGCTCTTGAATCAACATGTGATAGCTTTAAAAACTCGACTTTGAATCCTTTGTTGAAGCTAAACACCTACTAAGATCTTGATCAATATCTGAGACTTAATAAACACAAGATCATTAGTAACATAACTTCATAAGTTAGTTATCATCAAAACTAGAGTGAAAAGCCTTCGGGCTAACAAGTTCATATCAAGATGTTTAATGGGATGGCACGGGAACTGAAGGAAGTTACGTATATACCTCAACTGAAAAAGAATCTTATCTCTGTTAGTACCTTGAAAGCATTGGGTCATAGAGTATCTGTTAGAGATGGTATTCTCAAGATGACTAGAGGCTCGATGATGGTGTTGAAGGGTGTCTGATGCAATAACCTATACTACTTGATGGGTAGTGCGATTACAGGGCGAGTGGCGACTCTATTTCTTCAGGTAATATTTGTACACAGGTTTGGCATATAAGGCTCGGACATACAGGAGAAAAATCTTTGTAAGCTCTAGCAAAGAAGGAATCAAAGAAGCGATCATTGGAAGGTGCATCTACTTGCAATACGGAATTGGGTGGACACAATGTTCTGGACAAGAAGATGAAGGTGAAATTCAGCACCACTATTCACCGCTCGGAAGGTCTTCTTGATTGTGTTCACGTTAGGTTTTGGGGACCATCCAAGACTGCATCGCTTGGAGGTCATTGGTACTTTATCTCTTTTATTGATAATTTATTTAGGCATTGTTGGATGTATCCCATGAGACAAAAATTTAAAGCCCAAGGTATGCTGGTGAACTGGAAGGATAAAATGGAGTAACAGACTGGTAGGAAGATTAACGAGCTCCAAATTGATAATGTTGAAAAATACAAGAACCAATTCCTACAATTTGACAAGAACACTGGAATTAGTACTCATTTTACAAATGGAATACATGGGTTAGCTAAAGAAATCAACCGCTCTTTGATGGAGAAGGCTCAGTATTTATTGTCTAATGCACGATTAAACAAATCGTTTTGGGCTGAGGCGATTATATATGCTAGCCTTCTCATAAATAGACTGTCATCGTCTACGATAGGAGGCAAAACTCTATTAGATATTTGGTCAGGTGGAACTGCCTAGGATTATGATTTGCTGCAAGTATTTAAAAGTTCGACCTACTTTAGTGCTAAAGATGGCAAGAAAAATTCGCGAGTAAAAAAGTTTATGATTTTGGGTGTCAAAAGGAATATGAAAAGCTACAAGTTATGGGACCCCAAAAATAAGAAGATTGTATTGAGTAAGCATGTCATGTTTGATGAGACTTCATTATTGAAGCCTACCATCTAAAAGCGGGTGGAGAGATTGCAGACCAAGGATGTATCGCAGCGGGTGAAGGCTGATACTACTCCACTACCTCCAGTTAGTTCGGTATCAATAAGGACTTCACTGAATGTGACACCAGGTGGAGATCATATAACCAGTTTTGATGCCGAATAGGTTGAAGATATTGGTGAGAATGTCAAATTATTTACAGCCATTAGAACTAAGATAAATCTATGAAAGTGGGTGAAGAAGTATGATCTCAAGTTGGTGAGCGTGACAAGCTCAAATTGAAGGCTATTGTTCTCCATGATGGTATTTGCAAGGAGGTTCATATGACTCAGCAAGTTTGGTTCGCTACTGAAGATTTAGTCATAGCTGCTTG
Source organism: Agave tequilana (assembly GCA_038442645.1). Taxonomy (NCBI): domain Eukaryota; kingdom Viridiplantae; phylum Streptophyta; class Magnoliopsida; order Asparagales; family Asparagaceae; genus Agave; species Agave tequilana. The sequence goes on along the minus strand of JAVJIF010030072.1, from coordinate 247,078 downwards.
AGCTCATGGAGCTCGTTTGGATATACTATGTGTGGCTTGATCTCGTTGGGCATGGGTACATAGGCAGCCATAATGGTGCAGCCAATTGGAGTCGACATGATGCTATGATGTGTTCAGCTCAGATTTGAGAAATCTTCACCGAGGTAGAGAACTATGAGGAGAGAGGGTAAAAAATTTGTTGAAAAAGTTTTAAACTCTGCTGGAGTTTAGCCAAAGAGCGATACAATCAATGATGTCGAATACGAGAGCGTGTCAGTCGTATCAAAGTTGGATGGCACAGGAGGAACCAAGTCTAGCCAACTAGGACAATGGCCTAGTCGACTAATGATACAAATAGAGAGTTGAAAAATCTGTTTCTCTATAGATTAGTCAACTAATACATGTATTAGTCGACAAATAGAAGTAATTAGTCGACTTATAGTTGACTAATACTATTGTGCGGCCTGTTTCCAAATCTGATTCTGAATTCGTTCTGATTCAAATTAGGTGTTTTTGGTTTCCTTTTCTCCTTAGTTTTTTTTTTTTGCTATATAAGGAGGGGTAGTGTCCCCAATATTTGTAACCTGAACATGTAACCTGTATTTGATTAATTTAATAAGAGCTCTCTCCCCTTGTCTCGAGGACATAGGAAAATTGCCGAACCTCGTTAAATCTTATGTTTCTCTCTTTCTTCTTTTCTTTGTTTAATTGTTCGTGCTGTTGGTGACTGTTCTCTCGGTGGCCATCTTCTCTATCGCATGCCTAACAATGTGCTCATTGAAATCACCTAGAGCGGGGGTGAATAGGTGATAATGCTAATCTAGAGAACTTAATGCGGAATTTAAAATCTAATTGCAATTACACAAATGCAACCAACTAGAGATGCACACACAACCAAGCCAAGCATATAAGTATGAATGATCAATGTGAAATGATGCAAGGCACAAAGTAAAGAGAGAGAGATATAGAGTAAGAGTCAAGGGATCAAGCGCAAACAATAAGATATGTTTCGAGGTTCGAGCACCCAGCTCTACATCCCCGCCTTCACACAGAAGGATTTCTAGTCCACTAGCTTGTCCACAGAGGACTCCCACAAAGGGAACCTCCACCGAGGATTTGGGGCAATAACAATTACAAGGAGTACCCAACTCCTCTCCTTACAAACACAACCTCCTCCTTGAGGCACAACTCCAAACCAACAAACAATCACCTCACAACTTGAGGGATTAGCACAAAGCTTACACAAGGATCACCTCACCACTTGAGGGATATAACCCAAATGCACAACCTCCTCAACACAATGAGGGAAAGGCACAAAGCCAAGCAAAGAATGGGTTTACAACTTGGTGGTCTAATAACCACAAACAATCTCTTTCCCACACCAAGATCCTATAGAATGAGATAGTAGATGTAGCTCAAGTGTGGAGAAAACCAAAGGAATGGAAATCAAAATCTCAAAGAAAATCTTTGGGAAAAACTAGAAACCAAGATGAAGAAATTGAATCAAAATCTTTTCCCAAAAACCCTTTCTTGGTTTTTCAAACCCTAGCAAAAACACCAAATAGATTGTTCAATTTAAAGTCCAAAAACATTTTTTTGATTGTTGTGAAAACACTAGAGAGTCAGAAAAAATTCGCACAAAAAATCTTAGAGAAAACCTCTTTCCAATGGGGTATTTATAGGCCATTTGGAAACTAGCCGTTGGCAGCAGATCCTGCCAAAAATGAACTACCGGTTGACCGGTCGGTCGACCGGCCAACGGTCACATTTTGATCGCTGGCAGCAACCGGTCGACCGTGCGGTTGACCGTCCCAGATACAGAGAGCAACGCTCTCTGTCCGGTCGACCGCTCGGTCAGCCGGGGGCAAACAGAGAGCAACCTGCTCTCAGTCGGTCGACCGTACGGTCGACCGGCTTATAGGGCAGCCAGCGTGCACGTATCCGTGCACGTCGGTCGACCGCTACGATCGACCGGCCTAGCCTGGCAGCTGCAGTTCAGGGAAAAACTTGGTTTTTAATGTCTTAAAAATTCCGATAAAATCTCTAAAATTTCACAATAATAGTTTTATCATTTTTCATTAAAACACAAACTTGGGTTAAAAAGTTTAACACAAATCAAAAACATATTGGACTATTTTTGTGTTATAGAAATTTTGCCAAAAATCAAAACTGTATTTTCTAAAACTTAGATTTTGAATAGAAAATACGTTTTGTTCAAAACTCATCCAAATACAAAAACATGATATTTAAACACATTGAAGCATGATGCATATGGATAGAAATCCAATATACATGAAACATATACATATCATAGTTTTTGACTTTAATTCCAAAATATGTTTTGTTAAAAATACCAAAACATAAAACACATGAATAAGTAAGTCAAAACTAAGTTTATCTAGGAAGTTGAAGCATGCATGTATATACACAAATCTAATATACATTAAACCATGTAAACTTGTTTTAAATCTATCTATTCATGAAAACAAAGATCGGTTAAACCTAAAACCGAAAACCAAAACCAAAACATGAAACGTGTGTGTTTTGTGAACTTGAGCATATCATACTATTCTAATCTTTACAAATGGATCTAAACACAAAACTAAACTAGGTACCGATGTCTTCTTGTAGAGCAACGTCTCCAAGACGACTCGATCCAAAACTTCGCGATCCACCGATCTAGACTCCAATGAGTGCTATATATGATCTTTGACGCTCGGGCTTTTGAATCACCATGTGAGAGCTTCCAAAACATCTTGTTGAAGCTAATCACCAACTAATATCTTGATTAATGATCTGAAACTAAATATCACAAGATTATTAGTACACATAACTACATGAGTTAATCATCATCAAAACAGAGTGGAAGGCCTCTGGGCCAACAATCTCCCCCTTTTTGATGATGACAAAACTCATGGAGTTATATATGCATGGATTAAAGTTAAGCTTCAAAGAAGCTCCCCCTTAACTCATGCATAGGAGAAAAACATAATAAATATGCAATGTAAGCTCACAAACATGTATGCAAGTACATGGAGATAAACATATGAAACACATTTATTGTTTATTGCTATGCATGAACATAAATCCTTTTTCTAAAACATAATGCTCTTGATACCAAGTAAAAACATGCTCTCTTGATACCAATTAAATAAAACAAATACATGTTCAAAACAGGCTCTTAATACCAATTTGCAAAACAAAACTAAAGAAGCTCTTGATACCAAAAATAAACATGTTCTTCAAATAATGCTTTTGATACAAATTGAACTTTAAACCAAAAATAAAAATATAAAACAAGAAGCTCTTGATACCTATTGAACTTTAATAAAAAAACATAAAACGTGCATACATAAACATGCATATAAACTACAAACTCAAATTCTTCTCCCCATTTTTGTCAATCATCAACAAAGGGGTAAAAGTAAAAACAAAATGATCTCCCCCTTTTTGTTCAAAACAAGGAATCAATAAAGGGCAAATGAAAAACAATGTTTGATGTTCACCCTTTTTGTCTAAAGCAAAAACGATATTTTTCTAGGGCATAATCAATTATGATACCAATTAAAAAATGTTGTCAATGTAGTGCATAATGATATCAATTGAAATGTACTATAAAACAAAAACATTTTAAGGAATGCCTATATCAAATGATACAAATTGAAATAAAGGTAAACGAGGCATTAAACATTCATATATTAATTGAAAACAAAAATCTTGATACCAATTGATAAGTAAACAATCAACATATCTATTGTAATTAAACAATCTTGATATCAATTGAAATTAAACATAACAAAATTTTGAATTCCTCAAATATGATACCAATTGTAAATATTTTCATTTTGATACCAAGTTGAAATTTTCATTCATAAAGAATGGCAGTGGGAATCAAATACCAATTGAAAGATGAAATACAAGTTTTCTCCCTCTTTATGAAATACCAAATTAAAACATGCATAAGCTTGTATATGGATACCAATTGAAAACTAGTCAATTGAAACAAAAATTAAAACTCAAGCTTTAGCATAAACAAAACACACATATATGTATGAAAAGTTAATACCAATTGAAATTGATATTATTTGAAGTGCAAGCATACATATACACAAAAAAATATATGAGTATACAAAAAAAGTCAATATTGATCCCAATTGAAAGAATCCAATGATACCAATTGAAACAACAATAATATCAAATGTATATCTCATATTCCTATCCTCCCAACACATGTTCAAGTTTAAAATGATTTTCACTATAAACCATACATGAGCATGGTCTCCCAACCAACCGCCCGTGGAAGGTAGGGTTTTCAAAAATAGGTTTGAAAATGTAGTAAGTTTGAAAATCTCTACCATAGTGAAGAATACGAACTAGTTAAATGAAAAAATTTTAAACTAGTACGAAATCCTTCAAGAAATGAATAAAATAAAATTATTTTTCATGAAACACATGTAAATCACATGATCACTAAACACTCAAATTCCATAAAGCCCATATCATACTCATGAAAACACAATCATGAGAAACATAATAAAGTGAGTTAACAAGTGTAATGTGAAACACACAATCATGAAAGTGTTCAATTAAGCTCATATTAAATTCCTTAAAAACATGAAAACATGAGAAACTAAATTTTCATTACCAATTGAAATTACCTAAAAACATGAAACTCATCAAAACGATTTAAACTTTAAGGCATATGTATGACATGACAAACAAGAAGTGTACATACATATCCCTAAACACAATTGAGTCCATATATAAAGATTTGCATGAAAAGCAAATGACTCAAGGGGTATACATGTATATCTTAAAGTTTGACAAAATAGACATATACATGAAGTGAAAACACATGATTATAAAACATGTCCAATCATTGGGAATATAAGTTAAAATGCATGAATCATCAAAACTAGACTATACTAACACATCTAATGGGTACAAATAAGCATTCAAGCAGAAACATATATAAAGATTTATTTGTGGCCCATGATATGTATAAGTATAAATCCTAGTCTTAATGAAAACTAACATCCAAACGTATATTCAAATCATGAAGCGTAAAACGATGCATAAATCAACATGAAAATCATAAACATGATCATTATGTAAATCCTCATGCTATTAGAGCTATGAAATACATAATAGCTAAATAATGGTGAGAACATAAAAATAAATGGTCCATATAAACATGGGTGATCTCAAAAGCTATACATGCATTGTCAAAGATCTAAGAATCATGGCATTTAACATAATAAACTCTAAACACCAAAAACATGAAATATCAAAACAAGAATTATAAACATCCATATGATCATTATGTATATGCATGTGCATTAGATCTAGAGCATACATATTAGTACTAAACAAAAATAAGTTCATTTTAAACATGAGTGTCTCAAATAACTAAACATGTATATCACTAATCTAATGATCATGGCATAAGCATAATGAACAATAAAACATAGCATGCTTTAAATCAATGACATGAAGAGCATGCAAATATAAACGGGAGTTAGAGAATGATACCAAAACCGATGAGGGCACCTCTCTTGTTCTCCAAACCAATGGTGGTCCTCCTCCACCAAACTACCCTTGAAAGTGATGCATCCAAATTTGTTTTCTTTAAGCACGGAACGCATCCACTTCAAGGCACCAACACTCTCACGTTATGTGAGAGCCCACTCCTACATCAAAAATCAAAGGGGTGGTCTTTGGTACCCATTTTCTTTTGGGTCCATAGGGGTTAGTATCTTTCCTAACCCAAACAAGATTATTTGCTAAATTTTCAACATGTAAACGATCATAGCAAAATCTAGCAAGATGGCCTTTTTGACCACAATGTGTACACGTGTACACATGAGCATACATAGTGTGAAGATTGTGATCGTGATGAGCATGTGTATGCCGTGTATGGTGTGCATGCAAAGATAGAACTTGTTTCTTACGAACCAAGGTTTCCAAGCGTGTATGATTCAAAGTACATTGGCTCAAAGTGGAGCCCAAACAATTAACACTTTTCTTCAAAACATTTGTATCATTTTCAATGCTAGAAGATAAAGTGGAACATGCAAAAGATGTGCTAGAAGAAGAAGCTACACTAGCATGACAAACATGAGAATCTAAATCATTTTGCAAAGATTTATTTTTATTTAAAACCAAATCTAGTTCTTTTGTAATGAAATCAATTTCATTTTTCAAAACAAGGTTATCTTTTAAAACAAAATCCAATTTAGAAGATAAAACCTCATTGTTTTTCACAACATCATCACACTCATTTTTGCTTTTCAAAACATCAATCTCTTTTAAGGCAATGTCTAGTTGAGATTTAAGTGAGTTACGTTCACTAGTAATCTCTTCCTTTTCTTGCAAAACTAATTCAAAACTTGAACATAAATCCTTCATTTCTTCTTTTAAATCAAAGTTCTTCTTTTTCAAAAGTTCATATTTTTCCAAGAATTTTTCAAGCTTTGTGGCAAGTTCTACATTTAAATTTTGAACTTCTAAACATCCATAGCAATATGAACTAGAGCTATCATCTAGTTGAGAATCCGATTGTATCTCAAGGGAGTCCTTCCCTTGGACCATGAGGCAATGCTCGTCGGACATGTCTCTCCTAGATCTCCTCATCTTGTTGATAATCCTTGGAAGCTCGGGAGAAGTCAATATGCTCTAAACTGCAAAAGCAGAATCATAATGAGCAAACACATGTAAAAGATCTTCATTAAGAGATGCTCTAAGTGTCTTAAGTGCTAATGCATTAGCCTTTTTATGCTTGCTAGCATTAGGGTAGGATTCTTGAGTAGTGGCTTGATAAACTAGATGTCCTAGGCTTTTTAAATGACTACTCATCTTGGCCTTCCAAATATCATGTCTAGAAAAATCAAACATAGGAGGGCTATCCATGAGTGCAAACTAAATGTGTGCAAATGAGAATGCAAATGAAGATTAGCAAACCAAGATCTCACTTCTAGGTGGTTAAACCTAAATATCAGGAGCGTAGGCTCTGATACCAATTGAAATCACCTAGAGGGGGGTGAATAGGAGATAATGCTAATCTAGAGAACTTAATGCGGAATTTAAAATCTAATTGTAATTACACAAATGCAACCAACTAGAGATGCACACACAACCAAGCCAAGCATATAAGTATGAATGATCAATGTGAAATGATGCAAGGCACAAAGTAAAGAGAGAGAGAGATATAGAGTAAGAGTCAAGGGATCAAGCGCAAACAACAAGATATGTTTCGAGGTTCGAGCACCCAGCTCTACATCCCCGCCTTCACACAGAAGGATTTCAAGTCCACTAGCTTGTCCACAAAGGACTCCCACAAAGGGAACCTCCACCGAGGATTTGGGGCAATAACAATTACAAGGAGTACCCAACTCCTCTCCTTACAAACACAACCTCCTCCTTGAGGCACAAATCCAAACCAACAAACAATCACCTCACAACTTGAGGGATTAGCACAAAGCTTACACAAGGATCACCTCACCACTTGAGGGATACAACCCAAATGCACAACCTCCTCAACACAATGAGGGAAAGGCACAAAGCCAAGCAAAGAATGGGTTTACAACTTGGTGGTCTAATAACCACAAACAATCTCTTTCCCACACAAAGATCCTATAGAATGAGATAGTAGATGTAGCTCAAGTGTGGAGAAAACCCAAAGGAATGGAAATCAAAATCTCAAAGAAAATCTTTGGGAAAAATTAGAAACCAAGATGAAGAAGTTGAATCAAAATCTTTTCCCAAAAATCCTTTCTTGATTTTCCAAACCCTAGCAAAAACACCAAATAGATTGTTCAATTTAAAGCCCAAAAACTTCTTTTGATTGCTGTGAAAACACTAGAGAGTCAGGAAAAATTCGCACAAAAAATCTTAGAGAAAACCTCTTTCCAATGGGGTATTTATAGGCCATTTGGAAAACTAGCCGTTGGCAGCAGATCCTGCCAAAAATGAACTACCAGTCGACCCGGCCAACGGTCACATTTTGACTGCTGGCAGCAACCGGTCGACCGTGCGGTCGACTGTCCTAGATACAGAGAGCAACGCTCTCTGTCCGGTCGACCGCTCGGTCGGCCGGGGGCAAACAGAGAGCAACCTGCTCTCAGTCGGTCGACCGTGCGGTCGACCGGCTTATGGGGCAGCCAGCGTGCACGTATCCGTGCACGTCGGTCGATCGCTACGGTCGACCGGCCTAGCCTAGCAGCTGCAGTTCAGGGAAAAACTTGGTTTTTAATGTCTTAAAAATTCCCATAAAATCTCTAAAATTCCACAAAAATAGTTTTATCATTTTTCATTAAAATACAAACTTGTGTTAAAAAGTTTAACACAAATCACAAACATATTGGACTATATTTGTGTTATAGAAATTTTGCCAAAAATCAAAAATTGTATTTTCTAAAACTTAGATTTTGAATAGAAAATACGTTTTGTCCAAAACTCATCCAAATAAAAAAACATGATATTTAAACACATTGAAGCATGATGCATATGGATAGAAATCCAATATACATGAAACATATACATATCATAGTTTTTGACTTTAATTCCAAAATATGTTTTGTTAAAAATACCAAAACATAAAACACATGAATAAGTAAGTCAAAACTAAGTTTATCTAGGAAGTTGAAGCATGCATGTATATAGACAAATATAATATACATTAAACCATGTAAACTTGTTTTGAATCTATCTATTCATGAAAACAAAGATCGGTTAAACCTAAAACCGAAAACCAAAACCAAAACATGAAACGTGTGTGATTTGTGAACTTGAGCATATCATACTATTCTAATCTTTACAAATGGATCTAAACACAAAACTAAACTAGGTACCGATGTCTTCTTGTAGAGCAACGTCTACAAGCCGACTCGGTCTAAAACTTCGCGATCCACCGAGCTAGACTCCAATGAGTGCTATATATGATCTTTGATGCTTGGGCTCTTTAATCACCATGTGAGAGCTTCCAAAACATCTTATTGAAGCTAATCACCAACTAATATCTTGATTAATGATCTAAAACTAAATATCACAAGATTATTAGTACACATAACTACATGAGTTAATCATCATCAAAACTAGAGTGGAAGGCCTCTGGGCCAACACTCATGACTATAAAACCATGAGTAAACAAAGATAAAGGGTAAGTAAGCAATAGACAAGTGAATAACACATTCTTGAAGATAAAACGATAAGGCATATATATATATATATAAATATATATATATATATATATATATATATATATATCTGTGTGTGTGTGTGTGTGTGTGTGTGTATATATATGTATATATGTATGTATGTATGTATGTATGTATGTATATGTATGTATATTTGTGTGTGTATGTGTGTGTGTGTGTGTGTGTGTGTGTGTGTATATATGTATGTATGTATATGTACACACACACACACACACACACACACACACACATATTCAAATATAAATTGAGTATACAATAGAATATATGGCATACAAATCAAGTATCTCAAGGATATAACATGTATATAACATTATTTCAATAAGATTTACAAATACATAAAGCAAAGCCAGTAAAAAATAATCTCATAAAAAATCAAGTGTGTATCTCTAAAATTTATTTAAAAACTATATCAAAACAAATGCATTTTAAAGAATTACAGGTACAAATGTCAAAATAATTAAAACTAGGATATACGCATATAACTAAACAATAATTGAGTACATAAAGAATATGAATCATGTTAGGCACACAAACCAAGGTGTATCTCAAAAGCAATAAAAGTATATCACACGCTTTAATAAAAATTTACACCTAAACACCTAAATCATGACATACTAAAAATTTAATTTAGAGTATAAACTAAACATAAGGTGGAGAATAGAGATAGTTAACAACACAAATAGAACTAATCTCCATTTCACCAAAACAATATGGTCCCACCACATACACTCATTGGTAGTGATGCATCCATTAATTTATCCGTCAAGCTCCGATTGCATCGACCACCAAGGCACCAAAACTCTCTCACATTTTGAGAGAGCCAAGTCCTGCATCAAAAATAATTGGCATGAATTTTGGTACCCAAATTTTCTTGCGTCCTTTAATATTAGTACTTCAAACTCAAACATTTGTATTTGAAATTTTTAATCTATCAAAACAAAACTTGACTAAATGACCTATGCGGCCACAATGTGAGCAATGATACACATGGTCATACTTGGGAGTATGATGTGTATGTACATGTCATGGAGTTTGTGCATGAAAATGTGAAGCTTGTTTCTTTTGAAACAAAAATTCCAATCATTTATAGTCAAAAGCACATTGGCTCAAAGTTGAGCCTAAACAATCAATATTTTTCTTCATATCAAAAATCTCATTTTCAATTTTATAAGAAGAAACAACACGAGCATGAGAAACAAAATTCTTTTTTACTTTGGTAATAGGAATGAAAATCTTTTCTTTAACAACCAAAGTATATTTCAAAGAGTCTTTTTCTTTTGAAATAAAAAGAATCTCATTTTTCAAAATCTCATTTTCTTTTGAAATAAAATCAAGTTGAGTTTTCAAAGAATCATTTTTTTTAAAGCAAAATCTCTTTTTTTAGAAGTCAACTCAACATGATTGATCAAAGATATATTTTCATTTAAAATTTCTTCTTTCTCATTTAAAACACAATCAAGTTTTGAAGACAAAAGCTCTTTTTCTTTCTTTAATTTCAAACTCTTATTTTTCAATAATTTATATTTCTCAAGCAAATCCTCACAACATATGACAAGCTCTTTATTCAACATATTAGCATCCTCATTTAATATGCCTGCACTATCATCAAAATCAGATTTCGAGTTTATCTCAATGGAGTCATTGGACCATGAAGCATTCTTGGTCGGAATCATCTTCATTTGATTCTCTCCCCATATCACTTGGACTTAGTCCTTCAGGATAGATCAATGTGTTCCACACTGCAAAAGTGAAATTACAATTAGCAACCCTAGAGATATAATCATTGTTAAGGATTTGCTTTAGTGCAATCATGGCTTGTACATTAGCCTCAAAATATTGGCCATTTTCAATATATGATCTTTTTATTGTGGTAAGATAAACATGTATTCTAAGGGTTGTAAGATATGAACTCATTTTAATTTGTCAAATATTGATGTGAGAAACATCAAACATAGGTGGAGTAAGATAATCTGAGAGTGTGTATAAAATAAATATAGTGATTAGCAAATAAGGATCACTCTTCGGTGGTTAAACCAAATATCAGGAGCACAAGCTCTGATACTAATTAAAAGTTCACCTAGAGGGGGAGAATAGGTTAAGTACTAATCAAAGATGGAATTTTAAAAATTATGGCTCATAAAAATTCAACACACAAATGATCAATTAAGAAGTGAAGCCGAATTCCTGATGAAGGGCTCTAGAACTTCTCCTCAAGATTCCTCTTTTATTTAAGCGTTGAGGTGATTCAATAGCTTTCTTGAATCATACAAGTGTAAGCACAATAGCAAGCATATATGAGTATATAAACAACATCAAGCATATAAGGATAACCAATAAGTGCAAGATATAAATGAGAGTAAAGTTGAGAGATAGTCAAACGCAAACACAAGAAAGTTGTTTTGAGATTCGAACCACTTTCTCTTTGTCCCCGTCTTCACCGCGTAAAGGATTTCCCCTATCATCACAAAGGATACAAACTCCAATCCTCTACACAAGAGGAACAAAACCAATGTACAAAATAAATCACCTCTACACAATAGGTGAAATCACCTAGAGGGGGGTGAATAGGTGATAATGCTAATCTACAAACTAAATGCGGAATTACAAAATTAATTGCAACTACACTTAGTACAACCAACGAGTGTAGCCGAATTCCCCATGAAGGGCTCTGGACTAACTCCTCTTGATTCCTCTGAATAAGAGTTGAGGTGCTATATGAAGCTCTCGTCGTTAAGTACAAGTGAGGCACACACAAACAAACCAAGCATATAATATGGATGAGCAATATGAATATATGCAAGGCACAAATGCAAGCAATTAAGATATGGCAATAAGAATGATGCAATGCACAACACAAAGTAAAGAGAGAGAGAGAGTTTAGAGTCAATGGATCAAACGCAAACAACAAGATGTGTTTCGAGGTTCGAGCCCCTAGCTCTACGTCCCCGCCTTCACCGAGAAGGATTTCTAATCCACTAACTTGTCCACCGAGGACTCCCACCGAGGGAACCTGTCACGCCCCGCTTCACAAAATCTGCGGAAACGGAGTCACGACGAAAGTGTCGGCGACGTATATACGCGAGGAAAATACCCCACGTATACACGCTAAGCCTAAATTAGCCGGAACAAGCTACAAATCAGAACTATGCTAATCATCGATCACTGCAATAATACATATCCATGACAATCACAATGATAGCAGATGAATAATGACAAGAAAATGGCAGCTAAATGTGGTAAAGGGAAAATCATGAAAGTAACAGGAATATAACAGAAATGAGGATACCAGAAATAGAGAGGGACTCAAGCTCCTCGCAAAGCGTACCATCCCATCGAACACCTGCACAGTAGAACAAGCGTCCAATATCTGGACGTGCAAATCCAGGGTCGTCAGAAAGCGACCATGGTGAGTGTGTGTGTAAAGGGAAAAGCTCGTGCAGAAGAACAATGTGCATAAATAATAGAAAGAACAACTGCAGATATAACAGACTGAATAACAAGATAAATGACTGCACTGTAATATAACTGATAATCAACATGAATAAAGATAGAAGGCAACTGACACAATAATAAGCAAGCCACTGATGTCAAAATATGTATCTATCACATGTCACTAGTCTGGTATCCAAGTCTGGTCATAAGTCTGGTCCTGGTTACAATCATGTGTCTATCATAATGATATATATAGATATACAATCAGGTAATTACGGTCAGTCACAAAGCATCAACAGTTTATTATTAATTATGTCAGCGAACACCAATTGTCACATGTAATAGACGTATCCCATACTACGCCTACCACACATGCCAATCGATGTCCTTAGTTATTGAAACTGATCGGTTAGAGACATTGTCCATGCTTTAGGTGGGTCCCGTGCATACCCGGGACCACGGCCCAGACTCCTGGCGCTGAACCAGGACCTACCGCAAGGTAGTCAGGAACATGTAAACAGGAACAGGTACATGTATAACATGTATAACAGGAAACATGACGGGGTGCCAGTCACCCCACGGGAACCCTGCAGTGGAACCCTCTTTCGGCTGCGCAACCTAAATCCTAGGTCCACCCAAAATACGGACGCTATCTCCTCCATCAATCTCCCCAATCCTAGTGCAAGTTGTTTGTTATCATGTTTTTGTTTATCAAGATTATTTAATATACATGTTACTTAAATCACTAGGATGACTCAGTGGTAGTCACGGTAACAATATCAACATGTGATCAGGATGCCGGTATAACAGGAATATATAATATCAATGAACAGGATACCGGTATAACAAGAATATGTAACAAGTATAACATGCGGGTGTTGTTACCGTGTAATAATATTCCCAGCAAATTTCAGTAACATGAACATGATAGTTGTCAGGTAGATATTAAGTATAATCAGTCAGGTTTCACAGGTAAAACAAGATATCTACGATGAGTAACAACCTTCTGTCAAGAATAGAATAATCTAGGCAAATTATGGAATCAACACATATCCTCAAAGTCGTCAATAAATGATCTCACCAACAAATAAAGTAATGACTGCTATCTGAACACTCTGAGGTACAACATTACTGACATCGAATAGATCACCATCATAATAACTCATCTCTGCTAACTGAAGTAATCAATAACTAAACATGAAGCACATATTGTATATCCTCGAGAATAATAGTCAACACACACCACAATCATATCTGAATAGAAAACATCCTCAAAGAACATGTGGTCTGGAATATCTACTCTTGGTACTCAACATCAACAACATATCATCTATTGAATCTCAAATGCCAACAACGTCAATCTCATCTCAAAACAAGTCAGGCTCCAATAAAAGGAATATAGATTCTAGATAACTTCTAACTCAAGATCAATCTAAAGCACAACTCAACTAATCCAGTCATATCTGATATGTCCCCAAATACTTAACTAATAAGGTCATGTCCAATTACTGATCATCATTCAATGTAAATAACATAAGTCCAGATCAATCCAAGGTCATTACAACCAACTCATGATTCCAATAGTTCCATAACAATCGAGTATCAATACACATCAAGTAATCTGATACATAAACTGCTGTTCCAACATATATCAACCATTAAGTTTAGTTCTCTCACTCTAACAATCTAATCTGATTCCCAAGTTCTCAAGGGTTCACATTCCTATTAAGGTCAAACATCAGTTCCCAATACTTGGCAACATCTCATATACATGCATCTAAGTTTTATCATGATAAGTCAAGTCATTACCACCAATATCCATCTCTACGAATCATGTACATCCATCTATATCCATTACACAACTCATGGTGAAGTCCACAATCCATCAAGGAACCCTACACAGCTGACAGACTAGTAGTCGACTAGGGGTCATATACAAGTCGACTAGAGAAGGAGTTAGTCGACTATAAAGGTGGTCCAAGTCGACTAGGGCAAGGCAAGTCGACTACACAGGAATGGCCAGTCGACTGACAGGGATACAGAGAGTTCACACTTCCCTAGGAGGAAACCTAGTCGACTAGGGGTGCTGGGTAAGTCGACTAACAGAGATGTTAGTCGACTATAGTCATGGACAAGTCGACTAATCTACCTGCATCCTGATACTGTAATTGATCCTGCACAATATTCTCAATCTCCACATCTTCTCAATTACTCTCATACTACATCCTAATATGTCTACATTGATATCCAAACTCCCATATGATGAACATAGGGACCCAACAAATATATATATATATATATATATATATATATATATATATATATATATATATATATATATATATATATATATATATGCAAGTCATATATCTATGCATTCAACATGTAAAATCATGAGGATGACGATCCGCATCCATACTTAAAGATCTCCACACGCATAATGATATAACACATCAAATGAATCATAAAAACATTTACGAATACTCCAATTAAAGAATGAGAGAGAGATGGCGAGAAACACTCACATCGGGGGTCGCTCGCCGTCGGACGATGCCGTGTCGCCGTGGAGGGGATCCGGGGCTCGTTGAGGTGCTGATCTGCTGGATCAAGGGAATCCGGTTTGGTCTGGTGATGCGCGGAGGAGATCCGAGTGTTGCTGCTGTTGGTGTCGCGCAGGGGAACTCGGCCTGGGGCTGCGGTTGTCCCGGCCTGCAGAGGGGGGCTGCTGCCATGGGTGCCGCTGTTGGATTTGTTGCTGTCGCGCTTGCTGGGCTCGGCTGTCGGCATGGAGGAGGTGGGTGCTGGTTGCGGCTAGATGGAGAGGGAGGATCCGGTGCTGCTGGTTGCGCACCAGAGGAGGGCTCGGCCATGGATCTGGTGGTGGTTGTTGCCGAGTTGCTCGGCCTGGGGAGGTGCGGCTGTGGGTATTGGGGAGAAGGAGATTAACTAGGTTAAGATCTACGTTTAGGTTAACAGTAGGTTTATATATAGGAGTATTGGGTTATTGGGTTTGCGGATAGCGGTCTGGGCAACGGGTTAGGATCCGGTTAGGTAATGAGTGTTGGGTTTGATCCAAATGGGTTGAGATCCAATAGATGAGTGGATATGCTAATGGGTAGGATTAGGAAAAGGGTTTAATGAGTTATGGAATCCAAACGGGTAATGGGTATCGGATCACCAATGGGTATGGGCTTGAACTCCAAATGGATATGGGTAGGATCAAGGAGTAAGACATGAATAGAAATCAAGGGAAGGGGAATATAACAAACACCGCTACAAAATAATAATCCAACATTAGTAGTAACATTACATGACCAAATTAATAATAATAAATCACTAGTAAAATAAAATAAATATTTTAGAAAAATAAAAATACAGTAGTTTAGATTAGGGATATTACAGAACCTCCATCGAGGAGGATTTGTACAACCGGGAGTACCGAACTCCTCTCTCAAACAATACAACCTCCACCGAGGCAAACAATCACCACCTCACACAAGAGGGGAAGGCCCGTAGCCAAACAACCACAAATCATCTCTACCGAAGAGGGATACAAACCAATCAGCTCCACCTCACCAAGAGGGAGCAAACCACAATCTCAACCTCTACCAAAGAGGGAGCACCCACAAAGAAAGGGTTTTTACAACAAGTGGTATATCTCAACCACAAACCTTTTCTCTTTTTCCACAAAACAAGATCCTAATAGAATAGGATAGATGATAAGCTCAAGTGTGAAAAACAAGTGTTTTGGAAATCAAATAATAAAGAAAAACTACTTGGGAAATCTCTTGTAAATGATAGAAATGAAAATCCAAATCAATATCCCAAAAATCTAGTTTTCTTTGATTTTCCAAAACCCTAAACACAAATCAAATAGGAAGTTTAAAGCCCACAAACACTTTTGAAAACTTGAAAATAAACTCTGGAGAAACCCTAATTTTTCTTGTCAAAAAGTCTTATCAAACTCCCCAAGAAATGGGGTATAAATAGGTTCCCCAAAAATATAGCCGTTGGGCTGATTCCTCAGTCAGAACAGCTGGCGGTCGACCGCCCGGTCGACCGCCAACGGTCGAAAAATCGACCGTTGGAGCTCTGCGGTCGACCGCCCGGTCGATCGAACTTTTACAGAGAGCAGAGCTCTCTGGCCGGTCGACCGCCCAGAGCTCTCTGGCCGGTCGACCGCCCGGTCGACCGGCCCAGGTGTCTGTCCAAACGTGCACAGCCCTGTGCACGTCGGTCGACCGACCGGTCGACCGGCTCTAGGGTCCAGTCGACCGTGCGGTCGACCGCCAGAACCTGTCAGGCAGAAATCTGGGACAAAAAACTGGGTTTTAAATATTGTTAAAAAACCCATAAAAACTTCTAAAAATCCACAAAAATAGTTTTATCATTTTGCATTGATATACAAACATGTGATAAAAATTTCAACTCAAATATCAAGCATTTTGGACTATTTTTGTGTCTTGCAAATTTTATCAAAAAAACCAAAAAATGTATTTTACCAAACATGGATTTTTCAATAGGAAATCCGATTTTCCTAAAACTCATTCAAATACAAAAACATGATACTTAAACACTTTAAAGCATGTTGCATATGGACATAAGTCCAATATACATGAAACATATATGTATCATAGTTTTTGACTATAAATCCAAAAATATGTTTTGTAAAAACACCAAAACATAAACCGTGTGTGTATTGTGCACTTGAGCATATCAACTATCTAATCTTTACACATGGATCTAAACACACTAAACTAAACTATGGATACCTAAGTCTTCTTGACGATCTTCTATCTTCAAGTCGACTCGATCCAAAACGTGAACCACCGAGCTAGACTCCAACGAGTGCTATGTGTGATCTTGATGCTCAGGCTCTGGAATCACCATGTGAAAGCTTCCAAACTCCTTTGTTGAAGCTAATCACCAACTAATATCTTGATTAAAGATCTGAAACTAAAATCACAAGATTATTAGTAAACATAACTACATGAGTTAATCATCATCAAAACTAGAGTGGAAGGCCTCTGGGCCAACAATCTCCCCCTTTTTGATGATGACAAAACTCATGGAGTTATATATGCATGGATTAAAGTTAAGCTTCAAGGAAGCTCCCCCTTAACTCATGCATAGGAAGAAACATAATAAATATGCAATGTAAGCTCATAAACATGTATGCATAGATATGCATAGAACAAGATACCAAATACACAAACATGTAAATGATACCAAACATATGAAATGCATCATGTATAAAACGTGCTCTTGATATCAATAAAAACATGCTCTTAATAGCAATGAAATGCTCTTGATACCAATTGATTGGTAGTCAAAAGTGCATTTTTATCATCATATTTACCATCACATTTTCATATTTATTCATTTAATTCTGCACATTTATTAATAATTTGTAATTTATTGTGTGCAGGCCTCGAATTGTTATTTTAGCAATAAATAAAGCCTAAAGAGCCCAAAAGCCCAGATCCAAGCCCATGTTTGAAGCCCAGGTGAAAAAGCGCAAATACAAAGAGTCAAAATGCAAATACAAGGGCTAAAAGTTGCAAAAATCAGAAATTAGGGAAGGATAGACTTCTATCCAACCCTAAACACCTGCAAGATGAGGATAAAAGGCCAAGATAAAGAGGAATTTCGTGGAGAGAAGATTTGAAGAAATCTGGATTAAGGGTAACTTGATTACCAAGTTATCTCGAAAATCCAGATTAAAAGGCCAGGATCACACTTCTAGAAGCAGGAGCCCAGAGGAACGGACCAGGAGAAGCCACGCGCCAAAGCGCGTGGCCAGAAGCCACTAAAGCGCCGCGGAAACGCGGCACTTTGATCTCATCCAGATCCCAGATTTCGTGGGCAGGTTTATCTAGGACTCCTCGGCCTTCTGCACCTATAAATATCCCCTGCAGTACAACGTACAGAGCGTCCAGCGTCCAGCAAAGGGCCAAAGTTCAGATTTTTAGGGTTTCTTCTAGGTTTTCTTTTCTTTTTGTAATTTTTATGTAAGTGAGGGAGATGGCTTTGTTGAGGGTGACACCGACAGATGATTCTCTTCTCTTCCATTGTAATCAATAAAAAGGTAATTTTTATTTTGTTCTTATGTCGTTGCTTTTCTTTGTTTTCTCTTTCTTTTCTACTGTGTTTCCTTTTGTTGATCTTTGACGAGCACGCGAGCGTTTACCGAACCACAAGTATACCGAAGATTAGTAGGTTCCAACGATATTCCATGGCGATGTTCTCCTCCTCGAGGCGTATCAACTCATGCTTGCCTAAGGCTTGATGACCTAATGCGACAACGGACTGAGTTCGATCCCAAGGTTTATACGTTCAATGCCTCCGAAATAAGGTAGAAAGTGTTAGGTTTCGCATATTTTCTCCAACCAAGGTTAGTTTTCTATTCTTTTCTTTTCTTTTCTTTTTTGTAGATCAAATCCACACCTCTCCAATATTCTTTCCCACAACTCATTGTAAATATCACTTTTCTTTGTAAATACCATCGTGACTAACAAATTAACTAAAAAAGATAAATTTTTAGAGAAACTTGCTTAACGCTTCTATCGCAGTCCCTCCTTGAGGATCATGACCCGCATAGCCCTGCTACCGCGGATTAGAACTGATTCCTCGCACGATCTATTCTTAATCTAATATTCTAATTTTTGTGTGCAGGAAAAATCAGTCAACAAATTGGCGCCGTTGCCGGGGAGGGACGGTAAGTTATCTCTAAAACAAAAAAATTTAATTTTTAACTAATTCTTTATTCTTTTCTGTTTGCAGGTTTGGAGAACAGGAAACAGAAAACAGCAGCTGCAGTGGACATATAGCTGCCCTGTGCCTCTGCCCTCGAAGGCAGAGCACAGGAGCCCACTGTTTTGCCGCGGATCCGCGGCCAGAGCCGCGGAAACACGGCAACAGTAAGGACTACTGATTCAATTTTTTTGCAGATTGCTGAAATTTGAGATTACTGCTTACTGCTCTATTCTGTTTTGTTCTGTGATATACCTGTAAATTGCTAATAATTCAACAGTAAATTATTGGTTGATAAAAATAAAATTTGATTAGACGTTTGCATATTAGGCACGTGTCTTTTCAATTATTTTTATTTACTGTTGAAGAGTGCTGGAGACGCAAGGTACGTACGCATTGCATGTAGAATAGGACTCATCTCTTGGTTGATTTTCTGCTTTGAGTGAATTCTATCTATTTATCTTGTACACTTGCACTAATTCATCTTAAGGGCATAACCCATTAACAAGATAAGGTGGGGATTTCATCACCCTTCCTTAGCCCAAAAATCATATCCCAAGCACTCACTAACCCAAGCCTAACTTAAAAATTAGTAGACGTTGGCCCTAGGGACACTCGGACTCAATTAGGAGATTATCCTAAGGGGGAACGGTGTTGGAAGTTGACTCCTGCCAAATCAGTGTCTAGGAAGGGGATTGAGGGCCGAAAGCCCGAAGTGGGGTGGTTATTTAATTAAGGAACGTCTTTGACGGAAAACCTCCCACCACTCTTGCCCCGACCTGGCTGATTAACTTGTGGTCAAAGTCTACACCCTACCTCCCCTGGACAGTCTAACCAGTTAGGAGTCGTCTAGGTCTAGGTCTACCCTAACTTAGGTTAGAAATTTTTCTTTTTTGTTTGTTTTTTTTTCTTTTGTTTGCTTTGTGTGATATGGCCTATAACAATAATTTTTTCAATTTTAATGAGGATCCATATTACACACCAACCTCTTATTCGGATATTACCAACCCGGCATATCATAACTTTGACCAACCTAGTGTGTCAGATTGGTCTTATCCGAATCATTACATGCCCCAGTCCCAATACTATGAACAAGATTGGAATAATCATCACTACTCTTCACAGAGTCAATGGGGATTCAATACCCCTGAGCCATATGGTCAACCACCTGTTCAACCATTATCGTCATATACATCTTTTCCCACATCACCAAGGTTTCAGTCCACCATTGATCTATTCGATGGGTTAGAAGAAAAAGTGGATCGGTTGCAAGATACAATGAATGATCAAATTTCTAGACTTTCCAACATTCTTGAACTTACCAACCAAGTTGATAGGAACCAAGAATCATTCTATCTAGAAGACCTTGATCAAATTCAATTTCATCACATCAATATGAACTGGACCAATCCCAACCCTTGGACAAATTGGCTAGTTTTAATTTCAATGAGATTGAATTAGATAGTGAATGTGAACCCGATCCACAACCTTGCGATTCAGTTTCCATCTTCGAATCTATGTTGACTCCGGTATCATCACCCAATTTGGACCAATTTTCTGAGCCAACATTTATTCCCATACCTATAGATCATGAAATTGAATCACCCATTTTTGATGATCATATTGAACTTGACCAATTGTGCAATTTTGAAAGTCCCATGGAAAAATTGGCAAGTTCCCATTTTTATGAGATTGAAACTAATGAGATATGTGACCTAGATTCCCAAATCTATGATCAAGTTCAAATTCCCGAATCATTATTGACTCCTGTTTTGTTACCCGACTTAGGTAATATTTTAGAGTCAGTTTTGATTCCCACACCTATCATTCTTGAACTTGAATCACCAACATTGAGTCACATTCCATTGTGGGAAAATGATTGTAGACTTGAGTTTCAATTTCTTGACTTGGACCCACTTCTTGATCCTAGCCCGACTCCTGAACCTTTACTTGATTTGAGTTTCTTTCCTGAGTCGGTATTAGATCCTGACCTATCATTCTTGAGTCCAAGTCAACCATTTTACCAAGTCACATTCTTTTGTTGGACATAGGTATAGACCATGACTCTGTGATGATTTTCCAGGACTGGTCATGTAAAGGGAGTAAGTTTCACGAGAGGATCTTTCATGATCCTATTCATTCTGGGGACTGTAAATATGTAAATAAAAAAGAGGTAAATAAAGGTAGGTCCCGTGAACTACCACATTATCTTGTTTGGGCCGCATTTCGTGGACCAATTAGACCACCTCCGGAACCACCACCTTAAGGTAACTTCCGCCTTCCCTTGTTCTGTTTCATGCATATATGCATTCATTCATACATTGAGGACAATGCATGAGATAAGTGTGGGGGTGGGTTTTACTAACATACTAACATAGGTAAAAACTAACAAAAAAAAAAATTCTAAAAAAATTTTTTAAAAAAAAAATGTTATAAAAAGGAAATATTTTGACTTATTTTTTTGAAAGAAATCTAAGTTAGTTTTAAGGATTAGGAAAATCATGATTAGGATTTCTAAAAACTTGGTCAAAATAAATAAATTGTTTAATTTTTAGGTATAGGAGGAGAAATTGAATAAATAATTAGTCTTGATTTTTACCTTAATGAAGTATGCATACCAAATGCATATCTAGGATTCTAAGACAAAGACCTTGTGCCTCATAAAAAAATAATAAAAAAAAAAGAAAAAAAAAATCACCAATTAAGCTGATACATGTGCCTCAAGAAGCATAAGTATTCATGCCTAAAGGTGAGTAAATAAAATAAAGTCCTTAGTTTGGGGCCTAGTTCACTCGAATTTGAGTCCGCGGGTGTTTTCTCACCTGGTGCCCTAAAGCCAACCGGTTTGGGAGTCATCGACTTTAAGTTCGTTACATGGGTGGATTAGAAAGCCTAAGAAGACTAAGAAATATAATATATGTATTAACACATCTAATAATCAATTAGTTAGGTATGAGGGCCTCAAGAAGCCTTGATACTTATACGAAAGAAAATTAGATGAGCTATACATGCCAAAAAAAAATATATATATATATATATATATTAACACATCTAATAGTCAATTAGTTAGGTATGAGGGCCTCAAGAAGCCTTGATACTTACACGAAAGAAAATTAGATGATGTTATAAAAATAATAAAGAGGCATGAGAGTCCAAGTTAAGGAATTCCTAGATTCACAAGGGTGCATATGATTTTTGGTAACGAAAAAGACTATATTAGAAATTCAATTTTAATCCTTACCTAAAATGAATAACAATTGACTTTATAAAGACCAGGTTTGAAGAATGAATAAAAATGAGGATCCTAAAACTTATAGACTACTTAGTCTCTTCAATAATAATTCAAATATTTTCCTTTTTATGGATTTTGTGGGTGCAATCCGCTGAAAACCCTCACGAGACAACACTCGTCCTCTAGGGTAACCTAGGGGTTTAACGGCTTGTTGCACGTGCTAAGTGCAATCGTGATTCCTACGAAAGTGAGTTAGGTTAGATTAACTTTTCATTTCTTTTTCTTTTTCTTTGTTTTTACTCGAGGACGAGCAAAAAGATAAGTGTGGGGGTGTGATTGGTAGTCAAAAGTGCATTTTTATCATCATATTTACCATCACATTTTCATATTTATTCATTTAATTCTGCACATTTATTAATAATTTGTAATTTATTGTGTGCAGGCCTCGAATTGTTATTTTAGCAATAAATAAAGCCTAAAGAGCCCAAAAGCCCAGATCCAAGCCCATGTTTGAAGCCCAGGTGAAAAAGCGCAAATACAAAGAGTCAAAATGCAAATACAAGGGCTAAAAGTTGCAAAAATCAGAAATTAGGGAAGGATAGACTTCTATCCAACCCTAAACACCTGCAAGATGAGGATAAAAGGCCAAGATAAAGAGGAATTTCGTGGAGAGAAGATTTGAAGAAATCTGGATTAAGGGTAACTTGATACCAAGTTATCTCGAAAATCCAGATTAAAAGGCCAGGATCACACTTCTAGAAGCAGGAGCCCAGAGGAACGGACCAGGAGAAGCCACGCGCCAAAGCGCGTGGCCAGAAGCCACTAAAGCGCCGCGGATCCGCGGCAAAAGCCGCGAAAACGCGGCACTTTGATCTCATCTAGATCCCAGATTTCGTGGGCAGGTTTATCTAGGACTCCTCGGCCTTCTGCACCTATAAATATCCCCTGCAGTACAACGTACAGAGCGTCCAGCGTCCAGCAAAGGGCCAAAGTTCAGATTTTTAGGGTTTCTTCTAGGTTTTCTTTTCTTTTTGTAATTTTTATGTAAGTGAGGGAGATGGCTTTGTTGAGGGTGACACCGACAGATGATTCTCTTCTCTTCCATTGTAATCAATAAAAAGGTAATTTTTATTTGTTCTTATGTCGTTGCTTTTCTTTGTTTTCTCTTTCTTTTCTACTGTGTTTCCTTTTGTTGATCTTTGACGAGCACGCGAGCGTTTACCGAACCACAAGTATACCGAAGATTAGTAGGTTCCAACGATATTCCATGGCGATGTTCTCCTCCTCGAGGCGTATCAACTCATGCTTGCCCAAGGCTTGATGACCTAATGCGACAACGGACTGAGTTCGATCCCAAGGTTTATACGTTCAATGCCTCCGAAATAAGGTAGAAAGTGTTAGGTTTCGCATATTTTCTCCAACCAAGGTTAGTTTTCTATTCTTTTCTTTTCTTTTCTTTTTTGTAGATCAAATCCACACCTCTCCAATATTCTTTCCCACAACTCATTGTAAATACCACTTTTCTTTGTAAATACCATCGTGACTAACAAATTAACTAAAAAAGATAAATTTTTAGAGAAACTTGCTTAACGCTTCTATCGCAGTCCCTCCTTGAGGATCACGACCCGCATAGCCCTGCTACCGCGGATTAGAACTGATTCCTCGCACGATCTATTCTTAATCTAATATTCTAATTTTTGTGTGCAGGAAAAATCAGTCAACACCAATTAAACAACAAACTAATAAATAAAAATAAAACATGCATATAAAACATGCAATATAAACTCAAATACTTCTCCCCCTTTTTGTCAATCATCAACAAAAGGGGTCTAAGTAAAAACAAAAATTCTTCTCCCCTTTCTGTTCGAAACATAGAATCAATAAAGGGTGACAACAAACAAATCAATATAAATTTTCATGGATACCAATTGAAAGAAATAGATCAATAGATACCAATGAAAGTAAACAAAATCTTGATACCAATAGAGTAAACAAATAAGCATCTTGATACCAATTTTGAGAAAACAAATACAATTTTGATACCAATTTAAAGTATTATTCTTTTTAAACATATGATACCAAATTGAAATTATTATTTTCTATCATAATGCAAGGGAGTGGAATACAAAACCAATGGTAAACCAAATACCAAATATGAAATGCATCAATTCTGAAGTGTTTTTACAAGTTTAAAATGCATGAATCATCAAAACTATACTATACTAGCACATTTAACGGGTACAAATAAGCGTTCAAGCACAAACATATAATAATTTACTTGTGGCCCACTCTATGTACAAGTATATATCCTAGTTTTAATGAAAACTAACATCTAAACATATATTCAAATCATGAAGCATAAAACGAGACATAAATAAACATGATAAACATAAACATGATCATTAAGAAAATTCACATGTTATTAGAGCTATGAAATACATAATAGCTAAACAATGGTGAGAACACAAAAATAATGGTCCATATTAAACATGGGTGTCTCAAAATGCTATACATGCATGTCAATGATCTAATAATCATGGCATTAACATAATAATCTATAAACATCAAACATGCTATAAACAATGAATATGAAAAGCATGCATAATATAAATGGGAGTAAAGGATTGTTATCAAACCGATGAGGCAACTCTCCATGTCGATAGGTAGTGAAAAATGCATAATTATCATCATATGTACCATCACATTTGCACATTTATTCATATTATAATGCACATTTATTAATATTTCGTTATTTAATGTGTGCAGGCCTCGAAGTATTATTTTAATAAGAAATAAAGCTTAAAGAGCCCAAAAGCCCAGATCCAAGCCCATGTTTGAAGCCCAGGTGAAAAAGCGCAATTACAAGAAGTCAAAATGCAAATACACAAAGGGCTAAAGTTGCAAATATAAAAAATGAGGGAAGGATAGACTTCTACCCAACCCTAAACACTTGCAGGATGAGGATAAAAGCCCAAAATTCGTGGATAGAAGATTTGGGATATTTGAAATCAAGGTAACTTGATTACTAAGTTATCTCGAAATCCCAAGATGGAGAGCCAGGATCACACTTCTAGAAGCAGGTGCCCACATGGACGGACCAGGAGAGGCCACGCGCCAAAGCGCGCGGCCAGAAGCCACAAAAGTGCCGCGGACGCGCGGCAAGGCGCGGCAAAGTGGATGAGTCTGACTACCAGACTTCGTCTACAACTTCATCCGGGACTCTATCTTCTTCTGCACTATAAATATCCCTGCAAAGTGCAACGTACAGGGCATGCAGAGACAATTAGGGTTTTCTTTAGCCACTTTTATTTAAAGTTGTAATTTTTATTTCATGCTCGTTGTGGAGAAGAAGGAGACGATTGTGTAACCAGAGATTCATCTGAAATAAAGGTCACTCTTTTGTTCTCTTTTAATTTCTGCAAATTTTGTTTCTTTTTGTGATCTCTTTGATTTTCAATCTGTGATTTCTTCTTGCTTTCTTTTTCTTTATTTTGCAATCTTTCTCATTAAATAAAAAATAAAAAAAATATAAATAATTTGAAAAGAAAAAAAATAATGATGAAGAACTAATCCTCTTAGTGTTTGCTGAGATTCTTAAAGCAACCCTAGAGCAATTAAAACTTGATCTGATTAATGAACATCTCTAGAAACCCTAGGTTTAAAGGCAACTAATTCTGGAAGATTAAAAAATACTTAAAATTCTTAATCTAGGTTGCATGTTAAAAGAACTTTTCATGACTTCAAACTTAAGAACTAGGACAGCATAAATTTGAGATTAGTCTTCTATTAGGCTGTACCTAGATGTTAGGATGAACCATAGTTGGTTTTTGAATAATGCAACTTAGTTAGAATCGTGTATTAATTTTTCTTGCTTGATATATTTGTAATAACCTAGGGTGAATCATATCAATCTTAAGATGAAGATCAAGCTCTTTAATTTGCAATAAGGTTGTGGTAGAAGATCAGCAAAACCACGTCTTTAATCTCATATTTTCATCACCAATCTAATCTCTCTTTTCTTACTTGAAGCATACAGAGGAATCGAGTCGAAAAGCTTTCATCGCATCCTTCCCTGAGGATCACGACCCGCTTGAGCCCTTGCTACAGCGGATTCGCATTGAGACTAAGAATTCTGAACTTTATTTCAATCTATAAAATCTCAATCAAATTTTGGCGCCGTTGCCGGGGAAGGAACGGCACGATTTCCTCGTTCTAATCATTCTTTCTTTTCTGTTGCAGGTACAGAGAACAGGATACAGAAACAGAGCAGCAGAAATTACATATTGCAACCCTGTGCCTCTGCCCTAGAAGGCAGAGCACTTGGGCCTACTCCTTTGCCGCAGATCCGCGGCAAAAGCCGCAGAAACGCGGCAAGAGTAGTTAACTACTCACAGAAATTTCTGCAGGTTGCTTTGCATTGCAAAAATCTGCTTACTTCTGTGATTATTTTTCTCTGTGATCACTCTGCAATTGCTAATAATTAACATTAACCTATTTGTTGAAAAAAAAAAAAAAAAATTTTAGACTCTTGCATTTAGGGCACGTGTCTATTTACATTTTTTTTAATTCTGTTGAAGAGTGCTGGCGACAAGGTACGTTTGCATAGCATATAGATTAGGAAACACTCTTGGTTGTTTACTGCTTTCTTGAGTGATTACTTTTCTACCGCTTTACACGTACACTAATTCATCTTAAGGGCATAACCCATAAGCAAGATAAGGTGGGGATTTCATCACCCTTCCTTGGCCCACAAATCATATCCGTCACACTCACAACCCTAACCTTAAGTAAAATTTGACTAGACGTTGGCCCTAGGTTAACTCGGACTCAATAGGAGATTGACCGAAGGAGGAAAATTGTTCGAAATTAACTCTTGTCAAATCGGTGTCTAGGCAGGGGATTGAGGGCCGAAAGCCCGAAGAACGGTGGTTATTTAATTAAGGAACGTCTCTGACGGAAAACCTCCCACCGGTCTTGCCACCTACCTGGCCGATTAGCTTGTGGTTAACGTCGACAGTAGACCTCCTAAGGACAGTCTAAAGTTAGGAGTCGTCTAGGTCAAGGCTTACCTTAGATTAGGACTTTTGATTGTTTTTCTTTTTTTTTGATTGATTGGGTGAACTTGTTTGCTGATTGTGCATGACCGCTTGGTCAAGAGACCCACTTACATCCAGGCTAACTAGAACTAGTTCACCACCCGAGCTCAAGCCCGACTCACACATGGCACAACCACAGTCACTCCAAGATAGGTTCTATCCTATTAGAACCTCTCTTCCTTCTTGCATCCAGCTCACTATCGAAAGTGTTGACCCATATGAACTCAAGCCACAATACATCAACACTCTTCCCAAATTTCATGGACTTGAATCTGAGGATGCATACTTCTTCATAAGGGAATTTGAAGAAGTATGTCAAATGATGAATATACCTAAGTTAGGAGACGATGCTATCAAACTTAGGTTTATCCCCTTTGCTTTGAAGGATTTAGCAAAGAAATGGCTCTACAGTCTAGAGGCCGGTTCAATATCTTCTTGGGATAATTTCATTAAGGCCTTCTTAAAGAAATTTTATCCCGTTCACAAGACTGCACTGATTAGGAAGAATATCCTCCAGTTTAAGCAAACAGCCAATGAACCTTTTTGGAAATACTTCGAGCGTTTTAAGGATCTCCTTGCCCAATGTCCTCACCATGGGATAGAGAAATGGCGACTTTGCCAAGTTCTCTATGATGGATTAGATTATTCTACTAAAACACTGTTAGAATCCATGTGTCAAGGAGGATTTCTGCAAAAGAATGAAGATGAAGGATGGACATTGTTTGAGGAATTAGCTGAAAAATCCATCCAATGGGACCCTACTCCTGAAAAATCTAGGACTAATGACCCTACTTCTTCTAAAGGAGGTATCCATTCCATTGAGGCCAACGTAGCAACCGATGCTAAGTTAGCTGCTGTTATGCGTAGACTAGAGGCTCTTGAAACGAAAGACCCAGTCTCTGTGAACCAAGTCAGCCCAACATCTTCGGCGGGCTGTACTTATTGTCAAGATATGAACCATGTGTTCGAGAAATGTCCTGTTTTCATCGCGCATCAAAGCTTGCCCGAACATATGAGTGCGGCCTTCACAAGGCCCGCCAACAATCCTTATGCACCCACCTACAATCCCGGTTGGAGAAACCATCCCAATTTTTCATGGGGCCCAAGCAACAATGATCAAGTGAGGCCCAAATTCTCCAACAACTTCCAAAATTCGCCTTATCAACAAAATTTCCCTAGTCAAAATCCTCCACCGTCTTTCCAAAATTCACAAATGGAGACAAGACTTTCAAATTTGGAAAGAAAGGTGGATACCCTAGTCAAAAGCCAAGACACGCTGGCTCAAGTCCTAAGTAGGATAGAGCTCCAATTGAACCAGCAAGAGAGACAGAGGGGTACCCTACCGAGTCAACCATTGCCAAATCCTAGGAATCCTAGGCCAGCCAATCAGGCTCAAGACCCAAATCAGTGTCACATGGTTCATACACTCAGATCGGGGAAACAAGTTGATAATCAAGTATCTATGCCATCGGATCCATCTCAGCCATCCATTCCATCTAGCTCCACTTCCATTCCATCTAGCTCCACTCCTTCTCCATCCAGTCCCAAGGAAACTGAAGCTGAAAAGTCAGCAGATCAGTTGCACCAGCCTATAGCTCCATTTCCAAATAGGCTTAGAAGCAACAACAATGCACACATGGAGAAATTATTAGAGGTGTTCAATCAAGTTAGGCTCAACATTCCACTTCTTGAAGCAATCCAACAGGTCCCTAGTTATGCCAAATTCATTAAGGACATGTGCACCAAGAAAAGAAAGACTAATGTGCCTAAGAAGGTTTTTCTAGCCACTAACATTAGTGAGCTACTGTCCAACCAGATCCCTATCAAGTATAAGGACCCAGGTTGCCCCACCATTTCTTGCACCATAGGTCGAGCCGAAATCAATCGAGCACTCCTCGATTTAGGAGCCAGCATCAATTTGCTCCCTTTCTCCGTGTATCAACAACTTGGATTAGGTGAACTCAACCCGACCCAAGTTACTATTCAGTTGGCTGACCGCTTTATCAAAGTTCCAAAGGGAGAGATCAATGACGGTCTCATACGGGTTGGAGAATTCATTTACCCGGTCGATTTCATTGTCTTAGAGACACAACCTGTGTCTAATCCTAGGTCCCAAACTCCCGTTATCTTAGGAAGACCGTTCCTAGCAACCGCTAATGCAATTATAAATTGTAGAAACGGTTCCATGAGACTGACTTTTGGGGATATGACCAAGGAAGTCAATGTTTTCAACCTAGGTAAGCATCCCTACGATGTGACCGACCAACCCTTTGAGGTTAACTCCATTGAGAACATGACGAGTGAGCATAATGATGAGATCATATTTGAGTCAGAGGAAGAGGAAGAGTTAGAAACAAGTGATATCAGTATTGATGAGATCGAATGGGAATCAAATCTGAGTTCTATAGAGATGGGAGATTCTAGCTTAACTCCTCCACCCATCGAGCCAACTCCTTCTTTGGAGTTAAAAGCCTTGCCCAAACATCTTAAGTACGCCTACCTAGGTGAACAAGAGACGTTACCGGTCATAGTTGCATCTAATTTGACCAATAGGCAAGAGGAGGACCTGCTGGCAACCCTTAGGAGACATAGGGAAGCCATTGGTTGGACTATGGTAGATATCAAGGGACTGAGCCCTACAATAGTCCAGCATCGTATCCATCTAGAAGAAGGGGTTAGACCGAAGAGGGATCCACAGCGTAGGCTAAACACACTCATGCAGGAGGCTGTACACGCCGAAATAGTGAAACTGTTAGATAATGGGATCATTTATCCCATTTCCGATAGCGAATGGGTTAGCCCAATGCATGTGGTCCCTAAGAAGTCTAGTTTTACTGTGGTAGAGAACGACAAGCATGAGTTAGTGCAAATACGATTGCCTACCAAGGTGAGAGTATGCATAGACTACCGCAAGTTGAACGCAGCCACTAGGAAAGATCATTTTCCCCTCCCTTTCATTGACCAAATGTTGGAAAGATTAGCAGGTCATGAGTATTACTGCTTTTTGGACGGTTATTCAGGGTATAACCAAATTCCTATAGCGCCGGAGGATCAAGAGAAGACAACGTTCACGTGTCCATTTGGGACATTTGCCTACCGTCAAATGCCTTTCAGCTTGTGCAATGCCCCCGCCACATTCCAACGTTGTATGTTAAGCCTGTTTTCTGATATGGTTGAGCGTTTTTAGAAATTTTCATGGACGACTTCTCCGTCTATGGAAACTCATTTGACCAGTGTCTCCATCACTTGGAGCTAGTGCTGAGTAGGTGCACCAAAAAGAACTTGACCCTAAATTGGGAAAAGTGTCACTTCATGGTGCAACATGGGATTGTCCTAGGTCACGAGATATCTAGGGAAGGGATTAAGGTAGACAAGGCCAAGGTGGAGATCATAGCAAGACTTCCACTTCCGCGATGCGTGAAGGACATTCGGTCTTTCTTAGGACACGCCGGATTTTATCGTAGGTTCATTAAGGACTTTAGCAAAATTGCTAGACCCCTTACAAACCTTCTAGCTAAAGACGTGTCCTTCATCTTTGATGATAGGTGCCATACTGCATGGGAGAAATTGAAAATGGAACTTATCTCTGCTCCTATCATCTCACCTCCGGACTGGTCCAAGCCTTTTGAGATCATGTGCGATGCCTCAGATTTTGCGATAGGTGCTGTCTTAGGACAGCGTAAGGATAGCAAGCAACACGTGATCTATTATTCGAGTAGGACGCTCAATGACGCCCAAATGAACTATACTACAACCGAGAAGGAATTCTTGGCAGTAGTGTTCGCTTTGGAGAAATTCCGCCCAGACCTACTTGGGACCAAGACCACGATTTTCACTGACCATTCTGCTCTTCGATACCTTATGCTTAAAAAAGATGCGAAGGCCCGACTCATTCGTTGGATCCTTCTCCTTCAAGAATTCGATCTCGAAATTCGAGATAAAAAAGGTGTCGAAAATGTCGTAGCTGACCATCTCTCTCGTGTGCCAAACGCACCTTCTGACGAGCTGCCCATCAATGACAATTTTCCCGATGAGCAACTTCTAGCCATCTCTAAGGAGCCATGGTTTGCTGACATAGTAAATTACTTAGTCACAAACCAAACACCACCTAGTTGGTCTAAACAGGATAGATACCGATTCTTGTCTCAAGTTCGGTATTACATGTGGGAAGATCCTTATCTTTTCAAATATTGTAGCGACCAAATCATTAGGAGATGTGTCCCCGACGAGGAGACTAGAAGCGTGCTAGCTTTTTGTCATGAGTTCGCTTGCGGTGGACATTTTGGTCCCCGCAAAACTGCCGAGAAAATTCTGCAAAGTGGCTTTTATTGGCCAACTGTGTTTAGAGACGCATTTGAGTATTGCAAAACTTGCACAAGATGTCAAATGATAGGAAGAATTTCCAAACGAAATATGATGCCCCTAAATCCCATTCTAGAAGTAGAACTTTTCGACGTATGGGGCATTGATTTTATGGGACCCTTCCCTAATTCGTTTGGGCACCAGTACATCTTGTTGGCCGTAGACTACGTGTCAAAGTGGGTAGAAGCTGTCCCTTGCAAGACAAATGACAACAAAGTTGTTGTCAAATTCTTGAAAGATAATATCATCTCACGCTTTGGAATCCCTCGAGCCATCATTAGCGACAATGGCACACATTTTTGCAATAGAACTTTTGAAGCTCTTATGCGAAAATATGCCATTACCCACAAGTTGTCTACGCCCTACCATCCTCAAACTAGCGGGCAGGTAGAAATTTCTAATAGGCAAGTCAAGCTCATTTTGGAGAAGACTGTGAATCAGAATAGGAAGGACTGGTCCACCAAACTGGTGGATGCCCTATGGGCATATAGGACTGCCTTTAAGACGATTCTAGGAATGTCTCCCTACAGACTGGTCTTTGGAAAGGCTTGCCACCTTCCTGTCGAGCTAGAGCACCGGGCCCTTTGGGCAATTAAGCAGCTAAATTTCGATTTAGATAAGGCCGGTGAGTTTCGGAAATTACAAATTTCTGAACTAGAGGAGTTGAGGAATGATGCATACGAAAATGCAAAGATTGCGAAGGATAGAGTTAAGGTTTTTCACGATAAATTCATCACGAGAAAAACTTTTGTCCAAGAACAAAAAGTTTTACTCTACAACTCTAGACTTCATCTCTTTCCCGGTAAATTGAAGTCAAGATGGACAGGACCATTCATTGTTAAGACGGTGTTTCCACACGGAGCCATAGAGATCTACGACCCCAAAAATGGCAATGCATTCAAGGTAAATGGTCAACGTCTTAAAATCTTTTTGGAGTCTGTGCCGGAAGCTAATGCGGCGATGGGTCTTTTTGACCCACTGTATCGGTGATTATATCTTTCTGCCAGTTCATGCATCCATACATTTCATTCATACATTAGGGACAATGCATGAAACAAGTGTGGGGGAAGGGTATGTAATAAAAAAAAAAATTAAATAATTGAAAATAAAAAATAATAATAAAAAAAAATGTTATAAAAAGGAAATATTTTGACTTATTTTTTGAAAGAAATCTAAGTTAGTTTTAAGGATTAGGAAAATCATGATTAGGATTTCTAAAAACTTGGTCAAAATAAATAAATTGTTTAATTTTTAGGTATAGGAGAGAAATTGAATAAATAATTAGTCTTGATTTTTACCTTAATGAAATGTGCATACCAAATGCATATCTAGGATTCTAAGACAAAGACCTTGTGCCTCATAAAAAAAAAAAAAACAAAAAAAAAAGAAAAAAAAAAATCACCAATTAAGCTGATACATGTGCCTCAAGAAGCATAAGTATTCATGCCTAAAGGTGAGTAAATAAAATAAAGTCCTTAGTTTTGGGGCCTAGTTCACTCGAATTTGAGTCCGCGGGGTGTTTTCTCACTTGGTGCCCTAAAGCCAACCGGTTTGGGAGTCATCGACTTTAAGTTCGTTACATGGGTGGATTAGAAAGCCTAAGAAGACTAAGAAATATAATATATGTATTAACACATCTAATAATCAATTAGTTAGGTATGAGGGCCTCAAGAAGCCTTGATACTTATACGAAAGAAAATTAGATGAGTTATACATGCCAAAAAAATATATATATTAACACATCTAATAGTCAATTAGTTAGGTATGAGGGCCTCAAGAAGCCTTGATACTTACACGAAAGAAAATTAGATGATGTTATAAAAATAATAAAGAGGCATGAGAGTCCAAGTTAAGGAATTCCTAGATTCACAAGGGTGCGTATGACTTTTGGTAACGAAAAAGACTATATTAGAAATTCAATTTTAATCCTTACCTAAAATGAAAAACAATTTACTTTATAAAGACCAGGTTTGAAGAATGAATAAAAATGATAATCCTAAAACTTATAGACTACTTAGTCTCTTCAATAATAATTCAAATATTTTCCTTTTTATGGATTTTGTGCGTGTAATCCGCTGAAAACCCTCACGAGACAACACTCGTCCTCTAGGGTAACCTAGGGGTTTAACGGCTTGTTGCACATGCTAAGTGCAACCGTGATTCCTACGAAAGTGAGTTAGCTAGATTAGATTTTTCTCTTTCTTTTTGATTTTTACTCGAGGACGAGCAAAAAGATAAGTGTGGGGTGTGATAGGTAGTGAAAAATGCATAATTATCATCATATGTACCATCACATTTGCACATTTATTCATATTATAATGCACATTTATTAATATTTCGTTATTTAATGTGTGCAGGCCTCGAAGTATTATTTTAATAAGAAATAAAGCTTAAAGAGCCCAAAAGCCCAGATCCAAGCCCATGTTTGAAGCCCAGGTGAAAAAGCGCAATTACAAGAAGTCAAAATGCAAATACACAAAGGGCTAAAGTTGCAAATATCAAAGATGAGGGAAGGATAGACTTCTACCCAACCCTAAACACTTGCAGGATGAGGATAAAAGCCCAAAATTCGTGGATAGAAGATTTGGGATATTTGAAATCAAGGTAACTTGATTACTAAGTTATCTCGAAATCCCAAGATGGAGAGCCAGGATCACACTTCTAGAAGCAGGTGCCCACATGGACGGACCAGGAGAGGCCACGCGCCAAAGCGCGCGGCCAGAAGCCACAAAAGTGCCGCGGACGCGCGGCAAGGCGCGGCAAAGTGGATGAGTCTGACTACCAAACTTCGTCTACAACTTCATCCGGGACTCTATCTTCTTCTGCACTATAAATATCCCTGCAAAGTGCAACGTACAGGGCATGCAGAGACAATTAGGGTTTTCTTTAGCCACTTTTATTTAAAGTTGTAATTTTTATTTCATGCTCGTTGTGGAGAAGAGGAGACGATTGTGTAACCAGAGATTCATCTGAAATAAAGGTCACTCTTTTGTTCTCTTTTAATTTTTGCAAATTTTGTTTCTTTTTGTGATCTCTTTGATTTTCAATCTGTGATTTCTTCTTACTTTCTTTTTCTTTATTTTGCAATCTTTCTCATTAAATAAAAAATAAAAAAATATAAATAATTTGAAAAGAAAAAAAATAATGATGAAGAACTAATCCTCTTAGTGGTTTGCTGAGATTCTTAAAGCAACCCTAGAGCAATTAAAACTTGATCTGATTAATGAACATCTCTAGAAACCTAGGTTTAAAGGCAACTAATTCTGGAAGATTAAAAAATACTTAAAATTCTTAATCTAGGTTGCATGTTAAAAGAACTTTTCATGACTTCAAACTTAAGAACTAGGACAACATAAATTTGAGATTAGTCTTCTATTAGGCTGTACCTAGATGTTAGGATGAACCATAGTTGGTTTTTGAATAATGCAACTTAGTTAGAATCGTGTATTAATTTTTCTTGCTTGATATATTGTAATAACCTAGGGTGAATCATATCAATCTTAAGATGAAGATCAAGCTCTTTAATTTGCAATAAGGTTGTGGTAGAAGATCAGCAAAACCACGTCTTTAATCTCATATTTTTATCACCAATCTAATCTCTCTTTTCTTACTTGAAGCATACAGAGGAATCGAGTCGAAAAGCTTTCATCGCATCCTTCCCTGAGGATCATGACCCGCTTGAGCCCTTGCTACAGCGGATTCGCATTGAGACTAAGAATTCTGAACTTTATTTCAATCTATAAAATCTCAATCAATGTCTCCAAAACACGGTGGTCTTCCCACCAAACTTCCCTTGAAAGTGATGCATCCAAATAGTCATCATGAGGCTCGGAACGCATCCACTCCAAGGTACCGCTACTCTCACTCATACGAGAGCCCACACCTACATCAAATATAATAGGGGTGGTCTTTGGTACCCACAACTTTTTGGGTCCATGGGGGTTAGCATCTTTCCTAACCCAAACAAATCTATTTGCTAAATTAGAAATATGTATTCTATCATAACAAAATTTAGCAAGGTGGCCCTTTCGTCCACAATGTGTACATGTGTACACATGAGCATACATGTGATGATGGTGACCGTGGGAAGCATGTGTATGCTGTGGAAGGTGTGCATGCATAATAGGAACTTGTTTCTTCCGAAATAAGGATTCCATCCGTGTATGGCTCTTGGCACAATGGCTCAACGTGGAACCCAAATAATCCATTCTCTTCTTTAACAAACAAATATCATCATTAATCCTAGAAGAAGAGGTGCATGCAATAGGTAAACTAGGTGGAGCTATCCTAGCATGTCAAACATGTGTATCCAAATCATTTTTCAAAGATACATTTTTCTTTAAATAAACATTTAAGTCCTTTGAAATAGAATCAATTTTCATTTTTAAAGAATCATTTTCTTTTACAACAAAATCAAGTTTTGAAGTTAAAACTTTATTTTTCTTCAAAACATTTTCACAATCATTTCTATTTTTCAAAATTTTGTTTTCATTAATAGCAAGTTCAAGTTTAGATCTCAATGAATCCCTTTCATTAGAAATCTCAACTTTCTCTTGCAAAATCAAATCTAGTTTAGAAGACAAATTTTCATTTTCTTTATTTAATGCACAAGTCTTCTTTTTCAAAATATTATATTTTTCAATTAATTTTTCACAAACTATAGATAGCTCTTCATTTAAAGTGTTGGGATCAATATAATCATTTGAAGAACTAGCAAATCATCATTATCTAATTGAGTTTCTGAGTGTACCTCAAGGGAGTCATTCCCTTGGACCATATAGCATTGTGACTCGGATTCTCCACTAGATTCCTCCGGTTGGATTGGCAATTGAAGCTTGGAGGTGAAGGTTGTCAACTTGTTCCACACTGCAAGGCGGAATCAAAATTAGAAACAAGCAAAAGATATTCTTTAGAAAGCGTGCTTCTAATAGCCTCAAGGGCTTGTGCATTGGCCCCTATATGATTGCGGTTACCAAGATAGCATTTCTTGGTAGAGGCAAGAAAAACATGCAATCCTCGGGTTTTTAAATATATGGACATCCTATATTTTCACACGTCAATGTTGGAGACATCAAACATGGGAGGTGACAAGCAATCCATGACGTGTGTGCAAACAATATATGTGCAAATGCAAAAGATAGATTAGCAAGTCCAAGATTACACTCCTAGGTGGTTAAACCAAATATCAGGAGCGGAGGCTCTGATACCAATTGAAATCACTTAGAGGGGGGTGAATAGGTGATAATGCTAATCTACAAACTAAATAGGGAATTATAAAACTAATTGCAACTACACTTAGTACAACCAACGAGTGTAGCCGAATTCCCCGTGAAGGGCTCTAGACTAACTCCTCTTGATTCCTCTGAATAAGAGTTGAGGTGTTATATGAAGCTCTCGTGGTTAAGTATAAGTGAGGCACACACAAACAAACCAAGCATATAATATGGATGAACAATATGAATATATGCAAGGCACAAATGCAAGCAATTAAGATATGGCAATAAGAATGATGCAATGCACAACACAAAGTAAAGAGAGAGAGTTTAGAGTCAATGGATCAAACGCAAACAACAAGATGTGTTTCGAGGTTCGAGCCCCTAGCTCTACGTCCCCGCCTTCACCGAGAAGGATTTCTATTCTACTAACTTGTCCACCGAGGACTCCCACCGAGGGAACCTCCACCGAGGAGGATTTGTACAACCGGGAGTACCGAACTCCTCTCTCAAACAATACAACCTCCACCGAGGCAAACAATCACCACCTCACACAAGAGGGGTAGGCCCGTAGCCAAACAACCACAAATCACCTCTACCGAAGAGGGAACAAACCAATCAACTCCACCTCACCAAGACGGAGCAAACCACAATCTCAACCTCTACCAAAGAGGGAGCACCCACAAAGAAAGGGTTTTTACAACAAGTGGTATATCTCAACCACAAACATTTTCTCTTTTTTCACAAAACAAGATCCTAATAGAATAGGATAGATGATAAACTCAAGTGTGAAAAACAAGTGTTTTGGAAATCAAATAACAAAGAAAAACTACTTGGGAAATCTCTTGTAAATGATAGAAATGAAAATCCAAATCAATATCCTAAAAATCTAGTTTTCTTTGATTTTCCAAAACCCTAAACACAAATCAAATAGGAAGTTTAAAGCCCACAAACACTTTTGAAAACTTGAAAATAAACTCTGGAGAAACCCTAATTTTTCTTGTTAAAAGTCTTTTCAAACTCCCCAAGAAATGGGGTATAAATAGGCTCCCCAAAAATATAGCCGTTGGGCTGATTCCTCAGCCAGAACAGCTGGCGGTCGACCGCCCGGTCGACCGCCAACGGTCAAAAAATCGACCGTTGGAGCTCTGTAGTCGACCGGCCGGTCGACCGAACTTTTACAGAGAGCAGAGCTCTCTGGCCGGTCGACCGCCTGGTCGACCGGCCTAGGTGTCTACCCAAACGTGCACAGCCCTGTGCACGTCGGTCAACCGACCGGTCGACCGGCTCTGGGGTCCGGTCAACCGTGCGGTCGACCGCCAGAACCTGTCAGGCAGAAATCTGGGACAGAAAACTGGGTTTTAAATATTGTTAAAAAACCCATAAAAACTTCTAAAAATTCACAAAAATAGTTTTGTCATTTTGCATTGATATACAAACATGTGATAAAATTTCAACTCAAATATCAAGCATTTTGGACTATTTTTGTGTCTTGCAAATTTTATCAAAAAATCAAAAACTGTATTTTACCAAACATGGATTTTTCAATAGGAAATCCGATTTTCCTAGAACTCATTCAAATATAAAAACATGATACTTAAACACTTTAAAGCATGTTGCATATGGACATAAGTCCAATATACATGAAACATATATGTATCATAGTTTTTGACTATAAATCCAAAAATATGTTTTGTTAAAAATACCAAAACATAAACCGTGTGTGTATTGTGCACTTGAGCATATCAACTATCTAATCTTTACACATGGATCTAAACACACTAAACTAAACTATGGATACCTAAGTCTTCTTGACGATCTTCTATTTTCAAGTCGACTCGATCCAAAACGTGATCCACCGAGCTAGACTCCAACGAGTGCTATGTGTGATCTTGATGCTCGGGCTCTGGAATCACCATGTGAAAGCTTCCAAACTCCTTTGTTGAAGCTAATCACCAACTAATATCTTGATTAAAGATCTGAAACTAAAATCACAAGATTATTAGTAAACATAACTACATGAGTTAATCATCATCAAAACTAGAGTGGAAGGCCTCTGGGCCAACAATAGGGAGGGCACAAAATCATTACTCCTCTACACAAGAGGAGGGCACAAAGAAAATTGGAGGTTACAATCTTTGGAGAACACAAAAATCACAAACAAAGATTCTCACAATACAAGATCCTAAAGGATATATTTTGCAATTATAACTCAAGCTTGTAAGAAAACAAAGATTTTAGAAATGAAGCTCTTTAGAAAATAATTGGGAAAACTTCTATGAAGATATAAAAACTTGAAAATTAAAACTTATGTTTACCAAAACTTGTTTTCTTTGATTTTTCAAAACTTTTCAATCTTTGAAACAAACACTAGAAAGATAAAGATTTAAGCTTTAAAAAGTTGTTTGAAAAACTCTGTTGAATGTGGGAAAAATTAGCACTTGAAAATCTTATCAAAAACTCTCCCCAAAATCCCATTTATATAGGCCAAAGAGCAAATTAGCTGTTGGGGTCAAATCAGGACAGAAATGCCCTGTTAGTCGATGGGGCGATCAACCACCAATGGTCAGAAATATGACCATTGGAAAAGTCGGTCAATCGGGTGGTCGATCGTGCCCAACTCCAGAGAACTCAACTCTTTGTCCATCGATTGAGTGGTTGATTGGAAACCCAAATAGAGAATAAGACTCTTCAGTGGTCAATCGATCAGTCGACCGATATACACAAGTAGAGAGCAACCTCTGTTATTGGTCGATCGGTTGATTGACCGATATGCACAATTTTATTTTTGTTTGTGCACATCCAGTCGATCTGGCAGTCGACCGACAGAGCAATTTGCTCTGGCAAGCGGTCGACCGGGCAGTTAATCGTTGGAAAACCACGCACAAAAAAGTGTATATTTTGAAATCAAGAGTTAAAAGTGCGTGATTTGGCTTCCTCGATACTTGCGTTATAGCATAGAGGCTAAACGGTTCAAATCCACAGGGACGAGAAGCGATAAAAGCTCTACCGGTATGTTTACGTGCGCGTTAAAGTTTCTTCAATGTTTTAAAGAATCAAAAAAAAGAAACAAAAGTGAAAAAAGAAGAGTACGGTGAAAACAAAGAAGTGAGAAACATAGAAAAGATGGTTTTTGTGATTTTTGATATATTTTCAAAACAAGAAAACTCGTGGCTACTAACTACTAATACCTCCACTAACCATGCTAACCTCTTAGTGATAGTTGCATCACATGTATCCTTGGCCATCACTAGTCCTTGGTTCAAGAGCGTTTCAAAGTATGACCCATAAGATAATTCATCATATCCAAACTCAACAAACAAGTACAAGCAAGAATTAAACCATTAAACTAAACAGGAGCAAGCATGGAATAAAGTAACTTTAGCTTGTTAGAGAGTTAGGATGTTAGAGTGTTAGAATCCATCATAATGAGCCATCAATGGCTCTTGCAAGAGCAAGGCCAGGTAAAGGCTATTAGATTCATGTGGATTATCAACTAAGAAGTTAGCAAGTTAGTGATTAGTAGTTAGTTGCCATGAGAGAAAATTAGCTAAGCATGTAAAAGGAGTTAGAAAGAAAAAAATAAGTAGAGATAAAGAGAGAATCTTTCATAGAGTGTCACCCTTCATTACAAGCACTCTTACTTTTATCCTATGTATTACTCTCTTCCCTATTACAAGATCCACAAGAAATAAAAAATACAAAAGAGGAAGAAGAAGAACAACTAACCTAAGCTTCCCTAAAAACTACATACATGGAGAAGAAAACCCTAAAACTCTCATCAAAACTCCTCTCCCCTGAGCTCTGAAAATCCCAAGGTATTTATAGGGAAAAGGGGGCACAAGGGAGAATGTACAGAGTCGCGCGTCAAATCTCAACGCACGCTTCATGTTCCGCGCGCACGACGCCTTCTAGCATGCACTGTCAGTTTGTCCCCCTATCAGTTGTAGCCCCTGGTTTCTGGATATGGGCACCTAGTTTTGACAGAACCACCTTCCAAAGTCAATGGCTATATGTGTAGGCTTTAAATCAACAAATAAATGAGATTTTTGGCTTCTTCTTCATTTCATACCATGGATCTAGAAACATACAAGAGAGGTGTTATTAACAGAATTTAATATTGAATCAATGTAAATATGCGGTATAAAATATGCATATTTAGAGACTAATTACACCACCACACTTATCTTTTGCTCGTCTCGAGCAAAACAAAAAAACTAATTAAGAAGATTATTACACCATTTTCGCAGGTGACTCGATTGCACTGAGCATGTGCAACAAGCCGTTAACCTCTAATTTTTCCCTAAATGAGGAGTTTTGTCTCCTGAGAATTTTTAGCGGATTACACCCACAAAATCCATAAAGAATGAAATCAAATATTAGTATTTTGAAAACGCATTTTGAAATAGAGAAAGTTTTTAAATATTTTTGCGAAAATTTAAGTGATCCAAGGTCATAGGTTAACCAAATATTATTCTTCGTTAAACTAAGTCTAAACGCAAAATCTTATTATAAATTAAATATAAGAATTTAAAATTGAATCAATTCTTTGATCTTTCATAAAACTCTTAGAAAAATATGCACTTTGTGAACTGTGAAGATTTTGGGACATCGACTCTAACTTTCATGCCATTTATTTATATTATTTTTTCTTTCCTTAGTTTTCTTAGGCTTTCTAGCTATCGGGGTAGTGACCTTTTAGCCGGTTACTCCCAACCAGATGGTTTTAGGGTACCAGATGAGAAAATATCCCTCGGGCTTAAGGACTCGAGTAAACAAGGCTATAAAACTAAAGGGGATTATTTTGTTTTTGTCCACAGTTTTAGGCGTGAATAATCATCTTCCTAAGGCATAACTATCCAGCTTCAATAAGTGATTTTATTATCATTATTATTTATATATATATATATATATATATATATATATATATATATATATATATATATATATAGATAGACTTGTATCCTTTTAAAAGGATTTGATCCCGGATCCTTCCCACTCAATTCAACCCTCCAACATTCGAATACAAGATCCACTCCGTTGAAGTTGATCTATACTATTTCAAGTATCTATAAACCAAAAATCAAGTGTTTTAAATACTTTTTGCCCATCCATCAAGCGACGCAAAATGGACGGCCGAAAGTAGTGAGTTGGTTAGATCTATGTCTTTAGACATACAAATTCTCGATCCGGCCATTTCATTATGATCTAAACATTTAAAAACCCCTATAAATTAATTTTTGTTAGATTTCAAATGTTCTACACCGTTAAACTAACCAACTCACTATTTAGGCCGTCCGTTTTTCCCCTACTTGATGGATGGGCAAAAAGTATTTAAAACACTTGATTTTGGTTTATAGATACTTGAAATAGTATAGATCAACTTCAACGGAGTGGATCTTGTATTCGAATGTTGGAGGGTTGAATTTGAGTGGGAATGATCCGGGATCAAATCCTTTTGAAAGAATACAAGTCTATCTCTATATATAATATATATATATATATATATATATATATATATATATATATATATATATATATATATATATATTATAAGTCATTTTCAGTCTTTTTTTCAATCTTAAAAATTGTGTAAGTGTGAAATGCATATATTTATGACAATAATTCAAGATCAAATTATCTTTTCAATCTTACTTCCTTATCCTAAAATTTAAATAAGATCTATTATTTTGACTCAGTTTAAGAATTCATAATTTTAGGTCTTTCTAATTCCTAAGATAATTTTATTTTCTGAAAAATAAATCAAAACTATTTCTCTTATTTCAAAATGTTTTGTAAAAAGAAAAGAAAAGAGTTTCTATACAAAAAGAAAAATCTAAAAATTTTCTAAAAAGAAGTGTAAAAGAAATAAAATTTAAAACTAACTATGTTAGTAAATCCTCCCCCATACTTGTCCATGTATTGTCCTCAATGCAACGCGAATGTGTATATGCATGAAACAAAATAGAGAAGGAAAAATTATCTCAGGGTGGTGGTTCCAGTGGTGATCTGATTGCCCATGAAATGCGGCCAAAATCATATATTATGAAATTTGAAGGAACCCACTAGTGATCTCTCTAATATGACCCAGTAAAATAATGATTGAGTGAATGATCTTATTTAAAAATTATTCCAACCCAATTTTTAATTTTCAAAAATAATTACTGAGTTATTTTCTTCAACATTCTTGTCTAATAATGAAGTGTGATTTTGGGAGATGATTGATTTGGACTCAAATAGAACAGGAACAAAACAGATACCGACTCGGGAATTGATACAAATCAAGTTGAGATTTAAAGAGAGAGTCGAAATTGGTTCAAAAATGGGGTCTAAACTAAAGAATTGATGTTCACACACTTTCCCCATCAATAAAGTGTGATCATAAGATATTGATGAATCAATCTCACTATGTACTGGTAAAGATTCAATGTTGACTCCAGGATAGAGAAAAATCTTATAAAGATATCGAAGTCATTATTGAGTTAAAAAGTAAAATAAAATTACCAACTTGAGGTTCAGGATCACTTTCATGTTCAATTTCAATTTCAGGAAAGGGATAACTTACCAAAATGTCAATGTGATTTTCAAATCTTGAAGTTTGTTCAAGTTCCAATGGATGTGCTGAAATTGAATCTTGGTTTCTAAAATAACATGATTCTTGGGTCCAATCGATTGAGTTAGGGATATAAGAATTGTCTAAAAGTTGACAAGAAAGACTTTCCTCATTCTCATTGATCAATTCACTCATCATTGAGTCTAACCTGCTGATAGGCCCGGTAACATAATTTTGACTCTGAATCATGTCTTCCATACTCTTGGCATTTGGTTCTTCTTGAAAAGGTGAGTATGGAAGTTAGTTTTTAAAATTATGGTGAAGTAGTAAGTCCATCAGATTTTGCGGTTGTTGCTCGGACTGACGCAAGAGTTCCATAGTCATTTCCAGGATGGATGGTTGTTCATTTTGAATTGGTGCGACTGAAAAAGATGAGTATAACTCTTGAAAATTTGGTTGAGATGATGAGTCCAATATATTTTGAAATTGTCACGCTGTTTCACAAAAGATTTTCAAACTCTTTTCTAGCTCAGATTTTTCTTAAATTGGATATTCTAGAAAAGGAGTATATGGAGTTTGATGTGGGAAGGATTGTGAGTTGAGCAAATTTTGAATTTGTTGTTGGGACTCAAGCATCGCTTCCATACTCCTTTCCAAATCGGATTTTTCTTCAGAGG
This sequence comes from Agave tequilana, assembly GCA_038442645.1. Classification (NCBI taxonomy): domain Eukaryota; kingdom Viridiplantae; phylum Streptophyta; class Magnoliopsida; order Asparagales; family Asparagaceae; genus Agave; species Agave tequilana. The sequence continues at coordinate 202,566 of JAVJIF010030072.1, read as the reverse complement.
GTAGCTCTAAAATAGGAGTATAGTAGGCAAAATTGGGGAATGAATATTGTGAAAATTATGGAAAAGGTGGTTAAAAATTTGACTCGGGGGAGGTAAATCCCCATTGACTCTGTGAATAGTGAAAATTATTTTGAAAATTATAGTCATAGGATTGGGATATTGGTCATTGAGTCTGATAATCCCAATTCAGCATATATAGTTAGTTCATGTTGTACATAACCTGGTCGGAGTTATCCGAGTTAAATGAGGTCGAAGTGAAAAGTGGATTCATTTGTTGGAAATTTTTGGTTATATTCCGTTTTATCACAATAATCACAAAAAACAAACAAACAAAGAAAAAGAAAAAATCAAAAACAGTCCTATACTAGGGTTGACCTAAATCTAGACGACGCCTAACTGGTAAGACTGACCATGGGGGGTGCCTTGTAAAAATCTGACTACAAGTTAACTGGCCAGTTAGGGGCAAGACCAGTGGGAGGTATCCGTGCCGGAGCAACGTGCCTAATTATGTCGAACCACTGTTCTTCGAGGTTTCGCCTCTCAATCCCTAACCTTGGATACCGATTTGACAAGAATCAAACTCTAACAACTTTTGCTTAGGTCAATCTCCTAAAAAGTCCGAGATGTCCCTTGGGGCCAATGTCTAGCAATTTTATTTAGGCTTGGGTTGTGTGAGTGGGGAGGTGATTTTTGGGCTATGGAAGGGTAATGACTTTCGCACCTTATCTTGTATTGGGTGTTGCCCTTAAGTCCGATTCATGCAAGTGTGCAACATAGAAAAGAATAAACACACAAATCAAGTAAATCACCCACGTGTTTGTCCTATACTATATGCAATGTCATATGTACACCTCAGTCTAGTTCACAACAACAGAAGAATAAAATACAATATATTGGAATGAAAGTTAACACGTGCCTAGATGCAAATGTCCAAACCATTTAAAATATTCAATTACCGTATTTTAGCTCTTAAAATAATTACAGTGCACATGTAATATAAACAGAGACTAGCAGCAGAATATAGCAATATACAAGAAGTTACCCAACCGCACAAAAGCAAGTGTGGACTTCTGCAATGCTAAAAATTTGACCTGCACACCAAAAACAAAGAAGAAAAGTTAACAAAAATGTGAAATCAAACTGTTCCATCCCCGGCAATGACAACAAATTTGATCGTGAAAAAATCGTGCACGAAAAAGTGTATGTTTTGAAATCAAGAGTTAAACGTGCGTGTTTTTGGCTTCCTCGATACTTTCATTATAGCATAGAGGCTAAATGGGTCGAATCCACGGGGACGGAAAGTGATAGAAGCTTTACTGGTATGTTCACGTATGTTAAAGTTCCTTCAACATTTTAAAGAATAAAAAGAAAAGAAAACAAAAAGTGGAAAGAGAAGAGTACGGTGAAAACAAAGAAGTGAGAAATATAGAAAAGATGATTTTTGTGATTTTTGATATATTTCCAAAACAAAGTAGAAAGAAATGAAAACCCATAGTTACTAACTACTAATGACTCTACTATCCATGCTAACCTCTCAATGATAGTTGTCTCACATGTATCCTTGGCCATCACTCATCCTTAGTTCAAGAGCGTTTCCAAGCATGACCCATAAGATAACTCATCACATCCAAACTCAATAAACAAGTGCAAGCTACATTTAAACTATCAAAGCTAAACAAGAGCAAGCATGGAATAAAGTAATGTTAGCTTGTTAGAGAGTTAGGATGTTAGAGTGTTAGAATCCATCATCATGAGTCATCAATGGCTCTTGCAGGAGTAAGGCCAAGTAGAGACTATTATATTCATGTATATTATCAAGTAAGAAGTTAGCAAGTTAGTGGTTAGTAGTTAGTTGCCATGAGAGAAAATTAGCTACGTATGTAAAAGGAGTTAGAGAGATGAAAATAAGTAGAGATAAAGAGAGAAACTTTCATAGAGTGTCACCCTCCATTATAAGCACTCTCGCTTTCATCCTATGTACTACTCTCTTTCCTATTACAAGATCTACAAGAAATGAAAAATATAAAAGAGGAAGAAGAAGAACAACTAATCTAAACATCCCTAAAAACTACATGCATGGAGAAGAAAACCCTAAAACTCTCCTCAAAACTCCTCTCCCCTGAGCTCTGGAAATCCCAGGGTCTTTAGTGGCAAAAGGGGCACCAGGGAGAATGTACGGAGCCGCGCATCAAATCTCGACGCGCGGCTCCATGGTACGGCCGAGGAAACGATGCCAAGGTTGCATTTTCACGGTCATACTAGCGCCGCGATGCACTATCGGTTTGTCCCCTGTCAGTTGTAGCCCCTGGTTTCTTGATATGGGCACCTGGTTTGACAGAGGCACCTTCCAAAGTCAATGGCTATATGTGTGGCTTTAAATCACCAAATATATGGGATTTTTGGCTTCTTTTTCATTTCATGGCTCGTTTATTCATCGGCACTGTCAAGGGGTTGTCTTTGAATGGTTCATGAAACTTCCTGCCGCCTCTATCGAAAAATAGGTCGATCTCGAGAAGCTCTTCCTAGCGCGATTCTTCGAAGATGACATCGAAGTATCCATGCAAACTCTCCTGGTAACAAAGCAAAAGAAAGGAGAGTCAATCAAAGTGTTTATGGAAAGATTTCAGAGTATGGTGATATGATCGTGAAATGAAAGTGGTAAGAATTATCGTGTAGCTTTGGGCTAACGGGCCGTGTCCACGAGGAGGAATACGACAGAAGCTTTTTGGTGTTTTTGTTTAGTAACAAAGAATGGAGTTGGTGTCTTTTTTTTTATAAATTGAAAAAGAGAATGGAGAGAAGGGAAATAATTAAAAGAAAATTTGCAAACTTAGAGAAGGTTTTAGAAGAGGTGATTTTTTTTAAAGCTTGAAGAGTGATTTATTGTTTTAAATATAAGAAAAAGATCTAGACTCACTATCTCACTACTCAACGATGTGTTCTTCTCTTGAAATTCTTAGTGTCTCACTTGATCATAGGTAAAAGCTTAAGATTGAGTTTAGAAAGTTTTAAGCAAAGCAAATAAGATAGTTTGAAAAAGTTAACTCTTTTCTTTAAGAAACCATCTTGAATTGAATGTTAAATCATCAAGTATTTCAAGTATGAAATAAAAATAAGTTCAAGAGATGTTTTAAAAAAGTAGAAGTTTAGAAATCCAAACCCATCCTCATGTGCCTTCAATTCAAAGAAGAAAGGCTTAGCTTAGGCATGCATATGATTCCATTGGGCCTTTACATCAAAATCATTCAAAAAGAAGAGGGATCGAAGAGAGGAACAATAGTGAGCTCAGAAAATTAATTTAGCTACTCATGGAAGATGAAAAATAATACATGTAAATAAGGCAAGACATACCGTGAATTGGAGTGGAAGTAGAGAAAGCTTGATCCTTTTATAGATGTCACTTCAATCTTCAGATTACAATCACTCTATTCCTCTCTCTCTCACACTGGTATTTGAACTGAACTACAAACTATAAAACAGAGATACAACTTCTATACTATCTAACAAAGAGCCTAAACCTTAAAAACAAAGAGAAAAACTTAAAACTAATTTCCGGTTCCTTTTTCTCTGAAAAATGCAGTATTTATAGGCAAAAACCAAACGAGGGAGGTCGTACAAAGATAGGGGGAGCAAATGCTCCCCAACAAAGCCTAACAAGCTGCGAAAACGAGGCTTTGGTCGCGTTTTCACGGCCTGGGTGTGGCAAGGTGGCCACACCCCTGGGGGTACACCTCCTTGTTTTGTTGTCTGACTTTATCTCCTGCTGGTTTTCCTGTTTCAGCTTTAGGATCTGACGAAACAGCCTTTGATCTTTGGCTTCAACCACTTGATTTGGAAAGATTCATTTTAACCGGTTTTCAACCTCTCTGATTTGCCATGACATGTCCTGATTTCCTGATTTTGAATTGAAAAATCACCTAGGGGGGGTGAATAGGTGACGATGCTAATCTAGTTAACTTAATGCGGAATTTAAAAACTAATTGCAATTACAACAATGACGCACACACACAAGCAAGTATAATATATAGCAATATGCACAATACACAAAGTAAAGAGAGAGATAGAGAGAGTCAATGGATCAAACGCAAACACAGAGATATGTTATCGAGGTTCGAGCACCCAGCTCTACATCCCCGCCTTCGACACACGAAGGATTTCTAATCCACTAGCTAGTTCACCAAGAACTCTCACAAGGAGTACCTAACTCTCTCTTTACAATCACAACCTCCTCTTTAAGGCACAACTCCAAGCCAACAATCTCCTCACAACTTGAGGGATTTCCAAACTCAAAACCAATACAAGGATCACCTCACAACCTTGAGGGATACAAACCACTTGCACAAACAACCTCCTCAACCCAAGAGGGAAAAGCACAAAGCAAAGTATAGAGGGTTTACAACTTGGTGGTTCAATAACAACCACAAACAATCTCTTTCTCCCACACAAAAATCCTATAAAAAAGATAGTAGATTTTAGCTCAAGTGTGGAGAAAACCAATGGGATGGAAATCAAAAATCACAAAGAAAATCCTTGGGAAAAACTGAAACCAAGATATAGAAGATGAATCAAACTCTTTTTCCCAAAAACCCTTTTCTTTGAATTTCCAAACCCTAGCAAAAACACCAAAAAGATTGTTCAATTTGAATCCAAAAACTTCTTTTAATTGTTGTGAAAACACCATAGAGTAGGGAAAAATTCGCACACAAAATCTTGGAGAAAAACTCTTACAAATGGGGTATTTATAGGCTAATCCAGAAAATAGCCGTTGGCTGTATTTTTTGCCAGAATTACCCTGACGGTCGACTGCCCGGTCGACCGCTCAACGGTCAATTTTTGACCCGTTGGCGCTAGCGGTCGACCGCCCGGCCGACCCAAACAAACAGAGAGCAAACCTGCTCTCAGTCGGTCGACCGGCTAAAGGTGTAGCCAGCGTGCACGTCGGTCGACCGTCTACATGGTGCGGTCGATCGTACCGGTCGACCGATCAGCCTGGCAGACACCAAAACAGGTCAGAAATCTGGGGAAATAAATATCCAATAAATTCTTATAAATTACTAAAAATCCCCAAAAATAGTTTTGTCAAATTGCATTGATATATAACATGTGATAAAAGTTTTGACTCAAATATCAAGCAATTAAAACTATTTTTATGTCTTTTCATTTTTACGAAAAACCAAAAACTGTATTTTCTAAAACTTGAATAGAAAATACGTTTTGTCCAAAATACTTCCAGATACAAAAACATGATAATTAAACACTTTGAAGCATGATGCATATGGATAGAAATCCAATATACATGAAACAAATATATATCATAGTTTTGTCATTAATTCCAAAATATGTTTTGTCATAAATACCAAAACATAAAACTCATGAAGTAGACTATCAAACTAAGTTTGTTTAAGCAATAGAAGCATGCATGTATATAGAACAAATCATATATACACTAAACCATGTAAACTTGTTTTGATATAAAATCTATTCATGAAAATCAAGATCGGTTAAACCTAAAACCGAAAAACCGAAAACCAATATTCAAAACATGAAACGTGTGTGTTGTGAACTTGAGCTTATCATACTATTCTAATCTTTACAATTAGGATCTAAACCCAAAACTAAACTATGGTACCGATGTCTTCTTGTAGAGCGCAATCTCCAAGCCGACTCGATCCAAAACTCTTTGATCCACCGAGCAAGTGCTATATATGATCTTTGACGCTTGGGCTCTTGAATCAACATGTGAGTAGCTTCCAAATCATCTTGTTGAAGCTAATCACCTACTAATAACTTGATTAAAGATCTGAAACTAAAATCACAAGATTATTAGTACACATAACTACATGAGTTAATCATCATCAAAACTAGAGTGGAAGGCCTTTGGGCCAACAATCTCCCCCTTTTTGATGATGACAAAACTCATGGAGTTATATATGCATTGATTAAAGTAAAGCTTCAAAGAAGCTCCCCCTTAACTCATGCATAACAATAAAACATATAAGATATGCAATGAATGTTCTTAAACACATATAAACATGTTCTGGATACCAATTAAAATAAAACATAAATAATGAAACATGCTCTTGATACCAATAAAAACAATAATATTGAAACCAACATATTATTACTAATGAAAACCAATTAAAACATATGCATAAATCAACCATGCATATAAACTACAAATTCTTCTCCCCCTTTTTGTCAATCATCAACAAAGGGGTAAAAACAAACATAATGAAAACAAATACTTCTCCCCCTAAATCTTTAAAACAAAGAAGCAATAAATTATTCCAAGGGGTAAAACCAAAGTCAATATGATATCAATTGAAAATAACAAACTTTGAGAAATGCCAAATCCTATTTGAAATAAAACAAGGCATTGAAACAAAATAACATTTTATATCAAAATGAAAACATGTTATGTAAACTTGATACCAATAGATAAAAAATTGATACCAAATTTAAGGAAACAAATAGCATCTTGATACCAAAAGAAGATATTTTTCATTATAAGCATATGATACCAATTACTTTAATATCATACAGTTAGGGAGTGGGAAACAAAAACAATGGTAAACCAAATACCAATTGAAATATAAAATACGAGTTTTCTCCCCCTTTATGAAATACCAAAAGAAAATATGCATAGGCTTGAAATAAGATACCAATTGAAAATTAAATCAATTGAAACATGATATTCATTAAAAATTCAAGCTTAGCAATCTTAAAATTATGATAAAGCTTGTATATGGATACCAATTGAAAAACTCAAGCTTAACATAATCAAAATTTGTGCTTCAAGATATAGGGATATAATAAGCACAAATAAATCATCTATATATGTATGTAAGAAATAGATACCAATTGAAATTGATACTATGTGAAGTGCAAGCATATATAAAACACAAACATATATGAGTATACAAAAAGATGTCATATTGATACCAATTGAAAGGATTCAATGATACCAATTGAAACAACAAAAGATCAAGTGTATGACTCATATCAACTACCACCCATTCATGTTTAAGTTTTAGATGATTTTTCAAGATAAAACATACTTAAACATGGTCTCCCATCCAACCGCCCATAGATGGTAGGGGTTTTCAAAAATACGTTTGAAAATAAGCTTTGTTTGAAAATCTCCACCATAGTGAAGAATACGAACTAGTTATAGGAAAAACTTTTAAAACTAGTACGAAATCCTTCAAGTAAGGAATAAAACACAATTATTTTTCATGAAACACATGTAAATCACATGATCACTAAACACTCAAAGTCCATAAAGCTCATTCAAATTCTCATGAAAACAAATCATGAGTAAACATTAAATAGGGTGAGTGTACAAGTGTTGTGTGAAACATATCATCATGAAAATGGACAATCAAGCTCGATTGAAATTCCTTTAAAATATGAACACATGAAAAACTAAATCTTCATTACTAAAGGAAATTTCCTCAATGACACGAAAATCATCATAACAAATTAAACTCCAAGGCATATGTATGTTTTGACAGAACAAAAGTATACATACATATCCCTAAACACAATTGAGTCCAAAATATAGATTTGCATGAAAAGCAAATGACTCAAGGGGCATACATGTATATCTTAAGGTTTGGCAAAATAGACATATACATGAAGTGAAAACACTTAATCATAGAAAACACATCAAAAATAGGAATACATGTTTGAATGCATGTATCATCAAAACTAGACTATATTAGAACATCTAATGGGTACAAATAGGCATCCAAGCACAAACATATATAAAGGTTTATTTGTGGCCCATTCTATGTACAAGTATAAATCCTAGTTTTAATAAAAACTAACATCTAAGCATATATCCAAATCATTAAGCATAAAACGAGTCATAAATCAACAATATTAAAAAAAATGATCATTATGTAAATCCACATGCTATAAAATACATGATCAAAACATGTGGCTAAATTAAAAATCATACAACACAAGTTATTTATCAAAACATGAATCATTAAAACAAAAAAAATCATAGTCAACCATATGATTTGCATGACAAAGACATGTGCATTAAACCTATGATAAACATGATAGCTAAAACATAAAGAGAACACAAAATATGGGTCCATACTAAACATGGGTGTCTCAATAACTAATCATGTAAAGCATAAGTCTAATAAACATGTCAAATATCATACTAATCATGAAATAATGAAACATGATTCAATAAGAACAAAAATCATAAACATCCAAATGGTCATAATGCATATGCATGTGCAATAGATCTAGGGCATACATGTTAGTTTAAACAATGTGAGAATACTAAATATAGATCCATATAAGACATAGGTGCTCAAGTAACTACACATGTATAACACTATTCTAAAGAGCATGGCATAAGCATAATGAACAATAAAACATGACATGCTATAAATAGATGAACATTAAAAGTATGCAAATAAAAATGGGAGTTAGAGAATGATACCAAAACCGATGAAGGTGCATCTCTAGTTCTCCAAACCACGGTGGTCCTCCCACCAAATCTCCTTGAGAGTGAAGCATCCAAATGGTTCTCCTTTTAGCTTAGAATGCATCCACCTCAAGGCACCAACACTCTCACGTTATGCGAGTGCCTCCACCTACATCAAACATCAAAGAGGTGGATCTTGGTACCCATTTTCTTGTGGGTCCACGGGGGTTAGTATCTCTCCTAACCCAAACAAGATTAGTTGCTAAATTTTCAATATGTAATCTATCATAGCAAAATCTAGCAAGGTGGCCTTTTCGACCACAATGTGTACAAGTGTACACATGAGCATACATGTTATGATTGTGTCCGTGATGAGCATGTGTATGCCGTGATGGGTGTGCATGCATAGTTGGAGCTTGTTTCTTGCGAACCAAGGATTCCAAACGAGTGTGATTTAAAGCACATTGGCTCAAAGTGGAGCCCAAATTATCAACACTTTTCTTCAAGACAATTATATCCTTTTTAATGCTAGAAGATAAAGTGGGACATGCTATAGGTGTGCAAGAAGTAGAAGCTACACTAGCATGACAAACATGAATATCAATATCATTTTGCAAGGATTTATTTTTATTCAAAACCAAATCCAATTCTTTTGTTATGAAATCAATTTCATTTTTCAAGGTAACATTTTTTTTAAAAACAAGATCTAATTTTGAAGATAAAATCTCATTGTGCTTTACAACATCATCACAATCATTTTGTTTTTCAAAAATTCATTTTCCTTTAAAGCAAGTTCAAGTTGAGATTTAAGTGAGTCACATTCACTTGCAATCTCTTCCTTCTCTTACAACATCAATTCAAAATTAGAGTATAAATCCTTTAATTCATTTTTCAAAACAAGATTATCATCTTTCAACAAATCATGTTTTTCTAACAAATTCTCAAGCTTTTGAACAAGTTCCATATTCAAAGTTTGAACTTCAAAACATCCATGACAATAGGAACTAGAACTATCATCTATTTGAGAATCCGATTGTACCTCAAGGGAGTTCTTCCCTTGGACCATGAGGCATTGCTCTTCGGACTTTTCTCTCTTAGATCTCCTCATCTTGTTGATAATCTTTGGAAGCTCGGGAGAAGTCAAGATGCTCCAAACTGCAAAAGCCGAATCATAACGATCAAAAACATGTAATAAATGTTCATTTAGAGATGCTCTAAGTGCCCTAAGTGCTAATGCATTGGCCTTCTTATGCTTGCTACTATTTGGGAGGGATTCTATGGTAATGGCTGGATAAACTAGATGTCCTAGGTCTTTTAAATGTTTAGTCATATTAGCCTTCCAAGCATCAAGTCTAAAATGATCAAACATAGGAGGGCTAGCCATAAGTGCAAACTAAATGTGTGCAAATGAAAATGCAAATGAAGATTAGCAAAGCAAGATCTCACTCCTAGGTGGTTAAACCTAAATATCAGGAGTGCTAGCTCTGATACCAATTGAAAAATCACCTAGATGGGGGGTGAATAGGTGACGATGCTAATCTAGTGAACTTAATGCGGATTTAAAAACTAATTGCAATTACAATAATGATGCACACACACAAGCAAGTATAAGATATAGCAATATGCACAATACACAAAGTAAAGAGAGATAGAGAGAGTCAATGGATCAAACGCAAACACAGAGATATGTTATCGAGGTTCGAGCACCCAGCTCTACATCCCCGCCTTCGACACACGAAGGATTTCTAATCCACTAGCTAGTTCACCAAGAACTCTCACAAGGAGTACCTAACTCTTCTCTTTACAATCACAACCTCCTCTTTGAGGCACAACTCCAAGCCAACAATCTCCTCACAACTTGACGGATTTCCAAACTCAAAACCAATACAAGGATCACCTCACAACCTTGAGGGATACAAACCACTTGCACAAACAACCTCCTCAACCCAAGAGGGAAAAGCACAAAGCAAAGTATAGAAGGTTTACAACTTGGTGGTTCAATAACAACCACAAACAATCTCTTTCTCCCACACAAAAATCCTATAGAAAAGATAGTAGATTTTAGCTCAAGTGTGGAGAAAACCAATGGGATGGAAATCAAAAATCACAAAGAAAATCCTTGGGAAAAACTGAAACCAAGATATAGAAGATGAATCAAACTCTTTTTCCCAAAAACCCTTTTCTTTGAATTTCCAAACCCTAGCAAAAACACCAAAAAGATTGTTCAATTTGAATCCAAAAACTTCTTTTAATTGCTGAGAAAACACCAGAGAGTAGGGAAAAATTCGCACACAAAATCTTGGAGAAAAACTCTTACAAATGGGGTATTTATAGGCTAATCCAGAAAATAGCCGTTGGCTGTATTTTTTGCCAGAATTACCCTGACGGTCGACTGCCCGGTCGACCGCTCAACGGTCAATTTTTGACCCGTTGGCGCTAGCGGTCGACCGCCCGGTCGACCCAAACAAACAGAGAGCAAACCTGCTCTCAGTCGGTCGACCAGCACGGTCGACCGGCTAAAGGTGTAGCCAGCGTGCACGTTTCTGTGCACGTCGGTCGACCCATACGGTCGACCGTCTACATGGTGCGGTCGACCGTACCGGTCGACCGATCAGCCTGGCAGACACCAAAACAGGTCAGAAATCTGGGAAAATAAATATCCAATAAATTCTTATAAATTACTAAAAATCCCTAAAAATAGTTTTATCAAATTGCATTGATATATAAACATGTGATAAAAGTTTTGACTCAAATATCAAGCAATTAAAACTATTTTTATGTCTTTTCATTTTTACCAAAAACCAAAAACTGTATTTTCTAAAACTTGAATAGAAAATACGTTTTGTCCAAAACACTTCCAGATACAAAAACATAATAATTAAACACTTTGAAGCATGATGCATATGGATAGAAATCCAATATACATGAAATAAATATATATCATAGTTTTTGTCATTAATTTCAAAATATGTTTTGTCATAAATACCAAAACATAAAACTCATGAAGTAGACTATCAAACTAAGTTTGTTTAAGCAATAGAAGCATGCATGTATATAGAACAAATCATATATACACTAAACCATGTAAACTTGTTTTGATATAAAATCTATTCATGAAAACCAAGATCGGTTAAACCGAAAAACCGAAAACCAATATTCAAAACATGAAACGTGTGTGTTGTGAACTTGAGCTTATCATACTATTCTAATCTTTACAATTAGGATCTAAACCTAAAACTAAACTATGGTACCGATGTCTTCTTGTAGAGCGCAATCTCCAAGCCGACTCGATCCAAAACTCTTTGATCCACCGAGCAAGTGCTATATATGATCTTTGACGCTTGGGCTCTTGAATCAACATGTGGGTAGCTTCCAAATCATCTTGTTGAAGCTAATCACCTACTAATAACTTGATTAAAGATCTGAAACTAAAATCACAAGATTATTAGTACACATAACTACATGAGTTAATCATCATCAAAACTAGAGTGGAAGGCCTTTGGGCCAACATGAATTAATTCTGAATTAAATCAGAATTTGATGGGCTTTTGGTCTCGTTTCTCTTTCCTATCCTTTAGCAATGGGCTTGCATTTTATAAAAAAAATAGGACTTATTAATATAATTTATTTAGATAATAAACATGATAATGTGACAATAAATATGCAATATATGTGACCGATCACACCCCCACACTTATCTTTTGCTCGCCCTCGAGCAAAACATCAAAACTAATCCTAATCAATTATTAGACCACTTTCGCAAGTTAATCGATTATACTGAGCATGTGCAACAAGCCATTAAACCTCTATGTTACCCCTAGAGGACGAATTTTGTCTCGTGAGGATTTTTAGTGGATTGCAGCTACAAAATCCATAAAGAGGAAAAATGTTAGTATTTTCGAAAAGCATTTTGAAGGAGAAAATATTTGAAGTATATTTGTAAGAGTTCAAGTAATCTATAAGTTATAGGAATATCAAACTTTTCATTCTTAAACTTAGTCTCTATTCAAAATCATGTCATCAATCAAACTAAGGAGTCAAATTTTATTTCTCATTTAGTCTATTACTTTATCCTGAGCCATATGCACCATCGTGACCGTGAAGTTTGACTAAGGGTTCTTTAACATTAACTCATATACCTTATTTTTATTTATTTTGGTGGTATTTATTCCTCAATTCCATTAGGCTTTCTAATCTGCCCATGTAATGAGCCTTTAGTCGATGACACCCAGACGGACAGTCTTAGGGAACCAGGTGAGAAAACACCCCTAAGGACCTAAACATTCGAGCAGATAAAGCCACGAAACCAAGGGTTTTATTTATAAAAATGTACCCCTTTTAGCTGTGAATACTTATGCTTCATGAGGCACAAATACCCAGCTTAATCAGAGGATTAATATATATATATATATATATATATATATATATATATATATATATATATATATATATATATATATATATATATATATATATATATTCAAACTTATCTAATTATCTTTTGCATAAATACCAAGACTTGCTTAGGCCAAAGCACCTAGCTAATCAATAATTTGATTTGCATGTATGTATGTATATATATATATATATATATATATATATATATATATATATATATGAGAAAAATGTATATCAGCCCGCGGGCTGAGAGTATTCTCTCAGCCTGCGGTGACGTGGCTCAATTTGTCACCTCACTGACTTGCGGCCCGCTTTTAGGTAGAAGTTAAATTACCAAATACCCCTTATGATAACTTTTCCTTATTGTTTATTATTATTTTTCCCCCCTTTTATTTTTTGCCGCTCTTTATATGATATAAATTACTTTTCACCCTATTTCCTGACCTCTTTTTGAAAGATCTAGTTTCACCTTTTCAGTCTGCGATAAACTTTTTTCTGAAAATATAAAATCTTTTGAGATCAATTTTTTTCTGCAAAATTTTTAATGTCGACGTCTGAGCAGTATACCGGCGATCTTAATATGGAAGATATTGCATCTGGTTCTACTTTCTCTCAGAATATTGAAAATCTTGAAGGGTTGACATCTCTGCATGCCGATCAACAGGTTTTAATTGTTTATATCTATTTTAAAAACAATTTCTTAAATATTTAATGTTTTCTCTTTAGACTATGAGGTACTGCGACCGTTTTAATATTCGGTCGCAATCTTATTTGAAAATAATCTCCGGCTGTGAATTCTTTTTTTCTAGGGTATGCGTCTTAGGTCGCAGTCTTTAGTAAGGAGTAATATATATTTCTTCACATACGGATAACTGCGACTTAGGTCATAGTCTTTAGTAAGGAGTAATATAGATTTCTTCACATGCGGATAACTGCGACTTAGATCGCAGTCTTTAGTAAGGAATAATATAGATTTATTCACATACTGATTACTGCGACTTAGGTCGCAGTCTTCAATAAGGAGTATTATAGATTTCATGCCGTATGTGAAATCTTATTTTTATTTACTGCGACTTAGGTCGCAGTCTTTAGTAAGAAGTAATATAGATTTCTTCTCATACGGATAACTGCGACCTTGGTCGCAACAGCTGATAAGAAGTAAATTGTTTCATCTCTTATGCGACCTTGGTCGGATTTATATAACTTATATTTTAGAATACAGTGATATCTAAAAAATATTTATATTCATTTAATTCGTGTAAATTCTTTTTGTAGGATATGAATGCACATGCAGAAATGTCTGGAAGCTCAGATAAGTTTATAGGGAAACAGTTCCTGTCGCATATGGAAGCATACAATTTCTACAATTATTTTGCAAGGAATAGAGGTTTTAGCGTGAGAAGAAAAAGTACAGATAAGTCACGGAAGCCTCCTCATGAGATTATTTGCAGAAGATTTTGCTGCAACAAGGAAGGGCTGAAGAAGTTGTGTGACAAAAGACAAGAGGGGCTTACAGTGCATCGTCGAGTTAACACTAGAGTATCTTGTCCTGCTGAGATGCATATCCGTCTTCGTTTATTTTTAGACTCAAGTCGATATTGGGTTATCACAAAATTTGTTGATACTCATTCACATGAATTGTCTAGCCCGGATAAGGTACATCACCATTACTCTCACCAGACTCATCGTTCAACAATTAGCAGAAGCATTATGAGCAATCTGGTTGATGTTGGAATGCGGCCTTCAAATATTTCCCGCGTTGTTAATGCAATGAGCCAGGGAGAAGGCTGTGAAGAAGTGCGCCCTCAACAAGTTATTGATTTCACTCGTCAACGTAGAAATAACTGCGGTCATGAGTTTATTGCTATTATCAAATATTTTCAAGAGAAAGCCGAGACCGATCCAGAATTCTTCTTTTCAAGTGAAGTTGATAACGCGGGCACACTTAGAAGCATTTTTTGGGCTGATGGAAGAGCTATTTCCTCGTATCTGAGCTTCTGTGATGTGATCGTTTTTGACACCACATACAGGACTAATCACTTGAGCTTGCCATTTGCTCCATTCACTGGAGTAAATCATCACCGGCAGTCAATTTTGTTCGGCTGTGCAATGCTTGCTGATGAGCAGAGGGATACTTTTGTTTGGTTATTCCAAAAATGGCTCAAGTGCATGCATGGAGTTGAACCGAAGCTGATTATTACTGATCAGGATGCGCAGATTGGTGAGGCCATCAAGATTGTTTTCCCGACGTCTCGGCACCGTTACTGTTTCTGGCATGTACGGAAACATATTGCCGAGCAACAAATCCCAATGGCTAACAAGTATGGAGAAGATATGGTCTCCGATTTCCATGCTTGGTACACCTCCCGCGATATAAGCACTTGTGAGAAACGATGGCGTCTGATGAGTGAAAAATATCAGTTAGAAGAAGAAGATGGCAGTTGGTTGATGAAGATGTACAGGCTTCGTGGACATTGGGTTAATGCATATCTCAAGGATGTTTTCTCTGCTGGAATGACAACCAGTCAGAGGTCCGAGAGTATTAATTCCTTCTTTGATGGTTTTGTTAACTCAAACACTAAACTAGTGGAATTTGTTCACCAATATGATAAAGCCGTTGCTTCCCGTCGTGCATCTGAATCTCTTCAAGATTTTAGGGGTTTGAATTCTGTGCCCAATTGTACAACCAATCCATATGAGATACAGGTTTCGAAGTTGTATACACCGAAGATTTTTCAGTTGTTCCAAAAGGAATGGGCAGTTGTAATGACACTGTTTTCAGAAGAGGTGGAACAGGATAAACCTGGATCAACATATTTGGTTGGTAATTTTTCAGAATCAAAAGACAGTTGGGAAAAGGTCAGTTATGATAAGCGAGAGGAACTTCATGTTTCTTGCAGTTACTCGTTATTTGAAACAGAGGGTATCCTATGTAGACATATTCTGTGTATTTTGTGGCGCAATCACGTTACACATATACCGGAATCATATATACTTCAGAGATGGAGGTTGGATGCTCGTTACAAAAACGTTGCAATTGAAAATGGCATGAGGCCTTTTCCCAGCCAAGGCACTCCACGGACGGCTAGATTGTGGACAGTTCGTTCAAAATTTAATGCAATTCTGGACATGGTCGCTGATTCTGATGAAAATATTTCGAAGTTGGAGGGAGTTTTGGAAAGTTTTGCCCAAAATACCACTAGAGAATACAGAGCAATGTCAGGAAATGATCATTCATCACATCCTAAGACTGCCGTTGGTTCCAGTGGATCTATTGTCATATTGCGAGATGGTGAAGAATTGAATATACGAGATCCAATTGGTCCTGTACCAACCAAGGGGAGACCTAGAGCTGCATCCAGGCTTAAGTCTGATTTTGAAGATTCTATATATCAGAAGGAAGTTAAGCATCGAAGATGTGGTAACTGCCAAGAGCTGGGCCATTACAGGACTGGTTGTCCGTTAATGGTATATTACATTAAACCTGTTAATCATTTTTTTTATAACGATTAATCTTTAAAATTCTTACTATTTATTTTTTAATTGGCAGAAGAAGTAGGTTGGGTTGCCTCCATCTCGAAGGAACAAAGACTTCAATTTTTTATGAAGTGCGACCAGGGTCGCACAGTGTAGAGAGATTAAGTCGCATTCTGACACTGGCGTGTAATTATAATCAGATTTATTATCATTCTTTGATTTCTACTGTATTATTTTTGTATGTACTTGTACTTTAAAGTTCTACTTTATAGTTTAATTTTTTTTGTACATAATGTAGTCAGAGACTTTGGTCGCAGTGTACATGATTAATTGCGACCAAGGTCGCAGTGTTGTTATTGATAAAGATGGCCAGCAACTGCAATCTAGGGTCGCACTACATGTACTGCGACTTAGGTCGCAGTACGTTAGGTAGGTGTTTCCTTTATATTAACACGCATAGCGACCAAGGTCGCAGTGTTGTTGTTGATTAAAACATTGCCGCCATCAACTGCGAACAAGGTTGCATTGTAATTTATTAAGACTTCGGCTATCAACTGTCGCAACCTTCTTTTTAAAATTTTGAGGTGGTGAAGACTTAAGTCGCAGTACGTTAGGTATGTGTTTCCTTAATATTAACACGCATAGCAACCAAGGTCGCAGTGTTATTGTTGATTAAAACATTGCCGCCATCAACTGCGACCAAAGTCGCATTGTATTTTACTAAGGCTGCGGCTATCAACTGCGACCAAAGTCGCAACCTTCTTTTTAGATTTTTGAGATGGTGAAGACTTAAGTCGCTGTACGTTAGGTAGGTGTTTCCTTTATATTAACACGCATAGCGACGAAGGTCACAGTGTTGTTGTTGATTAACACAATTACTGAAGGCATGTTTGTTTCTAACATCAGTACGCAATAGTAAAAGCCAAGTTCTAACAAATGAAGACTGTAAATAATCAATGGAACTTATAATAAATAAATGTATAGAAATGTGTATAAATTAAATCAATACAACAAAAAAATTATGCAATGAATTGCACTTGAAATATTTTTTACATTTATAAAAAAATTGTGGTATATCAATAATTTGTCAACTATCAGTCTTCATATGTCGTATGTCGTATAATGTCTGTTTCTTCATCCCAACTCTTCTCTACATCTGCAAGTATCATGTATGCAAGCTCACTTCTTAGTTTCTGTACACCATCAACCGTAACAGCATCAACAGCTGATAGATGATAGCCAGACGCTATGCTTTCC
This sequence comes from Agave tequilana, assembly GCA_038442645.1. Classification (NCBI taxonomy): domain Eukaryota; kingdom Viridiplantae; phylum Streptophyta; class Magnoliopsida; order Asparagales; family Asparagaceae; genus Agave; species Agave tequilana. The sequence continues at coordinate 184,985 of JAVJIF010030072.1, read as the reverse complement.
ATGTACTTGCATACATATATAGCGCAATCAACACTGAAATTTCCATAGAGCAATCATTAAATGAAATTAGATTTTGTACCAAAAAAAAGTAGAAAATATGAAATGAAATTAGATGTCAAAAATTTATATACCTGTTTGCTTGTTGGGGGCATTTTGCGTATTTTATTTTAATTTTTCTCATTATTTTTTTGAAATGAATCTCAAAAATCTCTAATAATCTTTCTTTCTGCAATGTCAATAGGAACAAAAATTAGTATTAATCAAATTAATCAAAATATTAAATTTTAACTCACCATTATTCTTGCATCTCTTTGGTAAAGCTGTGTTATACTACTTTTTTTGTCAGCTGGGACCAAAGAGTTGTAAAAAATCCACTCTTCTGTGGTGCAATCGAATACCAGCAAGGTCCAGTGAAATCCCTGCTCGTCGGCACTATGTTTGTGATTGATCGGGAAGAACATGTACTGCACGTCAGCTGTCCAGTTTTTCAACAGCTTCTGCTTGATGAAATGACCTTCCAGATCTTCAATTTTATTTACAACACCGTGCTGCGGACAAGAAGAAAAAAAATTTAAATCAAATTCAAAATGAATTTAAAATATAACAAAAAATTATAAACTGCGACCTTAGTCGCACTATATTATTTAGTCGCAGTATATGAGTTAGTAGCAGTACATTTTAATTATAAACTGCGACCTTGGTCGTAGCTCCGACCTTGGTCGCAGGTCGCAGCTGTTACATTTTGTCGCAGTACCTGAGTTAGTAGCAATACATTTTAATTATAAACTGCGACCTTGGTCGCAGATCCGACCTTGGTCGCAGGTCGCAGCTGTTACATTTTTGTTGCAGTACCTGAGTTAGTAGCAATACATTTTAATTATAAACTGCGACCTTGGTCGCAGCTCCGACCTTGGTCGCAGGTCGCAGGTCGCAGCTGTTACATTTTGTCGCAGTACCTGAGTTAGTAGCAATACATTTTAAATTTTTAATTATAAATTGCGACCTTAGTCGCAGTACATGTGTTAGTAGCAGTACATTTTAATTATTCACTGCGACCTTAGTCGCAGTACATGATTTATGCCTACACAGAGATAGAGAATATTAGTAATCTGTTCCAGAGTTGATATTACATTAAACCGTAAAGGAGAAAGTAGATTTTTACCCAAGCTTCGCTTCGGAAGAATATGCTTTTTAATCCTTCTCTTTTCTCAAGATGCTGCATGTAGAAATGAATTACATTTGCATCTAAGTTTCTACTGAACATCAGGTCCTCAATGTCATTCCTTGAAATGATGATTGAATTATTGGTATCCTGATACGCAGTAGAACTGCAAGATATTCAAAACAAAGTTAGTAATTTAATTGTTCTTATATAAAGGTATAACAGAAATTTTTTGATATGAATTAACTTACTCAGAGTAGGACTTGTCGAAGAAATGTTTTATAAGAGCTTGTTGATGGGGCTGCAGAATTCTGTATGATGTGGTTTCGGTCAATTCTGTCGATTTTGGCTCAGTGGAGGAAATCTCTTTGTCGCCGAAACCAGCGGTAGAACTCGCAGCCGCAGGCTGTGGAAGAGGATTTTCATTTTTTTTCTTCTTCTGTTTTGGATAAACAAAGTAGGAGTCATCGCGATCTCTTTCAGCGCGCTTTCGTTCTTTGACTCCCCTTTCTATTGTTCCTTTAGAGGTTTCCAAAACAGCTTCTTTTGAGGATTGCTTCTGAGGCGGAGTATGTTCTTAAATTTCTTCTTCAGAAGCTCTATCTCTTTGGATTTCTTGAGTCATTTGAGTTAGATTCAGAGAAAAACTTGGAATATCTTCCCCAGTAATAATTAAAACAGACTCAGAACCCATGATTTTATCCTCTTCCAGTTTTTTCTTCTTCTCCTCTTCAGCCTGCTTCTCCATCTGCTCCTTCATTCTTTTGTTCTCTATCTGCCTTCCTCCTCTTCTTCTCATTCTCTTCCTCCTCCCTCCTCCTCCTCTCCTGCCCCTCCTCTTCCCTCCTCCTCTTCTCCTTCTCCTGCTCCTCCTTTTCCCTCCTCTTCTTCTCCTTCTCCTCTTCTTCCCTCATTCTCCTTTCGTTCTCCTCCTCTTCCCTTCTTCTATTCTCCTTCTCCTCCACTTCTCTCCTCCTGTTCTCCTTTTCCTTCTCTTCTTCCCTCTTCTTCTCCTTCTCTTTCTCTTCCTCTTCCCTCTTCCTCCTTTCATTCTCCTCCTCTTCCCTTTTTCTATTCTCCTGTTGCCTTTTTTGGTTTTTCTTCTCTCTTTTTCTCTTCTTTTTAATTTTAATTCAGCCTTGAGTCTTTTCTCAGTCTCCATATTTTCAATCTTTTTTTCAAGCTGAGAAACATAATCTCTCAAGTACTGATTTGCAGACCTCAATCGTTTTATTTCTGCTGCTTGAACATCCGGTGGAGGTGGCAAATAACCTTCAAAAATTGGTTCTTGCTCACTCGTTTCAGCCGGTTCTGGCTCCTTTTCCGCCGGGATGTCAGCCTCATTACATGTATGGCCTCCTTCATCTCCTTCACTTTGACCTTCTTCTTCTTCTTTTTCTTCACCTTCATCTTCACCTTCATCTTCTGCTACTTCTTCTTCCTCATCCTCTTCCCCTTCAACAGGAAGGCCAACCATATTTTTTTCATCATTAGAGATGTTGGCCATTCGACTCAAAATCTGAAAATAAACAGAAAAAGGTAAGCTAAAAATAAAACAATGAAATAATGGTACTGCGACCATGGTCGCAGTTTATTTATGAAATATTTTTGGATAAGAATTCGACCATGGTCGCAGTATGTTTTATCGTGCATAAATTTATCTGCCAAGACATGCAGCTCAACACTGCGACCATGGTCGCATTTCTGTTGAAAAGGGTATTTTCAAGAGAATGCGACCATGGTCGCACATTATTTGTCAGGCAGAAAACGAACTGCGAAAGTTGCAGCTCAATACTGCAAGTATGGTCGCATTTTATTTGTACTATACATAAAAAGAAGTTTAACTTATAATATTGCTGTCAATCTTTTTTAGATCAACTTCAAGTAGAGATCTGCCAATATTTTGGAGGTCCCATCTTACTGCGCGTGGGGTTTTTTCCTCCAAACCAGACCTCTGCTCAAAAATAGGTGCCCTCTCACACAGCCAATACTGTAAAAATTAAAATTAAATTAGTTTCCACAAATTTTCTCAATTTATGGGTAAATTTCATACAATGTTGGCCAAATTTGAGATTTCTACTTACAATAATTTGCACGGAGCATCCTTGCAGCTCGTACGTGGTTTGCCTGAAGATGTCCATTGAGTCAATCAGGAATTGCCAAACAGCTTTTGCCCAGCATATTGTCCTCATCAGTTGCATATTGACAATCTGTTCCACAATATACCACGGCACCGTGCATTTACTGCCAGAGAAGAAAAGAGTGGCCGACATGTATAGGATGACTAATGTGGTAAAGTCTTGAGCTGCAAGTCTATTTATGTCTCTTATAATTTCCTTCATAGACATTTGCTGCTCAAATTGTTCATCCTGTGTCACATCTAATATATCCCTCCTCCTTCTCTTGACAAGAAGATTATCCAAAGCATCTTCAATAGATACTTTTGTGATCTTCTTTATATTGGGGAAAAAATGTTTTATAACCCCTCTATCTTTCAGCGTACATGTCTTATTCATCACAAAATCTACCCCATTGACAGGTAGACCAAAAGTAAGGGCAACATCCTCCACTGTTAACTCAATCTCTTTGCCCCCAATTGTAAAGATCCTTGTATTCCTGTCATACTGGTCTAAAATACGCAGTACGGCAACGTTTGATTTTAGAGCTTTCTTAGCCCCAAATTCTTCATTGTAGAACGCCATGAAGATTGGGCCAAATGGGGTATTCTTCATCGCCTCTACGAAATCAGGCTGTATGTACTTTTTAAATTTCTTCATTAACTGGCACATTGGTTTTATGCTTGATCTCAGAGGACGAACCTGTATCTGTTGTTTACCTACGTAGGAAGAAAAATTAAACACTTTAGACCAATGATTATTTAAAAATTATAAGGGAATAAAAAGCATATTTATTTTTTAACAAACTGCGACCTCGGTCGCAGTCATGCATTGCAAAAAAAAACAACTAGAACCAGGACTACACTGCAATCTAGGGTCGCACTACATGTACTGCGACCAAGGTCGCATAGGACTACAGTGCAATCAGAACAACTGCGACCAGGGCCAACACTGCGACCAAGGTCGCATAAGACTACAGTTCAAAAAGAAACAACTGCGACACAAGTTTGATAAAAACATATTATTTAAAATAAACTGCGACCTTGGTGAAGACTTGAGACTACAACTCTTATTTAAACAACTGCGACCCCATGTCGTCAGTATGTGAGAAAAAAAAAGTAAATTTCATATACTGCGACCTACGTCGCATTCATCTACAAGGAAAGGTAAAAAAAAAAATTCCAAAGTCGCACAGATCTGAACTGCGACACAGTAAAAATAGAAGTAAATAATAAAAACTTTCAAAAAATAGGACCTTTATCGTCTAAAGTTTGAAAATCTCTTTCGTAATTGCGACCATGTTTCCAATATTTAAAAAAATTTAAAAAAACATGCGACTTCAGAAATAAATCTTGAAAAAATTTAAAACTATTAAAATACACAAAACCATAAAATTTTTGAAAATATCAATTTTGTAGTACCTTTTTCGACGGATGATTTCTTAGGCGCCATCAGTTGCAAATATTTTTTTCAAAAACGGATGAAATTTTTGAAGGAAAAGAACTAATTGGATCAGAACCGCCGGTTGAAGTTTTAGAGCTGTAAATTTTTTTGGAAGACAATTTTTTTACAATAAGGTAAAAGGTTGTGATGGAGGGTATTTTCGGAAAATACAATGTTGAGGTGACTGGCACTAAATTGGGCGGGATTTTACAGGATTTTGTCCGCCAAATTTTTTAACAGATGTGGGGCGGTGATGTTACCATGCCCGCAGGCTGAGAAAACTCTCTCAGCCCGCAGGCTGAGGTACAGTAAGCCCTATATATATATATATATATATATATATATATATATATATATATATAATATATATATATATTATATATATATATATATATATATATATATATTTTTTTTTTTTTTTATAATGCATAAGAATTTTGGTCTTTGAACCAAAGTGTGCAAGTGTATAAAGTGTGCATATTACTTCAAGATAAAGATCAGGACTAAATTACTTTCATCAGTTTTCTTCCTAACCCTGAAAATCAAACAAGTTATCTTATTTTAACCATGTATAAAAAATTCTAATTATGATTTTCTTATTCCTTAAAATTGACTTAATTTCTTACAAAAAATATATCAAAATATTGTTCTTACCTTTCAAAAAGTTTTTTCTATAAATATTTTTTCTTTATATATATTTTTCTTTATTTTCTTCTTTTTTTTAGTTATATTAGTTTTAGTTATATTAGTCATGTTAGAGCCCTCCCCACACTTATCTCATGCATTGTCCCCAATATATGAAAGAAATATATAGATGCATGAAATAAAATGTAAAAGAGGAAAGTTACCGATACTGGGTCAAAAAGACCCTTAACCGTTTCATTTACCAGGATTACAAGAAAGATTTAAGGCGTTGATCATTTACCTTAAAGTCATTTTCATTCTTGGTGCCACTAATCTCTACAGCACCGTATAGAAACACAGTTTTGAAACGAATGGCCTAGTCTATCTTGATTTTAATTTTCCTGAAAAAAGATGAAGCCTAGAATTATAGAGTAAGACTTTTTGTCCAGGGACAAAAGTTTTTCTTATGATGTGTTTATCATTAAAAATCTTAACTTTATCTTTAGTGATCTTCGTATTTTCATAGGCCTCATTTCTCAACTCCTCTAATTGGAAAATTTGTAATTTCTAAAGGTCACCGGCCTTAATCAAGTCAAAATTCAACTGCTTGATTGCCCATAAGGCCCGGTGCTCTAACTCAACAGGTATGTGGCAAGCCTTCCCAAAGACTAACCTATAAGGAGACATCCCTAGAATCGTCTTAAAAGCGGTCCTGTAGGCCCATAGGACGTCTACAAGTTTGGTGTACCAATCTTTCTGATTTTGGTTCACAGTCTTCTCTAAAATAAGCTTGATTTGTCTATTGGAGACCTCAACCTGCCCACTGGTTTGAGGATGATAAGGTGTGGACAACCTGTGAGTTATGGCATACTTTCGCATAAGAGTTTCAAAGGATCTATTGCAAAAGTGAGTATCATTATCACTGATGATAGCACGAGGGTTCCGAAGCGTGAGAAAATGTTCTCTTTCAAAAACTTTATGACAACTTTGTTGTCATTAGTTCTACTAGGAATGGCTCCTACCCACTTGGACACATAGTCCACAGCAACCAATATGTATTGGTTTCCAAATGAGTTAGAAAATGGACCCATAAAGTCGATGCACCAAACATCAAAGAGTTCTGTTTTTAGAATTGGACTGAGGGGCATCATATCTCATTTTGAGATCCTTCCCACCATCTGGCATCTAGGGCACATCTTACAAAATTCATAAGCATCTTTGAGCAAAGTGGGCCAATAAAACTCACTTTGTAGCACTTTTTCAGTAGTCTTGCGGGGACCAAAGTGTCCACCGTATGCAAGTTCGTGACAAAAGGATAAAATATTCTTAACCTCTTCATCGGGAATGCATCTCCTAATAATTTGGTCAGAACAGTACTTAAAAAGATACGGTTCCTCGCAAAAGAAATACCGGACTTGAGATAAGAACCGGTATATATCATTTTTGGACCAATGAGACGGAGTTTAGTTAGTGACTAAGTAATTCACTATATCAGCAAACCAAGGTTCCCTAAAGATAGCTAAGAGATTTTCATCAGGAAAGTCCTTATTTATGGGCAATTCGTTGCATGGAGAATTTGAGATTCGTGAAAGATGATCAGCAATGACATTTTCTACGCCTTTCTTTTCTCGAGTCTCGAGATCGAATTCTTGAAAAAGGAGGATCCAACGAATGAGTCGGGCCTTAGCATCCTTCTTCATCATGAGGTACCTAAGCGCAGAATTGATCGGTGAAAATGGTGATTTTGGACCCTAGTAGGTAGGGACGAAATTTCTCTAAGGCAAACACTACTGTCAAGAATTCCTTCTCAGTAGTATTGTAGTTCAATTGAGCATCGTTAAGAGTCCTACTAGAGTAGTAAATCACGTGCTGCTTGTTATCAATGCGTTATTCTAGAACAGCGCCTATGATAATAAAAGAAGTGTCGCACATGATTTCGACCGGCTTAGACCAATCCGGTACAGATATGATTGGTGCAGAAATAAGCTCTCTCTTAAGCTTCTCCCAAGAATTTATACATTCAGCATCGAAAGTGAAGGACACGTCCTTAGCTAACAGATTAGTCAAGGGTCTAGCAATCTTGCTAAAATCCTTGATAAATCTTCGGTAAAAACCGGCGTGTCCTAAGAAGGATCAAACATCCTTCACGCATTTGGGCATGGGAAGCTTAACAATAACCTCAATCTTGGCTCTATCCACTTCAATTCCTTTCTTGGAGATTTCATGACCCAAGACAATTTCATGTTTTACCATGAAGTGGAATTTCCCCCAGTTCAGTGTCAGATTTTTCTCAGCACAACGCTGGAGGACAAGTTCTAAATGGTGGAGATATTGAGTGAACGAATCTCCGTAGATGGAGAAATCATCCATGAAGATTTTAAGAATCGTTCTACCATATCAGAAAAAAGACTCAACATGCAACGTTGAAATGTTGCTGGGGCATCGCATAAGCCGAAAAGCATTCGACTATAAGTAAATGTCCCAAATAGACATGTAAACGTAGTCTTTTCTTAGTCCTCAAGAGCAACAGGAATCTGATTTTATCCCGAGTAACCGTCCAAGAAACAGTAATACTCGTAGCCCACCAAACGTTCAAGCATTTGATCACTGAAGGGGAGTGGAAAATGGTCCTTATGAGTTGCAGCATTAAGCTTCATATAGTCAATGCAAACTCGGATCTTCGTGGGAAGTTGAGTTTGGACCAACTCTTTGTTCTCATTTTCCACTATGGTGAAACCAGATTTCTTTGGAACCGCGTGGGCAGGACTGACCCATTGGCTATCAGAAATGGGATATATTATCCCATTGTCTAAGAGTTTCACAATTTCAGCATGAACAGTCTCTTACATTATAGGGTTTAACCTACGCTGCGGGTCTCTTTTAGGTGTGCCATCTTCATTGAGATGAATGTGATGTTGAATTATGGTTGGACTCAATCCCTTTATATTGGTCATAGTCCAACCAATGACTTCCCTATGTTTTCTTAGAATTGGTTTAAGATCTTCTTCTTGCCTGTCGTTTAAATCGGAGGCAATGATGACAGGAAAGGTCTCTTGTTCGCCTAGATAGACGTACTTGAGGTGCGCAGGTAAGGCTCTCAATTCTAAGGAAGAGGAAGGCTCACTGGAAGGATGAGTCGAATTTGTTGGCTCCATATTTGGTGAAATAGGGTTCGAGGCCCAACTCACAGCAGACTCAACAACCTGATCAAGATTAAAGTCGTGAGACTCTAACCCGAAGTCACTCTCAGTTTCTAGTTCTAATTCTTTCCTGTGTTCACTTGTTAAGTTTTCAATGAGGTTGACTTCAAATGTTTGGTCCTCAACATCGTGGGATTGTTTTCCTAGATTGAAGACATTGACTTCTCTAGTCATGTTCCCAAAGGTTAACCTTATGGACCCATTCCTACAATTGATGATGGCATTGGCAGTAGTAAGGAATAGTCGTCCTAGGATAACAGGAGTTTGAGCCCTAGGATTGGACACAGGTTGTGTCTCTAGAACTATGAAATCAACGGGATAAATAAACTTCCCAACCCAGATAAAGACATCATTAATTTTTCCCTTTGGAACTTTCACTGAACGGTCAGCCAGTTGGATAGTGACTCGAGTTGGACTAAGATCGCCCAACCCGAATTGTTGATAAACTGAGAATGGAAGCAAGTTAATACTTGCCCCCAAATCAAGAAGTGCACGACTAATCTCGGCTTGTCCTATGGTGCAGGCAATGGTAAGACAACCTGGATCCTTGTACTTGACATAGATCGGACCCGACAATAGCTCACTAATGTTAGTGGCTAAGAAGACCTTTTTGGGTACATTAGTCTTTTCTTCTTGGTGCACACGTCCTTAAGAAACTTAGCATAGGATGGGACTTGTTGGATGGCATCAAGAAGTGGCACATTTATCTTCACTTGATTGAAGATCTCAATTATCTTATCCATGTATGGATTTTGCTTATTATTTTTCAGCCTATTAGGAAATGGTACTATAGGCTGGTACACCTGACTGGTTGACTTATCTGTTTCAGATTCGTCAGATTTGGAAGGATTGGGATTAGATGAGGTGGATGCTTGATTGTGGTTGTGCTGAATAGGATTAGATGGTGTTGACACTTGATTATCAACTTTCTTTTCCGACATCAATGTATGAATAGCATTACATTGATTCAATGATTGATCCTCAGCCATATGAGCTTATTAAGAATTATTAGGATTCATTATTGGCTGACTAGGCAAGGTACCCTTTTGTCTCTCATTCTGTGGAGTGGCTAATTGGCTCATTCGAACCTCTAGCTTCTGTATAGTTTGCATGAGAGAATCTTGCTTCTTCATGTATCTTTCCATGTTTCTCTCAAAGTCATCATTCTTCTTTCTAGCTGAGGATTTTGGAAGGAAGATTGTGGAGTTTGGTTGGGAAAGTTTTGTTGATAGTTTGAAAAGTTAGGTGGATGGTTGGGAGAATTATGATGGAAATTGAAAAAGTTGGGTTGATCATTGGAAGAATTATTGGCATGATAGAAGTGGCGTGTATGATTTGACCGTGAATGGTCATTGTTAGTTTTGCTCCATGAGAAATTCGGGTGATTTCTCCAGCCAGGATTGTACGTTGGTGCATAAGGATTATTATTCGGTCTTGAAAAGGCCACATTCCTCAGTTCTGAAAAATATTGTTGAGCTTGAAACACAGGACACTCCTCAAACACATGATTTATGGCTTGACAGTAAGTACAGCCAGGAGTTAGAAATTGATTTGGGCTGACTTGATTGACTGGACTTGGTTCCTTAGTTTCTAAAGCTTCCAGTCTTCTCGCTAGGTTAGCTAACTTAGCCTCGTTAGCTATGCATGATTCAATAGAATGGAGATCTCCTTTTGAAGAGATGGAGTTTGAGTTCCTTGAGGTTTCACTAGTAGGTTTCCATTGGATGATCTTTTCAGCTAGATTCTCATATAAGTCCCATCCTTCATTCTCATCCTTCTGCAAGAATCCCCTTTGGCGCATGCTTTCTAAGAGGGTCCTGGTAGAATATTCTAAACTGTCATAAAGAATTTGACATTGTCACTATTTCTCTATTCCATGATGAGGACATTAGACAAGGAGGTATTTAAAATGTTCCAAATACCTCCAAAACGGTTCATTAGGTTTTTCTTGAATTGTATAATGTTCTTCATAATGAGAGCGGTCTTATGAATTGGATAGAATTTCTTTAAGAAGACCTTGATGAAACCATCCCAAGATGTGATAAGGCCGGCCGCTAAGCTGTAAAGCCATTCTTGGCTATGTCCTTAAGAGTGAAAAGGACAAATCTCATCTACAAGGTGTGAGATTTTCATCATTAGAGATACTTTCTCAAATTCTCTTATGAAGAAATAAGCATCTTCGGACTCTAAGCTATGAAACTTGTGGAGTGTGTTAATGAACTGAGGCTTGAGTTCAAAATTGTATTCACCAACCAATGGAAGTTGGATGCAAGATGGAAGTGAGGTTCTAATGGGATAGACCTATCCTGCAAAGTTGTCGGTTGAGCCATAAACGGATCTGGTCTTAGTTCAAACTTGGGTGGTGATGTGTTTCTAGTCAACCTAGATGAATCAGGGTCTCTTGACCACACTTACATACACAAACACAATCACAAACAAGTTCACCAATAGTCAACAAGAGAAAACAACCACGCCGAGTCTAAGGTAACCTTTGAAATCACCTAGAAGGGGGGTGAATAGGTGACTTGCTAATCTATTGATGAATTAATGCGGAATTAAAACTATTTATGCAAACTAAAACTATTAAGCTAAATACACCAAGTATAACACAAGAGTATAGCTGAATTTTCGGTGAAGGGCTCTGGACTATCTCCTCAAGATTCCTCTAGATAAGAGTTGAGGTGCCGCTATGGCTCTCTTGGTTGAATACAAGTGTGAGCAAACAATCCCAATCATATAACAATTTAAGCACAAGTATATCAAGCAAGTAATGAATATGAACAATAAAAGCATGCAAGATATAAGCATAAGTGAGAGATAATGAGAGAGCAATCGCAAACACGGGAGATTTATTTCGAGGTTCGAGCACCCTTGCTCTACGTCCCCGCCTTCAACACTATGAAGGATTTCTACTAGAATCGATCCCACCGGATCACTCGGTGCCGCAACACCTACAACGAGTTCACATTAGAACTTCTTGGACTCACTAGTCCCTTTCTTATTCCCACAAGAACTCCACACGCAAGCACGCTAGCTTGCTGAGGCCGCACCTCTACACCGAGCTCATACAAGAACTCAAAACAACACGAACCTGCAAGTTCACCTCCTCAAATACAAAGATGAACACTTTGATGATCTCAACACTTTGATCACCTAAAAACACTCTCACAATAAAGATCCCTAGAGGATTGATATAGCAATGTGTAGCTCAAGTGTGTGTGAGAAAACTTGGATAGAATTTGCGGTGAAAAACTCAAGAAATCTCTTTTTCAAAACACTCTTGAAAAACTCATCTTTTGATGTGAAAGTATTTGGTTCTAAAACAAGTGGAGATATAAACACTTAGAAAGGTAGGGAAAACTAGCTTAAAAACTCACTTCAAATCTTGTTGAAAACAGTCCAAGGGAATCCCAATTTATAGGCTCCCAAAATATGACTATTGGAGGCCAACTCAGCAGGATTCCCTGCTATCGGTCGACTGCCCAGTCGACCGGCCAACGATCAGATTTCTGACCGTTGTGCCACCGATCGACCGCCCGGTCGATCGAGGCCTGGATACAAATGTTGGACCAAAAGGTTACACTCTCCATTTGTTTAGAGTTTTGATGATAACAAAACAAATAAGTGCTATTTGGTACTAATTAGTTTGTTTAGATAAGTTTCAGGTTAGTACCATATTTGGAGGCCATTGCTTAGCTATTGCAAGAATTTCTAGGTTCATGAAGCAAAAAAGGCTTTTGCACATCAAGGAAGGAACATAGAAGAGAAGGCTCTAGCAAGGCATCGCATGGCTCAAGACTTCAAGCTTGCTCAAGACAATCTATTAGATTTGTTTTTAATTTAGAATTTTGTTAAAGAATAGTGAATAGGTTTGAAGCTCTATCACACACGTTTTTGCACACATCTTGTTTCCTAACATAAATAGTTTGATATACATACTCATGTGTTTTAAGTTTTGTGTTTTATCAAAACTTATTTTGGCATTGGAATTTATGACAAAAACTTTGATGTACATATGTTTCATGAATATAGGATTATGCTTCAAATGTTTAAATATCATGTTTTTGTATTTGGAAGAAGTTTTGGACAAAACGTATTTTCTAGTCAAAATCCAAGTTTTAGAAAATACAGCTTTTGGTTTTTGGTAAAAATGATAAGAGTCAAAAATAGTTCATATTGATTGATATTTGAGCTAAACTTTTTACCACATGTTTATATATCAATGCAAAATGATAAAACTATTTTTGGTGATTTTTATGAGTGTTAAAAGATTTTTCAAAATATTTTTAAAACTATTTTTCTAACCATTCCAGACTTCATCCAGTCGACTAAGTCTTCTGACTAGTCGACTTGGCTAGAAGTCTGATTAGACTGAAAAAGGTGTACTTATTATGTGTATAGAAATGTATTTGATGTACCCTTTCTTGTCTCCGCTATAGCCTAGGGCTATACCGAGTCGGATCTCAGGGAGAGCTCGCGATGGAAGCTTTAAACGTATGGTAGTGAAGTGATCAAACTAGTAGTCTTCTCTTGATTACAAACTTAGTGAAGCAAATACAAAAGAAACCAAAAGAGGATGGATATGTTCATGGTGGAAGTGGAAAAGAAATCAAGAAGTGGATGTTGTATTCACAAGAAAAGAATAAGAAACTTAAAGAAAGTGATCCAAGACTAGATTACCTTGCTAGCTTGCCAAAGCTTACCAAACTCCTTGATAATGAAAGCTTTGCCTAATGTTGTCACTCCATAGGCTTAGAATTCCTCTCACATGTTGACCTAATTACTTTCTCATTTGCAAGATGGTGGTTTAACCATCGGAGAAGAGAAGATCATACACTTGCAAGATTAACAAAAGCAATCACCCATGAGTAGTGAAGTGGCTAAGCTAGTGGTAAACTAGTACATGGAATGAAAATTAGCTACAAGAAGCCATTAGAAAAATACAAGACATGAAAGTAAATTGCAAGAAGTAAACAAAGCAATAAGGAAAGCAATTAAAGAATGCAAGAAACTAGAATCAAACTCAAGTAGAGGAATGGAGGATGGATCAATCCTTGCATAGCTTCAAGTTGTCACCCTTGATTACACAAGCTCTCTCCCTCACAATCACTCTCTTTTGTAATGAAATCTAGGGATAGAGAAGAGAGATCTAAAGAAAGAAAACTAGAGAAAAACAACTAAAAATTACAAACCCTAAACTAATCTCCTCTCTTCTCTGATCAGTCCCAGCTCGCAGGTGATGATGCAGTATTTATAGCAGATTGGAGAAGCTTCTGGAGAGTAGGTTGTTGCCACAAAATCCGGGGCTTAACAACCCTAAGATTGCCGCGCCCCTTGCCGCGCCCCGCGGCAATCTCGTGGCCGTTGGATCGGATCTTTCTGGTGGAGATCAGTTGGGAAGTGGTTATCCACGTGGACCACTTGGATTCTGAGTTTGTTGCGCGGATCTCTCTAGATCTGGTTTGAGATTTGGCTTTATCCTTAATCTTGATTAATCACTTAATTAGTGTTAATTAAGTGATTATTTGAATATCTCTCCATTAATTTTGTACCTGCAAATATGTAGAGAAGAGGAGTAAAATTCACTTATTTATTCGTATTATGCATGGGAATTATGATGTAAAATATGCACTTTTGTGTACTAATCACACCCCCACACTTATTCTTTTGCTCGTCCCGAGCAAAACAAAGTAAAAGAAAATAAAATCTAAGCTACAAGTTTATTACACCACTTTCGCAGGTGACGCGATTGCACTGAGCATGTGCAACAAGCCGTTAAACCTCTAGGTTACCCTAGAGGAGGAGTGTTGTCTCCTGAGGGTTTTCAGCGGATTACACCCACAAAATCCATAAAGAAAGAAGACAAATGTTAGTATTTTGAAAACGCATTTTGAATAAGAGACAAGTTTTTAAACTATTTTTGCAAAAATATAAGTGATCCTAGGTCATAAGTCCACCTATAATTATTCTTTCTTAAACTTAGTATCCATGCAAGATCTTGTCTTCAATTAAGGTAAGAATTCAAAATTGGATTGAATATTTTTATCTTTCATAAAACCTAGATAGTATGCACACCGTGTAAGTGAAGATTTCCTGGGATTTCAACTCCAACCATCAAGCCATTTATTTATATATATATTTTTTCTTTTTCTGCTTTTTTCTTCCCTTAGTTTTCTTAGGCTTTCTAGTTCACCCATGTAGCGAGCCTATAACCGATGACTCCCAAACCAGATGGTCTTAGGGCACCAGATGAGGACACATCCCTCGGGTTTAAGGACTCGAGTGAAAAAGGCCACAAAACTAAGAGGGATTATTCTTAATCACCGTTAGGCGTGAATAATCATGCTTCTTGAGGCACAATTACCCAGCTTAATAGGTGAGATCACTGTTAGGCGTGAGTCATCATGCTTCTTGAGGCACAATTTCCCAGCTTAATAGGTGATCTTTTATTTATATATTTTTTGTCTTTTTTTCTTTTTCTTTTTTTTTTTTATATATATGTGGCATTTTTGGTCTTTGTTTCCATCCCAAGAAATGTGTAAGTGTAAAGTGCATATTATCTAAGGCAAAAAATGCAAGATAAAAATATCTCCTCAATTTTACTTACTTAGCCTATAATTTTCAAACAAGATCTATTATTTCAACTAAGTTTAAGATGTCATAATTAAGGCTTTCTTAATCTCTAAGATACATCTTAATTTTCTTAAAAATAGATCAAAACTTTGTCTCTTTTTTTCAAAAAGTTTTTATTTTTTATTTTTTTTATTTTTATTTTTTAATTTTAATTTTTCTAAAAGAAAAGTAAAAGAAAGAAAGTCTAAAAACTCTATGTTAGTAAACCCTCCCCCACACTTATTTCATGCATTGTCCTCAATGCATCATGATATATGTATGCATGAAACAAAATGGAAAGGGAAGGAACAAAAATTACCTTAGGGTGGTGGTTCCGGTGGTGGTCGGATTGGTCCACGGAACATGGCCCAATCATCTTTTCTTTGGGTTTTCAGGAACCCACCAAAAATAGCGAAAATATGACCCACAAGAATGATGTGAGCATGGAAGATTTTTATTATATACATGACCCCATCTAATTTCAAGATTTTCCTAATAATTTCAGAGTCAAATTTGTCAAGATCCTTGTCCAAAAATGGAAGATGAAATGATAGAACAGTTGACTTGGACTCAGAAAGGACAGGAACTACTACTGACTCAGAAATGTGACTTAAGTCAAGTGATGGTGCAGGAGTCGAAGTGAGTTCAAAATTGGATCCAAGTCAAGAAATGAAAACTCAAGTCCACAATCATTGTCCAACAATGGGATGTGACCTAATATGGGTGATATCTCTTTACTTCCAATATTAAGGAATTCAAGCTCATCGCCATACAATTCTTCAAAACTTAAGTCAAAATCTTCTGATAGAATTGTACAATCAGTTTCAGAAGTAAAGAGATCGAGAAAATCAAGGTCACATTTCTCATTGAGTTCAATTCCACAAGATGGAGAACTTGCCAAAATGTCAATAGAATCTTCAAAAGTGTAGAATTGGGCAAGTTCAATATGATCCTCAAAAATGGATGATTCAACTTCATTGTGAATTGTGAAAGGATCCAGAATTGACTCCGGGAAAAGATTGATGTGAGGTAAAGATACCGGAGTCATTATGGAATAAGGAAAAAGAATTGAATCACTGAGTCTGGGTTCAAGATCACATTCCTCATGTAGTTCAATAAAATGTGGAGAACTTGCCAATTTATCGATAGGATTTTCAGAAGTATGGAATTGGCCAAGTTCTATGTGATCATCATAAAAGATTGGTGATTCATTTTCACAATGGATAGGAAATGGATCCAATTCTGACTCAGGAAATGGATTGAAATCAGGTAAGGATATGGAAGTCATGATTGAATCAGGAAGTAGTATGGAATCATCAAGTGGAAGTTCAGGATCAAAATCATGTTCCAGTTCAATTTCAGAAAAAGGAAAACTTGCCAATATATCAATTGGATTTTCAGAAGTGTGGACAAGTTCATTTTTAGGAAATGAGAAACTTGCCAAAATGTCAACGGGATTTGAATTTTGGACAAGTTCAAGTTTAGGAAATGAAAAACTTGCTGAAATTGAATCTGGATTTCCAAGACTACATGACTCTTTGGATTTAACAGAGTGGCTAGTGACATTAGACATAGGATGAGAATGGAGAGATTGGATCATCAAATCTATGTCACGATTTCTAGCATTTTGAGCATGGGTCATGTCTTCTAGCATCTTTCCATAATCGATGATTTCATTATTTTGATGGAAAGAGGAAGTGTTGTCTTGGAAGTGTGAGTCAAAAGTGTGTGATGATGGAAAAGTTGACTCACACAAGAAATCTTTACTCGGTTCACAAGCAAATGGTTGTTCATTATGAAAAGGTGGAACTGAGAAAGATTCTTGAGAATATGGTGGAATTGGAGAGGCAAATGGTTTTTGAAGTTGTTGCTCAACTCTCAGTAAATTGGCTTCTATACTCCTTTGCAACTCAGATTTTTCTTCAAATGGAGGTTCAGAAAAAGGAGTATAGGAAGTGGACTCAGGAAATGAATATTGTGGACAAGGTGAATATGATGGACAAGGATTTTGAAAATTTGACTCGGGGTAAGTGAATCCCCAATGACTCGATGAAGAGTTGAAATTATTTTGGACATTATAATCATTAGATGGGGGGTATGGGTCGTAGTGATTCGGATAAGGCCAACCCGGTGTATTTGGTTGGTGCATATTATAAAACACCGGGTTGGAATTATCCGAATAAGGAGATGGTGTGAAATATGGATTATTATTGAAAGAATTGTAATTGTAAGCCATATCACACAATCACAAACAAAAATCAAACAAACAAACAAACAAACAAAAGAAGAAAAGAAAAGAAAAAAATTCTAACCTAAGTTAGTGTAGACTTAGACCTAGACGACTCCTAACTGATAGACCGTCCACGGGAGGTTCAGTGTAGACTCTAACCACAAGCTAATCAGCCAGGGAAGGGTAAGGTTGGTGGGAGGTTTTTCGTCCGGAGACGTTCCTTAATTAAGTAACCAGCAACCTTCGGGCTTTCGGCCCTCAACCCCTTTCCTAGACACCGATTTTGCAAGAGTTAAATTCCAACACTTTTCCCCCTTAGGATAATCTCCTAATTGAGTCCGAGATGTCCCTAGGGCCAACGTCTACTTTTTATTAAATTAGAGGCTTGGGTTAGTGAGTGCTTGGGTTGTGGTTTTCGGGCTAAGGAAAGGGTAATGACCTCCCCCACCTTATCTTATTTACGGGTATGCCCTTAAATTTGAATTGTGCAAGTGTACAAGAAATATAGCTAGGATACACTCAAAGCAAGAAAATCAAGCAAGAGTTTGTCCTAGTCTAAATGCAATGCAAACACGTACCTTGCCTCCACGCACTCTTCAACAGTAAAAGTAAAGAATTGAAAGACACATGCCTAAAATGCAAGTGTCTAAACAATTTTTAGCAATTATCAACCAATTTTTACTGTTGTATTAATTAACAGGAATACAGTGAAGTATACAGGAAATCAAGTATAGAAACAGCAGTATTTTGCAGAACCAGAGGCCCTGCAGAAATTTGGTGAGAACTTCTCTCAAAAGTGCAGCGTTTCCACTGGATATGCCGCGGGTCCGCGGCACTTCAGTGGAAGCCTGGTCTCTGTTTTCTTGAGCAGAGAGCCAGGTTCACTTAGATGTTACTGCAGTAAAGAATTTCCTGTTTTCTTCTCCTGTAACCTGCAACAGAGAAGAATAATAGTTTAGTACTTCACTTTAAACCAAAATATACGTCGCTCTCCCCGGCAACGGCGCCATTTTTTTGATTAGACTGAAAAAGGTGTACTTATTATGTGTATAGAAATGTATTTGATGTACCCTTTCTTGTCTCCGCTATAGCCTAGGGCTATACCGAGTCGGATCTCAGGGAGAGCTCGCGATGGAAGCTTTAAACGTATGGTAGTGAAGTGATCAAACTAGTAGTCTTCTCTTGATTACAAACTTAGTGAAGCAAATACAAAAGAAACCAAAAGAGGATGGATATGTTCATGGTGGAAGTGGAAAAGAAATCAAGAAGTGGATGTTGTATTCACAAGAAAAGAATAAGAAACTTAAAGAAAGTGATCCAAGACTAGATTACCTTGCTAGCTTGCCAAAGCTTACCAAACTCCTTGATAATGAAAGCTTTGCCTAATGTTGTCACTCCATAGGCTTAGAATTCCTCTCACATGTTGACCTAATTACTTTCTCATTTGCAAGATGGTGGTTTAACCATCGGAGAAGAGAAGATCATACACTTGCAAGATTAACAAAAGCAATCACCCATGAGTAGTGAAGTGGCTAAGCTAGTGGTAAACTAGTACATGGAATGAAAATTAGCTACAAGAAGCCATTAGAAAAATACAAGACATGAAAGTAAATTGCAAGAAGTAAACAAAGCAATAAGGAAAGCAATTAAAGAATGCAAGAAACTAGAATCAAACTCAAGTAGAGGAATGGAGGATGGATCAATCCTTGCATAGCTTCAAGTTGTCACCCTTGATTACACAAGCTCTCTCCCTCACAATCACTCTCTTTTGTAATGAAATCTAGGGATAGAGAAGAGAGATCTAAAGAAAGAAAACTAGAGAAAAACAACTAAAAATTACAAACCCTAAACTAATCTCCTCTCTTCTCTGATCAGTCCCAGCTCGCAGGTGATGATGCAGTATTTATAGCAGATTGGAGAAGCTTCTGGAGAGTAGGTTGTTGCCACAAAATC
Source organism: Agave tequilana (assembly GCA_038442645.1). Taxonomy (NCBI): domain Eukaryota; kingdom Viridiplantae; phylum Streptophyta; class Magnoliopsida; order Asparagales; family Asparagaceae; genus Agave; species Agave tequilana. The sequence continues at coordinate 165,644 of JAVJIF010030072.1, read as the reverse complement.
CGGGGCTTAACAACCCTAAGATTGCCGCGCCCCTTGCCGCGCCCCGCGGCAATCTCGTGGCCGTTGGATCGGATCTTTCTGGTGGAGATCAGTTGGGAAGTGGTTATCCACGTGGACCACTTGGATTCTGAGTTTGTTGCGCGGATCTCTCTAGATCTGGTTTGAGATTTGGCTTTATCCTTAATCTTGATTAATCACTTAATTAGTGTTAATTAAGTGATTATTTGAATATCTCTCCATTAATTTTGTACCTGCAAATATGTAGAGAAGAGGAGTAAAATTCACTTATTTATTCGTATTATGCATGGGAATTATGATGTAAAATATGCACTTTTGTGTACTAATCAAAGTCGGTCGACCGGGTCGGTCGACCGACGTGCACAAATCTGTGCACGTTTGGCAGTCTTTGGACGGTCGACCGTCCCGGTCGACCGGTCTGAGAGCAGAGCTCTCTGTTTGTTTCGGTCGATCGGGCCGATCGACCGTAGCCTGCAACAGTCATTTTCTTTGAACTAGCGGTCGACCGGGCCGGTCGACCGGACTAGCCGTTTGAACAGTAACGGCTAGTTTTCTGAGCAGATTTATTTTTGTCCTTTTCTAACTTAAGTGTGTTTAAGTGACATGTTTTGGTTTTAATACATTCTGATTAGCCTTAAAAATATTTTATGTCTAAACCCTAGCCCTCTCCTATAAATAGGGGTGTTTAGGGAGAGTTTGGTTACAAGAAAAATTCTCAAAAATCTCCAAAAGTTTAAGGCATTCAAAAGATTTGGTTTCTTGGTTTTTGTGCTGAAATTCTCTCTCATTTTCTGAAGTATTTTCAAGAATTCTCTGATTTCATTTTCTTTTCTCCTTACACACAAGAGCTTCATTCCTATTCATTAATTCTCTAAGGACCTTTGTAAGGGAAGAGAATTTTGCAAGAGAGAGTTTGTGGTCTTTTGACTACTCAGAGATTGCTTGTACTTGAGATTGTGGAGTTGGTACTCCGGTGTATTTGTGACATCTTTGTGATAGTGGAAGTGGTTGGAATCCTTCTGGGGAAGGCGGGGAAGTAAAGCTGGGTGCTCGAACCTCGATAACAAATCTTGGTGTTTGTGTTTGGTTTACTTTTCCTTGTTCTTGCTCTACTTTCATTGCTATTACTGCTTGCTCTTAATTGTCATTGATATATTCACTTGCTTTGTGAGATTGTTGCTCCATATTTTTCTTTAATTGTGCATTGATTAGCATTATCACCTATTCACCCCCCCTCTAGGTGATTTTCAATTGGTATCAGAGCTTAGACTCTAGGTTTTGGCTTAACATCCATAGAGAGATCTTTAAAATTTGCTAATCAACATTTGCATTCCATTTGTCATCACTAGTAAACATGGCCGATAACATTAAAAGCCCTCCTAAATTTGATGGACTCAACTTCCCTATTTGGAAGGTTAGGATGACTATCTTTTTGTAATCTTTAGGTAGCTTAGTAGCTAAATCATTGACCAAACCCTATGTAGCACCCGATAGTGATGAGAGCACATGGACCGACTTCAACTTTAGAGAATATGAGGCTAACTCAAAGGCCCAAAATTCCCTCTTAACCGCCTTGAATGAGGATGACCTTACACGGGTAATTCATTGCCAATCCGCCTATGAGATTTGGCAACACTTATTGGTCACACACGAAGGGACTTCACAAGTCAAGAGAGCTAAGATAGATCTCTTGAGGTCCCAATATGAGTCCTTTAAAATGATTGATGATGAATCTATTGATTGTATGATTACTCGATTTACTAAAATCACCAATGGTCTTTCTTCTTTAGGTGATGAGATTTCCAATGATCAAAAGGTGCGAAAAGTGATTCGGGCTCTTCCTACATCATGGGAGATAAAGGCCACCACCTTGAAGGAATTAAACGACAAGGACGAGATGGACCTCATTAGTCTCATTGGGAACTTAAAGACCCATGAGATGGAAAAGAAAGCAAGAGAAGAGGCCGCTCCACTAAAGAAGAAATCCTTGGCCTTCAAGTCTTCATCCACTCTTGAAGACGATGAAGAAGATGAAGAAGAAGATGAGGAGCTATCACTACTTGTTCGCAATGTGAAGAGAATGTACCGGAGGAACAAGCTCAACTTTCGAAGGAAATTTGAAGGCAAAGAGGAGAGGAAAATCATATGCTACAATTGCCGAAAGCCCGGACACATCATGGCGGATTGCCCGGAGTTCAAGAAGAAGATGACCTCCTCCTTCAAGCCAAAGAAATCGGAAGAAAAGAAAGCATACAAGGCAACTTGGGATTCGGAAAGCGAGTCCGAGGAAGAGGCGGATGTAGCGAATATGTGTTTCATGACAAACACACCTAAGGTAACCCCTCAAGCTCTTGATGATGAAGATGATGAATTAAGTAAGGAAGTTCTTACTCATGCCTTTGTTGAACTTTCCGAAACTTATGATAATAAGAAGATTGAATGTTATAAATTGCAAAAAGAAGTTGCATTTCTCAAAAATCAACTTGCTATGGTTTCTAAAGAAAAGGATGATATTTCTTCTAATCTTATTTCTATTCAAAATGAGTTTAATGCTTACAAGGTTTCTTGTAAAGGAAAATCTCCTATTGTTGATGAAAAAGAAATTTCCTCTCTAAAAACTAAAATGGTTGATTTTGAAAAAGTTTTAAAAGATTGTGCTTTTAACACTAAGAAACTTGAAGAAAAGTTTTCCAAAAAGCGCACTTCTCATGCTCACACTACACATAACACTTCTCATGCTAAATCTTTTCATGCTCACAACTCTCATGCTCACAAATCACACACTCACTATGCTTTTAAATATGGTAGAGTATATAGATGCACATATTGTGGTAAGAATGGACATTTAGCTAAATTTTGCTATGACCAAGTTAATAGATCAAATAATCTTGTTTGGGTTAATGAAACTAACCCTCTAGGACCCAAGAAGATGTGGGTACCAAAATCAAGTCCTAAATTATTTGATGTAGGTACACACCAAGGCTCCAAGACGTAGGGAGCGGTGGTACCTTGATAGTGGTTGTTCAAGACATATGACGTGGGATATCAATAACTTTACAACCCAATCAAGATACGAGGAAGGTGGCTCCGTCACCTTCGGGGATGACTCCAAAGGCACTATCATCGGTATAGGTAACATTCAAATTGGTGCATCTCCCATTATAGAAAATGTTGTACTTGTTGATGGTTTGAAACATAATTTGCTAAGTATTAGTCAATTTTGTGACCGTGGACTTAAAGTTGTTTTTGATAATATTTCTTGCAAGATTTTTGATATTAAATCCAATGATTGTATTCTTACGGTTTTCGTGATGATAATGTTTATATTATTGACATGCTTAATGTGGAATGTTCTACTAAATGCTTAAATGCTTTTGATGAAAATTCTTGGCTTTGGCATAGAAGATTAGGACATGCATCTTTTGACCATCTTTCTAGGATTAATTCTAGGATTTAGTGAAGGGTATACCTTACTTGAAGTTTGAGAAAGACCGCATTTGTGGTGCGTGCCAACTTGGGAAACAAACCAAGTCTTCCTTCAAACCAATCAAGGATATCATGTCAACTAGGCCTTTAGAATTAATTCATATGGATCTTTTTGGACCTACTAAAACAAAGAGCTTAAATGATAGTAGATTTGCATTTGTTTTAGTTGATGATTTTTCCCGTTTCACTTGGGTTTTCTTCTTGGAACACAAAGATCAAACTTTCTCTCATTTCAAAATTTTTCGAAAAAGGGTTGATAAAGAAAAAGGTTTTCCGATTTTGAAAATAAGGAGTGATAGAGGTGGTGAGTTTGTTAACCAACTCTTCATGACTTATTGTGATGAAAAGAGAATTAAGCATGAAATGTCTTGTCCTAGAACTCCACAACAAAATGGAGTTGTAGAAAGGAAAAATAGAACACTTCAAGAGATGGCTAGGACAATGATAAGTGAGTATGACCTCCCTCATTATCTATGGGCCGAGGCCGTAAACACCGCATGCTATATATCAAATCGTATTTATTTATGTAAAAATTCTTCCAAAACATCTTTTGAAATGCATCATTCTAGAAAACCTAATGTTTCATATTTCAAAGTTTTTGGATGCAAGTGTTTTGTTTTGAACACTAAAGATAACTTGGGTAAATTTGATGCTAAGACTTATGAAGCAATCTTTGTTGGATATTCTACAACTAGTAAAGCTTATAGAGTATTCAATAGATCTTCACTTACCATCGAAGAATCCATGCATGTTAAATTTGAAGAATCTAATGTGTTTGTTGAGAATGTTGTAGAGATTGAACCATTAGGTGAAGACATGGAGAGACTATCCTTGAAGGACTCACCCGCTCAAGATGACAAGCAAGAACCAATTGGTGACGTTCAAGAGGATAAAGAGGAAAGCTCTCAACCGCTTCCTAAAACTTGGAGATATGCCACAAATCATCCCAAGGAGCTCATCTTAGGTGATGCATCCAAAGGGGTAACAACTCGCTCCAAACTCCATGACCTATGTGGTAATTTTGCTTTCATTTCTCATTTTGAACCCAAAAGCATTCTCGAAGCCGAGGCGGACTCATATTGGTTGCTAGCCATGCAAGAGGAACTCAATCAATTTGAGCGCAACCAAGTTTGGCACCTTGTTCCTAGGCCCCACGATAGACCAATAATTGGTACTAAGTGGATCTTTAGAAACAAGATGGATGAGTCCGGAAATGTGATTAGGAATAAGGCTAGGTTAGTGGCCCAAGGTTACACTCAAGTTGAGGGAATTGACTTTGAGGAGACTTTTGCACCCGTAGCACGGCTTGAAGCCATACGGATGACACTAGCTTTTGCATCTTTCAAAAATTTTAAACTTTTTCAAATGGATGTGAAAAGTGCATTTTTGAATGGTTTTATAAATGAAGAAGTTTATGTTGCTCAACCTCCCGATTTTGTTGATCATGTTCATCCCGATTTTGTTTTTAAACTTGATAAAGCTTTGTATGGATTGAAACAAGCTCCAAGAGCTTGGTATGAAAGGCTTTCTAGTTTTCTCATTTCAAATGATTTTATTAAAGGCAAAGTAGATACAACACTATTCACTAAGCATGTTGATAATGATATTTTAATTGTGCAAATTTATGTTGATAATATAATTTTTGGTTCTACTAATGAGTTTTTATGCAAGGAATTTGAAAAGGTTATGCAATGTGAATTTGAAATGTCTTCAATGGGTGAGCTTAATTTCTTTCTTGTACTCCAAATCAAGCAATTGCAAGATGGGAACTTCATATGTCAAGCCAAATACGCAAAGGAACTCGTAAAGAAGTTTGGACTTGAAGACTCAAAGGTTTGCAACACTCCCATGGCAACTACCACCAAGCTTGATAAGGATGACCAAGGTAAAAATGTTGATATTAAATTGTATAGAAGCATGATAGGTAGTCTTTTGTATTTGACGGCAAGTAGGCCGGACATCATGTTTAGTGTGTGTCTTTGTGCTAGATTTCAATCGTGTCCCAAAGAGTCCCATCTTATTGCGGTAAAACGCATTATTCGTTATATTAAGGGAACGATTGGAATGGGTCTATGGTATCCGAAAACCGGAGATTTCTCAATGACGAGTTATTCGGATGCCGACTATGCGGGTTGTAGAGTAGATAGAAAGAGTACTAGTGGGACATGTCAATTTCTTGGTAATTGTCTTGTTTCATGGTCCTCTAGGAAACAAAATTCCGTAGCTCTCTCAACCGCCGAGGCGGAGTATGTTGCCGCGGGGGCTTGTTGTGCACAAGTCCTTTGGATGAAACATACTCTCCTTGATTATGATTTGCATTATAACCATATAAAAATATTTTGTGATAATACTAGTACTATACATATGACAAAGAATGCAAATCAACATAGTATGACCAAGCACATTGAGATTAGATATCACTTTCTTAGAGATCATTTTGAGAAAGGAGATATAGATATTGATTATGTTTCTACAGATTTGTAACTTGCCGATATTTTCACTAAACCACTTGATTTTGCTAGATTTTCATTCATTTGTGGTAAACTTAATGTTTGTGTTATTGAATAAAATGTTTTCTTAACCCTTTTTGATGTATGACAAAAAGGGGGAGAATGAGTTTATGTATGAAAATATGAGCTCATATGGTTTTGGTTCCATATGAGTTTATATATGTTTTGATTTTGATGTGTTTTCATGAATTCTTGTAATTTGAGTTTAAGTGTTTTGCAAGTGCTTTTGGTTTTTGGTTTCATGATGTTTACTTGCAAATTACAAATTACAGTGCTTTTGGTTTTTGGTTTCATGATGTTTCTTGCAAATTACAAATTACATGGTTTTTCTTTGTATAATATAGCATAATTTGAGGGGGAGCTTTCTCCTCCCCTATACTTTTGTTTATAGCCTATTTGTTTTGTCATCATCAAAAAGGGGGAGATTGTTGGCCCAAAAGGTTACACTCTCCATTTGTTTAGAGTTTTGATGATAACAAAACAAATAAGTACTATTTGGTACTAATTAGTTTGTTTAGATAAGTTTCAGGTTAGTACCATATTTGGAGGCCATTGCTTAGCTATTGCAAGAATTTCTAGGTTCATGAAGCAAAGAAGGCTTTTTGCACATCAAGGAAGGAACATAGAAGAGAAGGCTCTAGCAAGGCATCGCATGGCTCAAGACTTCAAGCTTGCTCAAGACAATCTATTTAGATTTGTTTTTAATTTAGAATTTTGTTAAAGAATAGTGAATAGGTTTGAAGCTCTATCACACACGTTTTTGCACACATCTTGTTTCCTAACATAAATAGTTTGATATACATACTCATGTGCTTTAAGTTTTGTGTTTTATCAAAACTTATTTTGGCATTGGAATTTATGACAAAAACTTTGATGTACATATGTTTCATGAATATAGGATTATGCTTCAAATGTTTAAATATCATGTTTTTTTATTTGGAAGAAGTTTTGGACAAAACGTATTTTCTAGTCAAAATCCAAGTTTTAGAAAATACAGTTTTTGGTTTTTGGTAAAAATGATAAGAGTCAAAAATAGTTCATATTGATTGATATTTGAGCTAAACTTTTTACCACATGTTTATATATCAATGCAAAATGATAAAACTATTTTTGGTGATTTTTATGAGTGTTAAAAGATTTTTCAAAATATTTTTAAAACTATTTTTCTGTCCATTCCATACTTCATCCAGTCGACTAAGTCTTCTGACTAGTCGACTTGGCTAGAAGTCGGTCGACCGGGTCGGTCGACCGACGTGCACAAATCTGTGCACGTTTGGCAGTCTTTGGACGGTCGACCGTCCCGGTCGACCGGTCTGAGAGCAGAGCTCTCTGTTTGTTTCGGTCGACCGGGCCGGTCGACCGTAGCCTGCAACGGTCATTTTCTTTGAACTAGCGGTCGACCGGGTCGGTCGACCGGACTAGCCGTTTGAACAGTAACGGCTAGTTTTCTGAGCAGATTTATTTTTGTCCTTTTCTCACTTAAGTGTGTTTAAGTGACATGTTTTGGTTTTAACACATTCTGATTAGCCTTAAAAATGTTTTATCTCTAAACCCTAGCCCTCTCCTATAAATAGGGGTGTTTAGGGAGAGTTTGGTTACAAGAAAAATTCTCAAAAATCTCCAAAAGTTTAAGGCATTCAAAAGATTTGGCTTCTTGGTTTTTGTGCTGAAATTCTCTCTCATTTTCTGAAGTGTTTTCAAGAATTCTCTGATTTCATTTTCTTTTCTCCTTACACACAAGAGCTTCATTCCTATTCATTAATTCTCTAAGGACCTTTGTAAGGGAAGAGAATTTTGTAAGAGAGAGTTTGTGGTCTTTTGACTACTCAGAGATTTCTTGTACTTGAGATTGTGGAGTTTGGTACTCCGGTGTATTTGTGACATCTTTGTGATAGTGGAAGTGGTTGGAATCCTTCTGGGGAAGGCGGGGAAGTAGAGCTGGGTGCTCGAACCTCGATAACAAATCTTGGTGTTTGCGTTTGGTTTACTTTTCCTTGTTCTTACTCTACTTTCATTGCTATTACTGCTTGCTCTTAATTGTCATTGCTATATTCACTTGCTTTGTGAGATTGTTGCTCCATATTTTTCTTTAATTGTGCATTGATTAGCATTATCACCTATTCACCCCCCCCCCTCTAGGTGATTTTCAACAAAGAGCAGAAGCTCTCTGCCGGTCGATCGCTCGGTCGACCAGGGCGAGATTCAGAGAGCAGAGCTCTCTAGCGGTCGACCGAGTCGGTCGACCGGCCCTCCAGCCAAAAAGGTCGTGCATGTCTGTGCACATTGGTCGACCGCCCGGTCGACCAACTTCTGGCACAGTCGATCGTGCGGTCGACTGGCAGAAGGCCAGAACACAGGTTTTTAAGGATTAAAATTTGGTCTTTTTATCTTCAATAAAAACTCATAAATTCTCATAAATTGGATAAAAATAAGTTCATTGATATATTTTGATATACAAACATGTTTGTTTAAAAATCAAAATATATTACAAACATTTTGAACTATTTTTGTAATATAGAAGTTTTGCGTTAAACAAAAACCTGTATTTTTCAAAAACAATTTTTTCAAAACTTTTTCAAATACAAAAACAAGATATTCTAAACACTTTTGAAGCTTAGTGTGTATGGATATGATCCACTACACAAATATGATGAAATATCTATATTTTTGACAATAAGGTTTAAAATAAGTTTTGATAAAACTCATGTATATTTTGCAGCTTAAAATCAAACCGTTATTTTCCAAAACGAAAACTCTTTTATGAAAACATATCTAAATCTTGTGTGTGAGTGTTTATGAACTTGAGCAATCCACCAACTAATCTATCATTTATATTTCATCTAAAAAAAAATCTTGACACTTACAAATATGACACAAATCTTCTTGAAAATCTTCTCTTCAAGGTCTTCTTTTCCTTCTTGACTTGGTCCAAATCTTGATCCAATGAGTTAGACTGCTCTTGAGTTCTTGATGCAATCTTGATGCGGAGCTCTTGAATCAACACGTGCTTGCTCCAAAACTTTGACTTTACATCTTTTGTTGAAGCTAAACACCAACTAAGATCTTGATCAAATATCTGATAATAATTAAACACAAGATCATTAGTACTATAACTACATGAGTTAATCATCATCAAAACTAGAGTGATGGACCTTCGAGCCAACAATCTCCCCTTTTTTGATGATGACAAAACTCATGGAGTTATATATGCATGGATTAAAGTTAAGCTTCAAGAAGCTCCCCTTAACTCATACATAACAATAAACAAATAGATATTTAATGAAGTGCATAAAACTAAACAAATATATATGCATAAACAAGGTGAGAGAAACATGCATAAATCAAAAATTCTTCTCCCTCAAAACCTTCTCCCCCTTTTTATATAAACTTTCAAAATCCTTTTCCCCCTTTTTTTGTATAAACATAAAAATATAGAACATGCACTAACTTTCAATATATACATAAACTCAATTTCTAAATATGCATATATAAACTCAAAATCATTATCCCCCTTTTTGTCAATCATCAACAAAGGGGTGAAAAATAAATCAACAATAAAGATATATATGCGATATACATTCATGAATAGGAAGACGGTAAGTTAGCTTCCCTGCATACATGCATTACATGAAGAAGAGATGACAAAATCCTAACGCACATAAAGCATAATATACAATGCATAAGTGGAGATGTTAAGCTCCCCTACACACGTGTACTAAATAAAGAAGAGATGTCAAGCTCCTCAATAAAAGATACACTCAACATAAATCTATATATAAAAGAGATGTTAAGCTCCCCTTGCATATGGGTAATACATATCAAAATATTTTTAAAAATCACTTTAAAGACAAATTTTGAGGTACCACTTGTAAGTAAACAAAATTTTAAGATATCACAAGATTTTGATACCAATTGAAATTGAAACATTTATAAATTTTGATACCAATGAAAGTAAAATATTTTATATTTTGATACCAATTGAAATATATGATAAATTTTGATACCAAATAAAAGGTAAAACATTTTTGATACCAATTGAAATCGAAACATAATTATATTAATTGAAGTATATTGTAAATTTTGATATCAAAATGGTAAAATATGAAGTATATTTTGATATCAATTGAAATACCAATTGAAAATAATGCATAAGCTCATTAAAATACCAATTAATATTTAAAAATTAGTCAAGCTTAGCATAAACATAATTTATACTTTAAACATGTAAGGATATTGTAAATCAAGCAAAATCAAACCATATATATGTATGAAAATGAAAATACCAATTGAAATTGATATTATTTGAAATTTGAAGCATACATATACAAGAAAACATATATGAGTATACAAAAATAGAATTTTATGAAGTTCATGTGTATTACTCATAACTATCTACCCTAATTATGTACATGTTAAAAAGATTTTCAATTAGAGCATACAAGGCATGATCGCCCATCTATCCGCCCTTCAAGGGTAGAAGTTTTCAAAAATAAGATTTGAAAATAGTTATATTTTGAAAACACTACCAAATGAAGAATAAAGAACTAGTTAAAGTATTTTTTGAGAAACTAGTTAAAGACCTTCAAAATATGAAACCAAATTATATATCTCATGAAATATGCTAAGAAAACAAGAATTGACACTCGAAATCTATAAAGCTCAAAAATTCTCATGAAAAAGTGTCATGAGTAAACAAATGAAGTGTGAGTGCACAAGAATCATGTAAATAGAATTTTCATAAAAATGATCAATAAAGCTCAAAATAAACATGAATATCTTTTAAAAGTATAAAAATGTATTTTTCATTAAAATTAAACTTCAAAGGTATATGTATGTTTTATTCAAAACTAAAAATATACATACATATCCTAAACACAAAAGAGTCTATAATATAATTTGCATGAAAGCAAGAGACTCAATGGTATACATGCATATGTATTAGTTTTAGAGAAGAATGACATATACATGAAGCAAAACATGCATAAGAATCGGGAAAACAAGTTAAAATGCACGAATCGTCAAAACTACTCTATACTAGTATATATAATGGGTACAAATGAGCAATTAAGCACAAACATACAATAATCAAATGTGGCTCACTAGTTGTACGAGTATATGCATAAGTTTTAATGAAAATTTATATTTAAACATGTAATCAAAACATGAAGTGCAAAACCATAAACAAACATGATTATTAAGGTAAATGCACATGTTTTAGAGTAATGATATACACAATAGCTAAACTAAAATTAGAACACAAAATATGGATCCATATCAACATGGGTGTATCTCAATTACTATATATGTATGTCATAAGTCTAAATAACATGGCATTTAATAACAATCATGAAAAACATGCTAAAACTAAATAATCTAAAAGCATGTAAACAAATAAGGAGTTAGAGATAGTTACCAAGACCATTAAGGCACATCTCTATATCTCCAAACTATGGTGGTCCTCCCACCAAACTTACTTGATACTGATGCATCAATTTATATGTCCATCTAGCCCATGCATACACCACCAAGGCACCGATTCTCTCGCGCCATGTGAGAGCCCACACCCACATCAAACACAAGAGATGGGGACTTTGGTACCCATTTTTTTGGGTCCACGGGGGTTAGCATTATTCGGAACCCAAACATTTTTATTAGCAAAATTAATATGATTTATCTTATCAAAATAAAACTTTACTAAATGGCCTTTGCGGCTGAAATGTATACATTTGTACACTCTAGTATGCACATGAGAATGAGTGTGATCATGATGTGCAAAGTGTGCATATGTGTGTCGTGGGTGATGTGCGTGAACATGTGGAGCTTATTTCTTTTGAAATAAGGTTTCTAATCTATTATGATTAAATGCACAATTGCTCAAAGTTGAGCTCAAACAATCTATTCTGTTTTTCAAAAATTGAATCTCATTTTTATCAATAGTAGCATGAAAAGCATGGTGAGAATGAAAATCAACACTCTTTTTCTTTTTAGAAATATTTTTCTTTTCTTTTGAAACAATTTTTTTTCAAAGAGTTGTTTTCTTCCAAGACAATTCCTTTTTCTTTTTCCACCAAATTAATTTTATTTTTAAAGAATTATTTCCTTCACAAAGATCATTTAATTTAGAAAACAAGGAAATATTCTCGTTTTTCAAAGAATCATTTTCTATATAAATGTTGTCCAAATTATTTTAAAAAGAATCTTTTTCTTTTGAAATGGACTCATATTTATTCTTCAATCTTTTATGGTCCTTTTTAAGCAAATCATATTTTTCAAGAAGCTGTTGACAAAATGAAGCAAGCTCATCAAGCTCAGATTCAGAGTTTACCTCAATGGGGTTATCCCCTTAGACCATGTAGCACAAGTTGGAAGCCTCACTTCCATCATCCGAGTCACTCTCCGCATAATATTGCTTTGGTTCACCAAGGGAGACTAAAATATTCCATACTACAAAAGCCGAATCAAAGTTAGAAACCCTAAATAAATATTCATCATTTAGGGTACTCTTTAAAATTTGAAGGGCTTTTGCATTAGCCTCAAGGCTTTTGCCTTTTAAACAATATGAATCTTTAATAGTGGCAAAATAAACATGAATACCTAAGGTTTTGAGGTACATTGACATCTTAACTTTTCAAGTTTGGATGTTAAGAATATCAAAAGTGGGAGGTGATATGAAATCCATGTGTGTGTGTATATTATGATTAGCCAAAAATAAGGATCTTTAACTCTAGGTTGTTAGACCCAAATCAAGAGCACCAAGCTCTGATACTAATTGAAATCACCTAAATGGGGGTGAATAGGTGACTAGCTAATCTATTAATGAATGATTGCGGAATTAAAACTATTTAAGCAAACTAAAAACTATTAAGCTAAACACACCAAGTATAACACAAGAGTGTAGCCGAATTCTCGGTGAAGGATTCTGGACTATCTCCTCAAGATTCCTCTAGATAAGAGTTGAGGTGCCACTATGGCTCTCTTGGTTGAATACAAGTGTGAGCAAATAATCCCAAGCATATAACAATTTAAGCATAAGTATATCAAGCAAGTAATGAATATGAACAATAAGAGCATGCAAGATATAAGTACAAGTGAGAGATAGAGAGAGCAATCTCAAACACGGGAGAATTGTTTCGAGGTTCGAGCACCCTTACTCTACGTCCCTGCCTTCAACACTATGAAGAATTTCCATTAGAATAGATCCCACCGGATCACTTGATGCCGTAACACCTACAATGAGTTCACATTAGAACTCCTTGGACTCACTAGTCCCTCTTTTGTTCCCGCAAGAACTACACACGCAAGCACTAGCTTGCCGAGGCCGCACCTCTACACTGAGCTCTTAGGTTGTGCGTGCTTAGGTTGTGCGTGCTTGGAGATGATTTGTGAGCTAAGGAAGGGTAATGACTTTCTCACCTTATCTTGATTTGAGTTTTGCGCTTAGAATTGATTGTGCAAAGTGTGTAAGATATCGAGAAGTAACATTCAAAAGCAAATATCACCCAAGAATGTTTCCTAAATTATTTGCTATGCATACGTACCTTGTCTCTAGCTATCTTCAACAGTAATTGTAAAATAAACGTAATTAGACAAATGCCTAGAATGCAAGTCTAAATATTTTTTAAACAATTAACAATCACTCAGATTACTGTTGGATTAAAAATAGGGATTGTGAATATCAGATATAGTAAGAATAATAATACAAAAACTTTATTTTTGCAAGCAATATGTCCTGCAAAAAAAGGTTTTTAGTAGTCCAAAAAAAATTTTAACTTTTGCACTGCAATTTCTTGAAATTCTGTTTCCTACTTTCGAGAGTAGGGGCACAGAATAACAAGTCTTCTCCTGCAAAGCTTGAATGCTAAATCTGAATCTTGACGTCCCTGAAACAAGACACCAAATTTGTTAGAAAACAATTACACCATTCCCTCCCCAGCAACGGCGCCAAAAATTGATCGTGAAATGAAAGTGATAAGAATTACCATGTAGCTTTAGGCTAACGGGTCGTGTCCTCGAGGAGGAATGTGATAGAAGCTTTTCAATGTTTTTGTTTAGTAACAAAGAATAGAGTTGGTGTCTTTCTTTTTTGTTTTTTTTTGTAAATTAAAAAGGAGAATGGAGAGAAGGGAAATGATTAAAAGAAAATTTGCAAACTTAGAGAAGGCTTTGAAAAAGGTGATTTTTTTAAAAGCTTGAAGAGTGATTTGTTATTTTAAATATACGAAAAAGATCTGCGCTCACTATCTCACTACTCAATGATGTGTTCTTCTCTTAAAATTCTTAGTGCCTCAACTTGATCATAGGCAAAAACTTAAGCTTGAGTTTAGAAGTTTTAAGCAAAGCAAATAAGATAGTTTGAAAAAGTTAATTCTTTTCTTTAAGAAACCATCTTGAATTGAATGTTAAATCATCAAGTATTTCAAGTATGAAATAAAAACAAGTTCAAGAGATGTTTTAAAAGAAGTAGAAGTTTAGAAATTCAAACCCATCCTCATGTGCCTTCAAGAACACTTTCAAAGAAGAAAGGCTTAGTTTAGACATGCATATGATTCCATTAGGTCTTTACATCAAAATCATTCAAAAAGAAGAGGGATCGAAGAGAGAAACAATAGTGAGCCTAGAAAATGAATTTAGCTACTCATGAAAGATGGAAAACAATACATGTAAATAAAGTAAGACGTACCCGTGAATTAGAGTGGAAGAAGAGAAAGCTTGATCCTTTTATTGATGTCACTTCAATCTTCAGATTATAATCACTCTATTCCTCTCCTTCTCACTAGTATTTGAACTGAACTACAAATTATAAAATAGAGATACAACTTCTATACTATCTAACAAAGAGCCTAAACCTTAAAAATAAAGAGAAAAACTTAAAACTAATTTTCGGCTCCTTTTTCTCTGAAAAATACAGTATTTAAAGGCAAAAACCAAACGGGGGAGGTCGTACAAAGATAGAGGGAGCAAATGCTCCCCCAACAAAACCTAACAAGCCACGAAAGCGCGGCTTTGGCCGCGTTTTCACGGCCTGGGTGTGGCTAGGTAGCCACACCTGGGGGGTACACCTTCTTGTTTTGTTGTCTGACTTTATCTCCTTCTGGTTTTCCCGTTTCAGCTCTAGGATTTGACGAAACAGCCTTTGATCTTTGATTTCAACCACTTGATTTGGGAAGATTCATTTTAACTGGTTTTCAAGCTCTTTGATTTGCCATATCCTGCCTGATTTTCTGATTTCGAATTAATTTTGAATTAAATCAGAATTTGATAGGCTTTTGGGCTCGTTTCTCTTTCCTATCCTTTAGCAATGGGCCTGTATTTTATAAAGAAAAATAGGACTTATTAATATAATTTATTTAGATAATAAACATGGTAATGTGACAATAAATATGTAATATATGTGACCGATCATGATACGATGTCCAAGTGGCATGACACAGTGTACACTGGTAGGACTTGCCGCCACAACCTGCAAACCACACTCCTAACTCAAATAGGAGTAACTCAAAGTCGCAGCTGGAAGTAACCAGCCTTACAAGGAGAACAAGCAGAAGACATAGTTGCAAGAGTAAACCAGGAAGATTACAAAAGCATGTAGCATTGAATCTACTGGGTAACAAGGTGATCAAGACTGTCACGTTCAACAGTTTCCTCTGAACAGTCTGAATTATTCTATCGGTATAATGTCAAAGACTATTTGTGTTTGTCATTCTCATAGAATAAAAACCCCCAGGAAGTACATCATGTACTACACCAAACAAAAAAATACTATCCTTAATCAAGTTAACACCACACCTCTGATCAAATAAGCACTCACAGAGAATGCCAATTTTTCTGTAAATTCCCCATAGAGTTTATACTTCTTTAATCACCAGTAAGATTTTAGAAGTTATCTATGGAACAACAATCCGACGCCTCCGAGGGCCAAGGATAGAGGAAAAAGTTGGCTTCTAATCCCAATGAAAAATCCTCGACACCTCATCATGCTGAAGGGAATAACATGGCTAGCCCAACTCAAACGGCAGTTGATAAAGGCATATCAAATCTGTTGATAGCTTAGGGTTTGCTATAAATCCTGAGGGACCTAATCTCGTCTTTCCCTTCAAAATCTCTTTCCAATTCCCGTCCATAGAATGATTGAACCACAAAAAGGTTGTATTCGTTTCCTCAGCGAAATAGATTACAGATTCAACCTGTCACTTTAACATTATACCTCTGACAGTAAAATTTTCATATCCCAAGTAGATCAAATCCCACTTGTCATTCTCTCTCATGGAATGATAAGTTCACTTAAAGTATTGTTATGTTCAAAATCACACCTCTAACAGTAAACAAACCTTTGTCAAGTTAACATCGCACCTCTGACAAGTCATTTCCTAGTCCCTAAGTGAGTCCGTCAAGTTAACACTAAACCTCTCACGTTAAAACTTCAATAGATTCCTAACGGGTCTAGTATCCTCTTGTCATTCTCCTCAATAGAATGACAGGTCTACTTAAATTGTTTAAATCACAAAATCTCATTACTGTTATATTAAATATTACATCTCTAACAGTAAATCCTCATTCCCCAGGGAAATCAATGTTTGTCACGATAACAGTTACCTCTGACAACTCACTTCCTAAAATCCCCACCAAAATTCTTTACCAATTCCCTTCTATGGAATGGTTGATCCAAAAAAAGCTATACTCATTTCTTCAATAGAATGAATTACAGATCGAACCTGTCATATTAACATTACATCTCTGACAGTAAGACTTTGATGTATTCCCAGTGGGTAAATTTTTTCTTGTCAATTCTCTTCAACAGAATGGCAGGTCCACCAAACTTGCTCAAATTACAAGATAAATCTCGGTCAAGTTGACATTACATCTCTGACCAAACTTTCTTTACTTAATTGCAAATTCGTCTCACTGTTAAGTTAACATTACACCTATGATAGTGATCTTCTCGATTTTCTCAGAGAAAATGAGACATTTCAATGCTAACTTAAACATCACACCTCTAGCATCCATTTTATTGTTAAGTTAAACACTACACCTATGATAATGATCTTCTCTCAATTTTTTCAGTGAAACTGAGACTTTCAAATGCTAAGTTAAACATCACACCTCTAGCTTTTTTCTCACTGTCAAGTTAATATTGCACCTATGACAGTGATATTCTTAGTTTTCTCAATGAAAATGAGACCTTCTTGGTGTTGGCCCAAAGGTTATAATCCCCAGGTTATGTGTTTTGATGATAACAAACTATATAAAAGCTATTTGGTACTAATAGAAGTTAAAGAATGAATTTCAGGTTGATACAGGTATTGATGCCTCAAGAGTTCTCAAGTATGTGATATTAGGGTCTAGCTCAAACGTTGCTCAACTTCAACTATAAGAGACTCCTACTTGTAAACTCATATAGTTTATTTTATTAAAGAATAGTATATACATTTGAAGCTCAAATACACACACACAAATTCAATTCGTTTGGTTTTTGGTTTAACCGGTTTTGGATTTCAAGTACATATATCGGGTTTTAGATTTGAACCAGTTTTAGTTCTGCTGATCTGCTTGACACCCTTTTATATTTGTTATCATAACTTTTTATTTTATATTCAAATAACATGATTTAACTTGCATTTCAAATATAACTTTTAGATCTAAATTTCTGGTTCAATAACTATTTTCAGATTCAAATGTTAAAGATGTCAAATATTTGGTTGAACTCTGTTCTTGTTCTGAAAACAGCTTACAATTTCTGATTTGACACTTGTTAGTGTTTTATTGATATCTTTCTAATAAAACATGATATTGAGTTGATTTCAGTTGCATTAAAAAGAAGACTTAAATATGTACAAATTATTTCTATATACCTAATTCTGAATTCGAACGTTTGCAACCTGAAAAATGTGCTCAAAGTTGACCAATCTGCCAGATTGGCAGTAATGGCTAATTTTCTGGAGGCTGATTTTTAACATGTTTTTAAAATGTGTTTAAGTTTTAAAAAAAATGTGGTTAGCTATATTAGAGGGTCAATTTCTTTCTCTTTTATTCAGGTAAAAGTTTTCTATATTTACTCTTCCTAAATCCTATATAAAGGGGTCATTAGGGTAGAGGTTTCATAACAACAAAAAATTCAAAGATCAAAAGTTTTGAGTTTTCTTGAGAAAGAGCTTTGTTTAAGTTTTAGGCTATTATTTTCAAAAGTTTTCTGAAAGTTTTTGGTTCTTAAAATCTCTCTTCTATTTTTATATCACTTACAAATCCTTGAGCTTCAATCTTATATATTATTCTCTAGGGTTTTTGTAAAGAAAGTTTTTCAAGAGAGAGTTTGTGGTCTTTTGATCATCTAGTGATTATTGTATTTGTGGCTCCACTACCTCTGGATTAGAGGAGTGTGATTGAGGAGTTGCGTACTCCCTAGTGGTTATAATCCTTTGTGAAAGTTTTAGTGGATCGAAAATCTTTCTGGGTGAAGACGGGGACGTAGAGCTGGGTGCTCGAACCTCGGAACAAATCTCTGTGTTTGCGATTGGTTTACTTGCTTCATTTATTTGCTTTATATTCATTGCTATATTTACTTGCTTCGTATTCATTGCTACATTGTCGATCAATACTCACACAACAAGATTGCATTGCGCACCTCAAACTCTTATTTAGAGGAATCACGAGGAAGGAGTTCAAAGCCCTTCACGGGGTATTCGGCTTCTAGTCTTGTTTCGGGTGACCGTTGCATCATAACTTTTAAATTTGTGCATTGATTAGCATTATCACCTATTCACCCCCCCTCTAGGTGATTTCAATTGGTATCAGAGGTAGGACTCTAGTTTTTGGCTTCACATCCTTAGAGAGATCCTATTAATTGCTAATCACTATTTTCATATCTTCATTCATACACTAGTAAAGATGGCCGATTGTCCAGATTTCAAGAAAAAGATATCTTCCTCATTGAAGCAAAAGAAGCTGTTTAAAAAGAAGGTGTACAAAGCTACTTGGGACTCGGAAAATGAATCCAAAGATGAAGTTGACACGGCCAATGTGTATTTCATGGCAAACACACTTAAGGTAACTAACGAACCACATGATGATGATAGTGAAATAAGTAAAGAATTGTTATTACAAGCTTTCATTGAACTTTCAGAAAGTTTTGATGCTAAAAAGAAAGATTGTTTAAAATTGAAAAAGGAAAATGAAATTCTTAAAAATCAAATTGCTATTTGTTTAAAAGAAAAGGATGAATTATCTTCTACTCTTATTTCAACAAAGAGATTTTGATGCCTATAGAGTTGCATGCAAAGCTAAATATCCTAAAATTGATGAAAATGAGATTTCTATGTTAAAAACTAAAATAAATGATTTGAAAAATATTTTAAAAGAATATGCATTTAACAATACTAAATTAGAAGAAATGTTTTCAAAGAAACACATGCACACTTCACATGTTCAACATGATAAACCATCACATGCTAAAACTCCACATGTTCATCATGCCAACACATCACATGTCAATCATGCTAAAACATCCCATGCTCACAAATCACATGTTCATAAACTACATGCTCATTATGCTTTTAAATATGGAAGAATTTATAAATGTACTTTTTGTGGCCGGAATGGTCATTTAGCCAAATTTTGTTATGATCATATAAATAGTATGAATAATCATGTTTGGGTTCAAAATACTAACGCATTAGGACCCAAGAAAATATGGGTACCAAAATCCATTCCTAGTCTATTTGATGTAAGTGTGGGCTCTCGCATGACGTGAGAGTTGTTGGTGCCTTGAGGTGAATGCGTTCCAAGCTAAACGGTGACATTTTTGGATGCATCACTTTCAAGAGGAGTTTGGTGGGAGGAAGACCATGTTTTGGAGATATAGAGATATGCCTTCTTGGTTTTGATAACGATCTCTAACTCCTCATTTAGTTTACATGCTTTCATATTAGTAATTTTTAGCATGTCATATTTTAATGATTATTATGTTAAATGTCATGTTAATTAGACTTGTGACATATACGTATAGTAATTGAGATACACCCTTGTTCATATGGATCCATATTTTGTGTTCTCACTTTATTTTAACTATTGTGTATATCCTTATTCTAAGACTTGTACATTTAGCCTAATGATCATATTGATTTATATTTTGTTTTATGATTAATATTTTGATTACATGTTTAAATGTAACCTTCATTAAAACTTGTATATACTTGTGCAACTAATGAGCCACAATTGATTCTTATATGTTTGTGCTTAAATACTCATTTGTACCCATTAGATGTACTAGTATAGCTTAGTTTTGATGATTAGTGCATTTCAACTTGTATTCCCCATTTTGTACATGTTTTTCATGTAAATTTTAATTTTGTTTAAAACTTTAGATATACATGTATACCCTTGAGTTATTTGCTTTTCATGCAAATCTTTATTATGGACTCATTTGTGTTTAGGGATGTGTATGTATACCTTTAGATTTAGACAAAACATACATATGCCTTGAAGTTAGAATTATTTTGGTAAAAATTAAAGATTCATGTTTTTCATGTTTATAAAGGAATTTCATATTGAGCTTTATTGCCTATTCCCATGATTTTGTGATTACATGATTCTTACATTCACATTATTCTTATTTACTCATGATTTTTGTTTCTTGAGTATATATGTGCTTTATAGATTTTGAGTGTCAATTATTATGTGATTTTCATGTCTTCATGGTATATATGATTTGCTTTCATATTTTGAAGGATTTCTTACTAGTTTTTAAATATATCTTTAAAACTTGTTTCTATTCTTCGAATGGTAGAGTTTTCAAACTATGCCTATTTACTTTCAGATCATAATTTTTGAAAACCCCTACCTTTTAAGGGCGGTTGGATGGGCGACCATGCCTTGTATACCCTTCTTGAATATCTTTTAAACTTGTACATGATAAGGGTGGTAGGTTTGAGTTATACACTTGATCCTCATTATATTTCTATTGGTGTCAAAATTGATATTTCATATATTTGTATACTCATATGTATTTTCTATATATGCCTCATAGTTCAATTGGTATATCCATACATACATATATATGATTTGATTGTGCTTGTTTCACATGTCTTTACAATTTTTTTTGAAAAAGCACAAATTATGTTTGCTAAGCTTGATTTAGTTCATCATGTTAATTATTTTTAATTAGTATCTATTACAAGCTTATGCATTATTTCTTTTAGTATTTCATAAAGGGGGAGAAAATTCTTGTTTTTAAATTGGTTTTATGTAAAATTGGTATTGGTTATAAATTCAATCTGTATCAGTTTTCATTTCAAATTGGTATCTTACTCCCATCATTTATGATGTAAAATACTTTGGTTTGATATATGCTAACATTTTAAATATTAGTATCAATGATCTTAAATTAGTATTATTCTCTATTTGGTATCCTTATTGCAAAATGATTTTAGTGTTTATCTAAAAATTTGATTTTTTTATCTTTAATTGGTATTAATATTTTTCAATTGGTATCAATATGTTTATCAAAAATTTTAAATTGGTATAAAAAAAAAACTTAAGTTTTGATCTTTAAGATTTGATGATATGACAATTGATTGTTTTTTCCTTAGCCCCTTTGTTGATGAATTGACAAAAAAAAGGGGAAGAGATATTTGAGTTTATGTATGTATATATGCATGTTTATATCTTATTTATGCATATATTGTTTATTGGTTGTTTCCTAACCCTTTTTGATGTATGACAAAAAGGGGGAGAAGCATTGGTGGTTTAATGTTTTGTACATGTTCATGTTTTGTACATGCTTATCTCATATATGTAGGTTTCATGTTCTGTACATGTTCATATATGTATATGTTTTCATGTTTTATACTTGAAAAAATAGAGCATCATTTGAGGGGGAGCTTTTACCTCCCTCCTATATTTTATTTTACAGCTTATATGTTTTGTCATCATCAAAAAGGGGGAGATTGTTGGCCCAAAGGTTATAATCCCCCAGGTTATGTATTTTGATGATAACAAACCATATAAAAGCTATTTGATACTAATAGAAGTTAAAGAATGAATTTCAGGTTGATACAGGTATTGATGGCTCAAGAGTTCTCAAGCATGTGATATTAGGGTCTAGCTCAAACGTTGCTCAACTTCAACTATCAGAGACTCCTGCTTGTAAACTCATATAGTTTATTTTGTTAAAGAATAGTACATACATTTGAAGCTCAAATACACACACACAAATTCAATTCGTTTGGTTTTTGGTTTAACCGGTTTTGGATTTCAAATACATATATCGGGTTTTAGATTTGAACCAGTTTTAGTTCTGCTGATCTGCTTGACACCCTTTTATATTTGTTATCATAACTTTTTATTTTTATATTAAAATAACATGATTTAACTTGCATTTCAAAGATAACTTTTAGATCTAAATTTCTTGTTCAATAACCATTTTTAGATTCAAATGTTAAAGATGTCAAATATTTGGTTGAACTCTGTTCTTATTCTGAAAACAGCTTACAGTTTCTGATTTGACACTTGTTAGTGTTTTATTGATATCTTTCTAAAAAAACATGATATTGAGTTGATTTCAGTTGAATTAAAAAGAAGACTTAAATATGTACAAATTATTCCTATATACCTAATTCTGAATTCGAACGTTTGTAACCTGAAAAATGTGCTCAAAGTTGACCAATCTACCAGATTGGCAGTAATGGCTAATTTTCTGGAGGCTGATTTTTAACATGTTTTTAAAACGTGTTTAAGTTTTTAAAAAAAATGTGGTTAGCTATATTAGAGGGTCAATTTCTTCCTCTTTTATTCAGGTAAAAGTTTTCTATATTTACTCTTTCTAAATCCTATATAAAGGGGTCATTAGGATAGAGGTTTTCATAACAACAAAAAATTCAAAGATCAAAAGTTTTGAGTTTTCTTGAGAAAGAGCTTTGTTTAAGTTTTGGGCTATTATTTTTAAAAGTTTTCTAAAAGTTTTTGGTTCTTAAAATCTCTCTTCTATTTTTATATCACTTACAAAACCTTGAGCTTCAATCTTATATATTATTCTCTAGGGTTTTTGTAAAGAAAGTTTTTCAAGAGAGAGTTTGTGGTCTTTTGATCATCCAGTGATTATTGTATTTGTGGCTCCACTACCTCTGGACTAGAGGAGTGTGATTGGGAGTTGGGTACTCCCTAGTGGTTGTAATCCTTTGTGAAAGTTCTAGTAGATCGGAAATCCTTCTGGGTGAAGGTGGGGACGTAGAGCTGGGTGCTCGAACCTCAGAACAAATCTCTGTGTTTGCGATTGGTTTACTTGCTTCATTTATTTGCTTTATATTCATTGCTATATTTACTTGCTTCATATTCATTGCTACATTGTCGATCAATACTCACACAAGAAGATTGCATTGCGTACCTCAAACTCTTATCTAGAGGAATCACGAGGAAGGAGTTCAGAGCCCTTCACGGGGTATTCGGCTTCTAGTCTTGTTTCGGGTGATCGTTGCATCATAACTTTTAAATTTGTGCATTGATTAGCATTATCACCTATTCACCCCCCTCTAGGTGATTTCACTTGGTGCTAAGTTAATATCACACATCTAGCACACATCCTTGTCAAGTTAACATCGCACATCTGACAATTCAATTTGTTCAAATCGTAAAACCAATCCGTCATGTTAACATTATACTCTGACGGTAAAACTCTCCATGAATCCTCAACAATTCCAATCCAACTTGTCGTTCTCCCTAATAGAATGACAGGTCCACTTAAATTGCGTAGATCACAAAATCAATCACTGTTAAATTAATATCACACATTTAAGAGTAAACTTTCATTTCACTAATTTTTAGTAGAGTTCTAATCATGTTAATACTAAACCTCTGATGATAGACTCGAACATAATCCCCAACGGATCAAACTCTACTTGTTATTCTCATCAATAGAATAGCAAGTCCATAAAACTTGTTCAAATCACAAGTCCAGATCTCACTGTCAAGTTAAATCACACTTCTGACAGTAACCCTCTCAAATTCCCTCCCGTGGAGTTATTTAATTTGCTAATTTAATATCACACTTCTAGCAATTAAAACTCTTTACTTTACTCAGTCTAGAATTCTAGTGAAAAAAAAAATAGACATGATTCAAAAAGCTTTGAGCGTGACCTTCGCAACTCAAACACAAAGTCGCGTATCAGCACTAAGTCAGAGTCACGTCTCAACATCAAAAGACATCTGTGTCTTCAATATCCAAATGAAGGTCACGACATCCGCGTCCAATAACAGGCACATCCAATGCGACATTCGCGTCTACATCAATGAGAGTCGCGTTCTTTCTTCTAATGCAAAGACTATGCCTCGGGTGCTGTAATTAGTTTAACAGTACACTGGCAAAAGCAACTGACAACTCTACCGGCTCAACATTATACTGACAATCAAATCAGAGCTCAAATAAGTTCTAAACTGTATATCTAGATACTTACAATGATCTTTCCTGGAGGCATCAAGCAGTTCAACAGTACACTCATAAAGACAGAAATCCAGACAAAATCAAGCTCAGGGTATTTCAAAAGATTGCTAGTCCAATCACGAAAACCCAAGTCAACATAAAGTCTAAAGAATGTCGAAATCCGTCCCAGCCAACTGCGGAGTTTTGAAAACTTTGGAGGGGGTTTTGTAGGCTATCCAAAAATTGCTGAAGACAGCCTCAGACGTGAACCTCGCAGACGCAGAGGTCGCATTCCAGCCTCAGACGCAAGCCTCATGCCAAACGCGAGGGTCGCGTCTCAACCCAAACGCGGACCACGCGTCTTTTGTCAAACGCGGAGGTCGCATTCCAACCTCAGACGCGAACCTCACATTCTCTGCCAAACGCGATGGTCTTTCTGTTCTTTGAGATACAGACCTCAAGATCGCATTTCAACATTAAAATGCGAGCCTATGTAGCTCTACAAATGCAAGTCTGAGAAGATTCGCGCTTCAACTTCAACGAAAGCCTGTGAGCTCCACGTTCCAATACAGACGTGGACCTGTGAGCTCCGCGTCTCAACATCAGAGCGAGGTCCACATCCAACGTGAGACCTGTGTTTCTGTTGTAACTACCAGCCATGACTGAGTCAATCACTCTCACATTTTCTCTCCACATAATGGGGAATAACTTTCCATTATGGAGAGATTTAAGGGGTTGGTTCCACCACTCCCATTATGGAGAGATTTAAGGGGTTGGTTACACCCCAGAATTTGGTATAAATAGCTATGAATAGTTAGGGGAAATAGGGGAGTTCCGAAGGAAGAACCATAGGCCAGAGGAGGAGAATCCCTCAAAAGGCACGCTTGATGCTTAATACTTGAAGCTGGATAATTGCGGAAGGCTAAAGTTTGAGCACAAGACTGCTGAAAGAGAATACTCTTTATAAACTTGTCGAGTTCAAGTTGAGTTTCTACTCTCTTTGAGATTTTAGCCACTGATAAAGATTTCATACTTAACCTGTGCGCTTCCAACGAGAGTAAGAAGATCAGAAGATCAAGCTTCCGATTTCGCTCATCAACGGAGAACAAGAATCACTCTCCACCGCTACACGAAGAACCCAGTATTAAACAAAGAGGAGATCATTGAAAGATCACCTAGAGGGGGGGTGAATAGGTGATTATGCTAATCTAGTCAACTCAGTGCGGAATTTAAAAACTTAATGCAATACACTCAAGTGCAATCAACAAATGATGCACACACAACCAAGCCAAGCAATTATGAATGCACAATATGAATATTTGCAAGGCACAAAGTAAAGAGAGAGATAGAGAGAGAGTCAATGGATCAAGCGCAAACAATAAAATATGTTTCGAGGTTCGAGCACCCAGCTCTACATCCCCGCCTTCGACACACGAAGGATTTCTAATCCACTAGCAAGTCCACAAAGAACTCTCATAAGGAGTACCCAACTCCTCTCTTTACAACCACAACCTCCTCCTTGAGGCAAGCTCCAATCCAACAAAACAATCACCTCACAACTTGAGGGATTAGCACAAAGCAAACACAAGGATCACCTCACAACTTAAGGGATACAACCCAAATGCACAACTTCCTCAACACAATGAGGGCAAGGCACAAAGCAAAGATTGGGTTTTTAACTTGGTGGTCTAAACAACAACCACAAATAATTTCTTTCTCCCACACAAAGATCCTATAGAAGAGAGTAGATTTTAGCTCAAGTGTGGAGAAAACCAATGGGATGAAAATCAAAATCACAAAGAAAAATCCTTGGGAAAAACTGAAACCAAGATATAGAAGATAAATCAAAACTCTTTTCCCAAAAACCCTTTTCTTTGGTATTCCAAACCCTAGCAAAAACACCAAATAGAATGTTCAATTTGAATCCAAAAACTTCTTTTGATTCCTGTGAAAACACCAGAGAGTAAGGAAAAATTCGCACAAAAATTCTTAGAGAAAAACTCTTTCCAATGGGGTATTTATAGCCCCCAGAAAAATATAGCCGTTGGCAGCAGAATCTGTCAAAATTACACTGCCGGTCGACCGGCCAGTCGACCGTCCAACGGTCAAATTCTGCCCGTTGGCAGCTACCGGTCGACCGCCCCGGTCGACCCAAACAAACAGAGAGCTCTGCTCTCTGACCCGGTCGACCCGGACGGTTGACCGTCCCATGTCTGCCAAACGTGCACAGATCTCTGCACGTCAGTCGACCGACCCGGTCGACCGACTTCAGCCAAGTCGACTTGGTCAGAAGACTAGTCGACTGGTGAAGCCCGGAACAGAAAACTGGGTCAGAAAAACAGTTTAAAAATATTTTGAAAAATCTTTTAACACTTCTAAAAATCACCAAAAATAGTTTTATCATTTTGCATTGATATATAAACATGTGGTAAAAAAATTAGCTCAAATATCAATCAATATGAACTATTTTTGTGTCTTATCATTTTTACCAAAAAAACTGTATTTTCTAAAACTTGGATTTTGAATAGAAAATACGTTTTGTCCAAAACTCTTCCAAATACAAAAACATGATATTTAAACACTTTTAAGCATGATGCATATGGATAGAAATCCAATATACATGAAACAAATATATATCCATATTTTTGTCATTAATTCCAAAAATAAGTTTTGTTAAAACACAAAACCTAAAACACATGAATAGGTATATCAAAGTAAGTTTGTCTAAGAGTTGAAGCATGCATGTATATAGAACAAATCATATATACATTAAACCATGTAAACTTGTTTTGAATCTATCTATTCATGAAAACCAAGATCGGTTAAACCTAAAACCGAAAAACCGAAAACCAATATTCAAAACATGAAACGTGTGTGTTGTGAACTTGAGCATATCATACTATTCTAATCTTTACAATTTGGATCTAAACACAAAACTAAACTATGGTACCGATGTCTTCTTGTAGAGCGCAAACTCCAAGCCGACTCGATCCAAAACTCCTTGATCCACCGAGCAAGTGCTATATGTGATCTTTGACGCTCGGGCTCTTGAATCAACATGTGAAAGCTTCCAAATCATCTTGTTGAAGCTAATCACCAACTAATAACTTGATTAATGATCTGAAACTAAAATCACAAGATTATTAGTACACATAACTACATGAGTTAATCATCATCAAAACTAGAGTGGAAGGCCTTTGGGCCAACAATCTCCCCCTTTTGATGATGACAAAACTCATGGAGTTATATATGCATGGATTAAAGTTAAGCTTCAAAGAAGCTCCCCCTTAACTCATGCATAATCAAATAAACAATAAATATGCAATGAATATCAAACATGAAACATAAAACATGCACATCTATGTATAAACAATAAAAGGTTCTAGATACCAATGAAATGTTTAAAACAAAACATGCTCTAGATACCAATTACAAAACATGTTCTAGATATCAATTAAAATTAAACTAAATTAAACTTAATATATGCAAAACATAAACATGCATATATAAACCCAAAATACTTCTCCCCTTTTTGTCAATCATCAACAAAGGGGTACAAACCAAAACAAAATAAAATCTTCTCTCTTTTTAATACAAAGAATCAATCTTCAATAAGGGGTAAAGACAAAACCAAATCAATAAATTTTTCTCCCCTTTTTGTTTGAAACAATGAATCAATAAAATAATATTTCCCCCTTTTTGTCTAAAACAAAAACAAAGCCAATTAGGGGTGACAATCAATTAAGGTACCAATTGAAAATATGTCAAAGAATAGCATCTTGATACCAATTGAAAGGAAACAAAAAAAATATTGATACCAATTTTAAGCAAAAACACATGAAAAATCTTGATACCAATTTGAAATTAAACATAATAAATCTTGAATGTTTAAACAAAATAAATCTTGAATGTTTTGATACCAATTGTAAATATTTTTTATTTTGAACATATGATACCAAATTTAAAATTTATCTTCTATCATAAAGTAAGGGAGTGGGAATCAAATACCAATTGAAAGACAAAATCAAATTTTCTCCCCCTTTATGAAATACCAACTAAAACAATGCATAGGCTTGATACCAATTTAAAAGTAATCAATTGAAACAAAATTGAAGCTCAAGCACTAGCATAAACAAGATTTTGTGCTTAAGGATATAGAGATATAATAA
Organism: Agave tequilana; assembly: GCA_038442645.1. Lineage (NCBI taxonomy): Eukaryota > Viridiplantae > Streptophyta > Magnoliopsida > Asparagales > Asparagaceae > Agave > Agave tequilana. The sequence continues at coordinate 137,055 of JAVJIF010030072.1, read as the reverse complement.
GCACAAATAAAACATATATATGTATGAAAAATAGATACCAATAGAAATTGATATTCTTAGAATTGAAAGCATATATACATACAAAATATATATGAGTATACAAGAAAGGTCAAGATTGAAACCAATTGAAAGAATTCAATGATACCAATTGAAACAACAATAAGATCAAATGTATATCTCATATTACCTAGCCTCCCAATCATGGTTCAAGTTTTAATGATTTTCATTTTAAGGCATACATGAACATGATCTCCCATCCATCCTCCCATAGAAGGTAGGGGTTTTCAAAAATAGATTTAAAAATGTAGTATGTTTGAAAATCTCTACCATAGTGAAGAATACGAACTAGTTATAGGAAAAACTTTTAAAACTCGTACGAAATTCTTCAAGAAAGGAATCAAACAAAAAGATTTTCATTGAAACACATGTAAATCACATGATCACTAAACACTCAAAATCCATAAAGTCCATATCATAGTCTCATGAAAACAAATCATGAGTAAACTAATAAAGTGAGTGTACAAGTAAAATGTGACACATATCAACATGAAAATATTCAATTAAGCTCATATGAAATTCCTTGAAAACATGAAAACATGAAATTCATTATAAATGTGAAATCACCTAGCAAACATGGAATTCATCCAAACGATTTAAACTTCAAGGCATATGTATGTCATGTACAAACTAAAGTATACATACATATCCTAAACACAATGAGACCACAAAAGTATATGCATGAAGGCACGTGGCTCAAAGGATGTATATGTATAACAATAATTTGGATAAAATGGACATATACATGAAGTTAAACAAATAAACACGAAATCAAGAAAAACTAAATTTTCATCAAAACAAATTTCATTTCAAGGTATATGTATGAATTGTCAACACAATAAGTATACATACATATCCCTAAACTCAATTGAGTCCATATATATAGATTTGCATGAAAGGCAAATGACTCAAGGGGTATACATGTATATCTTAATGTTTGGCAAAATAAACATATACATGAAATGAAAACTCATAATACAAAACAAAAAATAGGAATACAAGTTTAAAATGTATGGATCATCAAAACTAGACTATACTAGCACATCTAATGGGTTCAAATAAGCAATCAAGCCTAAACATATATAGATTTATTTGTGGCCCACTATATGCACAAGTATATAACTAGTCTTAATGAAAACTAATATTCAAACATATATTCAAAACATGAAGCTTCAAAAATAAGATAAAATCATCATGATAAATTTTAAACATGATTATTATGTAAATTCAGATGTTATTAAACCTAAGATAAACATGATAGCTAAACAATGGTGAGAACACTAAAATAATGGTCCATATTAAACATGGGTGTCTCAAAATGCTAAGCATGTATGTCAAGGATTTAATAAACATGGCATTATCATAATAATCTACAAACAATAAAACATGCTATATATGATAAACATGGAAAGCGTGTAAATAAAACGGGAGTAAAGGATTGTCACCAAAATCGAAGAAGCAACTCTCCTTGTCTCCAAAACGTGGTGGTCATCTCCACCAAACCTTCCCTTGAAAGTGATGCATCCAATTGATTTCCTTTAAGTACGGAACGCATCCACTCCAAGGTGCCATCACTCTCACGTCATGTGAGAGCCCACACCTACATCAAAAACACGAGGGGTGGTCTTTGGTACCCATACTCTTTTGGGTCCATGGAGGTTAGTACCTTCTCTAACCCAAACAAGATTATTTGCTAAATTTTTAACATGTAAGCGATCATAACAAAATCTAGCAAGATGGCCTTTTCGACCACAATGTGTACATGTGTACACATGAACATACATGTAATGGTTGTGTCCGTGGAAAGCATGTGTATGCCTTGTAGGGTGTGCATGCAAAGATGGACCTTATTTCTTGCGAACCAAGGTTTCCAAACGTGAATGATTTAATGTGCATTGGCTCAAAGTGGAGCCCAAACATTCAACACTTTTCTTCAAAACATTTATATCATTTTCAATAGTGGAAGATAAAGTGGAGCATGCAATAGGTGTGCAAAAAGAAGAAACTATACTAGCATGGCACACATGAGAATCAATATCAATTTTCAAAGATTCATTTTTCTTTAAAACTAAATCCAATTCTTTAGTTATGAAATCAATTTCGTTTTTCAAAACAAGGTTATCTTTTAAAACAAAATCCAATTTAGAAGATAAAACCTCATTGTTTTTCACAACATCATTACAATCATTTTTGCTTTTTAAAATATCAATCTCATTAAGGGCAAGGTCTAGTTGAGATCTTAGTGAGTCACGTTCACTAGTAATCTCTTCCTTCTCTTGCAAAACCAATTCAAAATTAGAACACAAATCATTTAATTCATTTTTCAAAACAAGGTTGTCCTCTTTCAAAAGATTGTGTTTTTCCAATAAATTTTCAAGCTTTTGAGCAAGTTTCAAATTTAAAATTTGAACTTCAAAACAACCATGGCAATAGGAACTAGAGCTATCATCTAATTGAGTGTCCGATTGTACCTCAAGGGAGTTTTTCCCTTGGACCATGAAGCAATGCTCTTCGGACTTTTCTCTCTTAGATCTCCTCATCTTGTTGATAATCCTTGGAAGCTCGGGAGACGTCAATAAGCTCCAAACTGCAAAAGCAGAGTCATAACAATCAAACACGGTAAAAGATGTTCACTAAGAGATGCTCTAAGTGCTCTAAGTGCTAATGCATTTGCCTTTTTATGCTTGATACTATTAGGGAATGATTCCATAGTGGAGGCTTGATAAACTAGATGTCCTAGTCTTTTCAAATGGCTACTCATATTGGCCTTCCAAGCATCAAGTCTAATATGGTCAAACATAGGAGAGCTATCCATGAGAGCAAACTAAATGAGTGCAAATGAACAATGCAAATGAAGATTAGCAAACCAAGATCTCACTCCTAGGTGGTTAAACCTAAATATCAGGAGCACTAGCTCTGATACCAATTGAAAGATCACCTAGAGAGGGGTGAATAGGAGATTATGCTAATCTAGTCAACTCAATGCGGAATTTAAAAACTTAATGCAATACACTCAAGTGCAATCAACAAATGATGCACACACAACCAAGCCAAGCAATTATGAATGCACAATATGAATATTTGCAAGCCACAAAGTAAAGAGAGAGATAGAGAGAGAGTCAATGGATCAAGCGCAAACAACAAGATATGTTTCGAGGTTCGAGCACCCAGCTCTACATCCCCGCCTTCGACACACGAAGGATTTCTAATCCACTAGCAAGTCCACAAAGAACTCTCACAAGGAGTACCCAACTCCTCTCTTTACAACCACAACCTCCTCCTTGAGGCAAGCTCCAATCCAACAAAACAATCACCTTACAACTTGAGGGATTAGCACAAAGCAAACACAAGGATCACCTCACAACTTGAGGGATACAACCCAAATGCACAACTTCCTCAACACAATGAGAACAAGGCACAAAGCAAAGATTGGGTTTTAACTTGGTGGTCTAAACAACAACCACAAACAATTTCTTTCTCCCACACAAAGATCCTATAGAAGAGAGTAGATTTTAGCTCAAGTGTGGAGAAAACCAATGGGATGGAAATCAAAATCACAAAGAAAAATCCTTGGGAAAAACTGAAACCAAGATATAGAAGATGAATCAAAACTCTTTTCCCAAAAACCCTTTTCTTTGGTATTCCAAACCCTAGCAAAAACACCAAATAGAATGTTCAATTTGAATCCAAAAACTTCTTTTGATTGCTGTGAAAACACCAGAGAGTAAGGAAAAATTCGCACAAAAATTCTTAGAGAAAAACTCTTTCCAATAGGGTTTATAGTCCCCAGAAAAAATATAGCCGTTGGCAGCAGAATCTGTCAAAATTACACTGCCGGTCGACTGGCCGGTCGACCGTCCAACGGTCAAATTCTGCCCGTTGGCAGCTACCGGTCGACCGCCCGGTCGACCCAAACAAACAGAGAGCTCTGCTCTCTGACCCGATCGACCCGGACGATCGACCGTCCAATGTCTGCCAAACGTGCACAGATCTGTGCACGTCAGTCGACCGACCCGGTCGACCGACTTCAGCCAAGTCGACTTGGTCAGAAGACTAGTCGACTGGTGAAGCCCGGAACAGAAAACTGGGTCAGAAAAACAGTTTAAAAATATTTTGAAAAATCTTTTAACACTTCTAAAAATCACCAAAAATAGTTTTATCATTTGCATTGATATATAAACATGTGATAAAAAATTTAGCTCAAATATCAATCAATATGAACTATTTTTGTGTCTTATCATTTTTACCAAAAAAACTATATTTTCTAAAACTTGGATTTTGAATAGAAAATACGTTTTGTCCAAAACTCTTCCAAATACAAAAACATGATATTTAAACACTTTTAAGCATGATGCATATGGATAGAAATCCAATATACATGAAACAAATATATATCCATGTTTTTGTCATTAATTCCAAAAATAAGTTTTGTTAAAACACAAAACCTAAAAACACATGAATAGGTATATCAAAGTAAGTTTGTCTAAGAGTTGAAGCATGCATGTATATAGAACAAATCATATACATTAAACCATGTAAACTTGTTTTGAATCTATCTATTCATGAAAACCAAGATCGGTTAAACCTAAAACCGAAAAACCGAAAATCAATATTCAAAACATGAAACGTGTGTGTTGTGAACTTGAGCATATCATACTATTCTAATCTTACAATTTGGATCTAAACACAAAACTAAACTATGGTACCGATGTCTTCTTGTAGAGCGCAAACTCCAAGCCGACTCGATCCAAAACTCCTTGATCCACCGAGCAAGTGCTATATGTTATCTTTGATGCTCGGGCTCTTGAATCAACATGTGAAAGCTTCCAAATCATCTTGTTGAAGCTAATCACCAACTAATAACTTGATTAATGATCTGAAACTAAAATCACAAGATTATTAGTACACATAACTACATGAGTTAATCATCATCAAAACTAGAGTGGAAGGCCTTTGGGCCAACAATCATACCATTCTTCCCTCTTTTGTAATCAAATTATTAATCTGTTGTATTTTCTTTACAATCAAATAAAGATTTTACACGCTTTCAATTTTTTCGAGGAAACACTTAATCTATTGGGTTCATGACTGCAGAAAAAGAGAATATGGTATGTAAGTTAAAGAAATTGCTTTATGGACTAAAACAATCATCAAGGCCACTATAAGTGTATTGACAGCTTCATGAAAGGCAAGAGGTGCACATGAAGTCATTACGACCTATATGTTTATTACAACAAGCTACCGAGTGAAGAGTATGTTTATCTACTATTGTATGTAGACAATATGCTCATTGCTTCTGGAAGTAGATCCGCGATTGATAAATTAAAGAAAGACTTGTCTTTCGAATTTGAGATGAAGGATATTGATGAAGCGAAGAATGTGCTAGGTATATTGAGAGAGACCAAAAAACTGACAAGGTTTGCTTGACACAAACGGGTATTTGAAAAAGGTACTAAAGAAGTTCAACATCAGTGGCGACACAAAATTTGTAGGTACACTACTGGCCACTCATTTCAAGTTAAAAGCTTCTATGTCTCCTACTACTATTAAATAGCGTGAGTATATGTCTCATATACCCTATGCTAGCGCAGTTGGTTGTTTAATGTATACAATGGTGTGTACGAGGCTTGCTTTGTCACAAGCTGTTTCAATGGTTAGCAGATACATGCATGATCCCATTAGAGGTCAGTGAGAGGCAGTGAAGTGGATTATGCAGTACATTAAAAGTATAAAAGATGTTGGTTTTGGGTTTGAGAAGGACACTACGGGTAAGCAAGAGTGTATTGGATATGCTGATTCTAATTATGCGGGAGACCTCTACAAGCGCCAGTCTACAACGGGGTATGTGTTATATTGTCCTAAGCACTGGTGAGTTGGCGCTCTATTCTACAATCTACTATCCCTTTGTCTACTATAGAGGCTAAGTATATGGCCATGACAGTCTATAAATGAGGCAATTTAGCTTCAAGGGTTTCTTGATGACTTGGAGATTGATCAGGATCTATTGAGGTCAGTTGTGATAGCATGAGTGTTATCTATTTGGTAAAAAATCAGGTTTATCATGCATGGACAAAACACATTGATGTTAGGTTCCACTTTGTTCGGGAAATTCTTAATAAAGATGACATTGAGTTAAAGAAGATTCACACTAAGGAGAATCCTGCCGATATGCTTATCAAGGTTGTTCTGAGAGTAAAGTTCGAGCATTACAAAAAGTTACTCCATATCTTTCCAGTTGCTTGAGTTCAATGGAGCTCGTTTGGATGAACTACGGATGACTTGATCGCTCAGACAAGGGGTACGAAGGCAATCACATTGGTGAAGCCCGGTTGAGTAAACATGATGCTATATTGTGTTCGGCTCAGGTTTGAGAAATCTTCATCGAGGTGGAGAATTGTGGAGAGAGTGTGTAAAATCTTGTTGGTAGAGTTTTTAACTTATTGGAGAAGATAGCATAGAGTTTGGAGGTCAACGATGTGCCCAAGACTTGGTTGAAGACCAGAGAAGAGCTAAAGACAGAAGGCCAGTCAAACGCGCGGTCAACCAGCCATGCACAGACATGCACAAGAGAAGAAAGGTGTTGTAGCGGTCAATCGCCCAGAGGAAGCAGCAACAGAAGATAGTCAGTTGGTCGACCAGGAAGTTGTTTTGCACTCTGCACAACTAACAGTCAATCGCCCGGTCGACCGTTTAGAGTGCAGTTCTGAGACTGCATAACTAGAGGTCGACTGCCCCTAGACTACATAACTAGGGGTCGACTGCCTCCATATCGGTTCTGGGTTGTTTCCTATTTGGATTCTGAATTCGTTTCTGATTCAAGTTCGGATCTGTTAGTTTCTTTTCTTCCTAGACTCTTGGCTATATAAAGAGGGGTATTCTCCCTAAGTATTGTAATAAGATCTCTCTCCTCTTTTGTACCGAGGACGTAGGCAATTGCCGAACCTCCTTAAATCTGTGTTTCTCTTGCTTTGTTCTTGATGTGTTCGTGACTATTCTATGGCAAAACTCTGGTATTTGCACATAATCCTCCAGTGTTATTCCCAGCAGTGACCTTCGAAACAGCATCTGCAGCTCTAATCCGGTCATTCCTTGACCAGATCCCCACCACCAAGGTCGCGACATGTCCCCAGTTCCGTGCAGGACTTTTGAGCGTAGAAAAGGATCAGCAAGCAGAGAGGTGGAGACGGGGATGTGGATGTGCGAGGAGAGGATAAAGGTCTGGGTTTGCAGGAGAGAATAACAACCTTGACAAGGGCAGATTTGGATGCGCGAGGACTCGGCCTTGGCTGAGGCCAGGGAGGATGCGCAAGGACTCGGCCTTGGCTGAGGCCGAGGAGGATGTGCGAGGAGGAGAGGAGAAGACGGCTAGGTTAGGATGGCTCTGATACCATGATACAAGTACAACATTGTACTAAGCAATCACAAACTCAGCAGCATCAAATCAAAATCACCCCTGAAGTTGGCTCCCAAGTGCTTGACTCCTACACCATCGGCCCATCCTTGGGCGCATTCAGAGTATCTCAGTCTTCGGAGTCTAATTGGAACAAACCGTAAAATTTCTTGCCTCCATCAATTCCCTCTTTTCATCGTAAACTACCTGCACAGTGCACACATTCTACCAAGCATCCAACCCAGGAAACAGTGAGCCCAAGTGGGAGTAAATATGGTTTAACTACGGCGATCCAATGAGTGTATTTATCAGCATGATCATCGTGTTTTACTTTGCGAAAGAGAAGGCTGGGGGGTGAGGGGACAAGATTGCGAATGTTGGCGTGGCGAAGAAGTACGTTTGAGACTTGGCCGAGCGCGTTTTATCGAAGAAGGGCACGGCAAAGAGGCGTGGGGAGCAGATTGAGGCTCATGTTTATGCAATGTTCAATGAGAACTTGAGGGAAGGACTGTGGGAAAACCTTTGGTTTGTTCTGCCCGACTTGAAGCCAGTTTACGAAATTCCTCTGTTGAAGCCAAGTCAGGGGGAGGGGGTATTATGAAACTACCTATCTGTATTTTATACATAGTAAGACGGAGAAAATGCTAAATTGCTGTTAACAAGAAGGTGAGAATGTAAAAGAATCTGAATTGGTCTCTTCGTTGAATAAAATTTCTACGGTAAATTTGATGTTGAATTTGTTGGATTCTAACATATATTACAATAAAAGGTAGATTCTGGGTCAATCAAATTAGATTTCAATCTTATTCACTGATCCATCTCGGTATGCATCTGCTGACGCAGACGAGGAAGCGAAGAAGACGATCGACACGGGCTAGATCTCGTTCTAACGCTGACGAAAGGTGAAGAGATCTCCAAGTAGGGGTAACTACTCGAATCCACGAGCAACAACGACCCGAATCCACGAGCCAAGAGAGCAACTCGAATCTACGAGCAAATATGAGAAAAAACTCAAATGCTTATTGATATAAGTTGATTAATAAAAACCTAGAATACAATGACTTTTATATAGGCAAATAAAATAAGAGTATTTCTCTAAGTAGGACCCAGAAAATAACTCTTAAATAAACTAGGATATCCTGATACGCAGTAGACCTGTGACAGTTGAATGGAGCTGTCTACAGGTCTGTAACCTCTGACTTATTGCTGTCAACAGGGCAGAAGGGTGTTATCGACAGGTCTGAAAAATTCCTGCCTCTCGTGAAAATCTGTCGATAGTCCAAACGAAGGCTGTCGACAGGTCAATTATTTTTCACCTGCTCTTTGCCTCGCCTTGCTCTTTGGTCTCCTACATCATCTACCAAATTAAGTCTGAACAAAATTTCTAAGTGTGTTCAGAGCGATTGGTGTTATTTTATTGATGGAACCAGGCCGGGTTCTTTTCGGGTCAAGACCAGAGCCCGGTCGGCCTGACCCGGTCCATTTTCCTCCTGAACCAAACATGAACCCACATGAGCCAACACGACACAGCCCATTTCCAACCTTACTCTATGCAGCTGCATTGCATCTCTTATCAGTATCATTACAGCTAAGAATTGATGGTCGGTCAGTTAACAAAACAAAGTCTTTTGTGACTAATAATGATATCACATTTGTCGAGTATGTGAAGAAACCATACGAGACAAGATTGGGCCAATTTGGCTGGCACAAAAGATGCCAATGCGAGTGGCATTGTGGTCCACGCGCTTGCCTTGCTTGCTTGCGGGACAAGACTCTTTTCGGTGAAGTTGGGACCCGAATCCAGATGTCGAGTTGGAGTCCAAACTTGAGATTTGTATTCTCACTGCTGCTGCTATGTATTTGTTTGTACTATTCTATTACATTCATCATGGCAGAAAGCAGGCCTCATGCTGCCCAGTGATTATATGCAAACTAACTTGGTAAAAGGAACATTCTTAGAAGGTAGGTAAGGGGCCAACATCCTCAAAACAAATTTCCAGTTCATGCAACTATTTCCCCAAAAATTTAGAGGCAATTTTTTTTTCTTTCTCAAGGGAGGCTTCCTTGATCTTTTAATAAAAAAACGGTGATATTAAAATTGGGAGGGGCCGAGGAAACGGTGAATTTTTTTATCTTTTCTTTAATTTATTTTCTTATCAGTCAATCAGAATACCTGATCCAAGTTATTAGATTAATATTAAGTAAAATCATCAACCTGCCCACGTGGTGATTAGGTTCTCAGTTAGTCCTCGTGACCCTCGGCTTGCCGCGATTAATTCAAGATTTGAGAAGTTGAATGCAAGATTAGTAGACGTTAGAGGTGAGTTAAACTATTCATTATAAAATTATTTGGTTTGGGTCTGGAGCTATGACTCGTTCACCGGCCGGCCAAGATTGAACAATCACAAATCACAGACATAGAGGAGGAAGGACCAAGAGAAATTATATAGTGGTGTGAAATAAAATGATTTTCACATGTCAGTATATTTCTCAAAACTTTGGTTTTAGACCTCACCGCATTTTTCGTCACAGCAGTCATCGTTCCGGCTGCACCATTGATTCCGGTGAGCCCCTAGTAGAGCCATCACTCCCAACCGGCTGAACGACTGAGATCACGCTGTGACGAAAAAACGCGGTGCAAATTGGTGGCGCAAACAGTACCCATTGCCCCAATTAGGTGACTCTCCATTTGATTGAGGTGTCAACTCTCATCCAGAGTGGGTCCCACAAACTTAGCTAAAGTTAAAGTAGTCCAATTTGAACTGTCTGGCCTTTTTAACTAAAGCATATCCAAATCAGGTTGGCTTGCTCCAACTAAACATTCAAACATGTTGAGTAATGCTGAGTCATGGCCGGCCAATTTTTATTAAATCAACCTTGTGTTTACGCAACGACTGCGCAGGTCCCAATAAAATTGATTGGTCGTGGTTATAGTATCTTTTTGTACGAAATAAAGTACTTTTAATAAATAGAATAATGAGAAATTTATTTAAAATACAAGTTAGAATAATCGATCTGTCTCTCTTGTTTTGTTTGATTTTCTTTAATCTTGAAAAGAGCTTAGATTACTTTGTCGTAGCTGTCCCTGGATCAGCCTAGCTCTCCATTTGCACATTTACCTTTGTCCAGAAAATAAAATAAGTTTCCTTGCATTTTGTATGTGGGTGTAGCGGTCAAAATCTGCACCTCACAGGAGGATGTCTCGTGTCCGAGCAACTAAAAGTTATCGTCTCATCAGAGTTGTTTCAGCTTTTCACCCCGAGGACGCTTCCACCGAGGTATCTCTGATGCTCCCAACATCTCAGAGCTTTCCCTTTTCCGGAGGCTTCAGCTTCGCACAAGATAACCTTGGCAATGGATCATCCATGTCTTCGTCTTTAGTTACACCACGGTAACAGATCATCCCTGGTTTTCACCTACAGTTTCATAGTCAGATCTTCCTCCACGTTCATAATGTGAAACGCCTTCCAGCCTGAGCAGTTATGGACAGAGATGGCTTTCTCTGCATGTAATCTCAACAGTCCAGCGCCAATAGTCACAGTCATTATAACAAATATACACGCGCAGATAATGCGGTTATGAAGATCGCTCCCGTACCATCCGCCCCCATGCACGCAGATCAGATTAAGTATAAATAGACTTTCTCCTCCAACGAGAAGGGGAGCCCAGCACTGAGACTTAGCATTCAATTCCTGTAATTCGTGGAACCTACGGATTATTGTGTCCTGTGATTTTTTTCCCCAATTTGGGTTTTACATAAAATAATGTATCTCTTTTATGTTGTGCATTATTTTCTCTAACACTAGTAACTCCCACTCAACTCTGCCCTCGCCTGTGGTGAGGATTGACTGCCTGATCACTCGCGATGAACAATTCTCCACACAAACCGGTGCTTTCATTGAGATATGAGATCCAAACACTCAGATCTCTCTCCTATCAAACTCATCCTCAAAAAAGCCTCTCCAACGAGTCATGACCACGAAATAGCAGCTGACCACCAGTGCCTGGAGCCACTTTCAAAGGCAAATCCATTGTCACCGCTGGGGCATCATCTTTTCGAGTAGGCTTAACCTCAATCTCATCGTGGAAGAGACTATCTCTGCATTTCACAAGGAGCAGTCAGAGACATTCTCCCACCATCAACGTATGAAGCCCAACTTTTCCAAAGTTCGCTAACATGAGGAAGGAGATGGCGAAGCAGCATGCCCTATTCGACCGCGAGCGGGAGCGAGCGACGCATGGTCAAAAAAATATAGCCCGTGAATGAAAGGAGTTGCAGCATAAAAAATGACAAACACCTCACCCCAATCATCACCCTCCAAAACACCCAAGAGCAGCCTCCGTCGGCAGAAAGGCATAATACTACTGAGGCCCAAAGCGGCGAGCATTCTCAAAGCCGGAGGCGACGCAGGTCAGACTCTCCAACTCTGTTAGAACAATCCAATAACGAATCGAGTTTGTCACATCCCCGCACGAGGGTTCAACATGATCATACTCAGAGGAAGGCTGAAGAGTTCGTCCGTGTCAAAGATCTCGACAAACTTGTACTAAAGTGAGTCGAAAAGTAAAAATGCCGCATCATGACAGAAAGCCATCATCACCGATGCATCCAACTTCCCTTCCTCGATGATGCATTGGAATATGAATTTTTTAAGAAGTCCACGATTTCGACCTTTGATTATTAATCCGATCAAAGTGACCCAGTCCAACACCTCCGCCAATATCAGGACAAGATGGTAATCCATGCCAGAATGACTTCATCTTGTGTCGGGTCTTCCCCTGCAACTTGAAGAGAGTAGTCTCCTATTCGTTCAACTCTTTTGTGCCAAGATCAACTCACAGCCTAGAGGATCTCATCAGGTTGTTCCTCTCCTACTACCCATACCGCCAGGAGTTTAAATAGAATAACCATTATTTCCTCTCTATCAAGATGAGAATCCCTGACAGCCTTAAGGCGTGCATTGGCTACTTTCAGAATCAGCTAGGCAAAGTACGCAACTGCAACGTGGACGCCTCCACTCTCGCGTTCATCAACAGGCTAGGAGTCACCCACCCACTGTACAAGTATCCAGTGAAGTACAATATCACCCGTTGGAATGAGGTCCTGTATCGAGCCCAACCATACATCCAGTTGGAGGAAGCGACGAAATGCTCCACCAACCCAACTTTCAACCGCAGCGACGTTGGTACAAAATTTAAGCCGAAACACGGAGACCCTCCGTCAATAACCAAATCACGGGGATGGCGTTTTTAAGAAGCGACCATATGTGCACATCAGTAGAGCCCACTCTGAGCCTACCGGGTGGATGACATCTTCTTCCTGCTGAAGCTTCCGATTCAGGACGTCTTCGAAACTCTCAAGGTCAACCCTGGGTAAAACATTTGGAAGCAAGCAACATGACCCTGCTCGTCCTGGAACGAAGGGCCACTATTCTTTTACGACAGTAAGGGATACCGGACTTCTCAATGTCGGTCCCTCCGTAAGTACTTAGAAGATCTTGTGCAAACAGGATAATCTCCGAGAGTACATTCTCATATTCGGAGCCTCCTCCGAGACAGAAAGACAGCAAAAGACCTCATCGCGGAATCGTCCACAGCACATGGTCACTCAGTACCTCGGTTGACTAACCCCAACCAAACAAATAAAAGTAAGAAAGTTTCTCTAATGGATTAAGCTCCATGTATCGCATTACAGAAAATCTCCACCACAGTGGATTTAGGGATGTCAAGTGGGCCGGCCCAGCTCGGCAACGCGCATGGGCACGACCCGACTGGCTCCGGCTGCCCCTGGGCCGGACTCGAGTCTGGCTATGGAGGCCCATAGCCCAAGCAGAGGTCGTGCCAGACCCAGGCCCGGGCCTGGCACGCGCCATCCGAGCTGGCCCGCCCTCGACCACCACCCAACCTTCAGCCCATCGCCCCCTCTCCACCGCTGCCTGCCTCCACCTGCTCCACCACTTTCCCCTGCACTGCCACCCCCACCACCGCCCGCCAGCCACTCCCTCCTGGGGAAATAAAATGTAAATTTTTTTTTTTTTGTAAATCTCCATGTTTGAACATAAGACCTCAACCTTACTACACAAGCTTGATGACCCAGCTATCCCACACAACAATTATGTCAAACGTGGGAAGAGAGGTATTTAATATTTATGAAATTATTTTTTTATTTTTTTATTTTTAAAAATATTTGGCCCGACCCGGCGCGAGTCCGGGTCACCCTGGTCGCGGGCTGGGTCACCCCCGTCGCTGGCCGAACCCGAGTTTCAGAAATGAAACCCCGGCTTCGGCTGTTGGCTGGCCCTACCTGCCCCGAGCCCGACTGGCCGGCCCGTGTGACATCCCTAAGTGGGTTTGTGTGGAATATTTTCTTCTCTCCTCTCTAAACAATTGAAAATTAGATCAACGACTACAAAACTGTTATTAGTATATAATTAGCTCGGATTAGCTGGAAGATAGCATAATAAACAAAACAAGTATGCTGAAAAGGTGGAACATAAACAATAATGTTCAGTCGTTGGACCTAATTTTATAAATAAATAAATGGATTAAGTTAAAGAACTGCATACTAGTATTTTAAATTTAAATGCATAATAAATGCGCAATAAAATTGCGGAGACTTGTGGAGTGGGCTGGGTGCTGAAGATGAGGCCTTTCAAATAAATAAAATGTTTTTTTTTTCAGTAAATAAATAAATAAAATGGGTAAAAAAAAATGCAGGGATAAGGGCCAGCCGTGTGCCGTCTTTACAACTATGATAAATGTTGCCACAATTTATGCACAATAGCCCTGTGGTATCTTAAAATTGGGGATGCAAAATTTGAGTTTATAATCCAATTCTTTCAACTTTTCAATTGTAATTCTAAGAAGTTCACTATTATATAGAAAATAATGTCTAAATCCGAAGCCTGGAGTTGTACAAATTTCACCAAAATTTATCTGAAAATAGAATAAGAGACAATTGACAAAATCGTTGCAAACATAATTTCCACAAATGAAAGTGGTGTTCTTTATTACAAGATGAATAATTGTATATTACACAATTTTATTTTATTTTCTCAGATAGATCTCAGTATAAAATTTCACTTAAAATACTTTTCGCATATTATACTTTTTTTTAACTTCTTCATATAAAATAATCTCAATTTAATTTTCTCATGTTTTAAAATAGAGACACGTGCTCTCCCTTATTAATTTCTAAAAACTTCTAGCAAAATTTATTATGTGACAGTGCAAGATAAATAATCAATTTATAAGTGGTACATTCAGAGATTCTCAAGATTCTGCTGCTGTACATGATTCTGCTCATGCATGTGTACAAATATTTCACATAATACTACGTTATGTATATATTAATATTTGATCCATTTACAACTCATCTTCAGAGACTAAAAATGCAAGACATTTTAAATAAACAATAAATAAACGAATGGTAGGAGTACTATGTGAAATTACAATCTTCAGGGATTAAAATGCTTGAAAACCTTCGTCCATTCAGTCTTCATTCTACCTACGTTTTTTAAAAAATCCCCCAAAAATACGGCCGTCGATCTTTCTCAAAAAATACCCCCGTTAAAAAAAATCCCCAAATAACGCACCCAACTCCACCCCCAAATCCGCACAGGCAACTGCACCCACATATATACCCCCCTCAACTCCCTTTCTTCAACCCCTGAGCCAACAAACAAACAACATCAAAAAATCAAACCTCAAAAAAGAAAATAAAAAAGAAATTCTACCATCTCGCCTTCGATGGCGACGCCGACGACCCACCTCCTCTCCTCCCTGCTCCGCCTCTCTCGCGAGCTCTCCCTCTCCTCCTCCTCCATCCCCCTCCTCTCCCGCCACGTGTCACCCCTATCCCGCCGCTCCAACCTGCTCTCCATCCTCTTCGACGACCTCCTCCGGTCCCCAACCCTCTCACGCTCCTCCTCGTCCTCCGTCGTCCTATGCCTCAAGGAGATCCTCGTCGTCCTCCAGCGCTTCAAGGCTCTCCTCGCCGATCTCTCCACCTGGAGCCGGATCCGCCTCCTTCTCCAGTCCGACTCCGTCTCCAACCACTTCCACGAGCTCACCCTCGACCTCTCCACTCTCCTCGACATCCTTCCCCTGAACGACCTCGATATCAGCGACGACGTCAAGGATCTCGTCGGCCTCGTCCGCCGCCAGTGCCGCCGGTCCGCCGCGGACCCGGATACGGCCAAGGACCGGGCCCGGACCGAGATGCTGGATCTGATCCGCGAGATAGAGGAAGAGATCGTCCCCGATCGGGCGAGATTGGAACGGATATTCGAGAAATTGGGATTGGACGACAGCAGGAGCTGCAGGGCCGAGATAGAGTGTTTGGAGCGCGAGATCGGGGACAAAGTTTCCGAGAAATGGGGATCGGCCATGATCGCGCTCGTTGGATTGGTGCGATACGCGAAATGCGTCCTCTTCGGAGCTTCGACGCCGAGATCCGAATCCTTAGACGAGCTCGGATCGCCTGCTGTTGCCGATGTTTCAGTCCCCGCCGACTTCCGGTGCCCGATCTCGCTGGATCTGATGAAGGATCCGGTCGTCGTGGCCACCGGGCAGACGTACGATCGGGAGTCGATCGCCAGGTGGATCGCGTCGGGGCACGCCACGTGTCCGAAGTCCGGCCAGGCCCTGGCTCATCCCAATCTGGTTCCCAACCGAGCTCTCAAGAATCTAATCGCTCTATGGTGCCGCGAGCAGAATCTAACATTTGATCTTCCGGAATCTAGTAACGGCGAGGAAACCGCCGTTACCGCCAACAAGGCCGCACTGGAAGCGGCGAGAATGACGGCGTCGTTCCTCGTCAAGAAGCTGGCCGCATCGCCTTCGGCAGAAGCGGCGTACCGCGTTGTTCACGAGCTCCGTCAGCTGGCGAAGACCGGATCGGAGATCCGCGCATTCGTCGGTGACGCCGGCGCCGTGCCGTTACTGGTTCCGTTGTTGTCTTCAGATGACGCGGGCCTGCAAGTTAACGCCGTCACGGCTCTGTTAAACCTCTCCATTCTCGATGCCAACAAGAAGAGGATCATGCACGCGGACGGCGCGCTCGATGGCGTCATCCACGTGCTGACCGAAGGCGCCACGTGGCAGGCTAAGGAGAACGCTGCGGCAATGGTCCTTAGCCTATCGACCGTCCACTCGTACAGGAGGAGGTTAGGTCGGAACAAGCGCGTGTTAGCGGCGCTCATTAGTCTGAGCCGGGTGGGCCCCGTGAGCAGCAAAAAGGACGCGCTCGCCGCCATCTTGAGCCTGGCCGGTGAGCGCGAGAACATTAGGCGGCTGATCGATGGCGAAGTCATCGAGACTGCGCTGGAGTTGACCGGGACGGCTGACGTGGCGGACGAGGCGGTGGGGATCCTGGCGGCGGTGGCCAAGAGGGGTGGGGCCCAGGAGGTGGGTGCGAAGGAGAGTGTGGTCCCGAAACTGGTTCGGGTCCTTAAAAACGGGTCGGATTCCGGCCGGGAGCACGCCGCGGCGGCGCTGGTGATCTTGTGTCGGAAAGTCGGGGGGAGCGAGATGGTCGGTGACGTGGTGAGGGTCCCGGGGATAGAATGGGTAATATGGGAACTGATGGGGTCGGGGACGGAGCGGGGGAGGCGGAAGGCGGCGTCCCTTGGTAGGATTTGCCGGCGGTGGGCGGCAGCGGAGGAGGCCGGGAGGGCCGCGAGATTTACGGCGGCGATGACAGTGACGGCGTCGCCAATGGCACAGGCGTAAATTTTTACGTTGTGCTTTTTTTCTCATACAGCCACAAAAAAGTGATTAAGATGAGACGAGTGCCCCCACCATTGTGAATATTCGAGTGATTTAATTTTATTTTAATTTTCATTTTTATATAGGTTAATTAATTACTAATGATTGATTAAAAAAAAAATTGGTTGCTTTAAAGTGGTAGAAGCAAGTTCCAAAAGTGAATAAAAAGGACTCTTTTTCTCCCCTTTTTGGTGTGACATGCATTCTCCATGTCGTAAACTTTTCCATTTTTTCGCGATTCTCGGCGCTTTTTGCATGTGCTCATTATTATTACTCATTTAATTTAAAAGTTATTAATCTCCGATTCGAGATGATTTGGTCATGCTGTGAGCTGGGTGTTCACGAGTGAAAAATCAGATGGACCAACACAGGAGAAAGAGAAATTAGAAACTATTACTGCGAAATAGTAAGCTCAGCAGACGTCCCAAGAAAATCGGTTCGGTTCATGTGTGTGAGTCATACACACATACAACAAGAGAGCCAATCACTCGTTGACACGTGGATTGAACTCTTATAATCTCTTATAATATGTGTGAGGCCCACACACATAACATATTATAAGATGATCAATACATGTGTTAATACTTGATTGTCCCTTTTATTGTATGTGTGTGTGGCTCACACACCTGAACCGAACCCAGAAAAATGACCCGCGGCCTAAAAACCTTTTCTGTTTTGACTCGTGTTTTGGATAACACCACTAATGAAGGCCGACGACCGGACTCCAGCGCATCCCTCAGCCGCTGGCAGCTTTCCCCTCACCCCATCACTTTGCTTGGCTTGTAGTAGGATCACCACGTCAGGGTCAACACCACACACTAGCGCCTTCTGCGACGTAAGCGTCACTTTTGCTTGGCTGTTGAGGCACACTTACAGCTAGCTGCTCTAACGGCAGCAACTGTCTCAAGCTGGACAGCCGGAGTCCTGCAGTCGGAGTTAGGGCCTACGCTGGCATCAACATTGATCTGAGGGTGTTCGATGGAGCTGCCGCCCAAGTTTGCTGACCTGTAGAGGCGTCGCATTACATCGAGCATCATCGGGGCGGTTCAGAGAGGAGAGCACGGCAGCTATAGCCTACTTCCGTGCCCAAAAGTCTCCTGAAGGTACGTGCATTCGAGTATGCCGAGCTGAGCTGAAAAGTAGGAATTGCTGCAAGCCAGCATGACACAGTAAGGCGACTTTCCAGACTCTTGTTTAATAGGCAGGATTTAATAGCAGTGGCTTGCCCGTGTGGAGGTGTGTCAAGAATCTTCTTGGTGGACTCTAGCTTCCTGTATGAAAAGCTTCGCCAAAAGCTATAAGATTGTCGAGAAACATAAGATGACAAATGGAGGGGGCCGAATGATTAATCTTCATTCGCTCAAAATCACCTGAACTCTCTCCTTCGCAGAGAAGAGACGATAGGACTTTTGATCAGACAATGAATAGATAAGGGGATAACGGGCATCCTTCTCCCATACCTCCCAATGGGCATGCGGAAGAACTTGTGTAGGAGATCAAGATGAGAATTGCTGATTTAAGTTATCTGTCGACAGTTCCCTTCAACTGTCGACATGCTTTTACAGATACTCAGTAGTATACAATCCTTTCCATAGCACTCTTCACCTATGACATGTTTTTACAGAAAATCAGAGAATTACAGACCTGCCGACAACACACTTCGCCTGTCGACACTCTTGCTGCGTATCAGAGTTTCCTTGTTTGACTAGGAGTTATTTTCTGGGTACGTTTTGAATTCCAATTTATTTTATTTCTATTTCTTTATTTTAGTTTCTTAGTTAGAGAAGTATTCTTTTTTATTTGCCTATATAAGGCTATTGTATTCTAAGTTTTTTATCATCGAATTTTGATTAATAAACTTTGAGTTTTCCTCCAAATTGCTCGTGGATTCGAGTAAATCGCTCGTGGATTCAAGTGTCGTGTTCGTAGATTCGAGCACAATTCCTACTTGAAACTCTTAAGGGTTCATGGGTGTTAGAACGAGTTCTTGTCGGCGTCATTCGTCTTCCCCGCTTCCTACGTCAATTGGTATCAGAGCTTCGATAAACTTTATGACGATGGCCGAAGATGACGACAAGCAGTCCAACCTCTCCGCAAGAGTAGGTACTGTTGAACAGAGAGTTGGCATACTTGAATCGACTAAGGACAGTATGATCTAAAAAATCAAGAGGCTCTTTCTTAAATTCAATGATCGAAGTCTAGTCGATAGTGCGTACCGAAGCGGACGTGAACATTCATTAAACAATCTTTCTCCACCACCTCCACCACCATCAGGTAATCCTTATCCATAACCTCCACCACAGCAATTTTCTTTTCAACGACCACTCACGCGTCAACAACTATGCCAACCATCACCACCACCAAGATATCCTCTATGACAACTTCCTTACGAAGATCTTACCAACGAGGAAGAACTTTTTCTATCCCGAAGATGATTTCGAAGATGAAGACTATGATGAAAGGATGACCAATGGGCGAGGCCCTAGGCGGATGGTGAATCCTAATCTCAACAGGGGAGAAGAATTTCCTTTTCTAACCTAGATAGGAGAAGAGAAGATACAAGTCCTAATGAATATAGGATGAAAAATGAGATTCTTTTTTTCAGTGAAAACTTTGACATCAAGTCTTTCTTGGACAGGTCTATGACGTAGAGAAATTCTTTGACATGGCTTACATTCCTAAGGAAAAGCATGTCAAGTTCATGGCGTACAAGCTCAAAGGAAGAGTGACCGAATAGCGGGACCAGTTCCAAATCACAAGGAGGCGTCGAGGCAAACACCTGTGGTAGAGTAGACTATTCTTAATAAGACGATTACCTATGTGAGTGTAAAACTGGGTCGGATCTTTGGGACTTTCTATGGAAGCTGTCATTTTATAATGGTCCCAATTTCAATTAACCTCATTAACATAAACATCCTTATTATCAAAATATTATCATAATCATGTATAATTTCTAAAAATTTCAACAGCATCTCCTTTGTATTTAGTCGCTTTCCTTAAATACAGTATATACCAACCGCAGCCTGCACGGCTTATCTCAATCCAAACACATAAATCAAACTCAATAATCAACCACGCAGTTATAATAATATTCCAGCTTGACATCGCCTACTTATCAAATCCATAAAGCATATAAATCTCGCTACCAATATTTACAGCATTTATGTGCTCGAGAGTACCCCTCTCGCATCCACAATATAACTCAGAACTACTATAACTCCAATTAACTATAGTCATTACAAACTACCTCATCTTTACATCAATATATATATATATATATATATATATATATATATATATATAATATATATATAATATATATAATATATATATATATATATATATATATATATATAACAAATATAATACATGCTATAAGACACATCGTCTAAGGCTATGAGCATGTACAACAAGAACTTTCTTAATCATAACACACATAATTATATCTGTAGCACATTTACTTATAGTAAAACTTCTCCACAAAACGCCCAAAGTCTAAGGTTGGGCCTCCATCTCCCCACAACCTGAAAACATGAAACTGGGAGGAGCGAGCTTGACAGCTCAGTGAGTAGAGTCAAAAGAATATCAAGAGATATATAACATAATCCATATGAAGCATAATAATTTCAGTAATAAGGCAAGTCTAGAAGAATAAGAGAAAGACAAGAAGTCGATGATATTTCATAATGTACGATCAGGACAATTGTCTCTATAATCCCCAAGGACGGTTCGACTCTGTTGTTCGTAGATTTTCTTAACATTTTTCATTTTGTTTCCATTCTACATATTATAGGGTCTATGAGTTCAATAGAGTCTTTTCTCAGTAAATTATAAATTAGCATCGAGTTTATCTTATGTAATCGTTATCATGCGCATATTCATATATCATGCACGGAGTGCGCCAACCACGAGCATACCTCACAAATATTGTTTATCCATTCATATAATATCATTATCACAAATGTACTTGTGTGTCACATAATTATACTATAAGTATGTATACACGTATTTCATATGCTCACACGTTGGTAACTAATCGGTTAGTGGTATTGCATATTTATCATCGCATTCCCAAATTTATGGTATAATAAACACTATTTTTTAATAGAATTTTTGTTAATTTAATGCAGGCCTTTACTAAAGGAGTTGGAAGAGAAAATGAGTCCAAAAGGCCACTGAAATTCAGATTAAATCAAATTAAGGATTAGGGCAAATGTTTAGCTGAAGATCAGAGCAAATTAGAGAGATAACACCAAATAGAAATCAGTTAAATTGGATTTTTATGAATCCATTTCGGTTAGCTAAAAATCAAGGAGAATATCGTCAAATTCAAAGCTCAAATGGAAAACTAAGTAGATATATATGCAAACAGGAAATCCAACGTAGCCTCCCCCAAAATCTGGCCATCTGACCATAGGCTGCGGATCCACCACAATCCTTGTGGAACCACTGCAATAGTACAGAATCTGGGAGCCGTTTGCTCCCCCTATCTGTATACTTCTCTCCCCTCTCCATTTCGCCTATAAATACTGCATTTTCGAAGGCAGAGAAAGATTCTTAGGCTAGTTTTTATTCTAATTTAGTGTAGATTTTATTTTTATTTTAATGTAATTTTTATTTCTTTGTAAACATAGGTTAGACTGATATTCATGTAAGTTGAGGGAGAGATTTTATGTGAGAGTGACACTGATGTAACCTTCCTCCTTTTTTTCATCGTTTCTCTATGCAATGAAAAGGTAACTTGTTTATATTATTTTCTTATTCTACTACTTATATTCTATTTGGTTTTGATAACAATCTAAGTGAGTCTTATAACATCGGTATTGTCTTGCCTTTGCGAGTGCCACCGACAGTTCATGATGATGGATTCCTCCTTAAAATCTGTATCGTTTCATACTTGCTCGTCGAAGTTCTTGATGATGTAGTGTGGATGGAGGATTGAGTTCAATTTTATGGGCTATGCGCTGATTGCCTCTTAATCTAGGTAAATGTGCCAAAGATCCAAGGTAAGTTATCGGTTAAAAGAAAGTAAGTATTCTTTCCTTCTTTCTTTTAATTCCTTAGTGTATAACACATTTCCAATCACCAACTCTCTTTATTCATTTTAGTTCTTTATATAAACTTTGTTTTTCATTTTTTACAATCATCATATCCTCCGATCTACCACTTTCACAAATTAAGATAGCTTTTTCCTTTTCTTTCTAAAAAACACAGAAGAACTTTTAACCATTTTAAGTAAACTAAATGAGAATTTACAACACGCTTCCATCGCAAGTCCCTCCTTATGGATCACGACCCACATAACCACTTGCTATCACGATAGAATTGAGTACCTTGCACTTTTGTTCTTTATTTCTGAAATTCTGTATTTTCTATGCAGGTAAAACCTTAATCAATTTTGGCGCCATTGCTGGGGAAGGAAGGTATAACTCTTTTTAATTTACTTTATTGGTTTTTTTCTCTGTTTTGGTGTGCATGGTTTGCTTTTAGAAAACTAGGAGCTGCAGTGGACATATAAGAAGCTCTGGGACTCTGCTCTTAAAAACAGAGCCCAGAAGCTCTTTGTTCTGTCGCAAAAAGGCGGCAAAAGCCGTGTTGGTGCGGCAGACAGAGCGAACTACTCAATTCTATTTTTTGCATGATGAGTCAACTAAAAAAATACATTCTGCAGTATTTAAATTTTTTTAATACTCTGTACACACTAATTTTATTTCACAGTAACTTGATGTTTGTTAAATGCTAAAAACGGTTTAGACTTTGCATTTAGGCATTTATCTAATTTCATTTACATTTTACATTACTATTGAAGAGTGCTAGAGTCAAGGTACGTGTGCATAGCATATAGTTTAGAAAATATATTTGAGTAACGTAAATTGCTTAAAGTGTTGCTTTTTTTATATACTTGTACATTTGCACGAATACGATTAAAGGCACATCCTTAAACAAGATAAGGTGGGGAAGTCATTACCCTCCCTTACCCACAAACAATCTCCTCACTCACTAACTCAAGCCTAATTTAAAACTGAGTAGACGTTGGCCCTAGGGACATCTCACACTCAAATAAGAGACTAACCTAAGAAGAAGTTGTTAGAATTTGACTCTTGTCAAATTATTGTCTAAGGTTGGAGAATGAGAGGCGAACCTTGAAGAGCAGTAGTTTGACATAATTAGGCATGTTATTTAGGCACGGATATCTCCCACTGGTCTTGCCGTACCTGACTGGTTACTTGTGGTCAGATTCTGCAATATACCTCCGTGGACAGTCTAACCAGTTAGAGTCATTTAGGTCTAATTTTTCTTTCATTGTTTGTTTGCTTATTTTGTTTTGTTTCTGACATCTTTTTGATATGGATTATAAATTATTCCAATGCATATAGTGATGCATACTTCACATCGATCTCTTTTGACTCTGATATTACCAACCCGACATATCATAACTTTAACAACCAAGTATACCAGTTTGGTCTTATCCGAATCATTATATGTACCAGTCGTAATATTATGAACAAGACTGGAATAATCATTGTTTGGTGGGAGAAAAATTCGCGTAAAGTTTCCTTGAATCAATTGAAAGTTTACAACAGACTTATACTCCGACTACAAGGGAGGGAGGATATTGAGTCTTGAAATCCTCCCTTTTTTAATGCTGGGTTCTTCAGGTGGTGGTGGAAAGTGAGTCTTGTTTTCCGTTCACCGGGTGAACGTCAGGAACTTTTGGGGATCTTCTCTTTGGATGGTAGACGGAGTAACACAGCTCTGTCGACTAGAAATCTCAAAGAGATTGTAGGCAAAGATTAACTTGTACGCAGCAAGTTACTTGAAGAGTTGGACTCTCTTTCCTTCTCTGTGGAAGCTCTCAAGTCAAGTTCTTCTCTTTGATTTCTCTGATCTAAAATTGACCGACCTCTTTTCCATAGCAACAGGGCTATTTATAGAGGTTTCAGGGGTGAATGTGCCCCCTAAAAACACTCCACAATGGGGGTTAACTTCCTCATTATGTGGGTGGTGATTGACCCCATAACGAGGGAAGTTATAACTGAGACGCGGGTTTCGACCCTCGCACCTTGGCGCTGCAGTGCTGGTTGAGACGCGGGTTTCGACCCTCGCGCCTTGGTGCTGTAGTGCTGGCTGAGACGCGGGTTTCGACCCTCGCGCCTTGGCGCTGCAGTGCTGGCTGAGACGCGGGTTTCGATCCACGCGCCTTGGCGCTGCAGTGCTGGTTGAGACGCGGGTTTCGATCCTCGCGTCTTGGTGCTGCAGTGCTGCTGAGACGCTCCTGAGACGCGGGTTTAGATCCTCGCGTCTTGATGTTGCGGTGGTGGCCATGATTAGCCCTGCGTCCAGAGCTTGGAACTCTGCTTTTTGGTGCCTTATCTTTTAGTGATCTTTAGACAGCCTACAGAACCCCCTCTAAAGTTTCGATATTCGCAGTTAGCTGAGACGGATTTCAAAATACTTTGGACTCTAACTGAATTGTAACACCCCGCTCCCAGAATACGTACTTAGTTGCGTATTCAGATTTTTCGGTCGTATTTTTCGAATTACTTCCTGTATTTGTTTTGTATTATGAATTATTTATATGATCGTTTTGTCTTGGATCCAGATTCACGGACTCAGAGTCTGCCCTTCTCTGAACCGGGGACCTGATCCTAGTGTATTACTCGATTTGGTCTTTCTGGTATTCAGATTTGACCGATTTCAGTTTCAGACATCATTTTTTAATATTTTAGATTTTCTGTGATTTTCTGAAATTTTTCTGAATTAAAATGAAAATCTTCAAAACCGGTGTCGACCAGTGCCGCTGACCGATTCCTAGATTTTTAATTTGCAAATGGAGTCAAATTTTGAGAAATCGCTTTCACAAATTTGCTTAGAATAATATTTACTATCTTAATTCATTTTTTGGGGAATTTCAGAATTTATCAGATTTCTGCGAGATTGGTGTCGACCGATATTGGCGGCCGATTTCAGGATTTTTAATTTAAAAACTATAAAGAATTTCTTGAAACGAATTTCACCATGATTCTTAGAATAATATTCTTGATTTTTGAGAATTTTTGCGGGTCGTTCCGAGATACTTAATTTTCGGACGATTTCGGTATTTTTCCGAAAGTTTTCCGCATCCGCAACTGAATCCCGGGAATCCGTCACTCTAATTATTTTCCCTTTTTCTTCCAAGAGAGTATCTTCCTTTTTTATTTCTTTTCCTTTTTTCCTTTTTCTTTTCTTCCTTTTCCTTCCACCAAATTCTCCATTCTTCCATTACTTTCTACAACTTTCCACCAAAAATATCTCCTCCACCAAAAATATCTTCTCCAAAAAAATATCCCAACACCTCTCCCATCACCATGGCCGGCCAAGAGAGCCACATCACCTCTCCATTTTACAAAAACCCCTCCAAAAAAATATCCCAACACTCTCCCATCACCATGGCCGGCCAAGAGAGCCACATCACCTCTCCATTTTACAAAAAACCCCTCCCTAAACATTTTTACATCAACCTTCACAATTCTAATTCCTATATAAACTTTTCCTTCTTCATTCCACTTCATTTTTCTCTTCACCAAAACTTTAACCACCAGCTCCTCCTTCATCTCCACCACAACCACAACCACTACAACTTCTCCAACTCCCTACCTTCATCTTCTTCCTCCTCCTTCTCCATTTAAACCACCACAAACTCCAAAACTCCACCAAAGCCTCCACCTTCTCCTTTACCTTCTCCAAAACTACCACCACAACAAACCTCTCCAAAAAACCACCACCCCATCATCTTCTCTAGGGCCGGCCACCCTCCTTGGATTGGGGCCGAGCTCTTCTTCGTCGGCAACATCTCCGATGATTATTCCGGTAATCGTTCATGATTATTCTGGTAATCATTCCGGTGACAATTGCAAACGACAACACTAACATCACCTTCATCATCACCTCCTTTTCATTACTCTATTAAAATCCATCTCCTTCACCAAATAACACCACCACCAACGAAATCATCTTTCCCTTTCTCTCTCTTTCTCTCTGTTGATGCGGATCTCACCCCCGCGTCCAGGCAACTCCTTAACGCGGCCTTCGCGTTCTTGTATCGACGCAACGCGAAATCCATGCCCTTGTCTGTATCCCTTTCGTATCTACACGACGCGGAGCTAATGCCCGCGTCTGTGTTCTCCTCGTGCCCTGACTTGAACGGGGTCTCGAACCCCACGTTTGTGGCACCTTCGCGACGTGATTCCCGCGTCTGTGATTCCCGCGTCTGCTATTCCCGCGACGCGACTCCCGCGTCTACGACCCCCGCGTCTCTAACTCGCGTCTCCCTGTGCACTCTCTCTTTCCATATACTTCTCTCTCTAGGTTTCTCTCTCTAACTCTTTCTCTCTCCTCTTCACTTTCTCCCTCTAAATATTTATATATTTTATATTTTGTGGCGCGTGCGCGAGTTCCATGGATTTCGGACCTTTCGGCATTTTCGGTGATTTAGGCGAGTGTCCTCGCCTCCATTTGGGTTTCCCCGCTTCGTCGGGTCAACATGTATTTTATTCCATGTTTATATGTATTTTACTGCTTTATACTATGCGTGGCCGACCCTTCGTGGTCGTTGAACTCTGGGTTTCTGCCCACTCTGGGATGGCTGGTAACCACCGAGAGTGCGCTTAAACCCCGAGCGTTCTTGATCCCTCAGCCTTCAGCCTCCGGTCTCTCACTATCTCGAAAGGGAAGTGATTGGGACCGTCAGGTCTCTCCGTCCTTCAGCCTCCGGTCTCTCACTATCTCGAAAGGGAAGTGATTGGGACCGTCAGGTTCTTCAGCTCTGCCTGGTTATCATGATCAGCGCTCAGCACTTTTCCACTAGATTCGTCTAGGCGGGATGCTGCCGGAATTCTTACTCGCACTTTAAGCCGAGTTGTCCCGGTAACCTTGCCAGACGCTCCAGTGTTAAATACTGTTTGCTGTCTGTACTTCCAGCTTGCTTAGCTCCGCTTGATTATGCTCAACTATTACTCTAACACTTCAATATACAAGCTTGTTATGTAAACTCTTGACATATACCTGTTTGTATCATTTAACACTTGATATGTTATCACCTGACACCCGACATGCTACTACTTGACACTGGCTCTTGTTATACCACCTGTCTCAGGTTATGGCTTGACTTATCACCTGTCATCTGTATGAACACTTGTCTTTGGCGTGATAAAACCTGATACCTGTTATGAATAACTCTCTACTCATGATTATCACATTACGGGAATGTAGTACTCGATCTCGTGTTATGACTCTCGTTATGCTTGTTATGACTCCTGTTATGCCTGTTATGTACTCCTGTTATATTAATACTTGACCTGTGATTCACATTTACGGGAATCCTGTCTTGTTATCCTGTATTATATACAGTGACCTGTTATCCTGTATATATACAGTAATCTGTTATCCTGTATTATATACAGTGACCTATACTCCTGAATTCCTGATCATGTCCTGCTCCTGTTATTCCGTAAATTGATAATTACATGATAAATTATTATAAGACAACTTGCATCCGGTTTGGGGGAAACTGATGGGCCCTGATTAATCATGTTTATGGTGGTCTTATCGAGCCGCGCATGGCCACATACTTGAGGATCACCTGGCGGCCACCAGGGATTCCGTGGGGTGTGCTGGCACCCCTACTCCTGTTTATTCCTGCTGTATGACCCGGGAAAGAGGGAGATAGTGAATTGTCGTAAAAGTTTTCCTTGAATCAAATGAAAAAGATTACAACAAGAACTATTCCTTCCGGTTACAAGGGAGGGAGAATATTGAGTCTTGAATTCCCCCTTTGTTTAAGGCTGGGTTCTTCGTGTAGCGGTGGAGAGTGAATCTTGTTCTCCGTTGACCAGATGATCGTCCTTCAGGGATCTCCTCTTTGGCCGGTAGAAAGAGTGACACAGCTCTGTCTACCAAAACTCTAAAAGAGAAGGTAGGCGAAGGCTAGCTCGTACGTAGCGAACTTGCTGAAGAGTTGATCTGCTTCTTCTCTCCTTCTGATTGCCGATTGCCGATTTCTCGATTCCCGGATTGATTCTCTCCAATCTCCCCTTCCTCTTTTTTTTTGTTGATGCAAACAAGGCTATTTATAGAAGTCCCAGGGGTGAACGTGCCCCCCTGAAAACGCTCCACAATGAGGGCCAACTTCCCGCTACATGGGCGGTAACTAACCCACGTGCTTGCTAAAGACATGCCACGATGGGGGCTGATTTCCCTTACGTGTGGGCAGTGATTGGTCCCTTAACCAAGGCGGTTATAACTGAGACGCGGGTTTCAATCCAACGCGCCTTGATGCTGAGACGCGGGTGTCAGGCCAACGCGCCTTGATGCTGAGACGCGGGTGTCGAGCCAACGCGCCTTGATGCGGAGACGCGGGTGTCGAGCCAACGCGCCTTGATGTTGAGACGCGGGTGTCAGGCCGACGCGCCTTGATGCTGAGACGCGGGTGTCAGGCCGACGCGCCTTGATGCTGAGACGCGGGTGATAGTCCCTCGCGTCTAGAGCTTGAAACTTTGCTTTTCAATGGCTTGTCCTCCAGTAACTTTTGGACAGCCTACAGAACCCCCTTCAAAGTTTTCGATATTCCGCAGTTAACTGGGACGGATTTCGAAACACTTTGGATTTTAGCATATTTGCTTTCATGACTGTACTGTTAGTGCTCCGGGTTTGATTTTATCTGGAGTTGGTTTTCGTGAGTGTACTATTTGAACTCTTTGAAGCCACCAGAGTTGATCATGATGAGTGTCTAGACGCACAGTCTAAACCTCCCCGATTGCTTTTAGTCTGTCACGGGTGTGCTTTAAGTCAGGAGCGGTTGGTCGTCTGCTTGCGTCAGTGTACTGTTGAACTGATTTTGCAGAGGCAGGAGGCCGAACGCAGGTTCTTTTCAAAAAGCCGAGATGGTACTGCTTTAAAGACGCGATTTCTGTAGGGTGCGTCCTTTGGCAATGGGAAACGCGCCTGATCTTCTATGAGGCAGACGCGATGTTGGGCCCGCTGGGTCGGGCGCGGACTTTGTAGAGAGACGCGACTTTCCGAATGCATTTATGGAGATGCTGACGGGGCATGTCCATCGAAGAGGTGCGTCCCTTGGGTGCGAATCTGTGCCGTGTGATGATTACGCCGCCAGCTGGCTTGGGGAACCGGCAGGATTTCACCTTTTGGCGCGCGGATTTCTTGGTTCATTAACTGATCCGCGCCACGTGTCAAATGACGACTCGCTGGGGAGTCGTGACGCATGATCTTCGCGAAGATTTGCTCTACGCGTCATGCGATGATTTGCTGCAGCTTTTATCGGGTCACACGCCGCGTATCTTTGCGAATCCTTGTGCCTATAAAAGGCATCAGTCAGAGAGACCTCTTTTCTTCTCTGAACGCACTTGCTCAAGAGAGTTCTCTTCTTCCTCTGTTGAACTGTTCATCTCCATTACTGGATTTTTTGAACTGTTCATCTCCTTTTTCTGGAAAAAATGGCACCCAAGACTAAGCCAACCGCCTCTTCTTCACGGGCGACTGCCGCCGAGGTCCAGAGGGGCGCTTCCTCTGCGCAGGATGTCGCTTTCCCAGGTATAATGCCTTTTGGGCGTGGATTTCGCCATTAATGGGAGCTCATAGAACCCTAAGAATCCTTAACACAAAATATAACTCGTGTTTGATTCTCAGACGCGGTCTCAGACGCAGTCTTTGAGTTGATAACCGAGGTGCGGGTTTGGACCCTCGCGCCATTGGGTCCTGCGTTTCGGATTCTTCACTTAGAATATTTCTAATTGTGAAGAGTTCAGACGCGGACGCGGATTTGGTCCTTGCGTTCTGTGCCATCAGCTGCCGATTTTGATGAATTTGGCACTTGCGTCCAAGCAATTAGAAATCTGGGGGTGTGAAAGGAAGGGAGTTACCCTCCTTAACTTCTGGCGGTTGTGGTGATGGAAGGGTTAAGGTGGATAACTCCCTTCTTTTCGCACCTCAGAAGTGACATCAAGGACATTCCATGACCTTCTGGTGGTGGAGACGCGGATCCTGCAAGTCTGGACGCGGGTTTGATAATTCCTGCGTCCAGTATCTCTTCTGCGTTTGGACGCGGTTTCGCAGGTCTGGACGCGGATTTGATAATTCCTGCGTCCAGTATCTCTTCTGCGTCTGGACGCGGTTTCGCAGGTCTGGACGCGGATTTGATAATTCCAGCGTCCAGTATCTCTTCTACGTCTGGGTTATGAACACTTAGCATTCAAGTATCTAACTAAGTGTCCTTTTCTTTTGCAGTGCCCCATCCTTCTGCCTCACTCTCCAAGACGCGCCACTTTGGACGTGTAGGTGGTGCTGACCGGGACTTGACCTTTGTGCTACGAAAGACTGTCCCTGTGACTGCTGACCAGTCGCAGGATCGCAGGGAGAGGCTCTCTAATGTTGACATGAGAACTCTTCAGGTACTTATGACTGATGCAGCATTCACGACGGATGATCACGTCAAGCTGGAGAAGCCTGCCTTCTTCTTCGGAGATCGTATCAACGATGGCGGCTATCGTGTGTATGACGGAACTTATAAATGGCTCCGTCAGATAAAGGGTGGAAGATTCTTTCTTCCGGACATGGAGAGGATGTTCCCGCTGTCCTACTTCCAGCACATGTCCGTCCCTCGGAAGATGGAATGGGACCTTTCTCGATATGTCCCTGAGATTACTCTCGGTGATTTGGGTTCCCATAAAGTACACCGTCATGATAGCCATGACAGGTCGGTTCTCGGCCTTTTCCCTGGGTCGCGCAAATCTGAGGTTCCGGTTGGAGAGATACCACAACTTGGCACTACCTTCCTCAACTCGTTCATGGAAGCGGAGGGTGATTATCCGGTCGGTTTTCGTCCGCCCGGGTGGGTCCATTCCACGGAGAACTACTGGTGGGGCAGGATGGTGGGTTTCGTCCTCACCGATCTTGGGGATCTGCTAAAGCGTGTGGGACTGTACCCGGCGGTCAGGGCCGTACAGTGGGGTGTCCCACCAGGCTTTCATAACTTTTTTGGGGTCTTGGAGCGCTACAATCCTCTGACGGGGACATTCTTTACCCCGGTCGGAGAGATGGGCCTTGCACTACACGAGCTACATGAGGTCTCGGGGCTGGCAACAGGGGACATTCCCTATGAGGAATATGTCCCGACCACTGAGGAGCTCCACCTCCTGAAGAAAGAGTTTCCTCGGGTGTACGAGACTTACTGGGAAGTGATGTGTCACTTCCACATTTGCGGTCAGCTAACCTCCTGGAGGGCGCAGGGAGTCAAGCAACTGTCTTGGGCCAGTTACTTATTCAACGGTGTCAATCATAAAGACAATCCGATAACCCGACTGGCTCCCAGTTCTGACGAGGAGATTGAAGACAGGATCACCCAGGCTCCTGAAGGCTTCTACACCACAGTTTCGAATGAGGACGGTTTCGATCCTGACCTGGTTTTTGAAAGCTTCCACCATCAAGCCCGGACCCCTATCTCCGATAGGGCACTGTTGGCAGGTTTCTTGATGCTGTGGCTGAAGCGTTGTGTGGTGCCCACGCTGCCACATGAAGCTATTGTTGCTGACGTGGTGTACCCGGCGGTGCTCCTGGCTCATGGCAACCCTATAGCCCTTCTCCCGGCCGTGGCGGCTGGCATTCAGAGAGGGTTGCGGGTGCTAACCAAGAGTTTCTGCGAGGCGCCAAAAACTGTCAATTCCCACGGTAAGCCATATGTTGACTCGGAGGGGAATCCGACGGTGAAGCGCCCCAACCCTCGGATCGAGCTGCCTTATACGTACCTCATGGCTTGGTACGTGATGCACTGCCCTTCTCTGATGACGGCAGTACGTCGGAGGGAGAGTTCCGTCCCTTTTGTGCAGCGGTTGGAGGATTCGAGCTGGCGCGATCTTTATATATATTACGTCCGAAAGCGACTTTCAGATCCTGCGAATTACCAGCTCAACGCTGCTTCCCCGAGTTCTCTGGTGCATCTTTCGGGGATCTATTTACTGATTCCGCTGGCCCAGACGGCTTCACGAGGTTGCCCGCGGGAGTCTTCTGGTGGTTGATCAATATTCGGCCCGGGTATGTGCTTTTCCGGCAAGGGACTTCATGCACCATCGAGCCATACATGCCGAGTCATTTCGCTCGACAGTTTGGCTACGATCAACTGTACGTCAGGAATCCCAATGCTCGACTTGCCTTCGAAGGGAACTTGTTCGAAGGTGCTCGGGCTTGGTACTACAGTGTGGCCGGAGGGACGGGGGCAACTTTCTGTCTACCTATCGAGGGATCCAAGTGCCGTATGAGCTTCAGCTTCTGCACTTGGTATTTCCAAGCCATCCGACATCAGACTTTGTTCCGGCGTCTTCATGTATTGAGAGCATCAATGCAACCTCGAGGCAAGGTCAGAGTCTGGTAAACACTCGAAACTCACCGACCAGTACCTGAAGGCCCGGAAGGAGGTCGAGAGAAGATCGGAAAGGGAGTCCCGAGCAATAAGGGCGGAGCCGCGACCAACAAGGGAGGAGCCGCAAGCAGCAAGGTTGGAGCCACGAGCGACAAAGACTCGACAGGCGGTAAGCAAGCGTCGTCAGCTTTCTGCTTCAACTGCTGAACCTGCTCCCAAGAAGGTTCGGAGAGACTTGACAACCGAAGTCTCCCAATCCGAAGACATCCCTGCTGTCGTTGAGGTACCGAGGGAAGAAGATATAGCTGAAGAGGATGTTCCTTTAGTCCGTGCCCCTAGGTCGAGCAGCAGAGACCGTAGGTCTACGGAGGAAGGGGAGCTCGTTGACAGAGCCACCACCGCTGATGAGGATGAGCAGCTAGAGGTCGACATCATGAGTGGAGGAGATGTCGATATTCCGGGGATTTCAGTTCAACCCGGATTTTTACTTGCTCATGAAGGGAGAGATGAGGCACAGCAACCTGGGTCACCTTGTGTCTTCATTTCCAGTCCTCGGGCAGTTGACCCCAGTCCTACCACTGGGGTAATTGGTGGCAAGGCTCCGGCTGCAGAAGTCTCGTTGGGGCGCTATCGTCTTCCTCACTCTCAGGGGAGAGCGAGTTTGAAGACGAGGTCGACTACGGCGATGAACCCGCTCTTCCTGATCCGAGTAAGTTCTCCCACATCTCAGAGGAAGAAATATACGGGGGTGAGCCATCAACGGTATCACAGCTGGTGATTACTCCCACTGAAGGTACTCTTTTCACCTTTTGACCTAATTTCCCTTTTCATTTTGAAGAGGATGTTTTAACATTCTTCTTTTATGCTGCAGGGTCGGCCGGGGATATTGATGCTGTGATCTCCTCGCATATCGAGGAGACGGTAAAAGAGCTGACCCAGTCCGAAGGAGTCAAGGCTTCAGTTGCCGAGATAATTCCAGAGAGGGCAACTACTGAAATTGGGGAGCCTTCGATTTTGCCGGAAGAGGAGGCAACTCCTAAGGCTGGGGAAGAATCCACTCTGCAGGGTGAAGAGGTTACTATTGAAGCCAGGGAGACTTCTACTCCGCTGGGCTCGCCCAAGGATTCAACATCTCTGGACCTTCCAGAGGTTGCGCTTACTACTCCATCATTAGCTGTGGAGGCTCCTGCAGCGATAACACTTCCGGAAGTGCCAGTGGCCAGCACGACTCTCGCGCAAAAAGAGCCAGCTTGCACCCCTTTCTTCATGATAGAAAGGGGGTCGGGGAGTACCTCGGGTGATGACACCATGGATTTCCTGACACGCAAAACGGTGCAGCAGTTCCTTGACGCGATGCGATCGTGCATCGATTTTATCCTGTCTGGGCGTAGCTCTTTTGACTTTGCCCGGACGTTTCTCGGAAACATGGCCGGTAACATCGAATTAACCGGAAGCTCCTTGCTTGCCAAGTCGTGTATGCTGTTGGTGGAGCGACTGGGAAGTGACCTGAAAGAGCTGAAGTCTTTGGACAATGCTAGTTCTTCTCAAGAAGCCCAGATCATCTTGACTAGGCTCCTAGCCACCCAGGAACAAGAGCGACAGGAGGTGGAAGCACAGGTTGCTGAAGAGGTCCGCAATCTCGAGCGTTCCCAAGCTGAATGTCAGAAACTGGCTGACGATTCAATGGAATCCGAGTTCATCAGGCAAAACGCAGAGCTCGCCATTACCAATGCTCGGTCTGCTATCGCAAAGGCGGAAGCCATAATCGCTGATAATGAGAGGACGCTTGTCACCGTCCGGAAGAGGCTGGAGGAGCAACAAGCTGCGAAGGCACGAGCTGAAGAAAGCCAGATCATTCACTCCTCAAGGTTGGAATCTCTGCGAGCACAGCTGGCTGCAAAACCCTTTTTATCTGAAGAGGAGCTGCGGGTCCAAGCCATGATGGAGGCTGAGAAGGCACGTCAGCACGAGATGCATCGTCTCAGGGAGCGCATCCGTTCTTTGCCGGATCAAGACTTTTAGCCTTTCCCCTTCTCCCCCCCCTTTTTTTTTTTTTTAAAGAAGAGGACGCTCTACTAGAGTGTTTGTATCCACTTTTACTATTTTCGATATAATAAAAGTTTTTGAAGTTTTTGTCCCATCTTCTTTGTTTAGCTGTGGATGAATTCAACTCCTTGATCACTGGCTGTGAATACTGAACTTAGGTAAGACTAAGTTCTTTCAATGAGACGCGACGTCGAGCTTGATGAGACGCGGCATTGATACATAGAGTGAGACGCGGTCATCCGTCCATAGGAGCTTAGATAGGACTAAGTCCTTTTGATGAGACGTAGCGTCAATCACAGGGTGAGACGCGGTCATCACTCCATAGGAATTTAGACTTCACTGAGACGCAGCATCAATCCATAGGGAGACGCGGTCATCAATTCATAAGAACTCAAATAGAACTAAGTCCTTTGAGACGCGGCATTGATCCGTGGGGACAAACGCGGCTTTGAGTAACGCGAATTTGTCCTGTCAATGAAGACGCGGCTTGAGCAGATGCGAGGGACGCAGCCTTGCGTATTTTCCACTAATCTCAGAATGGACTAAGTGTTTTCCCTTAGAAAGGGCCCCGTTTGCTGAAGGGACGCGACTTTGAGTCACGTGGACGCTCCTTTAAAACGTAGGTGAACGCCTTCCAATTTGAGAAAGGTGACGCAGATTCTTGGACGCGGCTTTCCCATCTGCGTTCAATGCAGCCGGACGCGGCATCCTTATCTGCGTTTAATGCAGCCTGACTTAAAGATTTTCAGAGATCTTTGACCGTCAAGTCTTCGCTGACGATTGAAACCGGGTCATCCGTTGTTTCCCGAAGCAGATGTCCACGCGTCGGTTTTCCATTGGGCTTGGGCGTTAATGCCCTTTAATGCAAAACCGGCGCTGACGGTTTGAGATCAGCGCCTGCGACGCTTCCCGAAGCGACGTTCCACGCGTCAGCCTCCCGTTGGGTTTTGGCGGTCGTGCGGTCATTAAGGCCGGCGGTTTTAATTAATGAACCATTAATGACCGTTATCAGGAGTTGCCTATAAATAGGACTCACCCCCTTTCTTTAACAGCGGCTGCTTAGACCGCGCTCTGTTTGAGAACGAGTACTCTGAGGGACTCTGCCTTCTCCCTTCAAGGACCCTATCAGGGGTTTGCCTCCATGGATGAAGGTGCCTCTGTGGATGAAGATGACCCAGAGCTTTCATGCTTCTGTTTGGTCTTTTCAATAGATTATCACTGTCAAGTGATTTCAATGGCTGGAAGCGTCTCTTTGAGCACTTTTTACGTTCGCGTCTCAATGCAGATAGTTCAACTCTTAACAAAGGCTTCTGCGGGTATGCCATGCCCACTTACCATGACATTTTAGATCCAACCAAGTTTGAATTTCAGTACGCCCCTTAAAGAGATATCATCTGGACCTTCTTGTGAAGTTGTGGTTGGTGCATTCCTTCTGGAATTTGCGCCGCCGACTTAAACTTCCTTGGACGCGAATATAGAAGTCTTTGGTGCTTGGCCGCGGCTTTACTCATGAAGCTCGCGTTTTAAGGCCACTGACTTGGATGAATTCCAACTCGGGTTGAAGGCTTCAGACCCGAATCTTGCAACTCCTGTTCCTCCAACAGAGAGATGGCAGTTTTCGGCGTCTGAGTCTTATCGTGTTTCGCAGATGCAAATCTTAGACTGCGTTTGAATCCTGTGTGTGCGTCTGCAGTCACCACGGGGATTTGGTTTGCTGCGCGGATCATTCCCGCGTTTGCAGTCTTTGACAATTTCGTTGCGCGGATGATTACCGTGTCTGCAGTCTTTGACAATAGCCGCGTCTGTGACTTAGTTTTTCTTCTGTTGAAGTGTACTAAGCTCTGAATTGTCTGATTCCCTGTTTGCTTTTTTTGCAGGTAGGCTTAGTCATCCTTCTTCATGTTCGCTAAGTCCGTGGGAGAATGTATCGGACGGCGAACTTGTTCGATGTTCGTCCACAAGGGAATATATTATGGTCCTCATCGTCCACAAGAGAATATATTATGTCCCTGACGAGGAATCGACTCTCTCCAAGGTCTCTTCAGATCCACTGCACCAATCATGCCTGCTGGCAAGAGATAGTCAGGGTAAGTATGGCGGCGAGGAGGTTACGGTGGACACGGCGGCAGGTAGGATCCTCTTTCTCTCCCACCCCAGAAGTAACATCAAGGACTCCTCATGTCTGCTGGATGGTCTGCTGGGGGAAGAGATGTTCATAAACGAAGGGTTGCCGGACTTTCTGCTTCCACCGGACCTCAAGAACACCATTGCTCTTAGCTTAGTCAGCTAGGGCTCTTTCGATGTTTACATCATGCATCGTGGTGTAACCAGCTTCTATTGTAGCCACAAAACATCGCGCACTTGGAATCAGACGCGGCTTTAAGGAGTGAGTGGAACCTCTGAGAGGGAGAGGGATTTCTTTGTACTCCTCAATTGTAACACTCCATCTTATTGTAAGAGAGCGTTTTGACTGTAACACTCAATCTTATTGTATAAGAGAGCGTTTTTGACTGTAACACTCAATCTTATTATATAAGAGAGCGTTTTTGTATCACTTTCATGTACCTGGAAATAAATAAAAGTGACACTTCTCTTTTTGCCTCTTCCATTGTCTCGAACTTTTTTTTTTTTTTAATTAGACGCATAGAAGCAAAGAGTCTTTGACTTTGTCAAAATTATGATGGAAATTTTAATAAGTCAAACTTTAGAGAAAGATTCTATTTCAGGAACTCTCACGATACTGTCAGAGGTGTAATATTAACTTGACAGGGGTGAAATTTTTGATGGACCTGCCACTTTAAAAAAAAGTGACAAGTAGAATTGGTACCCCCAGGGAGGGTGAACTTTTATCAAGTGTTTGGGATTAACTTAATTGAGCTCAACTGGGGGTTTGATGGAAACACTGTTGATGGTGTAGTATTAACCTAACAATATTTTTAGGTAGACTTGTTATTCTGTTAAAGAGAATAACAAGTGGGACTAGACTCGTGGGGAATCTAGGAAAGTTTGTTACCGTCAGAGGTGTGATATTAACTTAACGGGTTGGAAGTGGTCTTATCAGAAGTGTAATGTTAACTTGACAAGGATGTGAGTCAGAGGTGTGATATTAACTTAACTCAAAAGTGTCACTGTCATAGGTGTAATGTTTAACTTGACAGTGAGGGTAATGCTAGAGGTGTAATGTTGAACTTAGCATTGGTTATCTCGGCTTGCATAAGGAAGTCCGAGGGAAAGTCATGGCCATAGGTGTATTGTTAAACTTAGCAATGACTTGGATGCTAGAGGTGTGGTGTTAACTTAGCATCATCCATTTCAGCTTCGGTGTGGAAGTCTGAAGAAAAGTGACTGTCAGAGGTGTAATATTAAACCTGGCAGAAACTTGAGTACTGTTTAGAGGTGTGGTGTTAAACTTTAACAGTAACTTGTCAGAGGTGTGATATTAACTTGACAAAGATTGACTCATGGTAAGAGTAATTTGAGGACCTGTCATTCTATTGATGAGAATTGACAAGTGAAATTTTGAAGTGCCAGAGGTGTAGTATTAACTTGGCGGATTTGAAAATTTGATACTCCGTGTAGAGTTGACAAACAAAATTTGTACTCGACAAGGAATATTGAAAAGTTTTCATTACCAGAGGTATAGTGTTAACTTAGTAATGGTTGTATTTTGTAGACCTACCATTCTGTGGATGAGAATTGGTAGGGGATTTTGGAGGAAAGAGTGGAGCCAAGTCCACTTTAGGATTTTTAGTAAACCCTCAGCTATCAACGGATTTGAGGTGCCTTTACCAACTACCGTTTGAGTTGGGCTAGCCATGCTATTCCCCTCAGCATGATGAGTTGTCGAAGACTTATGTTGGACTTAAAAGCCAACATTTTCTTCTATCCTTAGCCGTCGGGGGCGTCGGATCAAATAGGAACGTGTCCCTTAGGATTTTTAGCAAATCCTCAGCTGTCAACGGGTTTGAGGTGCCTTTACCAACTACCGTTTGAGTTGGGCTAGCCATGCTATTCCCCTCAGCATGATGAGTTGCCGAAGACTTATGTTGGACTTAAAAGCCAACATTTTCTTCTATCCTTAGCCGTCGGGGGCGTCGGATATTAATGAAGAAGCTCTTCTTGTTTTGATCAGAGGTGTATTTTTAACTTGATCAGCGGAAGAATACCATCTAAGAATAGTACTTCTTCAGGAACCTGCCATTGATCGGCATCATAAGTGTATCGCCATTCGGGGTTATGAGGCGATATGACTCATTTGAGTAGACTGACTCTACTACAAATGGTCCTTCCCATTTGGGTTGGAATTTTCCTTTTGTCTTGTGCGTCATTACCATGGGTCTTCTGACGGCTAAGACAAGATCGCCTTTCTTGAAAGTTCACACTTTAACTTTCTTGTTGAAGGCTCTGGTAATTCGAGCTTGGTAGAGCTCGATTTGCTGTTGGGCCTGCAGACGCTTATCATCTAAAGCCTCCAGTTCTTGGAGTCGCTGTCGATGCTTCTCCTCTGTTGTCATCTCCGCTGTCAAGGCGACGCGTAGAGATGGAATTTGGATCTCTAGTGGGAGTACGGCTTCACATCCATAGACCAAAGAAAATGGCGTAGCATTAGTTGGGGTTCGCACAGTTGTGCGGTAAGCCCATAAGCATTCACCCAACTTGTCGTCCCAGTCTCGTTGACTTTTCGAGATGAACTTCTTGAGAAGCTTGCCAATAGTCTTGTTGAAAGCTTCTGCAAGGCCATTAGCGGCGGGGTAGTATACCGTTGAGGACACACTCTGGATTCTGAACTTAGCGCAGAATCTCTGGAAAGCCTGGCTGATGAACTGAGGCCCATTGTCGTGGACAATTCGCCGAGGTACGCCGAAACGGTAAATAACATGGTGTTTCACGAATTTGATCACGTTCGTCGATTTGACCTCCTTCAAAGGGATGGCTTCGGCCCATTTGGAGAAATAATCGGCTATTGCCAAAATGAACCGATGTCCTTTTGATGATGGTGGGCTGATAGGACCAACCACGTCCATGCCCCACATTTCAAATGGCCAGGTAGAGGCCGTAGAGTGGAGGTACCCTGGTGCTTGATGGATGAAATCGCCGTGCACTTGGCAGGCGTGACATCTCTTGGCATAAGTGACGGCATCAGCAATCATCTTGGGCCAGTAGTAACCCAATCTTTGGAGTCGATGTGCCAGTTTTGGGCCAGGTTGATGGGCTCCACACATGCCGTCGTGGGCTTCTTTCAATACCTCTTGAGCCTCCTTTGGTGAGAGGCACCGGAGCAAGATCCCGTCATGCGATCGACGATACAATGTTCGCGTAATCGCATTATAATAGAATTTGGGGGCTTTCCTTCGAATGGCAGCCGCCTCTTTGGTGTCTTCAGGCAGGATGTCGTATAAGACGTAGAGGGAAATCGCCAGTCTTTAAGCTCTGGACCGGTTGATG
This sequence comes from Agave tequilana, assembly GCA_038442645.1. NCBI lineage: Eukaryota > Viridiplantae > Streptophyta > Magnoliopsida > Asparagales > Asparagaceae > Agave > Agave tequilana. Next base: position 96,940 of record JAVJIF010030072.1, on the reverse strand, counting down.
CTTCAAGTGCTTCTTCGCGGTGACGACTTCCCGTTGACTCCTGATAGTCCTCGAGAGCATTTCTCGGGCAATATAGGTCGTGGCTGTGGACGAATATCTTCTCCATTGCCCCAGCTGGAAGAGCTAAGGAGGCAGCCAGGGATGCGAGTGCATCTGCGTGCGCATTTTGCTTGCGCGGTACATGGTCGATGTAGAAGCTTGTAAACCTCTCGGCCATGCGGATAGTCACGTTGTAATAGGGTACTAAGTCTTCATGTCTGACTTCGTACTCCCCGCGAACTTGGCTGACGATGAGCTTGGAGTCGCCGTATGCCTCGAGATTTTTAACGCCAATCTCGTCGGCGAATTGCATCCCAATCAAAAGAGCGTTGTACTCCGCCACATTGTTGGAACAGGGCTCAGTTAATGAGACAGCTCGGGGAATGACATAATTTTGTGGGGATACAAGTACTACCCCTACCCCTGCTACTAAGTGTCCCCTCGGGCTTGTTCTTGATGCACCGTCGAAGAAAAGTTGCCATACTTGACTTTCGAACGATGTCTGAGCCAGGCAGACTTCAGCAACCTCATCTGGGAGATCCTCGTAGACTTTGGCTGCCCTCAGCTCTGGGTGCTCAGCTAGGAAATTCGCGACTGCTTGTCCCTTAATGGCCTTTTGTGGTAAAAAGCGCATCTCATATTGGGAGAGCAATATGGCCCATTTTGCCAGTCGGCCATTTAGCGATGAAGGTTTAGTCATAAGTAACCTCAGGGGGTTGACTTTTGATATGACGTTTATAGTTTGACCTACCAGATAGTGTCGCATTTTCTGGATAGCGAACACTAGTGCCAAACATTCCTTCTCGATCGGGTTATACCGATATTCGGCTCCGATCATTGTTCTACTCAGATAGTAGATGGCTTGCTCTCGTCCTTGATCATCATTCTGAGCTAGTAGAGCTCCCAAAGAATGATCCATTGCCCGGACATACACCAGGAAAGGCTTTCCGGATACCGGAGCTGCAAGGACTGGTGGTTGGGTGAGGTATTGCTTGATTTCCTCGAACGCTTGTTGGCAAGCGTCATCCCAAATGAATGAGACACCCTTCTTCATTAACTTAGCGAAGGGTTGGCATCTTCCGGAGAGGTTTGAGATAAACCTGCGGATGTACGCCAATCGTCCCTGCAATCCCCTGAGTTCTTTGAGATTTCTCGGGGGTTGCATCTCCTGGATAGCGCGAACCTTTTCCGGGTCCAAGTGAATTCCGGTGGATGTTACAACAAATCCTAAGAATTTGCCACTGGCCATCCCCCAGGAAGGACTTTGTGGGATTCATCTTCAATTGATGAGCCCGCATGATGTCGAAGACCACCTTCAGGTCCGCTATGTGATCACCTTTAGTGCGACTTTTTACCGCGATGTCATCAACATAACATTTCACCATTTTGCGTATTTGCTGATGGAAAATGGCGTTCATGGCCCTTTGGTATGTTGCCCCTGCGTTTTTCAGTCCGAAGGGCATGACGGTGTAGCAATATACCCCTAGAGGAGTTCTGAAGGAAGTATGCTTTTCGTCATCAGGATACATTTTGATTTAATTGTATCTTGAGAATCCATCCATGAAGGACATTCGTTCGAATCCACAAGTGTTATCAATCATGACATCTGTGATTGGCAATGGGAATTTGTCTTTGGGACAAGCCTCGTTTAGATCACGAAAGTCGATGCAGATCCGGATCTTCCCGTTCTTCTTGGCGACGGGGACGATGTTGGCTACCCAGTCGGGATGTTGTTCTTCCCTGATGAAGCCAGAATCAATAAGTTTTCTGACTTCTGATTGAATTGCCTCCATTATCTCTGGACGGAACCGTCGCTGCTATTGTTTGACAGGTTTTGCGTCCGGATTGATGTTGAGGCGGTGCATAGCCACTTAAGGATTAAGTCCAGGCATGTCCTCGTAATTCCAGGCGAAGACGTCTATATACTCTTGTACAAGAGATATTAGATCCTTCTTCTCCGAAGGTGACAGGCCGTCACTTATGAGGATGGGCTTAGGGTTAACCTCATCTCCTAGGTTGATCTGAATAACCTTGTCTTCTGTGGGTGGCTCGCGCTGTTCAAAGCGAGTATCCCAAAGAGCATTTAAATGTTTGATCCAAGGATCTGTATCGGATTGGATCATTTCTTCATTTCCATCTTCCAGGTGGCTTGCCGAAACCATGTTCACTGAAAGTTCCTTGAAAATGTTGCCGACACTGACATCTGACTCCCAAGATGACGTGTCCGAAGAGTAAACGTTGCTCGACGATTCTTGAGAATCGGAGGCTGATGGGACCGGAGTTGATACATAGCCCAACCCCCGGCGTGTCCGATGATAATAATCGGGGGCTTTCCGTTTCGGCACAAAGGATTGAAGCAACGTCCTCCTTCCTTTGCCGAAGTTCAACCCGGGCTTGTTGGTCAGGTCGTACCCCATGGATCTCATTATTTTGAGTGCTTTTGGTTCGTAATGATCGAACTGAGGGGATTCTTCCTCGCCTTCCGATTTGTTACGGGGCGCTGGTTCAGACGAGATTCGCCCAAAAAGAATTGGTTTTTGGCCTTTCCGTCTTGCTGGAACCATAAATATAGATTCTTGCGCATTACCATTGTCTTGGTATGTCTCGAAGGACGATTTCACTGGTACATGCAATGATGTCAAGGCACCCATTGCCGACCAGAGATCGTCATCTATATCAGTGCTAGTATCTGACGGTATTGAATCAGAAGCACACACAGAAAAATACGCAAAATCTAAATCTTCATTAATATACCAACCGCCTACATCATCGGTGGTATTATCAACATCGGGTTTATTAGTGCCCGTTACAAGTGGTTCTAACTCCCACAGGCACTCTTCTTTCTCAGGCTCAGTGTCAGCCTCATTACCAGAGTCTGGCTCCTCTGGTTGTGGGGTTTCATCCATCTCCACCGGATCTTGGTACAGCAAAGAGTCGGTGAAATAATTCTCGACCCCTTTGAACGGATGCCTTTCGGCGATCAACGTCTGGACATTTCCACTCCCGTCAATGTACTTCATGACTTGGTGGAGAGTGGAGGGAACGATGGAGTTGCGGTGGATCCACGGTCGTCCCAGCAATAGATTGTAGGAAGTGTCGGCGTCGATGATGTAGCATGTCACTTCCGACTTGAGACTTCCAATCTGACACCTGAGCTTAATCTTCCCCATCGGACGGGTCTGGTTGGCATTGAACCCATAGATAGTTGTCTGGGTGGGGCTCAAACGATGGGTAGGAATGCCGAGATGTTGCATGACCCGGCGAGGCATGATGCTCAACGCGGACCCTGGATCTACCTGGATGCGGTTTACCTCGGACGATCCAATATACCCTGTGAAGTACAGGGGTCGATCATGCTTCCCTTTCACCTGCATATCATCTGCCGTGAAGGTGATACAGGGGGCATTCTGGGAGGTGTGGAGGCAATCCTCTACATCTTCCTCCTTCGGCACCTGGGTCATGAAGACCTCAGCATTTGCCAGAGCTTCTTGCAGAGCTTCCCTCGTCGACTTTGATAGTCTAAGAAGTTCATACAAGGTAATGCGTGCCGGAATGTTGGCCAACTGAGCCAGGACATCAAAGCGGTAAGGTGCCGTAGATCCTTCCGCGATGCCCTTTTGAAGGGCTCGAGAAAATCGAGTCCCCTTCTGCTTTTCCACAGGTGGCTTTGTGGAGGGCCTGACTGGCTCCGCAGTTGGTTGTAGAGGGGCTATCGCCGTCTCGTCGTACTGTTTTAAGTACGCTTGTCCTGAACAGGTTCCCGCCATCAGTTGGTTGGGCTCTGCGGCCAAGACTATCGTTTCCTCCTCTGAGTCGGTCAGTGAAGGGATATCCGTCTCCGCTTCTCGAGAGGAGGCACCCACTACATTGCAGGATGAGGCTTTTGCCTTGCCTTTGGATTTCCTGTTGGTCACAGTAGTCCATTGCTGCTCATTGACAAGGTCAGGGTGGACCCACATGATTTCCCCTTGAGGTGTAGGGACGGGTACCAAGCCTTTCTCATGCTGCTGGTGAGGGTCTGTGTTGACCACTCTCAGCTCTCCTTTCGGAACAGGAGTTACCCCCGCAGGCGTTGGAGGTTGTCTCCCGAACTGGAGAACCGACGTCACATTAGCCGTCACCTTCTTCTGCTCTGGTCGGAGCTTTAACACCTCCGCGTCAATCAGAGCCTGAAGGATGTCCTTGAAGACGTAGCAGCTTTGGTGGGGTGTCCCAACATCCTGTGATACATGCAGTAGTTGGGATTGTCGGTCTTGCCGACCTCCTCTGGGCGTCGAGCTTCAGGGAGCTTCAGTCGGTTGCTCTTGTTAAGTAGTTTAAAGAGCGAATCGACATGTTCTTCCTTGAAGGAATATTGCTTGTTGGCGCGTGGCTGGCTCGAAGAGCCACTCGCCTTGCCTGATTGAGGTTTGGCGGGAGATTTGGTCTCCGTTGCCAAATTATCCTTCCGCTTTGTTTGGAGGGATGTATCTGGCGCACGCCTTGTCGATCTTTCCGGCCTAGGCTTACCTTCCTCCGCTCTGACGCGGGCGATAATCTCCTCAGCCTGTTCACCTTGTTGGACTAATTGCTTCCAGGTGCGGCTTTCAGCAACTCCTATTTGAGCAAGGAGCGAGGTTTGGAGATTGTGGCGGCATGTTTCCACCAGGGTGGCCTGGGTCATACCGCTTGGACACCGGAGTGCCATGTTCCGAAATCTTTCCACGAAAGATTTGACGGACTCCCCTTTTCGCTGTTTGGTAGCCAAAAGGGTTGGCATTGTGACTTCGGAGTCATTCTCGAAGAAGCGTGTTAAAAAGAGCTTCTCTAAATCGCCCCAGTTCTTGATAGAACCTTCTGGGAGCTTCATAAACCATTCAAAGGCCAACCCTTTCAGGGTGCCGATGAACAGGCGTGCCAGGATGGCGTCATTATCTACTACATTCCCGGTTTGGAATTGAAGTAGTAGATGTGCTGGTTGGGTGACCCCTTCCCATCAAAGGCTTGAAGAGTTGGAGCTTTGAACTTGGGCGGGTACGGAACCAAGTCCCATTCAGCCGGGTAGGGCCGGACCACTCCTACTTCTTGGAGGTCTTTGCGATTAGCAAGGGCCTCGAGGCATCGCTCCAGTTGACTCATTCTTTTAACATGAGCCTTTCCCTGGTCTTGGTCGCCTTTTACTTGCGACGAGGACTTGGACGAGCCGGAGGTAGATCGCCGCGTCTCCTCAGAAGGTTCGGAAGATGAGCTTTCTCCTTTTTTCGCTTTGCCCTTTGACTTTTTAGGAGGGGACCTCCTCTTGTCTTCGAGCAGCTGTGCAATCGCCTACTTGAGGGAGTTGATAGATTCCTACTGAGCAAGAATCATATCCATTTGTGCCTTCTGGATCTGCTCCAAACGTTTAGTCGTCTCCTCAGGAGCGCCTGTCATGTAGGCGGAGGTCTCCTTCTCGATGGAAGAGTTCGAAGCCCTTGATTCCGCTACAACGGAGTGAGAATCATTAATGCCATGGGCTAGGCATTATAATCAATAGGGGGAATGGCCCCAGTCCGGGTGCGAGTGTGTCGATACACTCCTTCCGGTTCAGAGTCAGACTCGGAGTCGTCTGAGCTGACTGCAAGTTATTTTCCCTTGCTCCTGCTTGTCATATTCACAGTGAGCTCCAGGTACTCAACGTCAGAGAAGGTTCTCCTTCTGTGGGAGCGTCTTCTTTTAGCTGACGGAGGAATCAGGGTCAGCTGTCTGACTAAAGACTGCTGGTGCACGCCTGACCCGCAACGGCACTCAGTGAGCATATGGATGAGCCGTTGGCAGCAACACGACGAAGTGGCCTGATTGGCACTTCTTTTCTTCGTCAGATAATCCCTCAAATCCATGGGAGGGGGATTGAAAAGATCAACCTCGCAACGTCGAAGACGGGAGGCATCCATGTGCTGCACAGCCTGGACGCAGGCTTCAGGGACGCGGTTCTCGCGACGCGGCTGTGTAACGCGCGTCTGGCGTCTCTGCTGAGATGAAACGCGAGTCTCGCGTTGCTGCCTGGTGCGTCTGGGCAGAGGCACTTGAGAGAGGATGGGCTGCTGGGCCCCACGCCTATGAGCTCGTGCCTCTTACGTTTGACGAGGCGCAGAGGTCTCACCTTGGCGTTTGATGAGTTGGTCCTCGGAGGACCTAACTGAAGGAATCTCGCGTTTGGGACGCCAAACGCGAATTTCACGTACTGGACGCGGCGCGGGCAAGGCGCGAGATTGTACGTCGCGTCCAGCCTCAGTTGGACAACCAACGGTTCCAACTTGCAGCTGACGCGCACGTCTCCTCTGTCGACGCTCAGCGTTTCGATTGCGTCGAGGAGGTGGAGAGAGACCAACAACATCCTGATGTTGAACATCAGGGATTTTGACCACGCGGGTCTCCTGAGAGACGCTGACGCGGGTGTTCTGTGCGACGCGGTTGGTCGCAAAGGCAGATGTGCCTGGGACCACGCGGGCCTTCTGAGAGGCGTTGGCGCGGGTACCTTGCTTGGCACAGGCAGCAGCAGGGGAGCTCGAGAAAGCCATGGATTGGGCCTCGAGGCCATTCCCCGTCGAGACCCGGCGGCAGACACGGGTCTTTGGGCTCTTGGAGCCGGAAGAGAGAAACTCTTCGTACTTCGCCTGGTCGAACTCGACAACGAGCGATTCGACCATCTTTCCCTTATAGTGGACGTCATCTTGCGCCACTATTTGCTCCTCAGTGACAAACGTAGTTCCCAGCGGAGTCGCCATCTCTTGTATGACCCGGGAAAGAGGGAGACAGTGAATTACCGTAAAAGTTTTCCTTGAATCAAATGAAAAAGATTACAACAAGAACTGTTCCTTCCGGTTACAAGGGAGGGAGAATATTGAGTCTTGAATTCCCCCTTTGTTTAAGGCTGGGTTCTTCGTGTGGCGGTGGAGAGTGAATCTTGTTCTCCGTTGACCAGATGATCGTCCTTCAGGGATCTCCTCTTTGGCCGATAGAAAGAGTGACACAGCTCTGTCTACCAAAACTCTAAAAGAGAAGGTAGGCGAAGGCTAGCTCGTACGCAGCGAACTTGCTGAATAGCTGATCTGCTTCTTCTCTCCTTCTGATTGCCGATTGCCGATTTCTCGATTCCTAGATTGATTCTCTCCAATCTCCCCTTCCTCTTTTTTTTTGTTGATGCAAACAAGGCTATTTATAGAAGTCCCAGGGGTGAACGTGCCCCCCTGAAAACGCTCCACAATGAGGGCCAACTTCCCCGCTACATGGGCGGTAACTAACCCACGTGCTTGCTAAAGACATGCCACGATGGGGGCTGATTTCCCTTACGTGTGGGCAGTGATTGGTCCCTTAACCAAGGCGGTTATAACTGAGACGCGGGTTTCAATCCAACGCGCCTTGATGCTGAGACGCGGGTGTCAGGCCAACGCGCCTTGATGCTGAGACGCGGGTGTCGAGCCAACGCGCCTTGATGCTGAGACGCGGGTGTCGAGCCAACGCGCCTTGATGCTGAGACGCGGGTGTCGAGCCAACGCGCCTTGATGTTGAGACGCGGGTGTCAGGCCGACGCGCCTTGATGCTGAGATGCGGGTGTCAGGCCGACGCGCCTTGATGCTGAGACGCGGGTGTCAGGCCAACGCGCCTTGATGCTGAGACGCGGTGATAGTCCCTCGCGTCTAGAGCTTGAAACTTTGCTTTTCAATGGCTTGTCCTCCAGTAACTTTTGGACAGCCTACACCTGCCGGGTATGCACACGCCCTAGGCCTATTTCTATGGGATCTGCGATACTCTATTCCTGTTCGGGCATAAATAAGTCCCGGTACCTAGCGGTACGTTCCGGCTCAGCACCGGATACTCCTGGACAGTTGTCCCGGGCATGTACGGGGCCCATCCGAAACATGATTCATCGAACTTTATCAGTTTCCAAATAACTTGCTATATAAGTTGTAAGTGGAAATATGTGTAATGGGACACATATTAAAACCTACAACTTAGACGGCCCCAATTATAATAATATGCTAATATGAAACTGTTGTGTTGTTTTGTAATCCGGGTTATATGCGCTTGGATTACGGTGACATGTGATAAAGGTATATAGATGAGGGTTTCCTTGTTTGGATTATTCCTTCGATATACTAGTCTCATGGAGCCGTGACCTAAGCTTGTACGATCGGTTTTGCTTGTAATCGGCTTTATTCGGTATTATCGGTTTTATGTTAGTTTAGGAGATATCTGGTGTTGTCCTATCTACTCTACTTCTTATCTCTTTACCTGCTCTTATCTCATTATACCATGTGTATTCTCTACTGGAAGTCACTTGCTATATCCCTCTTGTTCCTGTATGCTGGTACTCACGACACGGTTTTCAATGCTTATTTATGACTTGGGTTTATCGATACACATGTGCTTATTCATGCTCGCCACTTGGCTTTCGCATCACCACTCGCCTGGGGAGTTCTATCTGACTCCCCTGGATCCTCATGTCTAGGTCTTGGAGCTTGGAGCATGTGGATTCCCCCAGTTATTGATCAGAGTGGCGCAGCTGAAGCATGGATTCCCAGCAGACCGTCTGAAGCTCTATCCTTCCAGGCCCCTGTGTGTCTCTCGAGTTTTCCTTTTGTAAACTCGTGAGTGCCTTTTATACTGTTCACTCTTGTACATCCCTTTGTATTCTCGCATTTGCGCCTATCAGTGATGTAATATTATTGTAATATTTGTCACATCTAGTGATAACTTTGTAATTGTACTCATATGTTGGAATGTATAATGCACCACGTGCTTTCGTACTCTGATTCTTACCTGTACTGATGCTTAGCGTATATACGTGAGAGTATTTCTGACCTGCGTATATACGTCGCAGTAACGTCTCCATACCCGCAGGATCGGGGCGTTACAGGGTGGTATCAGAGCCTAGGCTCTCGCATCCTCAGTACGTCCAGATGGCAAATTAATGGTAAAGAAATTTGCAACTGGAATGCATGAGTCCTGGTTATACAGTCCAACTACAAGTACAGAGTTATCTATTCTTGATTATCTTTCCTTTGATTCCTAATCCCTTCCATCTTTACCCTGTTTTGGTTTTTCGAAGCCTTTATACCAACTTAAGATATGAATAGACTAGAGAGGTAGCGGCTGGTTCTGAATGAAGCGATTATATGATCTCTTTGGCCAACTCTGTGAAGCTCGGGTATTCTCGGGATTGATCCTAATCGGGTTATCTTTCAGAAGTCAGTAGTCGGAATTCTTTACGGATATTCTACATTCTGGGCTATATCTTTCAGAGTGATTGATGCCTGGTATTCGGAATTCTCAATTATCGGTCTTCTTTATTATGCTCAGGACTATCAGGGTTTTCTTGATCTTCAGTATTCTGGCTCATTCTTGGAGCGACATTAAGTATGCAGTACAGTGGGAATTCTATTGCAAAGCTGTGTTATCAGTCAGTATTATTCAGCATTGTTCGAAAGTTTATATAGCCGGAAGTGCAAAGGATGTCTATATTCTGATTATTGTTCAGTCAACTTGAAAGCCCTACCTATAGTGCTTCATATCTTAATTAGTATAATTCTGCCCTTGTCCTCTTTGTGTTCAATTTACCCCTTATCGAAATTGCGAGGACACAATTTTTGTAGGGTGGATGGATTGTAACACCCCGCTCCCAGAATACGTACTTAGTTGCGTATTCAAAATTTTTGGTCATATTTTTCGATTTACTTCCTGTATTTATTTTGTATTATGAATTATTTATATGATCGTTTTGTCTTGGATCCAGATTCACGGACTCAGAGTCTGCCCTTCTCTGAACCGGGGACCTGATCCTAGTGTATTACTCGATTTGGTCTTTTCGGTATTCAGATTTGACCGATTTCAGTTTCAGACATCATTTTCTAATATTTTAGATTTTCTGTGATTTTCTGGAATTTTTCTGAATTAAAATGAAAATCTTCAAAACCGGTGTCGACCAGTGCCGCTGACCGATTCCTGGATTTTTAATTTGCAAATGGAGTCAAATTTTGAGAAATCGCTTTCACAAATTTTCTTAGAATAATATTTACTATCTTAATTCATTTTTTGGGGATTTTCAGAATTTATCAGATTTCTGCGAGATTTGGTGTCGACCGATATTGGCGGCCAATTTCAGGATTTTTAATTTAAAAATTATAAAGAATTTCTTGAAACGAATTTCACCATGATTCTTAGAATAATATTCTTGATTTTTGAGAATTTTTGCGGGTCGTTCCGAGATACTTAATTTTCGGACGATTTCGGTGTTTTTCCGAAAGTTTTCCGCATCCGCAACTGAATCCCGGGAATCCGCCACTCTAATTATTTTTCCTTTTTCTTCTAAGAGAGTATCTTCCTTTTTTAATTTCTTTTCCTTTTTTCCTTTTTTCTTTCTTCCTTTTCCTTCCACCAAATTCTCCATTCTTCCATTACTTTCTACAACTTTCCACCAAAAATATCTCCTCCACCAAAAATATCTTCTCCAAAAAAATATCCCAAACACCTCTCCCATCACCATGGCCGGCCAAGAGAGCCACCTCACCTCTCCATTTTACAAAAAACCCCCTCCCTAAACATTTTTACATCACCTTCATAATTCCAATTCCTATATAAACTTTTCCTTCTTCATTCCACTTCATTTTTCTCTTCACCAAAACTTTAACCACCAGCTCCTCCTTCATCTCCACCACAACCACAACCACTACAACTTCTCCAACTCCCTACCTTCATCTTCTTCCTCCTCCTTCTCCATTTAAACCACCACAAACTCCAAAACTCCACCAAAGCCTCCACCTTCTCCTTTACCTTCTCTAAAACTACCACCACAACAAACCTCTCCACAAAACCACCACCCCATCATCTTCTCTAGGGCCGGCCACCCTCCTTGGATTGGGGCCGAGCTCTTCTTCGTCGGCAACATCTTCGATGATTATTCCGGTAATCGTTCACGATTATTCTGGTAATCATTCCGGTGACACTTGCAAACGACAACACTAACATCACCATCATCATCACCTCCTTTTCATTACTCCATTAAAATCCATCTCCTTCACCAAATAACACCACCACCAACGAAATCATCTTTCCATGTCTCTCTCTTTCTCTCTGTTGACGCGGATCTCACCCCCGCGTCCAGGCAACTCCTTAACGCAGCCTTCGCGTTCTTGTATCGACGCAACGCGAAATCCATGCTCGCGTCTGTATCCCTTTCGTATCTACACGACGCGGAGCTAATGCCCGCGTCTATGTTCTCCTCGTGCCCTGACTTGAACGCGGGTCTCGAACCCCGCGTTTGTGGCACCTTCGCGACGTGATTCCCGCGTCTGTGATTCCTGCGTCTGCTATTCCCGCGACGCGACTCCCGCGTCTACGACCCCCGCGTCTCTAACTCGCGTCTCCCTGTGCACTCTCTCTTTCCATATACTTCTCTCTCTAGGTTTCTCTCTCTAACTCTTTCTCTCTCCTCTTCACTTTCTCCCTCTAAATATTTATATATTATTATATTTTGTGGCGCGTGCGCGAGTTCAATGGATTTCGGACCTTTCGGCATTTCCGGTGATTTAGGCGAGTGTCCTCGCCTCCATTTGGGTTTCCCCGCTTCGTCGGGTCGACATGTATTTTATTCCATGTTTATATGTATTTTACTGCTTTATACTATGCGTGGCTGACCCTTCGTGGTCGTTGAACTCTGGGTTTCTGCCCACTCCTGGGATGGCTGGTAATCACCGAGAGGGCGCTTAAACCCTGAGCGTTCTTGATCCCTCAGCCTTCAGCCTCCGGTCTCTCACTATCTCGAAAGGGAAGTGATTGGGACCGTCAGGTCTCTCCGTCCTTCAGCCTCCGGTCTCTCACTATCTCGAAAGGGAAGTGATTGGGACCGTCAGGTCTCTCCGTCCTTCAGCCTCCGGTCTCTCACTATCTCGAAAGGGAAGTGATTGGGACCGTCAGGTTCTTCAGCTCCGCCTGGTTATCATGATCTGCGCTCAGCACTTTTCCACTAGATTCGTCTAGGCGGGATGCTGCCGGAATTCTTACTCGCACTTTAAGCCGAGTTGTCCCGGTAACCTTGCCAGACGCTCCAGTGTTAAATACTGTTTGCTGTCTGTACTTCTAGCTTGCTTAGCTCCGCTTGATTATGCTCAACTATTACTCTAACACTTGCAATATACAAGCTTGTTATGTAAACTCTTAACATATACCTGTCTGTATCATTTAACACTTGATATGTTATCACCTGACACCCGACATGCTACTACTTGACACTGGCTCATGTTATACCACCTGTCTCAGGTTATGGCTTGACTTATCACCTGTCATCTGCATGAACACTTGTCTTTGGTGTGATAAAACCTGATACCTGTTATGAATAACTCTCTACTCATGATTATCACATTACGGGAATGTAGTACCTGATCTCTTGTTATGAACTCCTGTTATGCTTGTTATGACTCCTGTTATGCCTGTTATGTACTCCTGTTATATTAATACTTGACCTGTGATTATCACATTTACGGGAATCCTGTCTTGTTATCCTGTATTATATACAGTGACCTGTTATCTTGTATTATATACAGTGATCTGTTATCCTGTATTATATACAGTGACCTATACTCCTGAATTCCTGATTATGTCCTGCTCCTGTTATTCCCGTAAATTGATAATTACATGATAAATTATTATAAGACAACTTGCATCCGGTTTAGGGGAAACTGATGGGCCCTGATTAATCATGTTTATGGTGGTCTTATCGAGCCGCGCATGGCCACATACTTGAGGGATCACCTGGCGGCCACCAGGGATTCCGTGGGGGTGTGCTGGCACCCCTACTCCTGTTTATTCCTGCCGGGTATGCACATGCCCTAGGCCTATTTCTATGGAATCTGCGATACTCTATTCCTGTTCAGGCGTAAATAAGTCCCGGTACCTAGCGGTACGTTCCGGCTCAGCACCGGATACTCCTGGACCGTTGTCCCGGGCATGTACGGGGCCCATCCGAAATATGATTCATCGAACTTTATCTGTTTCCAAATAACTTGCTATATAAGTTGTAAGTGGAAATATGTGGAATGGGACACATACTAAAACCTACAACTTAGACGGCCCCAATTATAATAATATGCTAATATGAAACTGTTGTGTTGTTTTGTAATCCGGGTTGTATGCGCTTGGATTACGGTGACATGTGATAAAGGTATATAGATGAGGGTTTCCTTGTTTGGATTATTCTTTCGATGTACTAGTCTCATGGAGCCGTGACCTAAGCTTGTACGATCGGTTTTGCTTGTAATTGGCTTTATTCGGTATTATCGGTTTTATGTTAGTTTAGGAGATATCTGGTGTTGTCCTATCTACTCTACTTCTCATCTCTTTACCTGCTCTTATCTCATTATACCATGTGTATTCTCTACTGGAAGTCACTTGCTATATCCCTCTTGTTCCTGTATGCTGGTACTCACGACACGGTTTTCAATGCTTATTTATGACTTGGGTTTATCGATACACATGTGCTTATTCATGCTCGCCACTTGGCTTTCGCATCACCACTTGCCTGGGGAGTTCTATCTGACTCCCCTGGATCCTCATGTCCAGGTCTTGGAGCTTGGAGCGTGTGGATTCCCCCAGTTGTTGATCAGAGTGACGCAGCTGAAGCATGATTCCCAGCAGACCGTCTGAAGCTCTATCCTTCCAGGCCCCCTGTGCGTCTCTCGAGTTTTCCTTTTGTAAACTCGTGAGTGCCTTTTTTACTGTTCACTCTTGTACATCCCTTTGTATTCTTGCATTTGCGCCTATCAGTGATGTAATATTATTGTAATATTTGTCACATCTGGTGATAACTTTGTAATTGTACTCATATGTTGGAATGTATAATGCACCACGTGCTTCCGTACTCTGATTCTTGCCTGTACTGATGCTTAGCGTATATACGTGAGGGTATTTCTGACCTGCGTATATACGTCGCAATAACGTCTCCATACCCGCAGGATCGGGGCGTTACATGAATTCACTCTTATGATTGGACTGACAATGCTCTGGGCTTGATGTTGTTTGGAGTATGACCTTCGTGAGTGTACTGTGGAACTCTTTGAAGCCGCCAAAATTGATCGTGTTGAGTGTCTAGATACACAGTCTCAACCTCCCCGATGCTTTGACTTTGTCGTTGGTGTACTTTGAACCAGGGGTGGACAGTCGTCTGCTTGTGCCAGTGTACTGTTGAACTGAATTTCAGAAGCAAGGACTGAACGCCAGTTCTGTGGACGCAGGGGGTACCACTGTTTTAAAGACGCGCCTTCTATAGGGGTGCATCTTTTGGGATGAAAACACGACTGTTACTCCATGAGGTAGACGCGACTTTAGCCGGGTTGAAAAGATGCGATCTTCGGAGGGACACGACTTTGGCCGTGTTGAGAAGGTGCGTCCATCGAAGGGACGCGTCTTTAGAGATGAAGACGTGACTGTTGGATGCGAATCCGTGCCATCAGTATGTTGCCACGTGTCCTGTAGAATTGAGGAGACATCTTTTTTTGGCGTGCGAACTTCACGCTGCATTTAAAGCGCTGTCCATGCGTCAGGTGGTGATTAGGCGTCGAGCCAAGCGCCGCGTATCTTTGCGAATCACTGTGCCTAAACAAGGCAACAGTCCTTCAAGAGTCATCATTAGACTCTCCTTCTTCTTAATTTGCATCTGTTAGGGTTTGAGAAAGCAGCTATCTTTGCTCTCCTCGTTTCCTTCATCGAACATCGAATCCTCGATCACAATGGCACCAAAGGCTAAGCATACTGTTTCGTCTTCAAAGGCCATCATTCTTGAGACTCAAATGGGCGGTTCCTCCATGCAAGAAACCCCTATTTCAGGTAAAAAAAGAAAAAGGCCATCGGACTTGATTTCCACCATTAAAGGGGTTTATAGAGTTCTTTTAACTCTTAAAATCCTTTTGAATATGAACCGCCAATGCGGGCTCAAGCCCGTGTTTAATCGTCAAGCGCAGTTTTTGAGTCGATCAACAGGGCGCAGGTTTGATGACCTCTGCTTCTTTTATCTGCTCGAATCTGCGTCTGCTTGTTGAACACAGGCCCCAATAAACCTTGCGTTTTGGATTCGACACTTATAATATTTCTAAGTGTGAAAGATTCAGACGCAGATTTCTTATGACTCTTGCGTCTTGTGAAATCAGATGCTGGTCCTCATGAACCTTGCGTCTGAGTCCAATACATAGAAATTTTTCATAAGTCTTGGATTTTTAAAACGCGGGCTCCATGCTAGCCTTGCGATCATTAGATCTGGACGCAGATTTCAGGATGTAGCGAGGATGCAGTCTTATGCTTCTCAAAACTGACGCGTAGATTTGAGGACGCGACACTGTCTTAATAGAGACGCGTCTCTAGACCCTTGACTCGGTGCAAACTCAAATTATATTGAGTTTATGATAGGATCATAATTGTTATCTCGCAATGTAGACGCAGCTCCAGGATCCCTGTGAATTACATAGGCCTTCTCTGTTGTAGACGCAACTTTCAAATTTGAAGCGCGACCTCAGAATGGGTCCCTTTTGCTGAGGGGACGCGGCTCCGAACCACCCCGAGAGACGCGGTCGCGACTCTCTTAACAAGAATAAGAAGGACGCTGCCTTCGAGTTCTCAAAGGGACGCAAGTTTCAGGACGCGGCTCTAGGGCCTGCGTTTGGTACAATTTCCCAGGCGTTACATGCAGCTCGTCTTAAAGATCTTATTGGATCTTTAAATGTCAAATCGGCATTGACGATTGGGGACTCGCGTTATCCGATGTTTCCCGAAGCGGTAGTCTACGCGTCAGCCCATCCTTGGGCTTAGACATTAATGCCTTTAAATGCCAAGTCGGTGCTGGCGGTTGGAGGCCTACGTCCTCGTCGCTTCCCAAAGCGACAATCCACGCGTCAGCCTTTCATTGGGCTTTGACACTCGGGCGGGAATTAAGGCCGACGGTTTGGATTAGTGAGCCATTAATTATAGGCTTTATGGTTTGCCTATAAATAGGCCTCACCCCCTTTTAACAGCCCATTACTTAGACTGTTTTCCCTCGAGAGCCAGCGCTCGGAGGGATTTTCATCTTCTTCCCTTAAGGACTTTTTTAATGGGATTTGCCCTATGGACGATGACGACCCAAAGCTTTCACGCTTTGCTTTAATATCTCCAGAAGATTATCACTGTCAAGTGATTTCAAGATCAAAAAGCGTCTCTTTGAGCACCCTTTATGTCCGCGCCTTGATGCAGAAAGTTCAACCCTCAACGGGTTATTCTGTGGGTATGACTTCCTGGTTTGCCACGAAATTTTCAGCCCACTGGGTTTCAGTTTTGCTATCTCTTAAAGAGATTCATCTTCTTGACCTTCTCCTGAAATCTGACTGGTGCGCCCATCATTTGGAAGTTGCGCCATTGAGACTTCAGATGAAGTGCACATTGATTGAGAGTAAACTCTGAATCAGAATCCTCTGGACGTGAGTATATTGGACTTTTGCACCTGGACCGCGAGCTTTCCATACAGAGCTCGCGTCTGAGGCTGTAGACTTAGAAGAATTTCAACTCAGATCGAAAGTTTCAGACTTGAATGTAGCAACCCCTGTTTATCAAACAGGGAGATGGCAATTTTCGCGTCTGATTCTCTTCGCGTCTCATATTTTAGACGCGGGTGCAAAATTAGACTGCGTTCGAATCTGTGTGTATCACAACTTTGATCGCGTCTATTTCTGTCACAGCAGAATTTTGATTTGCTGCGCGGATCATCCCTGCGTCTGAAGCTTTCAGCAATAGCCACGTCTGTCACTTAATTTTTCTGTTGAAGTATCCTGAGCTTCTAATCATTTGATTTTTGCTTCTCATAGGTAGGCTTAATCATCCTTTTTCATATTCGCTGGGCCCCTGGGAGAATATTTCGACCAGAGAACCTGTTCGATGGTCGAACACTGGAGAAGAAGTCATGGCTCCTGTTCTCGGGAGACGAGGATCTGACATCCGCCGAGACCTTATTGGACATGATGCACCAGTCATGCTTCAGACATGGCGTGGTCACAGTGGGTATGGCGGTGGATATAGTGGTGGGTATGGTCTTGGATTCTCCCTTCACTTACCCCAGAAGTGGCATCGATGAAAGCTCCATGCTCATTGGATGACTTTCTGGTGGTGGAGGTGTTCATCAACGATGGATCATAGACCACTTCGGTTGGTCAGGTGGAATCAGAAGGTTCTGCTGCCTTTCGACCTCAAGAAACACCATTGTTCTTGATCAACAATGGACTCTTTCGATGTTCACGCCATGCATGGTGACGTAATCAGCCTCCAAACGTCATAACAGTGCTCAGCCCATCTTTGGCGCCCTTCCAAACATCTTGTACTTGGAATGGTGAGAAGCTTCAAGGAGTGAGTGCAACCTTTGAGAGAGAGGAACTTCTTTGTACTCCTTTATTGTAACACTCAATCTTATTGTATAAGAGAGCGTTTTGTATCACTTTCATATGTTGGATATAAATAAAAGTGACACTTTTTTTCTCCTTCTATTGTCTTGAACTCCTTTTTTTTAAGTCAGATGAATAGAAGTAAAGAATCTTTGACTTGTCAAAATTATGATGATAATCTTAATGAGTCAAATTTTATAGAGAGAGATCCTATTTAGGAACTCAACAATGCTGTCAGAGGTGTGATATTAACTTGACAAGGGATAAGATAATTTTTGTGGACCTGCCACTCTATAAAGGAAAGTGACAGGTGGAACTTGTACCCCCAGGGAAGATGAGCTTTTATCAGAGGTTAGGGATTAACTTGATTAAGATCAGCTGGGGATCTAATGAAAACACTGTTAACGGTGTAATGTTAACCTAACAATGTTTTTAGGTAGACTTGTTGTTCTGTTGAAGAGAATAACAAGTGAGACTAGATTCGCGGGGGATCTAGGAAAGTTTTTTACCGTTAGAGGTGTGATATTAACTTAACGGGTTGAATGTAGTCTTGTCAGAAGTGTGATGTTAATTTGACAAG
The DNA here is from genome assembly GCA_038442645.1 of Agave tequilana. Classification (NCBI taxonomy): domain Eukaryota; kingdom Viridiplantae; phylum Streptophyta; class Magnoliopsida; order Asparagales; family Asparagaceae; genus Agave; species Agave tequilana. The sequence continues at coordinate 78,913 of JAVJIF010030072.1, read as the reverse complement.
AATGTGAGTCAGAGGTGTGATATTAACTTGACTCAAAAGCATTTCAGTTTTATTTGGGAAACTGAAAGTATCACTGCCATAGGTGTGATATTTAACTTAGCAGCGAGGGTAATGCTAGAGGTGTAATTTTGAACTTGGCATTGGTCATCTCAACTTTGACAAGGAAGTCCGAGGGAAAGTCATGGCCTTAAGTGTATTGTTAAACTTAGCAATGACTTGGACGCTAGAGGTGTAGTATTAAACTTAGCATCGTTAATTTCAGCTTCGATATGGAAGTCTGAGGGAAAAATGGCAGTCAGAGGTTTAACATTGAACTTGGCAGCAACTTGATTACCGTTAGAAGTGTAATGTTAACTTAACAGTAATTTGTCAGAGGTGTGGTATTAACTTGACAGAAATTGGTTTGCGATACGAGCAATTTGAGGGCCTGCCATTCTATTGATGAGAATTGACAAGTGAAAGAAGTGTCAGAGGTATAGTGTTAACCTGACAAATTTGAAGGTTTGCTACTCCATATAGGGTTAACAAGTAAGGTTTGTACTTGATAGGGAGTATTGAAAATTTTCATTACCAGAGGTATAGTGTTAACGTAGCAGTGATTATATTTTGTAGACCTACCATTCTGTGTATGAGAATTGGTAAGGGATTTTGGAGGAGAGGGTGGAACTACATCCACTTAGGATTTTTAGCAAACCCTCAGCTATCAACAGATTTGAGGTGCCTTTACCAACTACCGTTTGAGTTGGGCTAGCCATGCTATTCCCCTCAGCATGATGAGTTATCGAAGACTTATGTTGGGCTTAGAAGCCAACATTTTCCTCTGTCCTTAGCCGTCGGAGGCGTCGGATGTTAATGAAGATAGGAATATTAGAACCCAAGTTTCTTTCTGAATATTTACATCATGCATCATGGTGCAGCTAGTGCCCGATTAGCTTGTGGTCTAGCTAAGGAAAGAAACTTTTCTTGGATCTGGAGCTTTGATCAGAGGTGTACTTTTAACTTGATCAGAGGAGGAGTACTATTAAGGATGGAACTTCTTCAGGAACCTGCCATTGATCGGCATCATGAGTGTATCGCCATTTGCAGTGATAAGGCGATATGATCCATTTGAGTAGACTGACTCTACTACAAATGGTCCCTCCCATTTGGGCTGGAATTTCCCTTTTGTTTTATGTGTCATCACCATAGGTCTTCTGACGGCTAAGACAAGATCGCCTTTCTTGAAAGTTTGCACTTTAACTTTCTTGTTGAAGGCTATGGTAATCCGGGCTTGGTAGAGCTCGATCTGTTGTTGGGCCTGCAGACGTTTATCATCCAAGGCCTCCAATTCTTGGAGTCACTGTCGATGATTCTCCTCCTTCGTCATCTCCGCTGTCAAGGCGACGCGTAGAGACGGAATTTGGATTTCCAGTGGAAGCACGGCTTCACACCCATATACCAAAGAAAATGGCGTAGATTTAGTTGGGGTTCGAACAGTTGTACGATAGGCCCATAAGCATTCACCTAGCTTGTCGTCCCAGTCACGTTGACTTTTCGAGATGAATTTCTTGAGAAGTTTGCCGATGGTTTTGTTGAAAGCTTCTACGAGACCATTAGCGGCGGGACAGTATGCCGTTAAGGACACACTCTGGATTCTGAACTTAGCGCAGAACCTTTGGAAAGCCTGACTGACGAACTGGGGTCCATTGTCATGGACAATTCGCCGAGGTACCCCAAAACGGTAAATGACATGATGTTTAACGAATTTGATCACGTCAGATGACTTCACCTCCTTCAAAGGAATGGCCTCAGCCCATTTGGAGAAATAATCGGTTATGGCCAAAATAAACCGATGTCCCTTTGATGATGGTGGGCTGATAGGGCCAACCACATCCATCCCCCACATCTCAAATGGCCAGGTAGAGGTCGTAGAGTGAAGGTACCCTGGTGCTTGATGGATGAAATTGCCATTCACTTGGCAGGCGTGACATCTTTTGGCATAAGTGACGGCGTCAGCAATCATCTTGGGCCAGTAATATCCCAACCTTTGGAGTCGATATGCAAGTTTTGGGCCAGGTTGATGGGCTCCACACATACCGTCATGGGCTTCTTTCAATATCTCCTGTGCCTCTTTTGGTGAAAGGCAGAGGAGCAAGATCCCGTCATGCGATCGACGATACAATGTTTGCGTAATCGCATTATAGTAGAATTTGGGGGCTTTCCTTCGAATGGCAGCCGCTTCTTTGGTGTCCTCAGGTAGGATACCATACAAGACATAATCAATATAAGGGAATCGCCAGTCTCTAGGCTCTGGACCGGCTGACGACTCGAGAACTTCTTTGCCTTGACAATCTCCCGTTGGCTCCTTATAGTCCTCAAGAGCAATTCTCAGACAATACAGGTCGTGGCTGTGGACAAATATTTTCTCTACTGCTCCAGCCGGAAGAGCTAAGGAGGCAGCGAGGGACGCTAGTGCATCTGCATGCGCATTTTGCTTGCGTGGTACATGGTCAATGTAAAAGTTGGTGAACCTCTTGTCTATGTAGACAGTTGCGTTGTAATAGGGTACTAGATCTTCATGTCTGACTTCGTACTCCCCGCGAACTTGGCTGACGATGAGCTTAGAGTCACCATATGCCTCGAGATTTTTAACGCCAACCTCATCGGCGAGTTGCATCCCAATCAAGAGGGCATTGTATTCCGCTACATTGTTGGAACAAGGCTCGGTTAACGAGACAGCTCGAGGAATCACATAGTTCTGTGGGGGAGACGAGTACTACTCCTACTCCTTCCACTATATGTCCTTTTGGGCTTGTTCTCGATGCATCGTTAAAGAAAAGTTGCCACACTTGTCTTTCAAACGATGTCTGGGTCTGGCAGACTTCAGCGACCTCATCTGGGAGATCCTCGTAAAGTTTGGCTGCCCTCGATTTAGATTCTCAGCTAGGAAATCTGCCACCACCTGTCCCTTCATGGCTTTTTGTGGTAAAAGTGCATTTCATATTGGGATAGCAATATAGCCCATTTTGCCAGCCGGCCGTTCAATGATGAAGGCTTTGTCATGAGTAACCTCAAGGGGTTGACTTTTGATATGACATTTATAGTTTGGCCTACCAAATAGTGTCGCATTTTCTAAATAGCAAACACCAACGCCAAACATTCCTTCTCGATCGGGTTGTACCGATGTTCGGCCCCGATCATTGCTCTACTCAAATAGTAGATCGCTTACTCTCGTCCTTGATCATCGTTCTGAGCTAATAAGGCTCCTAAAGAATGATCCATCGCTCGGACGTATACCAGGAAAGGTTTTTCGGACACTGGTGCTGCAAGGACTGGTGGTTGTGTGAGGTACTGTTTAATTTTCTCAAATGCTTGCTGGCAAGCGTTGTCCCAAATGAACGAAACACCCTTCTTCATTAATTTGATAAAGGTTGGCATCTTCCGGAGAGATTTGAGATAAACCTTCGGATGTACGCCAATCGTCCTTGCAATCCCCTGAGCTCCTTGAGATTTCTCGGAGGTTGCATCTCCTGGATAGCGCGAACCTTTTCCGGGTCCAAATAAATTCCTGTGGAAGTTACTACAAACCCTAGGAACTTGCCGCTGGCCACCCCCAGAAAGGATTTGGTAGGGTTCATCTTCAATTGATGGGCCCGCATGATGTCGAAGACAACCTTTAGATCAGTTATATGATCACCCTTAGCGCGGCTTTTTATTGCGATGTCGTCAACATAGCATTCCACCGTTTTGCGCATGTGTTTGTGGAAAATAGCATTCATGGCCCTTTGATATGTCGCCCCTACATTCTTCAGTCCGAAGGGCATGACGGTGTAGCAGTATACCCCCAGTGGTGTCCTGAAAGAGGTATGTTTTTCATCATCAGGATACATTTTGATTTGATTATATCCCAAAAATCCATCCATGAAGGACATTCGCTCGAATCCGCATGTATTGTCAATCATGACATCTGTGATTGGCAGTGGGAATTCATCCTTGGGACAGGCCTCGTTTAGATCATGAAAATCAATACAGATCCAGAACTTTTCGTTCTTTTTAGCAATGGGGACGATGTTGGCTACCCAATCAGGATGTTGTTCTTCCCTAATGAAGTCAGAGTCTATAAGCTTTCTGACTTCTGATTGAATTGCCTCCATTATCTCTGGACGGAACCGTCGCTGTTGTTGCTTGACGGGCTTTACGTCCGTATTAATATTGAGGCGATGCATAGCCACTCGAGGATCGAGTCCAGGCATGTCTTCATAATTCCAGGCGAAGACGTCTATATATTCTTGCACAAGAGATATTAGATCCTTTTTCTCAGAAGGTGATATGCCTTCGCTTATGAAGATGGGCTTAGGATTAGCCTCATCTCCTAGATTGATCTGGACAACCTTATCTTCTGTTGGTGGCTCGCGTTATTCAAAGCGAGTATTCCAAAGATTGTTTAAGTATTGGATCCAAGGATCTGTATCGGATTGGATTACCTCTTCACCTTTGTCTTCCAGGTGGCTTGTTGAAACCATGTTCACTGAAAGTTCTCTGAAGATGTTGCCGACACTAGCATCTGATTCCCACGAGGACGTGCCCGATGAGCAATCATGGCCCAATGACTCTACAGAGTCAGAGGCTGATGGGATCGGAGTTGATACATAGCCCAACCCCCTGCGAGTCCGATGATAATAATCAGGGGTTTTCCCTTTCGGCACAAAAGATCGAAGTAGCGTTTTCCTTCCTTTGCCGAAATTCAACCCTGGTCCGCTTGTTAGATCATACCCCATGCTTCCCATCATTCTGAGTGCCTTTGGCTTATAATGACCGAACTGAGGGGATTCCTCCTCGCCTTCTGATTCTTCACAGGTCATTGGTTCGGATTCAACTCGTCCGAAAAGAATCGGTCTTTGGCCTTTCCGTCTCACTGGAACCATGAATATGGATTCTTGCGCATTACCAGCATCTCGGTATGTTTCGAAGGACGATTTCACTGGTACATGCAATGATGTCAAAGCATCCATTGCCGACCAGAGATCATTATCCACCTCGATACTAGTGTCTGATGGCACTGAATTAGAAGCGAACACAGAGAAGTAAGCCAAATCTAATTCTTCATTAATATACCATCCGCCTACATCATCGGCGGTGCTATCAACATCGAGCTTATTAGTGCTCGTTACAAGTGGATCTAGTTCCCACATGCACTCTTCTTTTTTCGGCTCGGTGTCGGCTTCATTACCAGAGTCTGGCTCCTCTGGTTGTGGGATTTCATCTGTTTCCACAGAGTCCTGATACAGGAGAGAATCTGTGAAATAATTCTCAACTCCCTTGAACGGATGCCTTTTGGCAATCAACGTTCGCACCTTTCCACTCCGTCGATGTATTCATGACTTGGTGGAGAGTAGAGGGAACGATAGAATTACGATGAATCCATGGTCGTCCCAGCAGCAGATTGTAGGAAGTGTCGGCATCGATGACGTAGCATGTCACCTCTGACCTTAGGTCCCCGATCTGGCATTTGAGCTTGATCTTCCCCATTGGACGGGTTCCATTGGCATTGAACCCTTAAATGGTTGTCTGGGTAGCGCTCAAATGATAAGTAGGAACCCCTAGATGTTGCATGACACGGCGAGGCATAATGCTCAATGGGGACCCGGGATCTACCTGAATGCGGTTCACTTCAGATGAACCAATATACCCTGTGAAGTATAGGGGTCGATCATGTTTCCCTTTGACCTGCATATCATTTGCTGTGAAAGTGATGCAGGGAACATTTTGGGAGGTATGGAGGCAATCCTCTACATCTTCCTCCTTTGGTCCGATTGGCACCTGAGTCATGAAAACCTCAGCATTAGCGAGGGCTTCTTGTAGAGCTTCTCTGGTTGACTTCGATAGCCTGAGGAGCTCATAAAGAGTAATTCGGGCCGGGATATTGGCTAGTTGAGTCAGGACATCGAAGCGGTAAGGCGTTACGGATCCTTCCGCGATGTCTTTTGGGAGGACTCTAGAGAACTGAAGCTCTTTCTGTCTTTCCACGGGTTGTTTTGTGGAAGGCTTGGCTGACTCTGTAGCGGGTTTTGGAGGAGTTGCCGCTATTTCGTCATACTTTTTCAAATATGACTAACCCGAACGGGTTTCCGCCACAAGTTGGTTGGGTTCTGTGGCAAGAACTATTGTCTCCTCTTTTGAATCAGTCAGCGAGGGAACATCAGTTTCTGTTTCTCGGGAAGAAGCGCACACCACATTACAAGACGAAGTTTTAGCTTTGCCTTTGGACTTTCTACTGGTCACAGTGGTCCATTGCTGGCCATCCACAAGGTCAGGATGAACCCACATGACTTCTCCCCGAGGTGTGGGAACAGGTACCAGGCCTTTCTCTTGCTGCTGGTGAGGGTCTGTGTTGACCATTCTCAGCTCTCCTTTTGGGACAGGGACTACTCCAGAGGGTGTTGGAGGTTGTCTTCCAAACTGGAGAAATGACGTCATATTGGCCGTCACCTTCTTCTGCTCTGGACGGAGTTTTAATACCTCCGCGTCAATAAGAGCATGAAGGATGTCCTTGAAGACATAACAACTCTTGGTGGGGTGTCCCAACATCCTGTGATACAAGCAGTAGTTGGGATTATCGGTTTTATCGACTTCTTCAAGGCGCCTAGCTTTAGGAAGCTTCAGTCTGTTGCTCTTGTTGAGTAATTTGAAGAGCGAGACGACATGTTCATCCTTGAAGGAATACTGCTTGCTGGCGCATGGTTGGCTTGAAGAGCCACTTCCCTTAACCGGTTGAGGTTTGACGGGGATTTGGTCTCTGTCGCCAAGTTATCCTTCCTTTTCGCTTGGAGGGATGTGTCCGGCGCACGCCTTGTTGACCTCTCAGGTCTGGGTTTGTTTTTTTCTGCCTTAACTCGGGCGACAATTTCTTCAGCATGTTCACCTTGTTGGATCAACTGCTTCCAGGTGCGGCTTTCAGCAACTCCTATTTGGGCGAGGAGTGAGGTTTTTAGATTATGGCGGCATGTTTCCACCAGGGTAACCTGGGTCATACCGCTTGGACATCGGAGTGCTACATTCCGAAACCTTTCCACAAAAGATTTGACGGATTCTCCTTTTCGCTGTTTGGTGGCCAAAAGGGTTGGCATGGTGACCTCTGAGTTATCTTCAAAGAAGCGCGTTAGGAAGAGCTTCTCCAAATCGCCCCAATTCTTAATGGAGCCTTCTAGGAGCTTCATGAACCATTCAAAGGCAAGCCCTTTTAGGGTGCCGATGAACAGACGTGCCAGGATGGCATCGTTATCTACCACATTCCCTGGTTGGGATTTAAAATAGTAGATATGTTTGTTCGGTGAACCTTTCCCATCGAATGCTTGGAGGGTCGGAGCCTTGAACTTGGGAGGGTATGGAACAAGGTCCCACTCGGTCGGATATGATCGGACCACCCCTGCTTCTTGCAAGCCTTTTCGGTTGGTAAGGGCCTCCAGACGTTGCTCCAATTGATTCATTCTTTTAGAATGAACCTTTCCCTGGTCTCGGTCATCTTTTCCTTGCGACGAGGATTTGGACGAACCAGAAGTAGGGTGCTCTTTCTCCTCTATATGTATAGGAGATGAGCTTTCTCCATCTTTTTGCTTGCCCTTAGACTTTTTAGAGGAGGCTTTGTCAGCTGACTTCCTCTTGTCCTCAAGCAACTGTGCGAGCATCTACTTGAGGGAGTCGATAGATTCTTGCTGAGCACGAATCATCTCGAATTGTTCCTTCTGGACCTGGGCTTGCTGCTCCAAGCGCCTGGCGGTCTCCTCAGGAGTGTTGGTCATGTATATAAAGGCCTCTTTCTCTATAGAAGAGTTTGAAGCCTGTGACTCTGCAATAGCGGAATGCGAGTCATTCACCTCAATGCCCCGGGCTAGAGCATTGTAGTCAATCGGGGGGATTGCCCCGGTCCGGGTGTGATTGGTCGCTAATGTTGCATATTTAATATCATATGTCCATACTTATTATAGAAAAAAAGCCTGCATTGTCCTAATTAATTGTTTGATTTATTTGCAGGCCCAATCTTTAAGGAGATGAACAGAAATGAGCCCAAAGCCCACCAAAATTCTGAATTAAATCAGAATTAATTCGCACCAAGTAAATCAGGGCAAAATCAAGAGGTGAAAAACCGGTTGAGAAGAATCCTCTCAGAATCGATCGGTTAAAGCCAAGAATCCAAGGCTATTTCGTCAGAATCCGGGACTCCAACTGACAAACCAACTCCAGATAAAGTCAGAGGGCGAAACCAATCTGACCCACCAACAGGGTGTGGCCACCTGGCCACACCCTGGCAGCGGAAACGCGGCAAAAGCCACGTTTCCGCGGCAATCTTGGGGAGTTAGGGGGAGCGTTTGCTCCCCCGATCTCCCCGGGATCCTGGTTGTTGGGTTTTTGCCTATAAAGGCCTGTACTTGCACTGAAAAGGGGACGCCAAGGCAGAGTTAGGATTTAGACTAGTTTTTCATTAATTGTAATTTTCATTTATGTAAATAAGAGGAGATCAGACTTTCATCGAAGAACAAGAATGGAGCTTAAGCTGGAATGACACCAGTGTAAGACTTATTTCTTTTGTTTGATTGTTATGAAATCGAATCGATGCTTTTTCTGTGTATGTACTTCTTTTTAGTCTTCTTCTTCTTCTTCTTTTCTATTTTACTTTTCTTTTTGGTACAATTGTCTTCCAAGTGAGTTTAAAAGCATCGAAAGAGCCTTGCCGTTGCGAGTGCCACCGATAGGTCATGACGATGGAATGGAGTCTCTCTCTGTATCATTTCATTCTTGAAGTAGTCTTGATGATGTAATGTAAAAGAGACCAATACTCAAATCTTATAGGCTATGCGCTGAATGCCTCCACTTCAAGGTAAAATCGTCGCTGAAGACTCAAGGTAAGCTTTGGTGAAAAGAAGGTAAGCAATTGTTTTTATTTCTTTTCTTTTATTTCTGTAAATTAAATCACCACTTCTTCCAACTCTTTCTTTTCGACTCATTTGTACATAGTCGCTTTCGCCATTTTCTGATTTTTTCCACCTTCTTCATCTCTCATTTTCTTCTTAACTTTAACATAACTCTTTTTCTCTTTTCTTTTTAAGAAACAAAGAAGAACTTTCGTTTTGGTTTTTATTAAAATTTCAATAAATAACGTAAACGCTTCTATCGCAAAACCCTCCTTGTGGATCATGACCCGCATAGCCACTTGCTATCGCGGAAGAATTGAGCACTTGCACATTTTTATTATAAGTTCTGAAATCTCGTATTTTGTGTGCAGGTTTAGCCTCAATCAAATTTTGGCGCCGTTGCCGGGGAGGGTAACGTTTTTAATGAAATCTGATTTTTCTTGAAAATTTTTTAGAACTAAAACGAACTTTCTTCTCTGTTGCAGGTTAAAGGGCAAGCAAAGCAGAAAATTAAAGTTACAGTAACATATAAGTTGCCTTGGGCCTCTGCTCTAGAAAGCAGAGACCAAGTGCCCTCTGCTTTGCCGCGGATCAGCGGCCAACGCTGCGAAAACGCGGCAAAAAGGAGTGGACTACTAACGTTCTTTTTGCAGGGCTGCTTGCTTTGCAAATTGTAGTTTTCTGCAACTTTACTTTTTCTTATATGCCATCACATAAGCCTGCTAATAATCAACAGTAAAATATTTGTTGAAAAGATAAAAAAGTTGATTAGATGTTTGCATTTTAGGCATGTGTCTTTTCAATTCATTTATTTTTACTGTTGAAGAGTGCTGGAGCAAGGTACGTATGCATTGCATTTAGCATAGGACTCACTTCTTGGTTGATTTATATCGCTTTGAGTGAATCTTACATATCTTGTACACTTGCAGTAATTGATTTTAAGGGCACCAACCCAATAACAAGATAAGGTGGGGATTTAATCACCCTTCCTTAGCCCAAAAATCAGAATCCAAGCACTCACTAACCCAAGCCTAACTTAAAATGAGTAGACGTTGGCCCTAGGGACATCTCGGACTCAATTAGGAGATTATCCTAAGGGGGAAAGGTGTTGGAACTTGACTTTTGCCAAATCAGTGTCTAGGAAAGGGATTAAGGGCCGAAAGCCCGAAGGTTGGTGGTTATTTAATTAAGGAACGTCTTTTGACGGAAAACATCCCACCAACCTTGCCCTGACCTGGCTGATTAGCTTGTGGTCAAAGTCTATATTAAACCTCCCGTGGACAGTCTAACCAGTTAGGAGTCGTCTAGGTCTAGGTCTACCCTAACTTAGTTTAGAATTTTTTTTTCTCTCTTTTATTTGTTTGCTTATTTGTATTTTCTTTCTTTTTGTTTGTATTGTGTGATATGGCTTATAATAATAATTTTTTCAACTTCAATAATAATCCATATTACACACCGAGTTCTTTTTCGGATATTACCAACCCGGCATATCATGACTTTAACCAACCTAGTGTGCCGGATTGGTCTTATCCGAATCAATATAACCCATGTCCCCTATCTAATAACTATAATTTTCATAATGATTTTCACTCTTCACAGAGTCAGTGGGGATTCACCTCCCCCGAGCATAATTATCAACCAACTTGTCCTCCTTCTCCACCTAGTTCACAATATTTTCAAGATTCATACTCAGTTCCACCCGTCCAAAATAGAAAACTATCAATTTTGGAAATGAGTATGCGTGAGTCCAAACACAAATCTCAAAATTTGAAGGACTCCCAATTTCACTACCACTTTCAAGACAATTCTTCATTTTTCATCAAAACAATGAACCTATCAACTATGAAAAGATGCTTGAAGCCATGACTCAGGCTCAAAATACTCGTAATCGTGACATAGATATGATGGTCGAATCTCTACGTTCTCACCGTTGTTCTGATGTCACGAACCATTCTGTTAAAGCCAACGAGTCATGTAGTTTTGGAAATCAAGGTTCCATTTTAGAGCAATCATTTGAACTTGCCCAAACTCTAAATTTTGATAGTTTGGCAAGTTATCCCTTACCTGAAATTGAACTTGAAATGAATATGATCATGAATCTCAATTTAGTGATTCAATTTTACTTCCCGATTCAATAATGACTCCGGTGTCTTCACCTGATTTCAATCTTTTTCCTGAGTCAACATTGAATCTTGTGCCAATTCATCATGAAATTGAATCACCCATTCTTGATGATCATATTAAACTTGACCAATTATACAATTTTGAAAGTCTTATTGACAAATTGGCAAGTTCTCAATTTTTTGATATTGAACTCAATGAGATATGTGACCTAGATTCTCAAATCTGTGATCCAGTTCAACTTTCTGAATCAATATTGACTCCTGTTGTGTTACCAAACTTGAGTAATATTTTAGAGTCAGTTTTGATTCCTCCACCTATCATTCCTGAACTGGAATCACCCATATTAGGTCACATCCCATTGTTAGAAAATACATGTGGACTTGAGTTTCAACTTCTTGACTTGGACCCGCTTCTTGAACCAATTTCGACTCCTGAACCTTTACTTGATTTAAGTCACCTTCCTGAGTCGGTATTAGTTCCTATCCTTCCTGAGTCCAAGTCAACCGTTCTATCATTTCATACTCCATTCTGGGACGAGGTGGTTGACAAATTTGACTCCGAAATCAATTATGGAATATGGAAATTAGATGGGGTTAAATATTTAATAAAGATCCTTTATGGACACATCTTTTTAGTGGGTTATATTAGAGTAATTTCTGGTAGGTTCCCCCGAGACCCAAGAAAAGTTGATTGGGCCGCGTTTCGTGGACCAATCAGACCACCACCGGAACCACCACCTTAAGGTAACCATTTTCCTTCCCTTTCTTCTTTTTCATGCATCTATGCATTAATTCATACATTGAGGACAATGCATGAGATAGGTGTGGGGGAGGGTCTAACATAACTTTTCTTTTTGTTAAAAAAAATATATTAATATTTTTCTTTACTTTTAAAAACTTTTTGAAAATGGAAACAATATTTTGACATATTTTTTTGTAAGAAATTAAGTTAATTTTAAGGAATAGGAAAATCTAAATTAGGATTTCTTATACTTGGTCAAAAAAAGATTATTTGTTTGATTTTTAGGGTTAGGAAGAAAATTTGTCAAAGTAATTTAGTCTTGATCTTTACCTTGATGAAATATGCACACTTCATACACTTACACACTTAGGGTTCAAAACAAAGATTCTTATGCCTTATAAAAAAAAAAGATAAACAAATCTAATTATTGATTAGCTAGGTGCTTTGGCCTAAGCAAGCCTTAGTATTTATGCGAAAGATGATTAGATAAGTTTAAAAAAAATATATATATATATAAATCCTCTGATTAAGCTGGGTATTTGTGCCTAATAAAGCATAAGAATTCATGCCTAAAAGGGGTCCATATAATAAAACCCTTAGTTTTGTGGCCTTATTTGCTCGAGTCCTTAAGTCCTTGGGGTGTTTTCTCACCCGGTGCCCTAAGACCGTTTGGTTTGGGAGTCATCGATTAAAGGCTCGTTACATGGGCATATTAGAAAGCCTAATAAAACTAAGGAATAATACCACACAAAATATATATATATATAAATAAATAAGGTATAAGAGTTAGAGTTAATGAACCCTTAGTCAAAATTTTCACAGTCACAAGTGCATATGACTTAGGGTAAAGTAATAGATTAGATGAGAAGCACAATTTGACTCCTTACTTAAATTGATAACAAATTTTTGAATAGAGACTAAGTTTAGGAATGAAAAATTCAGTTTTCCTATAACTTATAGATTGCTTAGATCTTACAATTATATTTCAAATATTTTTCTCTTTCAAAATGCTTTTCGAAAATACTAACTCTTTATTTCTCTTTGTTTATAGATTTTGTGGGTGTAATCCGCTGAAAACCCTCACGAGACAAAACTTATCATCTAGGGGAAACCTAGAGGTTTAACGGCTTGTTGCACATGCTCAGTGCAATCGCGTGACCTGCGAAAGTGGTCTAATAATCCTTAGTATAGTTTAGTTGTTTTGCTCGAGGACGAGCAAAAGATAGGTATGGGGGGTGATTGGTCGCTAATGTTGCATATTTAATATCATATGTCCATACTTATTATAGAATAAAAGCCTGCATTGTCCTAATTAATTGTTTAATTTATTTGCAGGCCCAATCTTTAAGGAGATGAACAGAAATGAGCCCAAAGCCCACCAAAATTCTGAATTAAATCAGAATTAATTCGCACCAAGTAAATCAGGGCAAAATCAAGAGGTGGAAAACCGGTTAAGAAGAATCCTCTCAGAATCGATCGGTTAAAGCCAAGAATCCAAGGCCATTTCGTCAGAATCCGGGACTCCAACTGACAAACCAACTCCAGATAAAGTTAGAGGGCGAAACCAAGCTGACCCACCAACAGGGTGTGGCCACCTGGCCACACCCTGGCAGCGGAAACGCGGTAAAAGCCGCGTTTCCGCGGCAATCTTGGGGAGTTAGGGGGAGCGTTTGCTCCCTCGATCTCCCCGGGATCCTGGTTGTTGGGTTTTTTTCCTATAAAAGGCCTGTACTTGCGCTGAAAAGGGGACGCCAAGGCAGAGTTAGGATTTAGACTAGTTTTTCATTTCTTAGTTTAGGTTTTTGTTTTTCTTGTTCATGTAATTGTAATTTTCATTTATGTAAATAAGAGGAGATCAGACTTTCATCGAAGAATAAGAATGGAGCTTGAGCTGGAGTGACACCGGTGTAAGACTTATTTCTTTTCTTTGATTGTTATGAAATCAAATCGATGCTTTTTCTGTGTATGTACTTCTTTTTAGTCTTCTTCTTCTTCTTTTCTATTTTACTTTTCTTTTTGGTACAATTGTCTTCCAAGTGAGTCTAAAAGCATCGAAAGAGCCTTGCCGTTGCGAGTGCCACCGATAACTCATGACGATGGAATGGAGTCTCTCTCTGTATCATTTCATTCTTGAAGTAGTCTTGATGATGTAATGTAGAAGAGACCAATACTCAAATCTTATGGGCTATGCGCTGAATGCCTCCACTTCAAGGTAAAATCGCCGCTGAAGACTCAAGTAAGCTTTTGGTGAAAAGAAGGTAAGCAATTGTTTTTATTTCTTTTCTTTTATTTCTATAAATTAAATCACCACTTCTTCCAACTCTTTCTTTTCGACTCATTTGTACATAGTCGCTTTCACCATTTTCTGATTTTTTTCACCTTCTTCATCTCTCATTTTCTTCTTAACTTTAACATAACTCTTTTTCTCTTTTCTTTTTAAGAAACAAAGAAGAACTTTCGTTTTGGTTTTCATTAAGATTTCAATAAATAACGTAAACGCTTCTACCGCAAAACCCTCCTTGTGGATCACGACCCGCATAGCCACTTGCTATCGCGGAAGAATTGAGCACTTGCACATTTTTATTATAAGTTCTGAAATCTCGTATTTTGTGTGCAGGTTTAGCCTCAATCAGGGTGCAAGTGTGTCGGTACACTCCTTCCGGTTCTGCGTCAGATTCATCGTCGGAGCTGATCGCCGGTTTCTTTCCCCTGCTCCTGCTTGCCATGTTTGCAGTGAGCTCGGAATACTCAGTATCAGAGAAGACCCTCCTTCTATGGGAACGACTTTTTTTAGCTGATTGGGGAATCAGGGTCAGCTGTCTGACTAGAGACTGCTGGTTTGCATCTGAGCTGCAACGGCACTCAGAGAGCATGGTGATAAGCCGTTCGCAGCAACATGATGAAGTGATTCGATTAGCACTTCTCTTCCTTGTCAAATAATCTCTTAGATCCGTGGGAGGAGGATCAAAGAGATTAGCCTCGCAATGTCGAGGGCGGGAGGCATCCTTGCTTTGTACAGTTAGGACGCAAGGTTCAGAGACGCGGGGCACATGAACGCAGCTCTTGCGTCGCGGCTTCTGAGCGTGAGCTTGGCGTATCAGCTGATGAGAGACGCAGCTCTCATGTTGCTGAAAATTGCGTCTGGGCAGAGACGCTTGAAAATTACAGGGCTACTGGGCCCCATGCCTAGAAGCGCGTGCCTTTTGTAATTGACAAGATACGCGAGCTTCGCCTTGGCGTCTGGGGAGTGGGGCTTCCGAGGAGCCTGCTTGCTGAACCTCACGTTTGGGCTGCCAAACGCGGACTTCACGTCTCGGATGCGGTACGCTGGTCTAAACCTTGCGTCCTACCTATGTTGGAAAATCGGTCGTTCCAACTTGTAGTTGACGCGCACGCCTCCTCTGCCGCCGTTCAGCGTTCCGGTTGCGTCGTGGAGGTTGAGGGGAACCCCCGACGACCTGGTGCTGAAGAAGAGGGCGGATTGGCTGGACACCAGAGAGGTTGACCACGCGGGTCTCCTGAGAGACGTTGGCGCGGGTGTTACGCCTGACGCATTTAGCCACAACCTCTTTCACAGGAGCCGCGTCTGAGAGAATCTCAGAGCGAATTTCGGGACAAATCCCCGTATAGACCCTGCGGTAGGCCCGGGCTTTCGGGCTCTTGGAGCCGGAAGAAAGAAACTCTTCATACTTTGCTTGGTCGAATTCTACGACGAGTAACTCGACCATTTTCCCCTTGTAGAGGATGTCACCTTGCGCCACCACTTGCTCGTCAGTAACGAAAGTATTCCCCAGCGGAGTCGCCATCTCTTGTTTGGTGGGAGAAAAATTCGTGTAAAGTTTCCTTGAATCAATTGAAAGTTTACAACGGACTTATACTCCGACTACAAGGGAGGGAGGATATTGAGTCTTGAAATTCTCCCTTTGTTTAATGCTGGGTTCTTCAGGTGGCGGTAGAAAGTGAGTCTTATTTTTCGTTGACCGGGTGAATGTCAGGAACTTTTGGGGATCTTCTCTTTGGATGGTGGACGAAGTAACACAGCTCTGTCGACCAGAAATCTCAAAGAGATTGTAGGCAAAGATTAACTTGTATGCAACAAGTTACTTGAAGAGTTGGACTCTCTTTCCTTCTCTGTGGAAGCTCTCAAGTCAAGTTCTTCTCCTTGATTTCTCTGACCTAAAATTGACTGATCTCTTTTCCATAGCAACGGGGCTATTTATAGAGGTTTCAGGGGTGAACGTGCCCCCTAAAAATACTCCACAATGGGGGTTAACTTTCTCATTATGTGGGTGGTGATTGACCCCATAATGAAGGAAGTTATAACTGAGACGCGGGTGTATGACCCGGGAAAGGAGAGAGACAGTGAATTGCAGTAAAAGTTTTCTTTGAATCGAATGAAAAGGATTACAACAACAACTGTTCCTTCCGGTTACAAGGGAGGGAGGATATTGAATCTTGAATCCCCCCTTTGTTTAAGGCTGGGTTCTTCGTGTGGCGGTGGAGAGTGAATCTTGTTCTCCGTTGACCGGATGACCGTCCTTCAGGGATCTCCTCTTCGGCCGGTAGAAAGAGTAACTCAGCTCCGTCTACCAAAACTCTAAAAGAGAAGGTAAGCGAAGAGTCACTTGTACGCAGCAAGCTAGCTTGAAGAGTCGAGTTCTCTCTCTGTTGATGATCTCTCCGTTGTCCTCTTCTCCTTCTTTTTTTTTTGATTGCCAAAAGTTCGACCCCTTCTTCATAGCGACGGGGCTATTTATAGAGGTCTTAGGGGTGAATGTGCCCCCCCTAAAAGCGCTCCACAATGAGGGCCAACTTCCTCGCTACATGGGCGGTAACTAACCCACGTGCCTGCTAAAGACACGCCACAATGGGAGCTGGTTTCCCTTGCGTGTAGGCAGTGATTGGTCCCTTAACCAAGGCGGTTATAACTGAGACGCGGGTTTCGGGCCGACGCGCCTTGATGCTGAGACGCGAGTGTCAAGCCAACGCGCCTTGATGCTGAGGCGCGGGTGTCAGGCCGGCGCGCCTTGATGCTGAGACGCGGGTGTCAGGCCGACGCGCCTTGATGCTGAGACGCGGGTGTCAGGCCGACGCGCCTTGATGTTGAGACGCGGGTGTCAGGCCGACGCGCCTTGATGCTGATACGTGGGTGTCAGGCCGACGCGCCTTGATGTTGAGACGCGGGTGTCAGGCCGACGTGCCTTGATGCTGAGACGCGGTTGATAGCCCCTCGCGTCTAGAGCTTGAAACTTTACTTTTCAATGGCTTGTCCTCTAGTAACTTTTGGACAGCCTACAGAACCCCCTCCAAAGTTTTCGATATTCCACAGTTAACTGGGACGGATTTCGAAATACTTTGGACTCTAGCTGAATTCACCTTCATGGCTGGACTGTTGATGCTCCGGGTTCGATCTTATCTGGAGTTGGTCTTCGTGAGTGTACTGTTTGAACTCTTTGAAGCCACCAGAGTTGATCGTGTTGAGTGTCTAGATGCACAGTCTAAACCTCCCCGATTGCTTTTAGTCTGTCACGGGTGTGCTTTAAACCAGGAGTGGTTAGTCGTCTGCTTGCGTCAGTGTACTGTTGAACTGATTCTGCAGAAGCAGGAGGCCGAACGCAGGTTCTTTTCAAAAAAGCCGAGATGGTACTGCTTTAAAGACGCGATTTCTGTAGGGTGCGTCCTTTGGCAATGGAAACGCGCCCGATCTTCCGCGATGTTGGGCCCGCTGGGTCGGACGCGGACTTTGTAGAGAGACGCGACCTTCCGATTGAATTTATGGAGATGCTGACGGGGCATGTCCATCGAAGAGGTGCGTCCCTTGGGTGCGAATCTGTGCCGTGTGATGATTACGCCGCCAGCTGGCCTGGGGAACCGGCAGGATTTCACCTTTTGGCGCGCGGATTTCTTGGTTCATTAATTGACCCGCGCCACGTGTCAAATGACGATTCGCTGTGGAGTCGTGAGGCATGATCTTCGCGAAGATTTGATCTACGCGTCATGCGATGATTTGCTGCAGCTTTTATCGGGTCACACGTCGCGTACCTTTGCGAATCCTTGTGCCTATAAATAGCCACAGTTGGAGAGATACCTCTTCTTCTCCGAGCGTTCTACTTTAGGGTTTTTTAAGAAACATAGTTCTTCTTCCGCTGTTCATACTCACATCAGATCTTGATCAACAATGGCACCCAAGACCAAGCCAACCGCATCTTCTTCACGGGCGACCGTCGACGAGGCCCAGAGGGGCGCTTCTTCTGCGCAGGATGCTGCTTTCCCAGGTATAATGCCTGTTGGGCGTGGATTTCGCCATTAACGGAAGTTCGTAGAACCCTAAGAATCTTTAACACAAGATATAACTCGTGTTTGATTCTCAGATGCGGTTTCAGACGCAGTCTTTGAGCTGATAACCGAGGCGCGGGTTTGGACCCTCGCGCCATTGGGTCCTGCGTTTCAGATTCTTCACTTAGAATATTTCTAATTGTGAAGGTTCAGACGCGGACTTGGTTTGCAGAACGCGGATTTGATCCTTGCGTTCTGTTCCATCAGCTGCCAATTTTGATGAATCTGGCACTTGAGTTCAAGTACTTAGAAATCTGGGGGTGTGAAAGGAAGGGAATTACCCTCCTTAACTTCTGGCGATTATGGTGATAGAAGGGTTAAGGTGGATAACTCCCTTCTTTTCGCACCTCAGAAGTGACATCAAGGACATTCCATGACTTTCTGGTGGTGGAGACGCTGATCCTGCAGGTCTGGACGCGGGTTTGATAATTTCTGCGTCCAGTATCTCTTCTGCGTTTGGATGCAGTTTCGCAGGCCTGGACGCGGATTTGATAATTCCTGCGTCCAGTATCTCTTCTGCGTTTGGACGCAGTTTCGCAGGTCTGGACGCGGATTTGATAATTCCTGCGTCCAGTATCTCTTCTGCGTCTGGGTTATGAACACTTAGCATTTTTTGCTTCTAATAAAGTGTCCTTTTCTTTTGCAGTGCCCCATCCTTCTGCTTCACTCGCCAAGACGCGCCACTTTGGACATGTGGGTGGTGCTGACCAGGACTTGACTTTTGTGCTACGCAGGACTGCCCCTGTGACTGCTGATAAGTCGCCGGATCGCAGGGAGAGGCTCTCTAATGTTGACATAAGAACTCTTCGGTACTTATAACCGATGCAGCATTCACAACGGATGCTCACGTCAAGCTGGAGAAGCCTGCCTTCTTCTTCGGAGATCGTATCAACGATGGCAGCTATCGTGTGTTTGACGGAACTTATAAATGGCTCCGTCAGATAAAGGGTGGAAGATTCTTTCTTCCGGACATGGAGAGGATGTTCCCACTGTCCTACTTCCAGCACATGTCCGTCCCTCAGAAGATGGAATGGGACATTTCTCGATACGTCCCTGAGATTACTCTCGGTGATTTGGGTTCCCATAAAGTACACCGTCATGATAGCCATGACAGGTCGGTTCTCGGCCTTTTCCCTGGGTCGCGCAAGTCTGAGGTTCCGGTTGGAGAGATACCACAACTTGGCACTACCTTCCTCAACTCATTCATGGAAGCGGAGGGTGATTATCCGGTCGGGTTTCGTGCGCCTAGGTGGGTCCATTCCACGGAGAACTACTGGTGGGGCAGAATGGTAGGTTTCGTCCTCACCGACCTTGGGGATCTGCTAAAGCGTGTGGGACTGTAAATGGCGGTCAGGGCCGTACAGTGGGGTATCCCACCAGGCTCTCATAACTTTTTCGGGATCCTGGAGCGCTACAATCCGCTGACGGGGACATTCTTTACCCCGGTTGGAGAGATGGGCCTTGCACTGCACGAGCTGCATGAGGTCTCGGGGCTAGCAACAGGGGACATCCCGTATGAGGAATATGTCCCGACCACTGAGGAGCTCCACCACTTAAAGAAAGAGTTTCCTCAGGTGTACGAGACTTACTGGGAAGTGATGTGTCACTTCCACATTTGTGGTCAGATAACCAACTGGCGGTCGCAGGGAGTCAAGCAACTGTCTTGGGCCAGTTACTTATTTAATGGTATCGATAGTAAAGACACTTCGATAACCCGACTGGTTCCCAGTTCCGACAGGGAGATTGAAGACAGGATCGACCAGGCTTCTGAAGGCTTCTACACCACGGTCTCGAACGAGGACGGTTTCCACCCTGACCTGGTTTTTGAAAGCTTCCACCATCAAGCCCGGACCCCTATCTCCGATAGGGCACTGTTGGCAGGCTTCTTGATGCTGTGGCTGAAGCGCTGTGTGGTGCCCACGTTGCCACATGAAGTTATTGTTGCTGACGTGGTGTACCCGGCGGTGCTCTTGGCTCATAGCAACTCTATAGCCCTTCTCCCGGCCATGGTGGCTGGCATTCAGAACGGGTTGCGGGCGCTAACCAAGAGTTTCTGCGAGGCGCCGAAAACTGCCGACTCCCACGGCAAGCCGTATGTCGACTCAGAGGGGAATCCGACGGTGAAGCGTCCTAACCCTCGGATCGAGCTGCCTTATACGTACCTTCTGGCTTGGTACGTGATGCACTGCCCTTCTTTGATGACGGCGGTGCGTTGGAGGGAGAGTTCCGTCCCTCTTGTACAGCGGTTGGAGGATTCGAGGTGGAGTGACGTTTATATATATTACGTCCGGAAGCGACTTTCAGATCCCGCAAATTACCAGATCAATCGCTGCTTCCCCGAGATCCCTGGTGCATCCTCCGGGGATCAATGTACTGATTTCGCGGGCTCAGATGGCTTCACGAGGTTGTCCGCGGGAGCCTTTTGGTGGTTGATTAATATCCGGCCCGGATATGTGCTTTTCCGACAAGGGACTTCATGCACCATCGAGCCGTACATGCCGAATCGTTTCGCTCGACAGTTCGGCTACGATCAACTGTACGTCGGGAATCCCAATGCTCGACTCGCCTTCGAAGGGAACTTGTTCGAAGGTGCTCGGGCTTGGTACTACAGTGTGGCCGGAGGGACAGGAGCAACTTTCCATCTACCTATTGAGGGGTCCAAGTGCCGCATGAGCTTCAGCTTCTGCACCTGGTATTCTCAGGTTAACCAGTCACCGGACTTTGCTCCGGGGTCTTCATGTATTGAGAGCATCAATGCAAATCTCGAGGCAAAGTCAGAGTCCGGTAAACCCTCGAAAATCATTGACCAATACCTGAAGGCTCAGAAGGAGGCCGAGAGGAGGTCGGGAAGGGAGCCACGAGCAATCAGAGCGGAGCCGCGACCAACAAGGGAGGAGCCGCAAGCAGCAAAGGCGAAGCCACGAGCGGCAAAGACTCGACAGGCGGTAAGCAAGCGTCGTCAACGCTCTGTTTCAACTGCTGAACCTGCTCCCAAGAGGGTTCGGAGAGACTTGACGACCGAAGTCTCCCGATCTGAAGACATCCCTGCAGTCGTTGAGGTACCGAGGGAAGAAGATATAGCTGAAGAGGATGTTCCTTTAGTCCGTGCCCCTAGGTCGAGCAGCAGAGACCGTAGGTCTGCAGAGGAAGGGGAGCTCATTGACAGAGCCACCACCGCTGACGAGGATGAGCAGCTAGAGGTCGACATCATGAGTGGAGGAGATGTCGATATTCCGGGGATTTCAGTTCAACCCGGGTTTTTACTTGCTCATGAAGGGAGAGATGAGGCACAGCAACCTGGGTCGCCTTGTGTCTTCATCTCTAGTCCTCGGGCAGTTGACCCCAGCCCTACCACTGGGGTAATTGGTGGCAAGGCTCCGGCTGCAGAAGTCTCGTTCGGGGCGCTATCGTCTTCCTCACTCTCAGGGGAGAGCGAGTTTGAAGACGAGGTTGACTACGGCGATGAACCCGCTCTTCCTGATCCGAGTAAGTTCTCCCACATCTCAGAGGAAGAAATATACGGGGGTGAGCCATCAGCGGTATCACAGCTGGTGATTACTCCCACTGAAGGTACTCTTTTCACCTTTTGACCTAATTCCCCTTTTCATTTTGAAGAGGATGTTTTAACATTCTTCTTTTATGCTGCAGGGTCGGCCGGGGACATTGAAGCTGTGATCTCCTCGCATATCGAGGAGACGGTAAAAGAGCTGACCCAGTCCGAAGGAGTCAAGGTTTCAGTTGCCGAGATAATTCCAGAGAGGGCGACTACTGAAATTGGGGAGCCTTCAATTTTGCCGGAAGAGGAGGCAACTCCTAAGGCTGGGGAAGAATCCATTCTGCAGGGTGAAGAGGTTACTATTGAAGCCAGGGAGACTTCCACTCCGCTGGGCTCGCCCAAGAATTCAACATCTCTGGACCTCCCAGAGGTCGCGCTTACTACTCCATCATTAGCTGTGGAGGCTCCTGCAGCGATAACACTTCCGGAAGTGCCAGTGGCCAGTATGACTCTCGCGCAAAAAGAGCCGGCTTGCACCCCTTTCTTCATGATAGAAAGGGGGTCGGGGAGTACCTCGGGTGATGACACCATAGATTTCCTGACACGCAAAACGGTGCAGCAGTTCCTTGACGCGATGCGATCGTGCATCGATTTTATCCTGTCTGGGCGTAGCTCTTTTGACTTTGCCCGGACGTTTCTCGAAAACATGGCCGGTAACATCGAATTAACCGGAGGCTCCTCGCTTGCCAAGTCGTGTATGCTGTTGGTGGAGCGACTGGGAAGTGACCTGAAAGAGCTGAAGTCTTTGGACAATGCTAGTTCTTCTCAAGAAGCCCAGGTCATCTTGGCTAGGCTCCTAGCCACCCAGGAACAAGAGCGACAGGAGGTGGAAGCACAAGTTGCTGAAGAGGTCCGCAATCTCGAGCGTTCCCAAGCTGAATGTCAGAAACTGGCTGACGATTCGATGGAATCCGAGTTCATCCGGCAAAACGCAGAGCTCGCCATTACCAATGCTCGGTCTGCCATTGCTAAGGCGGAAGCCATGATCGCGGAAAATGAGAAGACGCTTGCCACTGTCCGGAAGAGGCTGGAGGAGCAACAAGCTGCGAAGGCACGAGCTGAAGAAAGCCAGATCATTCATTCCTCCAGGTTGGAATCTTTGCGAGCACAGCTGGCTGCAAAACCCTTTTTATCTGAAGAGGAGCTGCGGGTCCAAGCCATGATGGAGGCTGAGAAGGCACGTCAGCACGAGATGCATCGTCTTAGGGAGCGCATCCGTTCTTTGCCGGATCAAGACTTTTAGCCTTTTCCCCTTCTTCCCCCTTTTTTTTTTTAAAAAAGAAGAGGACACTCTATTAGAGTGTTTGTATCTACTTTTACTATTTTCGATATAATAAAAGTTTTTGAAGTTTTTGTCCCATCTTCTTTGTTTAGCTGTGGATGAATTCAACTCCCTGATCACTGGCTGTGAATACTGAACTTAGGTAAGACTAAGTTCTTTCAATGAGACGCGGCGTCGAGCTTGATGAGACGCGGCATTGATCCATAGAGTGAGACGCGGTCATCCGTCCATAGGAGCTTAGATAGGACTAAGTCCTTTTGATGAGACGCAGCGTCAATCACAGGGTGAGACGCGGTCATCACTCCGCAGCGTCAATCCATAGGGAGACGCGGTCATCAGTTCATAAGAACTCAGATAGAACTAAGTCCTTTGAGACGCGACATTGATCCGTGGGGACAAACGCGGCTTTGAGTAACGCGAATTTGTCCTGTCAATGAAGACGCGGTTTGAGCAGATGCGAGGGACGCAGCCTTGCGTATTTTCCACTAATCTCAGAATGGACTAAGTGTTTTCCCTTAGAAAGGGCCCCGTTTACTGAAGGGACGCGACTTTTGAGTCACGTGGACGCTCCTTTAAAACGCAGGTGAACGCCTTCCAATTTGAGAAAGGTGACGCAGATTCTTGGACGCGGCTTTCCCATCTACGTTCAATGCAGCCGGACGTGGCATCCCTATCTGCGTTTAATGCAGCCTGACTAAAAGATTTTCAGAGATCTTTGACCGTCAAGTCTTCGCTGACGATTGGGAAACCGGGTCATCCGTTGTTTCCCAAGGCAGTTGTCCACGCGTCGATTTTTCATTGGACTGAAGGCGTTAATGCTTTAATGTGAAACCGGCGCTGGCGGTTGGAGACCAGTGTCTGCGACGGTTCCCAAAGCGACGCTCCACGCGTCAGTCTCTCATTGGACCTCGGCAGTCGTGCGGCCACCAAGGCAACAGTTCCGATTAGCGCACCATTAATGACAGTTGTTAGGGTCTGCCTATAAATAGGGCTGACCCTATTCCTCTTTGACAATCCAGACCTTGCATTGTTCTTTCTTTGGTTTGCTCTGAGAAGTCTCGCCTCCTTCAAAGTCTCTAAAAGGGATCCTGTGTTCATGGATAAAGATGGCTCTGTGGATGAAGACGACCCAGGGCTTTTATGTTCCTGTTTGGTCTCTTCAAGAAAAAGCGTCTCTTGGATCATCTTGCTCATTCGCGTTTGGATGCAGAGAGCCCAACTCTTGGTAGAGGCCTCTGCTGGTATGTCACCCCGGCATCTTTAGTCCATCCAGGCCTGCACCTTGGCCCTTCTTAAGGAGACGTCACCGTCTGAATGAAATCTTGGTGCATTCCTTTTCTGGAATTTGTGCCATTGATTTGAGCTTCCCTGAACGCGGGTACTGAAGTCCTTGGCACTTGACGCGGGCTTTGCTCATGAAGTTCGCGTTTTAAGGCCATTGACTCGGATGAATTCCAAATTGGGCTGAAATTTTCAGACCCGAATCTTGCAACTCCTGTCTATTCAACAGAGAGATGGTAGTTTTCAGCGTTTGAAAATTTTTCACGTCTTGTGCTCTTAGGTGCGGGCGTAAGATGAGGCTGCGTTTGAATCCTGTGTGTTTCACAGTTCTGATTCGCGTCTGTCTCTGCTGACGCAGTAGTTTGGCTCACCGCGCGGGCTTATTCCCGCATTTGTAATTCTCCATAATAGCCGCGTTTGTTACTTAGTATTCTTTAAAGTATACCAAGTTCCAGATTTGCTAACCCTCTTGTTTATCTTTGCAGGTAGGCTTGATTGTCCTTTTTCAGGTTCGCTGGGCCCCTGGAAGAATATTTCAGCCGGCGGACTTGTTCGATATTCGTCCACAAGGGAATATATTATGGTCCTCGTCGTTCACAAGGGAATATATTATGTCCCTGATGAGGAATCGACTCTCGCCAAGGTCTCTTCAGATCCACTGCACCAATCATGCCTGCTGGCAAGAGATGGTCAGGGTGAGTATGGCGGCGAGGAGGTTACGGTGGACACGGCGGCAGGTAGGATCCTCTTCCTCTCCCACCCCAGAAGTAACATCAAGGACTCCTCATGTCTGCTGGATGGTCTGCTGGGGGAAGAGATGTTCATAAACGAAGAGTTGCCGGACTTTCTGCTTCCACCGGACCTCAAGAACACCATTGCTCTTAGCTTAGTCAGCTAGGGCTCTTTCGATGTTTACATCATGCATCGTGGTGTAACCAGCTTCTATTGTAGCCACAAAACATCGCGCACTTGGAATCAGACGCGGCTTTAAGGAGTGAGTGCAACCTCTGAGAGGGAGAGGGACTTCTTTGTACTCCTTAATTGTAACACTCCATCTTATTGTAAGAGAGCGTTTTGACTGTAACACTCAATCTTATTGTATAAGAGAGCGTTTTGACTGTAACACTCAATCTTACTGTATAAGAGAGCGTTTTTGTATCACCTTCATGTACCTGGAAATAAATAAAAGTGACACTTCTCTTTTTGCCTCTTTCATTGTCTTGAACCTTTTTTGTCTTTAATTAGACACATAGAAGTGAAGAGTCTTTGATTTTGTCAAAATCATGATGGAAATTTTAATAAGTCAAACTTTGTGGAGAAAGATCCTATTTCAGGAACTCTCATGATACTGCCAGAGGTGTAATATTAACTTGACAGAGATAAAATTTTTTATGGACCTGCCACTTTATAAGAGAAAGTGACAAGTAGAATTGGTACCCCAGGGAGGGTGAACTTTTATCAAGTGTTTGGGATTAACTTGATTGAGCTCAACTTGGGATTTGATGGAAACACTGTTGATAGTGTAGTATTAACCTAACAATATTTTTAGGTAGATTTGTTATTCTGTTGAAGAGAATAACAAGTGGGGCTAGACTCATGGGGAATCTAGGAAAGTTTGTTACCGTCAGAGGTGTGATATTAACTTAACGGGTTGAAAGTGATCTTGTCAGAAGTGTAATGTTAACTTGACAAGGATGTGAGTCAGAGGTGTGATATTAACTTAACTCAGAAGTGTCACTATCATAGGTGTAATGTTTAACTTGACAGTGAGGGTAATGCTAGAGGTGTAATGTTGAACTTAGCATTGGTCATCTCGGCTTGCATAAGAAAGTCCGATGGAAAGTCATGGCCATAGGTGTATTGTTGAACTTAGCAATGACTTGGATGCTAGAGGTGTGGTGCTAACTTAGCATCATCCATTTCAGCTTCGGTGTGGAAGTCTGAAGAAAAGTGACTGTCAGAGGTGTAATATTAAACCTGGCAGAAACTTGATTACTGTTTAGAGGTGTGGTGTTAAACTTTAATAGTAACTTGTCAGAGGTGTGATATTAACTTGACAAAGATTGACTCATGGTAAGAGTAATTTGAGGACCTGTCATTCTATTGATGAGAATTGACAAGTGAAAATTTTAAAGTGCCAGAGGTGTAGTATTAACTTGGCGGATTTGAAAATTTGATACTCCGTGTAGAGTTGACAAACAAAATTTGTACTCGACAAGGAATATTGAAAAGTTTTCATTACCAGAGGTATAGTGTTAACTTAGTAATGGTTGTATTTTGTAGATCTACCATTCTGTGGATGAGAATTGGTAGGGGATTTTGGAGGAAAGAGTGGAGCCAAGTCCACTTTAGGATTTTTAGCAAACCCTCAGCTATCAACGGATTTGAGGTGCCTTTACCAACTACCGTTTGAGTTGGGCTAGCCATGCTATTCCCCTCAGCATGATGAGTTGTCGAAGACTTATGTTGGACTTAAAAGCCAACATTTTCTTCTATCCTTAGCCGTCGGGGGCGTCGGATCAAATGGGAACGTGTCCCTTAGGATTTTTAGCAAATCCTCAGCTGTCAACGGGTTTGAGGTGCCTTTACCAATTACCGTTTGAGTTGGGCTAGCCATGCTATTCCCCTCAGCATGATGAGTTGTCGAAGACTTATGTCGGACTTAAAAGCCAACATTTTCTTCTATCCTTAGCCGTCGGGGGCGTCGGATATTAATGAAGAAGCTCTTCTTGTTTTGATCAGAGGTGTATTTTTAACTTGATCAGCGGAAGAATACCATCTAAGGATAGTATTTCTTCAGGAATCGGCCATTGATCGGCATCATAAGTGTATCGCCATTCGGGTTATGAGGCGATATGACCCATTTGAGTAGACTGACTCTACTACAAATGGTCCTTCCCATTTTGGTTGGAATTTTCCTTTTGTCTTGTGCGTCATTACCATGGGTCTTCTGACGGCTAAGACAAGATCGCCTTTCTTGAAAGTTCGCACTTTAACTTTCTTGTTGAAGGCTCTGGTAATTCGAGCTTGGTAGAGCTCGATTTGTTGTTGGGCCTGCAGACGCTTATCATCTAAGGCCTCCAGTTCTTGGAGTCGCTGTCGATGCTTCTCCTCGGTTGTCATCTCCGCTGTCAAGGCGACGCGTAAAGATGGAATTTGGATCTCTAGTGGGAGCACGGCTTCGCACCCATATACCAAAGAAAATGGCGTAGCTTTAGTTGGGGTTCGCACAGTTGTGCGGTAAGCCCATAAGCATTCACCCAACTTGTCGTCCCAGTCTCGTTGACTTTTCAAGACGAACTTCTTGAGAAGCTTGCCAATAGTCTTGTTGAAAGCTTCTGCGAGGCCATTAGCGGCAGGATAGTATGCCGTTGAGGACACACTCTGGATTCTGAACTTAGCGCAGAATCTCTGGAAAGCCTGGCTGATGAACTGAGGCCCATTGTCGTGGACAATTCGCCGAGGTACGCCGAAACGGTAAATAACATGGTGTTTCACGAATTTGATCACGTTCGACGATTTGACCTCCTTCAAAGGGATGGCTTCGGCCCATTTGGAGAAATAATCGGTTATTGCCAAAATGAACCGATGTCCTTTTGATGATGGTGGGCTGATAGGACCAACTACGTCCATGCCCCACATTTCAAATGGCCAGGTAGAGGCCGTAGAGTGGAGGTACCCTGGTGCTTGATGGATGAAATCGCCATGTACTTGGCAGGCGTGACATCTCTTGGCATAAGTGACGGCATCGGCAATCATTTTGGGCCAGTAGTAACCCAATCTTTGGAGTCGATGTGCCAGTTTTGGGCCAGGTTGATGGGCTCCACACATGCCGTCGTGGGCTTCTTTCAATACCTCTTGAGCCTCCTTTGGTGAGAGGCACCGGAGCAAGATCCCGTCATGCGATCGACGATACAATGTTCGCGTAATCGCATTATAATAGAATTTGGGGGCTTTCCTTCGAATGGCAGCCGCCTCTTTGGTGTCTTCAGGCAGGATGTCGTATAAGACGTAGTCGATATAGGGGAATCGCCAGTCTTTAAGCTCTGGACCGGTTGATGCTTCAAGTGCTTCTTCGCGGTGACGACCTCCCGCCGACTCCTGATAATCCTCGAGAGCATTCCTCGGGCAATACAGGTCGTGGCTGTAGACGAATATCTTCTCCATTGCTCCAGCTGGAAGAGCTAAGGAGGCAGCCAGGGACGCGAGTGCATCTGCGTGCGCATTTTGCCTGCGCGGTACATGGTCGATGTAGAAGCTCGTAAACCCCTCGGCCATGCGGATAGTTGCACTGTAATAGGGTACTAAGTCTTCATGTCTGACTTCGTACTCCCTGCGAACTTGGCTGACGATGAGCTTGGAGTCGCCGTATGCCTCGAGATTTTTAACGCCAATCTCGTCGGCGAATTGCATCCCAATCAAAAGAGCGTTGTACTCTGCCACATTGTTGGAACAAGGCTCAGTTAATGAGACAGCTCGGGGAATCACATAATTTTGTGGGGATACAAGTACTACCCCCACCCCTGCTACTAAGTGTCCCCTCGGGCTTGTTCTTGATGCACCGTCGAAGAAAAGTTGCCATACTTGACTTTCGAACGATGTCTGAGTCAGGCAGACTTCAGCAACTTCAGCTGGGAGATCCTCGTAGACTTTGACTGCCCTCGGCTCTGGGTGCTCAGCTAGGAAATCCGCGACTGCTTGTCCCTTAATGGCCTTTTGTGGTAAAAAGCGCATCTCATATTGGGAGAGCAATATGGCCCATTTTGCCAGTCGGCCATTTAGCGATGAAGGTTTAGTCATAAGTAACCTCAGGGGGTTGACTTTTGATATGACGTTTATAGTTTGGCCTACCAGATAGTGTCGCATTTTCTGGATAGCAAACACTAGTGCCAAACATTCCTTCTCGATCGGGTTATACCGATGTTCGGCTCCGATCATTATTCTACTCAGATAGTAGATTGCTTGCTCACGTCCCTGATCGTCATTCTGAGCTAGTAGAGCTCCCAAAGAATGATCCATTGCTCGGACGTATACCAGAAACGGCTTTCCGGATACTGGAGCTGCAAGGACTGGTGGTTGGGTGAGGTATTGCTTGATTTCCTTAAACGCTTTTTGGCAAGCGTCATCCCAAATGAATGAGACACCCTTCTTCATCAGCTTAGCGAAGTGTTGGCATCTTCCGGAGAGGTTTGAGATAAACCTGCGGATGTATGCCAATCGTCCTTGCAATCCCCTGAGTTCCTTGAGATTTCTCGGGGTTGCATCTCCTGGATAGAGCGAACCTTTTCTGGGTCCAAGTGAATTCCGGTGGATGTTACAACAAATCCTAAGAATTTGCCACTGGCCACCCCCAGGAAGGACTTTGTGGTATTCATCTTCAATTGATGAACCCGCATGATGTCGAAGACCACCTTCAGGTCTGCTATATGATCACCTTTAGTGCGGCTTTTTACCGCGATGTCATCAACATAACATTCCACCGTTTTGCGTATTTGCTGATGGAAAATGGCATTCATGGCCCTTTGATATGTTGCCCCTGCATTTTTCAGTCCGAAGGGCATGACGGTATAGCAATAAACCCCAATGGTGTCCTGAAGGAGGTGTGCTTTTCATCGTCAGGATACATTTTGATTTGATTGTATCCTGAGAATCCATCCATGAAGGACATTCGCTCGAATCCGCAAGTATTGTCAATCATAACGTCTGTGATTGGCAATGGGAATTCGTTTTTGGGACAAGCCACATTTAGATCACGGAAGTCGATGCAGATCCGGATCTTCCCGTTCTTCTTGGAGACGGGGACGATGTTGGCTACCCAGTCAGGATGTTGTTCTTCCCTAATGAAGCCAGAATCAATAAGTTTTCTGACTTCTGATTGAATTGCCTCCATTATTTCTGGGCGAAACCGTCGCTGCTGTTGTTTGACAAGTTTTGCATCCGCATTGATGTTGAGGCGGTGCATAGCCACTTGAGGATCAAGTCCAGGCATGTCCTCGTAATTCCAGGCGAAGACGTCTATATACTCTTGTACAAGAGATATTAGATCTTTCTTCTCTGAAGGTGACATGCCGTCACTTATGAAGATGGGCTTAGGGTTAGCCTCATCTCCTAGGTTGATCTGAACAA
The DNA here is from genome assembly GCA_038442645.1 of Agave tequilana. Lineage (NCBI taxonomy): Eukaryota > Viridiplantae > Streptophyta > Magnoliopsida > Asparagales > Asparagaceae > Agave > Agave tequilana. The sequence goes on along the minus strand of JAVJIF010030072.1, from coordinate 48,579 downwards.
TCTTATCTTCTGTGGGTGGCTCGCGCTGTTCAAAGCGGGTGTCCCAAAGAGCATTTAAATATTTGATCCAAGGATCTGTATCGGATTGGATCATTTCTTCATCTCCATCTTCGAGGTGGCTTGTCGAAACCTTGTTCACTGAAAGTTCCTTGAAGATGTTGCCGACACTGACATCTAACTCCCAGGATGATGTGTCTGAAGAATAATTGTTGCTCGACGATTCTTGAGAATCGGAGGCTGATGGAATCGGAGTTGATACATAGCCCAACCCCCGGCGTGTCCGATGATAATAATCGGGGGTCTTCCCTTTTGGCACAAAGGATTGAAGCAACGTCCTCCTTCCTTTGCCGAAGTTCAACCCGGGTCTGTCGGTTAGATCGTACCCCATGCACTTCATCATTTTGAGTGCTTTTGGTTCATAATGATCGAACTGAGGTGATTCCTCCTCACCTTCCGATTCGTCGCGGGGCGTTGGTTCAGACGAAATTCGCCCAAAGAGAATTGTTTTTGGCCTTTCCGTCTCGCTGGAACCATGAATATAGATTCTTGCGCATTATCATTGTCTTGGTATGTCTCGAAGGACGATTTCACTGGTACATGCAATGATGTCAAGGCACCCATTGCCGACCAGCGATCGTCATCTATATCAGTGCTAGTGTCTGACGGTATTGAATCAGAAGCACACGCAGAAAAATACGCAAAATCTAAATCTTCATTAATATACCAACCGCCTACATCATCGGTGGTATTATCGACATCGGGTTTATTAGTTCCCGTTACAAGTGGTTCTAACTCCCACAGGCACTCTTCTTTCTCAAGCTCAGTGTCAGCCTCATTACCAGAGTCTGGCTCTTCTGGTTGTGGGGCTTCATCCGTTTCCACCGGATCTTGGTACAGCAAAGAGTCGGTGAAATAATTCTCGACCCCCTTGAACGGATGCCTTTCGGCAATCAACGTCTGCACATTTCCACCCCCGTCAATGTACTTCATGACTTGGTGGAGAGTGGAGGGAATGATGGAGTTGCGGTGAATCCACGGTCGTCCCAGCAACAGATTGTAGGAAGTGTCGGCATCGATGATGTAGCATGTCACCTCCGACTTGAGGCTTCCAATCTGACACTTGAGCTTGATCTTCCCCATCGGACGGGTCTGGTTGGCATTGAACCCATAGATAGTCGTCTGGGTAGGGCTCAAACGATGGGTAGGAATGCCGAGATGTTGCATGACCCGGCGAGGCATGATGCTCAACGCGGACCCTGGATCTACCTGGATGCGGTTTACCTCAGACGATCCGATATACCCTGTGAAGTACAGGGGTCGATCATGCTTCCCTTTCACCTGCATATCATCTGCCGTGAAGGTGATGCAGGGGGCGTTCTGGGAGGTGTGGAGGCAATGCTCTACATCTTCCTCCTTCGGCACCTGGGTCATGAAGACCTCAGCATTTGCCAGAGCTTCTTGCAGAGCTTCCCTGGTCGACTTTGATAGTCTAAGAAGTTCATACAAGGTAATGCGTGCTGGAATGTTGGCCAACTGAGCCAGGACATCAAAGCGGTAAGGTGGCGTAGATCCTTCCGTAATGCCCTTTTGAAGGGCTCTAGAAAATCGAGTCCCCTTCTGCTTCTCCACAGGTGGCTTTGTGGAGGGCCTGACTGGCTCCGCAGTTGGTTGTGGAGGGACTTTTGCCGTTTCGCCGTACTGTTTCAAGTACGCCTGTCCTGAACGGGTTCCCGCCATCGGTTGGTTGGGCTCTGCGGCCAGGACTATCGTTTCCTCCTCTGAGTCGGTCAGTGAAGGGATATCAGTCTCCGCTTCTCGAGAGGAGGCACCTACCACATTGCAGGATGAGGCTTTTGCCTTGCCTTTGGATTTCCTGTTGGTCACAGTAGTCCATTGCTGTTCATTGACAAGGTCAGGGTGGACCCACATAATTTCCCCTTGAGGTGTAGGGACGGGTACCAAGCCTTTCTCTTGCTGCTGGTGAGGGTCTGTGTTGACCACTCTCAGCTCTCCTCTTGGGATAGGAGCTACCCCCGCAGGCGTTGGAGGTTGTCTCCCGAACTGGAGAACTGACGTCACATTAGCCGTCACCTTCTTTTGCTCTGGTCGGAGTTTTAACACCTCTGCATCAATCAGAGCTTGAAGGACGTCCTTGAAGACGTAGCAGCTTTTGGTAGGATGTCCCAACATTCTGTGGTACATGCAGTAGTTGGGATTGTCGGTCTTGCCGACTTCCTCTGGGCGTCGAGCTTCAGGGAGCTTCAGTCGGTTGCTCTTGTTGAGTAGTTTAAAGAGCGAATCGACATGTTCCTCCTTGAAGGAATACTGTTTGTTGGCGCGTGGCTGGCTTGAAGAGCCACTTGCCTTGCCTGTTTGAGGTTTGGCGGGAGATTTGGTCTCCGTGGCCAAATTATCCTTCCGCTTTGTTTGGAAGGATGTGTCCGGCGCACGCCTTGTCGACCTTTCCGCCTAGGCTTACCTTCCTCCGCTCGGACGCGGGCGACAATCTCCTCAGCCTGTTCACCTTGTTGGACTAATTGCTTCCAGGTGCGGCTTTCAGCAACTCCTATTTGAGCAAGGAGTGAGGTTTGGAGATTGTGGCGGCATGTTTCCACCAGGGTGGCCTGGGTCATACCGCTTGGACACCGGAGTGCCATGTTCCGAAATCTTTCCACGAAAGATTTGACAGACTCCCCTCTCCGCTGTTTGGTAGCTAGAAGGGTAGGCATTGTGACCTCCGAGTCATCCTCGAAGAAGCGTGTTAAGAACAGCTTCTCCAGATCGCCCCAGTTCTTGATAGAACCTTCTGGGAGCTTCATAAACCATTCAAAGGCTAACCCTTTCAGGGGGCCAATGAAAAGGCGCGCCAAAATAGCGTCATTATCCACTACATTTCCGGTCTGGGATTTGAAGTAGTAGATGTGCTGGTTGGGGGACCCCTTCCCGTCAAATGCTTGGAGGGTTGGAGCCTTGAACTTAGGAGGGTACGGGACAGAATCCCACTCAGCCGGATAGGGCCGGACCACTCCTACTTCTTGGAGATCTTTGCGATTAGCAAGGGCCTCGAGGCGTCGCTCCAGTTGACTCATCCTTTTAACATGAGCCTTTCCCTGGTCTTGGTCGCCTTTTACTTGCGACGAGGACTTGGACGAGCCGGAGGTAGATCGCCGCGTCTCCTCAGAAGGTTCGGAAGATGAGCTTTCTCCCTTTTTCACTTTGCCCTTTGACTTTTTAGGAGGGGACCTCCTCCTGTCTTCGAGCAGCTGTGCAATCGCCTGCTTGAGGGAGTTGATAGATTCCTACTGAGCAAGAATCATATCCATTTGTGCCTTCTGGATCTGCTCCAAACGTTTAGTCGTCTCCTCAGGAGCGCCTGTCATGTAGGCGGAGGTCTCCTTCTCGACGGAAGAGTTCGAAGCCCTTGATTCCGCTACAGCGGAGTGGGAATCATTAATGCCATGGGCTAAGGCATTATAATCAATTGGGGGAATGGCCCCAGTCCGGGTGCGAGTGTGTCGATACACTCCTTCCGGTTCAGAGTCAGACTCGGAGTCGTCTGAGCTGACTGCAAGTTGTTTTCCCTTGCTCCTGCTTGTCATATTCGCAGTGAGCTCCGGGTACTCAACGTCAGAGAAGGTTCTCCTTCTGTGGGAGCGTCTTCTTTTAGCTGACGGAGGAATCAGGGTCAGCTGTCTGACTAAAGACTGCTGGTGCACGCCTGACCCACAACGGCACTCAGTGAGCATATGGATGAGCCGTTGGCAGCAACACGACGAAGTGGCCTGATTGGCACTTCTTTTCTTCGTCAGATAATCCCTCAAATCCATGGGAGGGGGATTGAAAAGATCAACCTCGCAACGTCGAAGACGGGAGGCATCCATGTGCTGCACAGTCTGGACGCAGACTTCAGGGACGCGGTTTTCGCGTCGCGGCTGTGGAACGCGCGTCCGGCGTCTCTGTTGAGATGAGACGCGAGTGTCGCGTTGTTGTTTGGTGCGTCAGAGCGGAGACGCTTGAGAGAGGGTGGGCTGCTGGGCCCCTCGTCTCTGGGTGTGTGCTCCCTGCGTTCGACGAGACGCAGAAGCTTCGTCTTGGCGCTTGGTAAGTTGGTCCTCAGAGGACTCAACTTGAGGAGTTGCGCGTTTGGGCCGCCAGACGCGGATTTCACGTACTGGACGTGGCGCAGGCAAGGCGCGAGATTGTACGTCGCGTCCAGCCTCAGTTGGACAACCGACGGTTCGAACTTGCAGCTGACGCGCACGTCTCCTCTGTCGACGCTCAGCGTTTCGATTGCGTCGAGGAGGAGAGAGAGACCAACGACATCCTGATGCTGGCCACCAGGGATTTTGACCACGCGGGTCTCCTGAGAGACGCTGACGCGGGTGTTCTGTGCGACGCGGTTGGTCGCAAAGGCAGATGTGCCTGGGACTACGCGGGCCTTCTGAGAGGCGTTGACGCGCGTCTCTTGCTTGGCACAGTCGGCAGCAGGGGAGCTCGAGAGAGCCACAGATCGGGACTCGAGGCCATTCCCCGTTGAGACCCGGCGGCAGATGCGGGTCTTTGGGCTCTTGGAGCCAGAAGAGAGGAACTCTTCGTACTTCGCCTGGTCGAACTCGACAACGAGCGATTCGACCATCTTTCCCTCATGGTGGACGTCATCTTGCGCCACTACCTGTTCGTCAGTAACGAAGGTTGTCCCCAGCGGAGTCGCCATCTTTTGTATGACCCGGGAAAGGAGAGAGACAGTGAATTGCAGTAAAAGTTTTCTTTGAATCGAATGAAAAGGATTACAACAACAACTGTTCCTTCCGGTTACAAGGGAGGGAGGATATTGAATCTTGAATCTCCCCTTTGTTTAAGGCTGGGTTCTTCGTGTGGCGGTGGAGAGTGAATCTTGTTCTCCGTTGACCGGATGACCGTCCTTCAGGGATCTCCTCTTCGGCCGGTAGAAAGAGTAACTCAGCTCTGTCTACCAAAACTCTAAAAGAGAAGGTAAGCGAAGAGTCACTTGTACGCAGCAAGCTAGTTTGAAGAGTCGAGTTCTCTCTCTGTTGATGATCTCTCCGTTGTCCTCTTCTCCTTCTTTTTTTTGATTGCCAAAAGTCCGACCCCTTCTTCATAGCGACGGGGCTATTTATAGAGGTCTTAGGGGGTGAATGTGTCCCCCTAAAAGCGCTCCACAATGAGGGCCAACTTCCTCGCTACATGGGCGGTAACTAACCCACGTGCCTGCTAAAGACACGCCACAATGGGAGCTGGTTTCCCTTGCGTGTAGGCAGTGATTGGTCCCTTAACCAAGGCGGTTATAACTGAGACGCGGGTTTCGGGCCGACGCGCCTTGATGCTGAGGCGCGGGTGTCAGGCCGGCGCGCCTTGATGCTGAGACGCGGGTGTCAGGCCGACGCGCCTTGATGCTGAGACGCGGTGTCAGGCCGACGCGCCTTGATGTTGAGACGCGAGTGTCAGGCCGACGCGCCTTGATGCTGAGACGCGGTTGATAGCCCCTCGCGTCTAGAGCTTGAAACTTTGCTTTTCAATGGCTTGTCCTCCAGTAACTTTTGGACAGCCTACAGCGGGTTTCGACCCTCGCGTCTTGGCGCTGCAGTGCTGGTTGAGACGCGGGTTTCGACCCTCGCGCCTTGGCGGTGCAGTGCTGGTTGAGACGCGGGTTTCAACCCTCGCGTCTTGGCGCTGCAGTGCTAGCTGAGACGCGGGTTTCGATCCACGCGCCTTGGCACTGCAGTGCTGGTTGAGACACGGGTTTTGATCCACGCGTCTTGGCGCTGCAGTGCTGCTGAGATGCTGCTGAGATGCGGGTTTAGATCCTCGCGTCTTAATGTTGCGGTGGTGGCCATAATTAGCCCTGCGTCCAGAGCTTGAAACTCTGCTTTTTGGTGCCTTGTCTTTTAGTGATCTTTAGACAGCCTACAATCATCACCTCTTCACAGTCAGTAGGGATACAATTCCCCCGAGTCATATGGTCAAAAACCTTACCAATATCCAGCTTCATATACTCTTTTTCCTAAACAACAAATAGAAGAACCAATTGACTGAGAAAAGAGGATGGAAGCTTTAGAAAAGCTTAAGGGGCGAATTTAAAATCTAGAAGACTCAAAATCCCATTAAAATTTTCAAACCCAAGAACCTTACTCCATTTTTCAAGTCCTACAACAAGAAGAACATACCGACTTAGAAAAGAATACAAAATCCATGATTCAATTCCAAAGTGATCCTTTCAATATGATAGAAGAAAGACTTAGTCAATTGGAAAGCACGCGTAGGAATAAGAAAACTCTCTATACCCAATTTTTAACTATTCCTGACACTTCTAACCATATTAATGAAAACTAAGAATCATGGTATCATGAAGACTTTGACCAATATTCAATTTCACCACAAAATCTTGAACTTGATAAATATCAACCTATTGACAAATTGACAAGTTTTCATTTCAATGAACTTGAACTTGAACATGGATGTGACCTCAACCTACAACTTTGTGATTCAATTCCAATTTTTGAATCTATGTTGACTTCGGTATCCTACCCAAGTTGGACCCATTTCCCGAGCCAACATTGATTCCTGTATCCATAGATTTTGAAATTGAACCACCTCTTTTAGATAGTCACATTTCATTGATAGGAAAAAACTGTGAAATTAAATTCTTTGATTTGGATCAACTCTTAAACCAAAACTGACTCTTGAACCCAAAAGTTGATTTCCCTGAGCTAGTATTGGTTCCCGAACTTTTCATTTCAAAGCCCAAATTATCCATTCTACAAAGTCACATTCTATTGTTGGACCAAGGTATTGACCATAATGACTCAGTGATAATTTTTTAAGATTGGCCATGTAAAGAGAATAATTTTCATAACAGGATCTTGCATGATCCTATTCATATTAGAGATTGTAAATATATAAATAGAAAAGAGGTCAATAAAGGAGAGTAACAACGCTTTTTTTTGTAAACCACCACATTATCTTCATTGGGTAACAACGCTTGGCCCAATCCGACCACCACCGGAACCACTACCTTGAGGTAACATTTTTATTCCCTTTCTTCTTTTCATGCATTTAAGCATTCATTCATACATTGAGGACAATACATGAGATAGGTGTGGGAGAGGTATCTACATAACATAGATTTTCTTTTTATTTAAAAAAATTAACATTTTCTTTGCTTTTAAATTTTTTTGAAAAAAGAAACAATATTTTGACCTATTTTTTGTAAGAAATTAAATTAATTTTGAGGAATAGGAGAATCATAATTAGGAATTCTTATACTTGGTCAAAATAAGATTATTTGTTTAATTTCTAGGGTTAGGAGAAAATTTAGAAAAGTAATTTAGTATCTATCTTTATCTTGATGAAATATGCATCCTTTATGCACTTACACACTTAGGATTAAAAACAAAGGTTCTTATTCCTTATAAAAAAGGAAAAGAAAAGAAAAAGAAAAAAATATATAAAAATCCTCTGATTAAGTTGAGTATTTGTGCCTCATAAAGTATTAATATTCACATCTAAAAGTGGTCTATCTTATAAATAAAAACCCTTAGTTTTGTGGTCTTGTCTACTCGAGTCCTTAAGAACTTGGGTGTTTTCTCACCCGGTGCCCTAAGACCGTCCGGTTTGGGAGTTACCGATCTAAGGCTCATTACATGGACAGATTAGAAAGCCTAATAGAATTAAGAGACAATACCAACAAAAATATGAAAAATAAGGCATAAGAGTTAGAGTTAAACAATCCCGAGTCAAAATTTCACTATTACAAAGGTGCATATAACTTAGGGTAAGATAATAGACTAGATGAGAAATACAGTTTGACTCCTTACTTTGATTGATAACAAGTCTTTGAATAGAGTATAAGTTTAGGAATAAAAAATTTGGTTTTCCTATAACTTATAGATTACTTGAAATTTTATAATAATACTGCAAATATTTTCTCTTTTTTAAATGCTTTTCGAAAATACTAAACTTTGTTTCTCTTTCTTTATGGATTTTGTGGGTGTAATTTACTGAAAACCCTCATGAGACAAAACTCATCTTCTAAGGGTAACCTAGAGGTTTAACGGCTTGTTGCACATGCTAAGTGCAACCGTGATTCCTACGAAAGTGAGTTAGACTAGGTTAGCTCTGTTTTACTTTTTATTTGATAGGTATGGGGGTGTAATCGATTACTGATATTACATATTTATCATCGCATTCTCATATTTATGTTATAATAAATACTGCTTTTTAATCAAATTTTGTCTAAATTAATGCAGGCCTTTACTAAAGGAATTGGAAGAGAAAACGAGCCCAAAAGCCCACTGAAATTCAGATTAAATTAAAATCAAAGATTATGGCAAATATTCAGCTGAAGATATGACCAAATTAGAGAGATAATACCAAATAAAAACTGGTTAAATTCAAATTTTTATGAATCTATTTCGATTAGCTGAAGATCAAGGATGATATCGTCAAATTCAGAGCTCAAATGAAGAAACCAAGTGGATAATACATGCAAACAGAAAATTCAATGCAGCCCCCAAAATCTGGCCATCTGGCTATAAGATTGCTGCAGATCTGCCACAAACCTTGCGGATCCGCCACAATAGTACAGAATATAGGGAGCGTTTGCTCCCCCTATCTATATATGTAATATCCCTATTTTGAAATACAATGTAAAAATAAAAATATACTTGTATTTTTTATATGTACATGTACGTGGGTGTACGCGTATGTGTCGGGGTGCTCGGGAGTGTGTTTAGTGTATATTTATATTTATTTGTATGTTCGGTTACGTGTTACAGTATTTCAGACCCGATCGGTGAGACCCGGACCCGTTGCAGGAGACCCGGACCCGATCTAGACTCGTACCGTTGTGGACCCGATACAATGGTGATTCGAAGACGATCCATGGGATGATCCGTAGGTCAGTACCAGCTCGTACAATGAAGACCTGACGGCGATTCGGTTCCGAAACCGCGTCATTTCATGTGAGTGTTCATTCTTGTACATTTTCTTATGTACCGTTGCCAGTATGTATTTACATGTTACACTTATCATTTCATGTGGCTTTCTGTTATATGTTATCAGTTTGGCTACTTGTACTACTTCTTGAGACACCCATAATTGCTCACTTTAATTACTAGTTGATATGAGGTTGTATTAGCGTTATTTCATGTGTTGGTAGTTTGTTGTTGTTAGCTTAGGCCTAGTATTGATACACCTTAGACTGTAACTTGACTCAATCTATTAATTGGATAGACTAGTTTATATTTGAGCATCTGATGTATATGGATCTGATATTTAGACATTGAAATATTAGAGTTATATCATTTCATGAATAGATGATTACCGTTTCAGACTGGGACTAATTGTATAGGAGCTTGGACTGTATACTTGATTGATCTTATGTTGGATGAGTTCGTGATTACGGTTTAAGATCTATATTTTATCTGAACAATTATCGTACGTGATATTCCTTATTCGGTGATAATTCAGTTAAGAATTTATTCGGGTATTTGAGGTCATATTAGATGTGATCTTACGTTGATGCTTGAATCGGTTCGTGGACTTATTCAGAGTTGGAGTTGATCTGCGATTTACACTCTTTTTATTGGATGTTGATTAGTGTTTTGATATGATTGAGTTAGTTAGACTAATAGTCATGAGTAATTTTCGATTTTACCCCTGATTGTACCGTTTGAGTATTGAAATCTTGTTGATGTTGATTTTCAGACATAGAGGCATCTTAGATTCCATATTGCTTGGGGAATAGTAGTTGATTGGATTGACCTGACCTGGTGAATTTTTAGGTATGTTACCTGAGTTCTGGGATCTTATGATTGACCTTGATAGAGTGAGAGTGTGTGATAATCTTGATCGGATTGAAATATAAGGATTTGATTATATGTATCAGGACATGTAGTATTTCAGCTATTGAGATTTGAATATATATATCGATGACTTGAGGATCAGAGTAGATTGATGGGGAGAGACTCATTATTGATATATTGAGACGGTGGTTTATTGTACCAGATTAGTGATGTGAATTGATACTTGATGTTCACGATGATTGTATAGAGACTGTTGGTTGATAGATTAGTTACTATTGTATTTTAGTGCAGATGGATATGAGATATTGATCGGTTCCAGATGAGACTGGCTATTGAGTATTATCTAGTTCTGTTGTTGTATTGATTCATGTTATTGAAAGTTACTGGGAAAATATTGTCAGACCGTAACATATACATTGTTCTATTGTTCTACTGTTTACACGGTAATATTGTTCACATTGTTATTGTTACATTATATTGTTACTGTCACCGTATCGTCCCAGTAATTGAAATAACATGGAGATTGATTGTTATAAATAATAATGTAAATTGACAACTTATACTGGGATTGAGGAAATTAATGGAGGAGACAACGTCTGTATTTTGGGTGGACCTAGGATACAGGTTGCGCAGCCGAGATACGGTTTCACTGCAGGGTTCCGGGGGATGACTGACATCCCGCATTGTTCATATTGTCATTGTCATTGTCATTGACATATTGTTATTGTTATTGACTACCTAGCGGTAGGACCTGGTTCAGCGCCAGGTGATTGGGCCGTGGTTCCGGGTATGTACGGAACCCACCTAAAGCAGGGACAATGTCTCTTCTATTAATTTCAATAACTTAGGACGTTGATTGACACGTGTACTAGGCGTAGTATGGGATGCGTCTATTACAGGTGGCAATTGGTGTTCGCTGACATAGTAAATAATAATGAACTGTCTATAATGTATTGTGACTGATCGTAATCACCTGACTGTTCAGGTATATAGCTATGATAGACATATGACTTACACATGACCGGATTGCATACCAGACTAGTGACATGCTAGGTTACGCATTATGACATCAGTTGTTTTACTTGTCTTTATCTGCACGCTTATTCATGTTATTGTTATTCAGTTGTTTGTTTATCATATTATTTTGTTATCTCATGTTTGCAGTTTATCTTATTATTATTCTGTGCACATTGTTTATATGCACGAGCCGTCCTCTTTACACACACACTCACCAGGTCGCTTTCTGACGACCCTGGATTTGCACGTCCAGATATTGGACGCTTTGTTTCTATTGTGTAGGTGTTCGATGAGACTGTACGCTTCACGAGGAGCTGGACTCTCTCTCTCTTTTGATTCTGGTATTCTTGCCTCTTTTTATTCCTGTTTCTATACTTTTCTTGATTCATGCATATCAGGTTCAGTCTCTATTCTAGTGCTTTTCATATGATATCATGCGTGGATGCTTATATGTATTATTGCAATAGTCGTTGACTCATTATAGTATAAATTTATAGCTTGTTTCGGGTTACTTTAGGCTTTGCGTGTATACGTGGGGTATTTTTCTCGCGTATATACGTCGCCGACTCTCGTCACGACTCCGTTTTCACATATTTTGGGAAGCGGGGCGTGACAGGATTTTCTTGGTATCAGAGCCAGGTTTGACATAAAACGGACTTGATTCTTACCGGTAACTTGAACGAGCTATAATTATACTGCAATATACATATAGGATTCTCACAATGATATGAGTCCACTTGAGAATCAATCATTCTTCCTTTCTAAGTCCATCGCTTGAATCTATTGATGCCTCAGATTTTAACATTCCTTCCTGATCAATTGGTATTTTTCTGTTGGTTCCTATCTCTCCTCTCGGTTCCTTTTCCCCGATATCGACTATTGGGACTGGCTTTTGGACCTGGTCAGAGTAGAGATCAGAGCGCGCAGCGGAATCGTGGTATCCCAGTGAGGCGACGTGGAAGCTTGTTTGTTTTCTCCCCGGATTTTGATTCGTTTGTCGTTCCCTACTTTATTGAAATTTCGAGGACGAAATTTTTGTTAAGGTGGGTAGAACGTAATATCCCTATTTTGAAATACAATGTTAAAAATAAAAATATACTTGTATTTTTTATATGTACATGTACGTGGGTGTATGCGTATGTGTCGGGGTGCTCGGGAGTGTGTTTAGTGTATATTTATATTTATTTGTATATTCGGTTGCGTGTTACAGTATTTCGGACCCGTTCGGTGAGATCCGGACCCGTTGCAGGAGACCCAGACCCGATCTAGACTCGTGCCGTTGTGGACCCGATACAATGGTGATTCGAAGACCGATCCATGGGATGATCCGTAGATCAGTACCAGCTCGTGCAATGAAGACCTGACGGCGATTCAGTTCCGAAACCGCGTCATTTCATGTGAGTGTTCGTTCTTGTACATTTTCTTATTTACCGTTGCCAGTATGCATTTACATGTTACACTTATCATTTCATGTGGCTTTCTGTTATATGTTATCAGTTTGGCTACTTGTACTACTTCATGAGACACCCATGATTGCTCACTTTAATTACGTAGTTGATATGACGTTGTATTAGCGTTATTTCATGTGTTGGTAGTTTGCTGTTGTTAGCTTAGGCCTAATTTTGATACACCTTAGACTGTAACTTGACTCAATCTATTGATTGGATAGACTAGTTTATATTTGAGCATCTGATGTATATGGATCTGATATTTAGACATTGAAATATTAGAGTTATATCATTTCATGAATAGATGATTACCGTTTCAGACTGGGACTAATTGTATAGGAGCTTGGACTGCATACTTGATTGATCTTATGTTGGTTGAGTTCGTGATTACAGTTTAAGATCTATATTTTATCTGAACAATTATCATACGTGATATTCCTTATTCGGTGATAATTCAGTTAAGAATTTATTCGGGTATTTGAGGTCATATTAGATGTGATCTTACGTTGATGCTTGAATCGGTTCGTGGACTTATTCAGAGTTGGAGTTGATCTGCGATTTACACTCTTTTTATTGAATGTTGATTAGTGTTTTGATATGATTGAGTTAGTTGGACTAATAGTCATGAGTAATTTTCGGTTTTACCCCTGATTGTACCGTTTGAGTATTGAAATCTTGTTGATGTTGATTTTCAGACATAGAGGCATCTTAGATTCCATATTGCTTAGGGAATAGTAGTTGATTGGATTGACCTGACCTGGTGAATTTTTAGGTATGTTACCTGAGTTTTGGGATCTTATGATTGACCTTGATAGAGTGAGAGTGTGTGATAATCTTGATCGGATTGAAATATAAGGATTTGATTATATGTATCAGGACATGTAGTATTTCAGCTATTGAGATTTGAATATATATATCGATGACTTGAGGATTAGAGTAGATTGATGGGGAGAGACTCATTATTGATATATTGAGACGGTGGTTTATTGTACCAGATTAGTGATGTGAATTGATACTTGATGTTCACGATGATTGTATAGAGACTGTTGGTTGATAGATTAGTTACTATTGTATTTTAGTGCAGATGGATATGAGATATTGATCGGTTCCAGATGAGACTGGCTATTGAGTATTATCTAGTTCTGTTGTTATATTGATTCATGTTATTGAAAGTTACTGAGAAAATATTGTCAGACCGTAACATATACATTGTTCTATTGTTCTACTGTTTACACGGTAATATTGTTCACATTGTTATTGTTACACTGATATTGTTACTGTCACCGTATCGTCCCAGTAATTGAAATAACAGGGAGATTGATTGTTATAAATAATAATGTAAATTGACAACTTATACTGGGATTGGGGAAATTAATGGAGGAGACAACGTCTGTATTTTGGGTGGACCTAGGATACAGGTTGCGCAGCCGAGATACGGTTCCACTGCAGGGTTCCGGGGGATGACTGACATCCCGCATTGTTCATATTGTCATTGTCATTGTCATTGACATATTGTTATTGTTATTGACTACCTAGCGGTAGGACCTGGTTCAGCGCCAGGTGATTGGGCCGTGGTTCCGGGTATGTACGGAACCCACCTAAAGCAGGGACAATGTCTCTTCTATTAATTTCAATAACTTAGGACGTTGATTGACACGTGTACTAGGCGTAGTATGGGATGCGTCTATTACAGGTGGCAATTGGTGTTCGCTGATATAGTAAATAATAATGAACTATCTATGATGTATTGTGACTGACCGTAATCACCTGACTGTTCAGGTATATAGCTATGATAGACATATGACTTACACAGGACCGGATTGCATACCAGACTAGTGACATGCTAGGTTACGCATTATGACATCAGTTGTTTGTTTGCAGTTGTTTTACTTGTCTTTTATCTGCACGCTTATTCATGTTATTGTTATTCAGTTGTTTGTTTATCATGTTATTTTGTTATCTCATGTTTGCAGTTTATCTTATTATTATTCTGTGCACATTGTTTATATGCACGAGCCGTCCTCTTTACACACACTCACCAGGTCGCTTTCTGACGACCCTGGATTTGCACGTCCAGATATTGGACGCTTTGTTTCTATTGTGTAGGTGTTCGATGAGACTGTACGCTTCGCGAGGAGCTGGACTCTCTCTCTTTTGATTCTGGTATTCTTGTATCTTTTTATTCCTGTTTCTATACTTTTCTTGATTCATGTATATCAGGTTCAGTCTCTATTCTAGTGCTTTTCATATGATATCATGCGTGGATGCTTATATGTATTATTGCAATGGTCGTTGACTCATTATAGTAAAATTTATAGCTTGTTTCGGGTTACTTTAGGCTTAGCGTGTATACGTGGGGTATTTTCCTCGCGTATATACGTCGCCGACTCTCGTCGCGACTCCGTTTTCACATATTTTGGGAAGCGGGGCGTGACAATATACTCCTCTCCCCTCTTCATTTCGCCTTTAAATACTTCATTTTTGAAGGCAAAAAAAGGATGATTAGGCAGGGAAAGATTCTTAGGCTAGTTTTCATTCTAGTTTAGTGTAGGTTTTCATTTTTATTTTAATGTATTTTTATTTCTTTGTTAACATAGGTTAGACTGAGATTCATGTAAGTAGGAGAGATATTTATGTTGAGAGTGACACTGATGTTACCTTCCTCCTCTCTTTCATCGTTTCTCCATGCAATCAAAAGGTAACTTGTTTATGTTCTTTTTCTTCTTCTACTTGTCTTATTTTTAGTTTTGATAATAATACAAGTGAGTCTTATAACATCAGTATTGTCTTGTCTTTGCGAGTTCCGTCAACAGCTCATGACGATGGATTCCTTCTTAAAATTCGTATCATTGCATGCTTGCTCGTCGAAGTTCTTGATGATGTAATGTGGATGGAGGATTGAGTTCAATCTTGTGGGCTATGCACTGATCGCCTCTGAATCCAGGTAAATGTGTCAAAGATCCAAGGTAAGTTATCGGCTAAAAAGAAAGTAAGTTTTCTTTCCTTCTTTCTTTTGATTTCTTAGTGTAGAACACACTTCCAATCACCAATTCTCCTTACTCTTTTTAGTTCTTTTATTAAACTTTATTTTTCACTTTTACAATCATCATCTCCTCCTATCTACCTCTTTCACAAATTAACATAGCCTTTTCCTTTTCTTTCTAAAGAACAAAGAAGAACTTTTAACCATTTCAAGTAAACTAGAAGAGAACTTACAACATGCTTTCATCGCAAGTCCCTCCTTCTGGATCACGACCCGCATAACCACTTGCTATCGAGGTAGAATTGAGTACATTGCACTTCTATTTTTTATATCTGAAATTCTATATTTTCTTTGAATGTAAAACCTCAATCAATTTTGGCGTTGTTGCCGGGGAGGGACGGTAAGTAACTCTTTTTAAATTACTTTATTGGTTAACTTTCTTCTCTTTTTTGGTGTGCATGATTTGCTTTCAAAAAACTAAGAGCTGCGGTGGATATATAAGAAGCTCTGCGGCTCTGCTATTAAAAACAGAGCTCAGAAGCTCTCTGTTCTGCTGGAAAACGCGGCAAAAGCCGCGTTGGCGCGACACACAGACTGAACTACTCACTTCTGTTTTTTGCTGGATGGGTCAATTGAAAAAATACATATTCTGCAGTACTTAGATTTTCTGTTTAATACTCTGTACACCTAATTTTGTTTCAACAGTAACTTGATGTTTATTAGATGCTAAAAATAGTTTAGACTTTGTATTTAGGCATTTGTCTAATTTCGTTTACATTTTACTTTACTGTTGAAGAGTGTTGGAGCCAAGGTACGTGTGCATAGAATATAGTTTAGGAAACATATTTTTAGTCATATCACAACTTATCAAAACACAATATATAGTTATACTTGTCATCAAGCATATTAATCCCTAACCAAATCATCAACAAGTTACCAATTATTTCTGATTATACGATATAATACAAAGCATATGTGAAATACCACACACATCTACATCTATATCAATCAAGTAATAAATCACAATTAACATATATCGATTATTACTATTGGTCCATTAATTTTTAACTGTATCTCAGTTCATACTTACTGCTGCTTAATATTTATACTCGGACACCTATCGCCTGTTGCCCTACAACTGTACACGCACATGGTTAAAATTTAAATGTTTAAAGTTGATTTAGTTTAAAATACTAAGAACAGTGAATCTATCACCTTGATGACACACACACACACACACACACACACACACACACACACTTGACACCTCCTTGTCCAGGAGGGGTTTGGAATTAGTAGTTCTGCACTTAAGATTTTTAATAATTATTGATAAAATTTAAATTTATCATAACATGGCTCAATGAAGATCTCGTATTTTTTTTATTATAATGAGATTGACGTTAGAACACTCACTACTTATGAAATACATCACTAGATTCTCTGTTGACCTGAAAGCTCAGTAAGAATTAAAAATTGTCAAGTTTTCTTACTATCCTTTACACGCTATAATAACTAATACAACACTCACTTAATTATTCAATTCATAAAGAGTTTTTCTTACACAATTAGAAATGGTTCTCTAGTTTTATGATCATAGCCATGTCAAATCTCTGATCACTATGTATTTGATTAAATTATAAGATCAGTTTACACATAATCAATTTAGTATATTCGGTATATGACGGTCCAAGTTGTGAGCTCAGCTACATAACAATTTAATAATAATCTATCACATATGAAATATTTGTCCATATAATTCAAGTCCGCACCATGTGCCAAATTAGGTTCATTATGTATATTATCAAGTTTATATGATTGGATTATTTCACATGTCAGTATATTCTCATGTCTCATCATTTAATTGGATTTTCAAGCTGACATCTTTTTTACTATATGTGAGTTTATGTTGGTCACTTAATTAATTGCCTTTTTTTTTCCTATCGTTACATATGTGTTTGAATTACATCAATTACTCGAATCAAATTTTTGTAAAATTCTTAACTTGAATACTTAGTAGTATTTTGATGATAATTCTTATCACACATGCCCGATTGTGACACGGTAAGAACCACAGGAAAGTAGACTCTCTTATCTTTCTAATGGTATATCATAAACTATATGTAGTTCAATCTAGAAATGGTAATTAGATGGAAACTTATTGTTTAAATAACATTCTACAGTTTTGTCCGTCAGGACAGCTGATAGTTTTTTTATTATAAATTTTATTTTTGACATCAAAACAAGACATGAAAACTTTCGCTAGAATTTAAACTCAATTATATTTCTAATGACATATTATATGACCTACATTTCTTATATATTTAGCTTTAAAAAGGCAAAAACTTTCCAGCTACCCAAAATTTCTGTAACTCAATCACTTTAACGGTTTACGACAAGCTTGATATATTTCAGCCGTAGCTCTCAGCACAGACATTCAATAGGGATACAGTAAAGAACTGTTAGAAAGTAGATTTAATTTTCTTTTCAATAGTATATTACATGGTATATTTCATTTCAAGTATCACACAAAAGAAACCCTAACTTTCAGATTTCAGATTTTGACAGACTGTGATAGATTTTTACAACTTCAAATAAAGAAATTATCAACTTCTCTTATAACTTCTTTACCTAAATTAAATCATAAGCAAGTTATGAACTTAAATAATTATAAATTTTAATCATAGGCAAATTTCACATAAATATTTATAATTCTAGTACAAATTTAATCTATCATCATCCTCTCCTAAATCCACCTTCAACTTCATAGTTTATCCATACCATAATAATTTTCTTTTCATCTAATTAACATCACAAAATTAGATTTTTAATTAGATTTCATAACTATTATGGACGAATAGTAAGGGACTCAACCACGATAAGTGTAAGAGCCTTCAAAAATCTCAACCTACACTAATGAATTAGGAGGGGTTTATAAAACTTGATTTACTCATAAATCTTTCAAAGATTAGATTCAAATTAAGAAAAGAACAATATAGATAAAGATTTAATCTCCCCTAATACCCAATTTAGAGTATCAGCATAATTGAATCAAAATTTAATATTAAAAATTCAAAGTTTGAGATTGAAACAAAATCTGAAAATTGAAGGTACTCCCTCACCTCATGCCTCTCTCTGGCCGCCACCCTGGGTCATCACCATGGCCGCCGCCTTGCACAGGTGGATCTGGTCTGCTACCACCCAGATCTAGAGAAGAGGGAGAGGAATAGGAGGATAAAGAGATATAGAAAGACAGAGGGAGAGAAATTAAGAGAGATTAAAGGGGAGATCTCATTTTTTGGGGTTTTCTAGTGCTTTGCCATGGAAAGTTTTCGTGAGGAAGATGAGAATAAAAGAGTTGATGGTTTGAGATTTCATCTCATCCATTATTACAAGTTTGCCATAGCCCTTTCATCCAAGTGTCCAACTCCCAAATCAAGAAAATCTAAACCCTTGATCTCCCCCTCCCATGCTAACTTACCCTTTCCACTAACCCTAAAAAAATAAAAAAATATATACTCATGGTATGAAAAAAATAATACTAGGACATTTTAAATTTTTTATTTGTATTTACACAAAATATTCTATACATTAATTTATTATTTGAATTTACATGCACAACTTCGCATATAATTATATATTCTTGCAAATTCTTACAAGGATGTTCGTATTAGTGAAATTTTCACACATACATAATACATATGTTCAAATATCCAAACTTATCTCACTTTTAAATTTTCCCAAAATAAATTTTCAGAATCCACGAAATTTTCTAACTATTCTGTTTAACTCCATAAATCTCAAAATTAGAATATTAATTTGGCATATAGCAATCCAGGTGTTGCACATTCTTTAAACACACTCTCTGAAACCAAGAATGTCCAGGGCCGAAATGGACACAATTAAGAACCAATGTTGATTTTGAAAAGCTACTGTGTGAGACTTGTTAACTTGGCTTACATAAATAGCCATCAGTTCAAGATTTAGTTCACTAATTGGCCAGTAAGTCTGATAAGGATTTTGCTATATAAAGTTCAAGACCTACTTCATTTATCCTGATGCAGTTTCTTTCCTAAAGTGTCTTTCACTATAAAATCAGTCCCATAATGTGTATATTTTCTTGAATCTCTATTCATTATGGGGGGATTGTTGAAAACTTGAAATTAACCAAGTGAGTTTTTTGAAAAATTTGAGCTAAATTTTAGGTGAGATACACTGGTCGGAATGCACGAGAGATGGTTGAATTGTGTTCTCTTTTCATTAGGGATAAATGTGATATATTCACATGTTCAATTCCATTTCTGAATGAATGAGATATTCAAATTGGAAGTTGGCCTAAAATAAGAGCTAAATGGGACCAAAAAGAGTGAAACTCTTTGTCTAACATTGAAATAGGTATGCGAATGGATGTAAGGACATATCTATTCGGAATGGTTGCGCCTATTTCGACCGAATGAATGTGTCTGCTCAGGGATAACTCGTTTTGGCTAAATATATGTGTCTATTCGGTGAATGGATGTGTTTGCTCAGAAAGGTTGTGCCTATTCCAATTGAACAAATGTGTTTGTTCGAAAGGGTTTCCTCCGTTACAATCGAAAGGTTTCCTCCAATTCCTACATAAAAGGCAGAATACCACTCCAAAGATAAAACCAAAAACAAATAGGAATTCACTTTTCTTCTTCTTCCCTCTGAATACAAAAGTTTGCTCAGAAAAAAAAATTTCTTCAGAATTTTTATAGTCCATTGGTCCATTTCAACTTCCGGTCAAGTGGAAGGTACGAGTTAACTTTGATTCGACTGAACGTAATTTTGTAAAGTGCTGCGCAAAACACGTGAAGGAGTGTTGTATCTTAAGAGACCAACGTCTATTATCCCATATGCACTGTAGAGGGGGACATAATTGTCTTAAGGAGATTCGCTTTACGTGTATCTCACTTTAAAATCTGGTTCTTATTCTATTAGTCTGCCCATTTATACAAACGTTTAGTTATTCACGAATTACTGTTAATGAATATTTATCTTGTATAATTATTGATTATGAAATTATTTAATTCCAATATATTCTCTTTCGTTTAAACTAGCATTCTTATTACAAGAATTATGCTGAATAAGGTATTAATACTGGAATATTTATTTTAATAAATATTATTACTAGATAAATCATTGTTGAATTATTTATCTTACTAATTTATTACTGATACGAGACTGACTAAACACCAGTCCAATTGGTGTCTAAGGAAAAGATTTGGAAGATGGTTCTATAATTAAGAAACATTCAATTAAACGAAAAATCTCTCAGTTAATTTTCACTAAACTGACCGATTGAGCCAGTTGATATTGATCTTGAATTGGATTGTCAAGACCAATACTATATTTCGGTCATTTTAACAATGTTACATGAAAAAGTAAAAAGAGATTCAAAATATTAAATGAACAAGAAGCTCATGCATCAAGATTATTCTCTGAAAATATTAAGAACAGACTGTAGGCTGTCTAAAAGTCATCTAAGGACAGGCCATTAAAAGCAGAGTCTAAAATTTTGGACGCGAGGGTTCAAACCCGCGTCTCAGTATCAAGGCGCGAGGGTCCAAAACCCGCGTCTCGACATCAAGACGCGTAGGCTCGACACCCGCGTCTCGACACCAAGGCCGCGTCTCAGCATCAGGCGCGAGGGTCCAAACCCGCATCTCAACACCAAGGCGCATGGGCTCGACACCCGCGTCTCAGCACCAAGACGCGAGGGTCCGCACCCGCGCCTCAGTTATAACTGCCCTGATCGTGGGGCCAGTCGCCGCCCATGTAGCGGAGAAGTTGGCCCCTCATCGTGGAGCGTTTGTAGGGGGCACGTTCACCCCTGGGACCTCTATAAATAGCCCCGTCGCTATGAAGAAGAGGTCGGATTTTTTTGGTCGGATTTTGGTCGAGACAGGCGGATCCTAAAATCAGCAATCGGCAATCAGAGATCACAGAGAGAGACAGACCGAGACAGGAGAGAGCTCAACTCTTCGTCAAGCTTGCTGCGTACGAGCTGCTCTTCGCCTACCTTCTCTTTGAGAGTTTTGGTAGACAGAGCTGTGTTACTCTTTCTACCAGCCAGAGAGAAGATCCCCTGACGGTCCCGACGGTCATCTGGTCAACGGAGAACAAGACTCACTCTCCACCGCCACACGAAGAACCCAGCCTTAAACAAAGGGGGATTCAAGATTCAACATCCTCCCTCCCTTGTAGCTGGAAAGAAAAGTTGTTCCTGTTGTAATATTTCATCTGATTCAAGGAAATTTTTACAGCAATTTCTTCCTCTCTTCTTTCCGGCGCGTACAAGAGTTGGCGACTCCGCTGGGGACTACATTTGTCACTGAGGAGCAAATAGTGGCGGAGGATGACGTCCACCATAAGGGGAAGATGGTCGAATCGCTCGTTGTCGAGTTCGACCAGGCGAAGTACGAAGAGTTTCTCTCTTCCGGCTCCAAGAGCCCAAAGACCCGCGTCTGCCGCCGGGTCTCGACGGGGAATGGCCTCGAGGCCCGATCTGTGGCTTTCTCGAGCTCCCCTGCTGCCGACTGTGCCAAGCAAGGTACACGCGCCAACGCCTCTCAGAAGGCCCGCGTGGTCCCAGGCACATCTGCCTTTGCGACCAACCGCGTCGCACAGAACACCCGCGTCAGCGTCTCTCAGGAGACTCGCGTGGTCAAAGTTCTTGGTGTCCAGCATCAGGATGTCGTTGGTCTCTCTCCACCTCCTCGACGCAATCGAAACGCTGAGCGTCGACAGAGGAGACGTGCGCGTCAGCTGCAAGTTGGAACCGTTGGTTGTCCAACTGAGGCTGGACGCGACGTACAATCTCGCGCCTTGCCCGCGCCACGTCCAGTACGTGAAATCCGCGTTTGGCGCCCCAAACGCGAGATTCCTTCAGTTAGGTCCTCTGAGGACCAACTCACCAAACGCCAAGATGAGACCTCTGCGCCTCGTCAAGCGCAAGAGGCACGAGCCCATAGGCGTGGGGCCCAGCAGCCCATCCTCTCTCAAGTGTCTCTGCTCCGACACACCAAACAGCAACGCGACAGGCGCATTTTGTCTCAACAGAGACGCCAGACGCGCGCTGAACAGCTGCGGCGCAAGAACCGCGTCCCTGATGCCTGCGTCTAGGCTGTACAGCACATGGATGCCTCCCGTCTTCGACGTTGCGAGGCTAATCTTTTCAATCCCCCTCCCATGGATTTGAGGGATTATCTGACGAAGAAAAGAAGTGCCAATCAGACCACTTCGTCGTGTTGCTGCCAACGGCTCATCCATATGCTCTCTGAGTGCCGTTGCGGATCAGGCGTACATCAGCAGTCTTTAGTCAGACAGCTGACCCTGATTCCCCCGTCAGCGAAAAGAAGACGCTCCCACAGAAGGAGAACCTTTTCTGACGTTGAGTACCCGGAGCTCACTGCGAATATGACAAGCAGGAGCAAGGGAAAACAACTTGCAGTCAGCTCAGACGAGTCCGAGTCTGACTCTGAACCGGAAGGGGTGTATCGACACACTCACACCCGGACTGGGGCCATTCTCCCAATTGACTATAATGCCTTGGCCCATGGCATTAAAGTGAATGATTCTCACTCCGCCGTAGCGGAATCGAGGGCTTCGAACTCTTCCGTCGAGAAGGAGACCTCCGCCTACATGATAGGCACTCCTGAGGAGACGGCTAGACGTTATAGAGCAGATCCAGAAGGCACAAATGGATATGATTCTTTCTCAGCAGGAATCTATCAACTCCCTCAAGCAGGCGATTGCACAGCTGCTCGAAGACAGGAGGAGGTCCCCTCCTAAAAAGTCAAAGGGCAAAGGGAGAAAGGGAGAAAGCTCATCTTTCGAACCTTCTGGGGAGACGCGGCGATCTACTTCCGGCTCGTCCAAGTCCTCGTCGCAAGTAAAAGGCGACCAAGACCAGGGAAAGGCTCATGCTAAAAGAATGAGTCAACTGGAGCGACGCCTCGAGGCCCTTGCCAATCGCAAAGACCTCCAAGAAGTAGGAGTGGTCCGGCCCTATCCTGCTGAGTGGGACTTAGTTCCATACCCTCCTAAGCTCAAGGCTCCAACCCTCCAAGCATTCGACGGGAAGGGGTTACCCAACCAGCATATCTACTACTTCAAATCTCAAACCGGGAATGTAGTAGACAACGATGCTATCCTGGCACGTCTGTTCATCGGCACCCTGAAAGGGTTGGCCTTTGAATGGTTTATGAAGCTCCCAGAAGGTTCCATTAAGAACTGGGGCGATTTGGAGAAGCTGTTCTTAACACGCTTCTTCGAAGATGACTCTGAAGTCACGATGCCCACCCTTTTTGCTACCAAACAGCGAAAATGGGAGTCCGTCAAATCTTTCGTGGAAAGATTTCGGAACATGGCACTCCGGTGTCCAAGCGGTATGACCCAGGCCACCCTGGTGGAAACATGCCGCCACAATCTCCAAACCTCACTCCTTGCTCAAATAGGAGTTGCTGAAAGCCGCACCTGGAAGCAATTAGTACAACAAGGTGAACAGGCTGAGGAGATTGTCGCCCGCGTCAGAGCGGAGGAGGTAAGCCTAGGCCGGAAAGATCGACAAGGCGTGCGCCAGACACATCCCTCCAAAAAAGCGGAAGGATAATTTGGCAACGGAGACCAAATCTCCCGCCAAACCTCAATCAGGCAAGGCGAGTGGCTCTTCAAGTCAGCCTCGCGCCAACAAGCAATATTCCTTTAAGGAGGAACATGTCGATTCACTCTTCAAACTACTTAACAAGAGCAATCGACTGAAACTCCCTGAAGTTAGGCGCCCAGAGGAAGTCGGCAAGACCGACAATCCCAACTACTGCATGTATCACAGGATGTTGGGACACCCCACCAAAAGCTGCTACGTCTTCAAGGACATCCTTCAGGCTCTGATTGACGGGGAGGTGTTAAAGCTCCGACCAGAGCAGAAGAAGGTGACGGCTAATGTGACGTCGGTTCTCCAGTTCGGAAGACAACCTCCAACGCCTGCGGGGGTAACTCCTGTTCCGAGAGGAGAGCTAAGAGTGGTCAACACAGACCCTCACCAGCAGCAAGAGAAAGGCTTGGTACCCGTCCCTACACCTCAAGGGGAAATCATGTGGGTCCACCCTGACCTTGTCGATGCACGGCAATGGACTACTGTGACCAACAGGAAATCCAAAGGCAAGGCAAAAGCCTCATCTTGCAACGTGGTATGCGCCTCTTCCCGAGAAGCGGAGACTGATATCCCTTCACTGACCGACTCAGAGGAGGAAACGATAGTCTTGGCCGCAGAGCCCAACCAACCGATGGCGGGAACCCGTTCAGGACAGGCGTACTTGAAACAGTACGGCGAGACGACAGTAGCCCCTCCACAACCAACTGCGGAGCCAGTCAGGCCCTCCACAAAGCCACCTGTGGAGAAGCAGAAGGAGACTCGATTTTCTCGAGCCCTTCAAAAGGGCATCGCGGAAGGGTCTACGGCACCTTACCGTTTTGATGTCCTGGCTCAGTTGGCCAACATTCCGGCACGCATTACCTTGTCTGAACTTCTTAGACTATCAAAGTCGACCAGGGAAGCTCTGCAAGAAGCTCTGGCAAATGCTGAGGTCTTCATGACCCAGGTGCCGAAGGAGGAAGATGTAGAGGATTGCCTCCACACCTCCCAGAATGCCCCCTGCATCACCTTCACGGCAGATGATATGCAGGTGAAAAGGAAGCATGATCGACCCCTGTACTTTACAGGGTATATTGGATCGTCCGAGGTGAACCGCATCCAGGTAGATCCAGGGTCCGCGTTGAGCATCATGCCTCGCCGGGTCATGCAACATCTCGGCATTCCTACCCATCGTTTGAGCCCCACCCAGACGACTATCTATGGGTTCAATGCCAACCAGACCCGTCCGATGGGGAAGATCAAGCTCAGGTGTCAGATTGGAAGCCTCAAGTCGGAAGTGGCATGCTAGATCATCGACGCCGACACTTCCTACAATCTATTGCTGGGACGACCGTGGATTCACCGCAACTCCATCGTTCCCTCCACTCTCCACCAAGTCATGAAATACATTGACGGGAGTGGAAATGTGCAGACGTTGATCGCCGAAAGGTATCCGTTCAAAGGGGTCGAGAATTATTTCACCGACTCTTTGCTGTACCAAGATCCAGTGGAGACGGATGAAGCCCCACAACCAGAGGAGCCAGACTCTGGTAATGAGGCTGACACTGAGCCTGAGAAAGAAGAGTGCCTGTGGGAGTTAGAACCACTTGTAACGGGCACTAATAAGCCCGATGTCGATAATACCACCGATGATGTAGGCGGTTGGTATATTAATGAAGATTTAGATTTTGCGTATTTTTCTGTGTGTGCTTCTGATTCAATACCATCAGATACTAGCACTGATATAGATGACGATCTCTGGTCGGCAATGGGTGCCTTAACATCATTGCATGTACCAGTGAAATCGTCCTTCGAGACATACCAAGACAATGGTAATGCGCAAGAATCTATATTTATGGTTCCAGTAAGACGGAAAGGCCAAAAACCAATTCTTTTTGGGCGAATCTCGTCTGAACCAACGCCCCGCGAAGAATCGGAAGGCGAGAGAATCCCCTCAGTTCGATCATTACGAACCAAAAGCGCTCAAAATAATGAGATGCATGGGGTACGACCTGACCAACAAACCCGGGTTGAACTTCGGCAAAGGAAGGAGGACGTTGCTTCAATCCTTTGTGCCAAAAGGGAAGGCCCCCGATTATTATCATCGGACGCGCCGGGGGTTGGGCTATGTATCAATTCCAGTCCCATCAGCCTCCGATTCTCAAGAATCGTCGAGCAACGATTACTCTTCAGACACATCATCTTGGGAGTCAGATGTCAGTGTCATCTTGGGAGTCAGATGTCAGTGTCGGCAACATCTTCAAAGAACTTTCAGTGAACATGGTTTGACAAGCCACCTGGAAGATGGAAATGAAGAAATGATCCAATCTGATACAGATCCTTGGATCAAACATTTAAATGCTCTTTGGGATACCCGCTTTGAACAGCGCGAGCCACCCATAGAAGACAAGGTTGTTCAGATCAACTTAGGAGATGAGGCTAACCCTAAGCCCATCTTCATAAGTGACGGCCTGTCACCTTCGGAGAAGAAAGATCTAATATCTCTTGTACAAGAGTATATAGACGTCTTCGCTTGGAATTATGAGGACATGCCAGGACTTGATCCTCAAGTGGCTATGCACCGCCTCAACATCAATCCGGACGTAAAACCTGTCAAACAACAGCAGCGACGGTTCCGTCCAGAAATAATGGAGGCAATTCAATCAGAAGTCAGAAAACTTATTGATTCTGGCTTCATCAGGGAAGAACAACATCCCGACTGGGTAGCCAACATTGTCCCAGTTGCCAAGAAGAACGGGAAGATCCGGATCTGCATCGACTTCCGTGATCTAAACGAGGCTTGTCCCAAAGACGAATTCCCATTGCCAATCACAGATGTCATGATTGACAATACTTGTGGATTCGAACGAATGTCCTTCATGGATGGATTCTCAGGATACAATCAAATCAAAATGTATCCTGACGATGAAAAGCACACCTCCTTCCGGACACCATTGGGGGTTTATTGCTATACCGTCATGCCCTTCGGACTGAAAAATGCAGGGGCAACATACCAAAGGGCCATGAACGCCATTTTCCATCAGCAAATACGCAAAACGGTGGAATGTTATGTTGATGACATCGCGGTAAAAAGCCGCACTAAAGATGATCACATATCTGACCTGAAGGTGGTCTTCGACATCATGCAGGCTCATCAATTGAAGATGAATCCCACAAAGTCCTTCCTGGGGGTGGCCAGTGGCAAATTCTTAGGATTTGTTGTAACATCCACCGGAATTCACTTGGACCCGGAAAAGGTTCGCGCTATCCAGGAGATGCAACCTCCGAGAAATCTCAAGGAACTCAGGGGATTGCAAGGACGATTGGCGTACATCCGTAGGTTCATCTCAAACCTCTCCGGAAGATGCCAACCCTTCACTAAGCTAATGAAGAAGGGTGTCTCGTTCATTTGGGACGACGCTTGCCAACAAGCGTTCGAGGAAATTAAACAATACCTCACCCAACCACCAGTCCTTGCAGCTCTGGTATCCGGAAAGCCTTTCCTGGTGTACGTCCGGGCAATGGATCATTCTTTAGGAGCTCTATTAGCTCAGAATGATGATCGAGGACAGAGCAAGCAATCTACTATCTGAGTAGAACAATGATCGGAGCCGAACATCGGTATAACCCGATCGAGAAGGAATGTTTGGCACTGGTGTTCGCTATCCAGAAAATGCGACACTATCTGGTAGGCCAAACTATAAACGTCATATCAAAAGTCAACCCCCTGAGGTTACTTATGACTAAACCTTCATCGCTAAATGGCCGATTGGCAAAATGGGCCATATTGCTCTCCCAATATGAGATGCGCTTTTTACCACAAAAGGCCATTAAGGGACAAGCAGTCGCGGATTTCCTAGCTGAGCACCCAGATCCGAGGGCAGCCAAAGTCTACGAGGATCTCCCAGATGAAGTTGCTGAAGTCTGCCTGACTCAGACATCGTTCGAAAGTCAAGTATGGCAACTTTTCTTCGACGGTGCATCAAGAACAAGCCCGAAGGGACACGTAGTAGCAGGGGTAGGAGTAGTACTCGTATCCTCACAAAATTATGTGATTCCCCTAGCTGTCTCATTAACTGAGCCTTGTTCCAACAATGTGGCGGAGTACAACGCTCTTTTGATTGGGATGCAATTCGCCGATGAGATTGGCGTTAAAAATCTCGAGGCATACGGCGACTCCAAGCTCATCGTCAGTCAAGTTCGCGGGGAGTACGAAGTCAGACATGAAGACTTAGTACCCTATTACAACGCGACTATCCGCATGGCCGAGGGGTTTACAAGCTTCTACATCGACCATGTACCGCGCAGGCAAAATGCGCACGCAGATGCACTCGCATCCCTGGCTGCCTCCTTAGCTCTTCCAGCTGGAGCAATGGAGAAGATATTCGTCTACAGCCACGACCTGTATTGCCCGAGAAACGCTCTCGAGGACTATCAGGAGTCAACGGGAGGTCGTCACCGCGAAGAAGCACTTGAAGCATCAACCGGTCCAGAGCTTAGAGACTGGCGATTCCCCTACATTGATTTCGTCTTATACGGCATTCTGCCTGAAGACACCAGAGAGGCGGCTGCCATTAGAAGGAAAGCCCCCAAATTCTATTATAATGCGATTACGCGAACATTGTATCGTCGATCGCATGACGGGATCTTGCTCCGGTGCCTCTCACAAAGGAGGCTCAAGAGGTATTGAAAGAAGCCCACGACGGCATGTGTGGAGCCCATCAACCTGGCCCAAAACTGGCACATCGACTCCAAAGATTGGGTTACTACTGGCCCAAGATGATTGCCGATGCCGTCACTTATGCCAAGAGATGTCACGCCTGCCAAGTGCACGGCGATTTCATCCATCAAGCACCAGGGTACCTCCACTTTACGGCCTCTACCTGGCCATTTGAAATGTGGGGCATGGACGTGGTTGGTCCTATCAGCCCACCATCATCAAAAGGACATCGGTTTATTTTGGCAATAACCGATTACTTCTCTAAATGGGCCGAAGCCGTTCCTTTGAAGGAGGTCAAATCGTCGAACGTGATCAAATTCGTGAAACATCACGTTATTTACCGTTTCGGTGTACCTCGACGAATTGTCCATGACAATAGACCTCAGTTCATCAGCCAGGCTTTCTAGAGATTCTGCGCTAAGTTCAGAATCAAGAGTGTGTCCTCAACGGCATACTATCCTGCCGCTAATGGCCTCGCAGAAGCTTTCAACAAGACTATTGGTAAGCTTCTCAAAAAGTTCGTCTCGAAAAATCAACGAGACTGGGACGACAAGTTGGGTGAATGCTTATGGGCTTACCGCACAACTGTACGAACCCCAACTAAAGCTACGCCATTTTCTTTGGTCTATGGGTGTGAAGCCGTGCTCCCACTAGAGATCCAAATTCCATCTCTACGCGTCGCCTTGACAGCGGAGATGACAACAGAGGAGAAGCATCGACAGCGACTCCAGGAACTGGAGGCCTTAGATGATAAACGTCTGCAGGCCCAACAGCAAATCGAGCTCTACCAAGCTCGAATTACCAGAGCCTTCAACAAGAAAGTTAAAGTGCGAACTTTCAAGAAAGGCGATCTTGTCTTAGCCGTCAGAAGACCCATGGTAATGACGCACAAGACAAAAGGAAAATTTCAACCCAAATGGGAAGGACCATTTGTAGTAGAGTCAGTCTACTCAAATGGGTCATATCGCCTCATAACCTCGATTGGCGATACACTCATGATGCCGATCAATGGCAGGTTCCTGAAGAAATACTATCCTTAGATGGTATTCTCCCGCTGATCAAGTTAAAAGTACACTCTGATCAAAGTAAGAAGAATTTCTTCATTATAACATCCGACGCCCCCGACGGCTAAGGATAGAAGAAAATGTTGGCTTCTAAGCCCAAAATAAATCTTCGACAACTCATCATGCTGTGGGGAATAGCATGGCTAGCCCAACTCAAACGGTAGTTGGTAAAGGCACCTCAAATCCGTTGACAGCTGAGGGTTTGCTAAAAATCCTGAGTGGACTTGGCTCCACTCCTTCCTCCAAAATCCCTTACCAATTCTGATATACAGAATGGTAGGTCTACAAAATACAACCATTACTAAGTTAACACTATACCTCTGGTAATGGAAACTTTTCAATATTCCTTGTCGAGTACAAATTTTGCTTGTTAACTCTACACGGAGTATCAAACTTTCAAATTTGCCAAGTTAACACTACACCTCTGGCACTTCAAATTTTCACTTGTCAATTCTCACCAATAGAATGACAGGCCCTCAAATTACTCTTATCATGAGTCAATCTTTGTCAAGTTAATATCACACCTCTGACAAATTACTGTTAAAGTTTAACACCACACCTCTAAACAGTAATCAAGTTTCTGCCAGGTTTAATATTACACCTCTGACAGTCACTTTTCTTCAGACTTCCACACCGAAGCTGAAATGGATGATGCTAAGTTAACACCACACCTCTAGCATCCAAGTCATTGCTAAGTTCAACAATACACCTATGGCCATGACTTTCCTCGGACTTCCTTATGCAAGCTGTAGGCTGTCTAAAAATGACTAACCAGGCAAGCCACCAAAGAAGCAGTCTCAAAGACGCAAAGGATTGAAGCTCGCGTCTCAACTTCAAGACGCGTCGGCCTGAAGCCGCGTCTCAACTTCAAGACGCGTCGGCCTGAAGCCCGCGTCTCAACTTCAAGACGCGTCAGCCTGAAGCCCGCGTCTCAACTTCAAGACGCGTCGGCCTGAAGCCCGCGTCTTAACATCAAAGCGCGTCGGCCCGAAGCCCGCGTCTCAATATCAAGGCGCGTTGGCTCGACGCCCGCGTCTCAGCATCCAAGACGCAAGGGACTGAAGCTCGCGTCTCAGCATCCAAGGCGCGTCCGGCCTGAAGCCCGCGTCTCAGCATCAAGGCGCGTTTAGTCTGAAATCCGCGTCTCAGTTGCAACCGCCCAGATCGTGGGGAGTCAGTTACCGCGCGTATCGCGGGTAACGGCCCTCATTCAGGCGCATTTTTAGGGGGCACGATCACCCCCTAAGACCCCTATAAATAGCCCTGTTGGCTATGAACGAAGGGTCGAAGATTTGGATTCAGTGGGAGAAGAAGGTCGAGTGATCAATTAAGGTCGGCATTTTTGAATCCAGAGGGTCAGAAGATCAAGGCATCGAGAGAGAGAAGCCCGACGTCGACGACCGAGAGAGAAGAGATTCTTCAACAGGCTTACTGAGTACTAGCCTATCTTCGCCTACCTCCTCTTTGAGAGTTTGGTAGCCGGAGCTGAGTTACTCCCCTACCGGCCGAAGAGAAGACCCCCGACGGTCCAGGACGGTCATCTGGTCAACGGAGAACAAGATTCACTCTCCATCGCCACACGAAGAACCCAGATTTAAACAAAGGGAAGATCCAAGCATCCTCCCTCCCTTGTAGTCGGAATATTGTTTTGTTGTAATCTTTCAACTGATTCAAGGAAATTTTACGGCAAAATCTCTTTTCCGTACCGAACAAGAGATGGCGACTCCGCTGGGGACTACATTCGTGACCGATGAGCACATCGTGGTGCAGGATGACGTTCTCCGTAAGGGGAAGATGGTCGAATCACTCGTCGTTGAGTTCGACCAGGCGAAGTATGAAGAGTTTCTCTCTTCTGGCTCCAAGAGCCCCAAGACCCGCGTCTGCCGCAGGGTCTCAACGACGCAGCCTCCCGAAGCCCAATCTGTGGCTCAACCAGGCGCTGCTGTCACCCACTGTGCCGCGCCCAGTTCACGCGTCAACGCCTCCTCGAAGGCCCGCGTAACATCCAACGCCTCTGCTGCGATCAACCGCGACGCGCAGAACCCACGCGCCAACGCCTCTCTGAAGGCCCGCGTGGTCCACGGCACAACTGTTGCTGCGATCGACCGCGTCTCGCACAACGCCCGCGTCTCGCGTGACGCCCGCGTCTTGCAGAACGCCCGCGTCTCGAAGAAACCCCGCGTCAACGTCTCCCAAGAGACCCGCGTGGTGAACAGCCCTGGTTCTTCAAACCAGGAAGTTGTTGGCTTCTCTCCTCCTCCACGACGCAATCGAAATGCCGAGCGTCGACAAAGACGACGCGCGCGTCAACACTCGGTTGGAACCGATGGTTCTCTGACTGGGGTTGGACGCGGCGTTCAATATGATGCCTTGCCCGCACCTCGACCAGTGCGAGAAATCCGCGTTTGGCGACCCAAACGCGAGACTCCTCAAGTTGAGTCTGCTGGAGACCAACTTACCAAACGCCGAAGCGAAGTTTCTGCGTCTCATCAAACGCAGGACGCATGCGTTCCCAGGCGTGGGGCCCAGCAGCCCATTATCTTCCAAGTCCCTCTGCTTCAACGCAGCGGACAACAGTGCGAGGACCGCGTCTCGTCTCAACAGAGACACCAGACGCGCGTGACGCCCCAAGTGTCTCTGCCCCAACGCAGTGGACAACAGTGCGACGACCGCGTCTCGTCTCAACAGAGACGCCAGACGCGCGTAACGTCCCAAGTCTCTCTGCTCCAACGCAGCAAACTGCAACGCGAGGACCGCGTCTCGTCTCAACAGAGACGCCAGACGCGCGTAACGCAACAGTGTGATCTCCGCGTTTCTGAGACTTGCGTCCAGACAGCGCAACACACGACTGCCCCCCGTCTTCGACGCTGTGAGGCCAGTCTATTTAATCCCCCTCCCACGGATTTGAGGGATTATTTGACAAGGAAAAGAAGTGCCAATCAGGCCACTTCTTCTTGCTGCTGTCAACAACTCATCCAGATGCTCTCTGAATGCCATTGCGAATCAGGCGTTCACCAGCCGTCTTTGATTAGACAGCTGACCCTGATTCCCCCGTCAGCTAAAAGAAGACGCTCCCACCGAAGGAGAACCTTCCCTGACGTTGAGTACCCGGAGCTCACTGCATATATGACAAGCAGAAGCAGGGGAAAACAACCTATGGTCAATTCAGAGGGGTCAGACTCTGAGCCAGAAGGGGTGTATCGACACACCCGTACCCGGACTGGAGCCATCACCCCAATTGACTACAATGCCCTATCCCGCGGCATTAGGGAAGATGATTCTCACTCAGTTGTGATAGAATCATGGGCTTCGAATTCTTCCGGTGGAAAGGAGGTTTCCGCCTACATGGCAGATGCTCCTGAGGACACAGCAAATGCTCCCGAGGAGACAACTAAGTACTTGGCCCGGATGCAGAAGCACCAAATGGAAGTACTCTCCTCTCAGCAGAGAACCATTGACGACCTCAAGCATATGCTTGAGAAATTGCTTGACGAGAGGGCAAGATCTCCTCCCAGAAGGCCAAGAGCTAGAAGGGGAAGAGGAGGAAGTCCACCCTCTGATCCTTCCGATGGGACACGACGATCCACTCCTTCGAATGTGTCCAGACCTTCAGCACATGCAGGAAGCGACCCAGATTCGGAGAAGGCTCAAAATCAAAGAATGAGCCTATTGGAGCAACGACTCAATGCCCTTGCTAGTCGTAAAGATCTCCAAGAAGCTGGAGTGGTCCGGCCGTATCCGGCCGAGTGGGACTTAGTCCCGTACCCTCCTAGATTCAAGGCTCCAACTCTCCAAGCATTCGACGGAAAGGGGTCGCCCAACCAGCATATCTACTACTTCAAATCCCAAACTGGGAATGTGGTAGATAACGATGCCATCCTGGCACGTCTATTCATTGGCACCCTGAAAGGGTTAGCCTTTGAATGGTTTATGAAACTCCCTGAAGGTTCAATCAAGAACTGGGGCGACTTGGAGAAGCTGTTCCTAACACGCTTCTTCGAGGATGATTCGGAGGTTACCATGCCTACCCTTTTAGCTACCAAGCAACGAAAGGGAGAGTCCGTTAAGTCTTTCGTAGAAAGATTTCGGAACACGGCACTCCGATGTCCGAGCGGCATGACCCAGGCCACCCTGGTGGAAACATGTCGCCACAATCTCCAAACTTCACTCCTTGCTCAAATAGGAGTAGCAGAAAGCCGCACCTGGAAACAGTTAGTCCAGCAAGGTGAACAGGCTGAAGAGATTGTCGCCCGCGTCAGAGCGGAAGAAGGCAGGCCCAGGCCAGAAAGGTCGACAAGGCGTGCGCCAGACACATCCCTCCAAACCAAACGGAAGGATAACTTGGCAACGGAGACCAAATCTCCCGTCAAGCCTCAAACAGGCAGAGCAGGTGGCTCTTCCAGCCAACCCCGCGCCAACAAACAATATTCCTTCAAGGAGGAACATGTCGACTCGCTCTTCAAATTACTCAACAAGAGCAATCGACTGAAGCTCCCTGAAATCAGGCGCCCAGAAGAAGTCGGCAAGACCGACAACCCCAACTACTGCCTGTACCATAGGATGCTCGGGCACCCTACCAAGAGCTGCTACATCTTCAAGGACGTCCTTCAAGCCCTAATTGACGCGGAGGTATTAAAACTCCGACCGGAGCAGAAACAGAGGGCGGCCAACATGACGTCGGCACTCCACTTCGGGACACGACCCCCGATGCCCGTGGGAGTGATATCTGTCCCGAAAGGAGAATTG
The DNA here is from genome assembly GCA_038442645.1 of Agave tequilana. Classification (NCBI taxonomy): domain Eukaryota; kingdom Viridiplantae; phylum Streptophyta; class Magnoliopsida; order Asparagales; family Asparagaceae; genus Agave; species Agave tequilana. The sequence continues at coordinate 14,124 of JAVJIF010030072.1, read as the reverse complement.
AGAGTGGTCAATACAGACCCTCATCAGCAGCAGGAGAAAGGCTTGGTACCCGTCCCTACACCTCAAGGGGAAATCATGTGGATCCACCCTGACCTCGTCGACGAGCAACAATGGACGACTGTGACCAACAGGAAGTCCAAAGGCAAAGGAAAGGCATCATCTTGCCACGTGATCTGCGCTTCTTCCCGGGAAACAGACGCTGATGTTCCTTCGTTGACCGACTCAGAAGAGGAGACAATGGTCCTGGCGGCAGAGCCCAACCAACCGACAGCAGGCACCCGTTCAGGGCAGGCGTACTTGAAGCAGTACGGCGAAAAGGCGGTGGTCCCTCCTCAACCAGCTGTAGAGCCAGCTCAGCCCTCCACAAAACCACCCGTGGAGAAACAGAAAGAAACTCGGTTTTCCCGGGTTCTTTCAAGAAGTGCAGCGGAAGGATCTTCGACATCTTACCGCTTCGATGTTCTGGCTCAGTTAGCCAACATCCCGGCACGCATTACCTTGTATGAGCTCCTGAGGCTATCTAAGTCAACCAGAGAGGCTCTACAAGAAGCCCTGACGAACGCTGAGGTCTTTCTGACCCACGTACCGAGAGAGAAAGATGTAGAGGATTGCCTCCACACCTCTCCAAATGTTCCCTGCATTTCCTTCACAGCAGACGACATGCAGGTTAAAGGAAAGCATGACCGACCCTTATACTTCACGGGGTATATTGGGTCATCCGAGGTGAACCGCATCCAGGTAGACCCAGGGTCCGCACTGAGCATCATACCTCGCCGAGTCATGCAATTTCTTGGCATTCCCGCCCATCGTCTGAGCCCAACCCAGACGACTATTTATGGGTTTAATGCCAACAGCTCCCGCCCGATGGGGAAGATCAAGCTCAAATGCCGGATCGGGAGCCTCAAATCGGAAGTGACGTGTTATGTCATTGACGCTGACACTTCCTACAACCTGTTGCTGGGACGACCATGGATCCACCAAAACTCCATCGTTCCCTCCACTCTCCATCAAGTCATGAAATACATTGACGAGAGCGGACAGGTTCGAACGTTGATCGCCGAAAGGCATCCGTTCAAAGGGGTCGAGAACTATTTCACGGATTCCCTCTTATATGAGGAGAATAATGGAACCCCGCAACCAGAGGAGCCAGACTCTGGTAATGAAGCTGACACCGAGCCCGAAGAAGAAGAGTGCCTGTGGGAGTTAGAACCACTTGTAAAGAGCACTAATAAGCTCGATGTTGATACCACCGACGATGCAGGCGGTTGGTATATTAATGAAGACTTAGATTTCGCGTATTTTCCTGTGTATGAATCTGAGTCAATACCGTCGGATACTAGTACCGACATGGGCGAGGATGTATGGTCGGCAATGAATGCTCTGACATCATTGCATGTACCTATAAAATCATCCTTCGGGACGTACCATGATGATGGTGACGCGCAAGGATCTTCATTTATGGTTCCAGCCAGACAAAAGGGCCAGAGACCTATCCTCTTTGGACGAATCATGTCTGAACCAACGCCCCATGAAGAATCAGAAGGCGAGGATGAATCCCCCCAGTTCAATCATTATGAACCGAGAACGCTCAAGATGATGAAGCGTATGGGGTACGATCTAATCAACAGGCCCGGGTTAAACTTCGGCAAAGGAAGGAGATCATTGCTTCGATCTTTTGTACCAAAAGGGAAAACACCTGACTATTATCATCAGACCCGCCGGGGGTTGGGCTATGTATCAACTCCAGTGCCGTCAGCCTCTGATTCTGAGGAACCATCAGGCCATGATCACTCTTCAGACACGTCATCGTGGGAATCAGATGTCAGTATTGGCAACATCTTCAAAGGGCTTTCAGTAAACATGGTTTCAACAAGCCATCTGGAAGACGAAGACGAAGAAATGATCCAGTCGGATACAGACCCCTGGATCAAACATCTGAATGCTCTCTGGGATATCCGCTTTGAACAGCGTGAGCCACCCACAGAAGACAAGGTTGTTCAGATCAACCTAGGAGATGAAGCCAACCCCAAGCCCATCTTCATAAGTGACGGCCTGTCACCATCAGAGAAGAATGATCTAATATCTCTTATACAAGAGTATATAGACGTCTTCGCCTGGAATTACGAGGACATGCCTGGACTTGATCCTCAAGTGGCTATGCACCGCCTCAACATCAGTCCGGACGTAAAACCCGTCAAGCAACAGCAGCGACGGTTTCGTCCCGAAATAATGGAGGCCATTCAATCAGAAGTCAAGAAGCTTATTGACTCCGGCTTCATCAGGGAGGAACAACATCCCGACTGGGTAGCTAACATTGTCCCCGTTGCTAAGAAGAACGGGAAGATCCGGATCTGCATCGACTTCCGCGATCTAAACGAGGCCTGCCCCAAAGACGAATTCCCATTGCCAATCACAGATGTCATGATTGACAATACCTGCGGATTCGAGCGAATGTCCTTCATGGACGGATTCTCAGGATACAATCAAATCAAGATGTACCCTGACGATGAAAAGCATACCTCCTTCAGGACACCTCTAGGAGTATACTGCTACACCGTCATGCCCTTCGGTCTAAAGAATGCAGGGGCAACATACCAAAGGGCCATGAATACCATTTTCCATCAGCAGATACGCAAAACGGTGGAATGTTATGTCGACGACATCGCGGTGAAAAGTCGCATTAAAGGAGATCACATAGCTGATCTGAAGATGGTCTTCGACATCATGCGGGCTCATCAATTGAAGATGAACCCCACCAAGTCCTTCCTGGGGGTAGCCAGCGGCAAGTTCCTAGGGTTTGTTGTAACTTCCACAGGAATCCATTTGGATCCGGAGAAAGTCCGTGCTATCCAGAGATGCAACCCCCAGAAGCCTCAAGGAGCTCAGAGGATTGCAAGGACGATTGGCGTACATCCGCAGATTCATTTCAAATCTCTCTGGGAGATGCCAACCCTTCGCTAAGCTGATGAAGAAGGGAGTCTCGTTCATATGGGACGACGCTTGCCAGCAAGCATTCGAGGAGATCAAACGATACCTCACCCAACCACCAGTACTTGCAGCTCCGGTATCCGGAAAACCCTTCCTGGTGTACGTCCGATCGATGGATCATTCTTTGGGAGCTCTACTAGCTCAGAATGATGACCAAGGACGAGAACAAGCAATCTACTACCTCAGTAGAACGATGATCGGGGCCGAACATCGGTACAACCCGATCGAGAAGGAGTGTTTGGCCTTGGTGTTCGCTATTCAGAAAATGCGACACTATCTGGTAGGCCAAACCATAAATGTCATATCAAAAGTCAACCCCCTGAGGTTGCTTATGACAAAGCCTTCATCATTGAATGGCCGGCTGGCGAAATGGGCTATATTGCTCTCTCAATATGAGATGCACTTCCTGCCACAGAAGGCCATTAAAGGACAAGCGGTGGCGGACTTCTTAGCTGAACACCCAGATCCGAGGGCAGCCAAACTTTATGAGGATCTCCCAGATGAGGTCGCTGAAGTATGCCTGACTCAGGCAACATTCGAAGGACAAGTATGGCAACTTTTCTTCGATGGTGCATCAAGGGCAAGCCCAAAGGGACACACAGTAGCGGGGGTAGGAGTAGTACTCGTCTCCCCACAAAACTACGTGATCCCCCGGGCTATCTCGTTAACCGAACCCTGTTCCAACAATGTGGCGGAATACAACGCTCTCCTGATTGGGATGCAATTCGCCGATGAGATTGGCGTTAAAAATCTCGAGGCGTACGGTGACTCCAAACTCATCGTCAGCCAAGTTCGCGGAGAGTATGAGGTCAGACATGAAGATCTAGTACCCTACTACGACGCGACAATCCACATGGCGGAAAAGTTTTCAAACTTCTACATCGACCATGTGCCGCGAAGCCAAAATGCGCATGCAGATGCCCTCGCATCTCTCGCAGCTTCCCTAGCTCTCCCAGCTGGAGCAATGGAGAAAGTATTCGTCTATAGCCACGACCTATACTGTCCAAAATTTCCCCCCGGAGACTACCCAGGGTCAACAAGAGATCGTCGCGGTAAAGAAACACTTGAAGTGTCAACCGCTCCAGAGCTTAAAGACTGGCGATTTCCCTATATTGATTATGTCTTATACGGCATCCTGCCTGAAGACACCAAAGAGGCGGCCGCCATTCGGAGGAAAGCCCCCAAATTTTACTATAATGCGATCACGCGAACACTGTACCGTCGATCGCATGACGGGATCCTGCTCCGGTGCCTCTCATCAAAAGAGGCCCGCGAAATGTTGAAAGAAGCCCACGATGGCACATGTGGAGCTCATCAACCTGGTCCGAAGCTGGCAAACAGACTCCAAAGATTGGGTACTACTGGCCCAAGATGGTCGCCGACGCCATCTCCCTCGCTAAGAGATGTCACGCCTGTCAAATACATGGCGATTTCATCCATCAAGCACCAGGGTATCTCCACTCTACGACCTCTACTTGGCCGTTCGAAATGTGGGGGATGGACGTGGTTGGCCCCATCAGCCCACCATCGTCGAAAGGACATCGGTTCATTCTAGCAATAACCGATTACTTCTCCAAGTGGGCCGAAGCTGTTCCTCTAAAAGAGGTAAAATCGTCTAACGTGATCAAGTTCGTGAAACATCACGTTATCTATCGCTTTGGTGTGCCTCGGCGGATCGTCCATGACAATGGACCCCAGTTCATCAGCCAGGCTTTCCAGAGATTCTGTGCCAAGTTCAGAATCCAGAGTGTGTCTTCAACGGCATACTATCCTCCCGCCAACGGCCTCGCGGAAGCTTTCAATAAGACTATTGGCAAGCTTCTTAAGAAATTCGTCTCGAAAAGTCAACGAGACTGGGACGATAAGCTGGGTGAATGCTTATGGGCATATCGCACGACCGTGCGAACCCCAACTAAAGCCACGCCATTTTCCTTGGTGTACGGATGTGAAGCCGTCCTCCCACTGGAAATCCAAATTCCATCTCTACGCGTCGCCCTGACCGCCGAGATGACGACAGAGGAGAAGCATCGACAGCGACTCCAAGAACTGGAGGCCTTAGACGACAAGCGTCTGCAGGCCCAGCAGCAGATCGAGCTTTATCAAGCTCGCATCACCAGAGCCTTCAACAAGAAAGTCAAGACGCGAACTTTCAAGAAAGGCGACCTTGTCTTAGCCGTCCGGAGACCCATGGTCATGACGCACAAGACGAAAGGAAAATTCCAACCCAAATGGGAAGGACCGTTTGTAGTAGAGTCGGTCTACTCAAATGGATCGTATCGCCTCATAACCTCTAATGGCGATACACTCATGATGCCAATCAATGGCAAATTCCTGAAGAAATACTATCCCTAGATGGTGTTCTTCTGTTGATCAAGTTAAAACCACACCTCTGATCAAACATCCAACGCCTTCGACGGCTAAGGATAGAGGAAAACGTTGGCATTTAAGCCCAACATAAATCCTCGACAACTCATCATGCTGAGGGGAATAGCATGGCTAGCCCAACTCAAACGGTAGTTGGTAAAGGCACCTCAAATCCGTTGACAGCTGAGGGTTTGCTAAAAATCCTAAGTGGACCTGATTCCACTCTCTCCTCCAAAATCTCTTACCAATTCTCATCCATAGAATGGTAGGACCACAAAATGCAAACATTACTACGTTAAACACTATACCTCTGGTAATGAATACTCCTTGTCGAGTACAAGCCCCGCTTGTTACCTCTACATAGAGCAGCAAACTTCAAAATTGCCAAGTTAACACTATACCTCTGGCATTTCAAATTCCACTTGTCAATTCTCATCAATAGAATGACAGGTCCTCAAATTGCTCCTATCAAGAGCCAATTCTTGTCAAGTTAATATCACACCTCTGACAAACTACTGTTTAAGTTAACATTACACCTCTAAGCAGTATATCAGGTGCCCGTCAAGTTAATATTACACCTCTGACAGTCACCCTTTCTTCAGACTTCCATATCGAAGCTGAAATGGACGATGCCAAGTTAACACTACACTTCTAGCATCTGAGTCATTGCTAAGTTCAACAATACACCTATGGCTATGACCTTTCCTCGACTTCCTTAAGCCGAGACGAACGATGCCAAGTTAACACTACACTTCTAGCATCCGAGTCATTGCTAAGTTCAACAATACACCTATGGCTATGACCTTTCCTCGACTTCTTCAAGCCGAGACGACTAATGCCAAGTTCAACATTACACCTCTAGCATTACCCTCACTGTTAAGTTAAACATCACACCTATGACAGTGACACCCTCAGTTTTCCCTTATAAAACTGAGATGTCGATGAGTTAAGTTAATATCACACCTCTAACTCATGTCCTTGTCAAGTTAACATTACACTTCTGACAAGACTATTTCCAACCCGTTAAGTTAATATCACACCTCTAACGGTAAGGACTTCCCTAGATTCCCCCGCGAGTCTAGTTTCATTTGATATTCTCCCCAACAGAATATCGAATTCATTTTGGAGGCATTGTTGGTTAACATTACACCAATAAACAATGTTTCCATCAACATCCCCAGCTGATCTGAAATCAAGTTAAGCACAAATCCTTGATAAAAGTTCATCTTTCCTGGGGGTACGAACTCCACCTGTCACTTTCTTCCACAAAGTGGCAGGTCCACCAAAAATCACCTCTGTCAAGTTAAGCTTACACCTCTGACAGTGTCATGAAAGTTCTTGGAACAAGATCTTTCCTCAATACTTTTGACTTATTAAGATTATGATTATAATTTTGATAAAGATCAAAAGACTTCCTTGCTCCTACATGTCCAACCAAAGGCAAAGAGTTCGAGACAAAAGAAGTAAAAAGGAGGGTGTCACTTTTATTTATATCCAAAAATATGAAAGTGATACAAAAACGCTCTCTTATACAAATAAGATTGAGCGTTACAAAAAAAAAAAAAGGGAGGAGAAGGCTAAAAATCTCGATCTGGTAGGGAACGGATGCGCTCCCTGAGACGATGCATCTCATGCTGACGTGCCTTCTCAGCCTCCATCATCGCCTGGACCCGCAGCTCCTCTTCAGATAGGCAGGGTTTTTCAGCCAGCTGGGCTCGCAAAGTCTCCAATCTGGAGAGATGAACAGACTGGCTCTCTTCAGCCCGTACCCTTGCAGCCTTCTGCTCCTCTAGCTTCTTCTGGAGGGCGACGAGCTTCTCTTCATTGACAGCTAGCATGGCTTTGGCCTTAGCAATGGCAGCCCGAGCGTTGGTAATAGCAAGCTCTGTGTTCTGCATGATAAGCTCAGTATCCCCTGAGTCTTCAATCAGCCTTTGGCATTCAGCCTGGGAACGCTCAAGGTTGCTGACCTCTTCGGCAATTTGTACTTCCACTTCCTGTCGCTCTTGCCTTTGGGCAGAAAGGAGGCTATCCAGGATGACTTGGGTTTCGTGGAGGGAGTCAGCTTCGTCTAAAGACTTCAGCTCTTTCAGGTCACTCTCCAACTGATCCACCACCCGCATACATGCCTGAGCAAGAGGAAGGCCCCCGACTAGCTCGATGTTCTCGGCCACATTCCCGAGAAATCTCCGGGCAAAGTCAAAAGAACGACGCCCAGAAAGGATAAAGTCGATGCACGATCGCATCGCTTCAAAGAACTGCCGCACCGTACTGCGCGTCAGGAAGTCCATGCTGTCATCACCCGGAACGCTCCCCGACCCCCTTTCTATCTCGGAAGAAGGGGTGTAGGCCGGCTCTTTTTGCACAGAAGTCATGCTGACTGTCGATACGGCAAGAGCGGAACCAGCCACTGGTGCTTCCGGAGGTGCTATCCCTGCTGGAACTTCCGCGACCAATGATGGAGTGGCAAGCACGATTTCCTCAGAAGCTTCATTTGAAGCTTGGGCTGTGCAATCTCCTGGGAGTGGACCTGCCATTGGACCCTCCACCCGAGCCTTCTTGACCTCAGTAGTGGCTTCCTCCTCTGGTAGAGTGGAAGGCTCCCCAGTACCAGCAGCTGCCCCCTCTGAGGGCATCTCAGCAGCTGAGGTCTCAATTCCCTGTGGCCGAGTCAACTCTCTCACCATCTCCTCAATATGCGAGGAGGTTGTAGCCTCGGCATCTCCGGTTGGCCCTGCAATATAAAATGAAGAATGTCAAGACATCTTCTTCAACATGTAAAGAAAAATTGGACAGGAGGTGGAAAGGGTACCTTCAACAGGAATAGCCGCCACTGGTGGTGCAGATGATGACTCGCCCACATACATTTCCTCCTCTGAGACATGGAAGAACTTGCTTTGATCAGGAGGAGCGGGTTCCTCGCTATAGTCGACTTTGTCCTCAAAGAGGCTTTCCCCTGAGAGCGAAGAAGACGACAGCTCAGGAAGCTCCGTAATCGGAGCCTTGCCTCCAATCACCCCAGTAGTAGGACTAGGGTCGACGGCCCTGGAACTAGAGATGAAGACGCCTGGAGACCCCAACTGCTGTGCCTCATCTCTCCCTTCATGAGCAGAAGGAGGTTTGAGCTGAGCTGAGGTTTCCGGAAGTTCATCGCCCATTATGTCAATCTCTGGGGATTCGGCATCAGCAGCAATAACGGGTTGTTCGATGAACTCCCCTTCCTCCACAGCCTCGCGGTGCGACTTAGGAGCACGAACTAAAGGGAGGAAATCCTCCTCTTCCGAAGGTTCCTCAACTCTGACGACGTCTTCAGGAGGAGCCTCAACTCCAGCAGAGATAGCTCCGGATTGAGAGACTTCAGCCGCCAAGTCCCTCCTAACCTTCTTCGGGGCAGGCTCAATAACAGAAGTAGAGCGGTGATGACGCTTACTCGCCAACTGCTTAGACCTCTTTGCTGGTGGCTCCGCCCTCGTTGCTGGAGGCTCCTCTCTCGTCGCTGATGGCTCCGCCCTCGTTACTGACGGCTCATTCTTCGCTCGTGGCTCTGCCCTTGGCGGTCGTGGCTCTGTAGCTCGTGGCTCCCTCCTCGTCCTTCTCCCGACCTCCTTACGGCTTTCCGGTACTGCTCTACGAGTCTCGTTGGTTTACCAGACTCTGTCCTTGTCTCGAGGCTTGCATTGATGCTCTCGATACATGAAGATGCCGGAAGAAAGTCTGGTGTCTGGACGGCTTGGGAGTACCAAGTACAATAGCTTAGACTCATCTGGCACTTGGGCGCTTCAAGAGGTAGACGGAAGGTTGTTCCTGTCCCTCCAGCCACACTATAGTACCAGGCCCGAGCACCCTCGAACAAGTTCCCTTCGAAGGCGAGATAAGCATTTGGATTCCCGATATAGAGCTGGTCATAGCCGAACTGTCGAGCGAAGCGATTCGGCATGTATGGCTCAATGGTGCATGATGTCCCTTGTCGAAAAAGCATATACCCGGGCCGAATATTGAGCAACCACCAGAAGGCTCCCTGGGATAACCTCGTGAAATCATCAGGGCCTGCGGAATCGACAAGTAGATCGCCGTAGGATGCACCAGGGATCTGGAGGAGGCAACGATTGAGCTGATAGTTTGCCGGGGCTGAAAGACGCTTCCGGATATAATATATGTAAGGATCCTGCCACCTCGAACCCTCCAATCGCTGTATGAAGGGGACGGAGTCCTCCTTCCAACGCACCGCCGTCATCAAAGAGGGGCAGTGCATCACATACCAGGCCATAAGGTATGTGTAAGGCAGCTCAACCCGAGGATTGGGACGCTTCACCACTGGATTCCCCTCTGCGTCCGTGAGCGGCTTTCCCTCGGAATCCACAGTTTTTGGCGGCTCACAAAAGCTTTTAGCCAGCGCCCGCAGCCCGCTCTGAATACCAGCCACCACGGCCGGGAGAAGAGCTATAGGGTTGCCATGGGCCAGAAGCACCGCCGGGTACACCACGTCGGCAACTATAACTTCATGTGGCAGCGTGGGCACCACACAACGCTTTAGCCACAGCATCAGAAAACCCGCCAGCAGCGCCCGATCGGAGATAGGAGTCCGGGCTTGGTGGTGGAAGCTTTCGAAAACCAAGTCAGGGTCGAAACCATCTTCGTTCGACTCTGTGGTGTAGAATTTCTCGGACATCTGATCAATCCGGTCTTCGATCTCCCTATCAGAGCTGGGCGTCAATCGGGTGATCAAGTGGTCTTTGGTGTTCACATTGTTGAACAAATAACTGGCCCAAGACAGGTACGTGACCCCCTGCGACCGCCATTTGGTGAGCTGACCGCAGATATGGAAGTGACATAGCACTTCCCAGTAGGTCTCATATATGAGGGGAAACTCCTCCTTCACGTAGCGAAGCTCCACAGCAGTCGGGACATATTCTTCATAGGGCATGTCCCCTGTTACCAGTCCTGAGACCTCGTGCATCTCGTGTAAGGCAAGGCCCATCTCCCCGACTGGAGTAAAGAACGTCCCCGTCAAGGGATTGTAACGTTCTAGGATCCCAAAGAAGTTTTGAGAACTTTGAGGGATCCCCCACTGTACGGCCCTGACCGCCGAGTACAGTCCTACACGCTTCAGCAAATCCCCGAGCTCGGTAAGGACAAAGCCAACCATCCTGCCCCACCAGTAATTCGCTGGGGAATAGATCCACCCATATGCACGGAACGCAACTGGATAGTCACCCTCCGCTGCCATGAACATGTTGAGGAAGGTGGAGCCAATGTGCGGTATCTCTCCAGACGGGATCTCCCTCTTGCGCGATCCAGGGAAAAGGCCGATAACCGACTCGTCATGGCCGTCATGACGGTGCACTTGGTGGTGGGAGCCCAGATCGCCAAGAGTAACCTCAGGAGCATATCGAGCGAGGTCAAACTCCATCTTCCGCGGGACGGACATATGCTGGTAATAGAACATAGGGTACATCCTATCCATGGCCGGGAGAAAGAACCTTCTGCCCCCTATTTGACGGAGCCATGTGTAAGTCCCTTCGTGCACGCGATGGCCGCCATCGTGGATATGATCCCCGAAGAAGAAGGCGGGCTTCTTCAGCTGGATGCCGTCATCCGTGACGAATGCTGCATCGGTCATCAGCACTCGAAGAGTCCTCATCTCGACATTCGAGAGCTTCTTCTCACGAGCCGGCGACTGGTCGGCAGTCACAGGGGCAGTCCTTTGCAGCACAAAGGTCAGGTTCCGGTCAGCTCCACCTACATGCCCAAAATGGCGTATCTTGGGGAGTGAAGTAGCAGGTTGCGGCGCTGCAAAAAGATGAAGACACTTAAGTCAGATGCTTTACCAAAAGTAAAGAAAAATACTAAGTGTTCTGCGTCCAAACGCAGAAAAGATACTGGACGCAGGAATCATCAAATCCGCGTCCAGACCCGCAAATCTGCGTCAAGAAGCACAGAACGCAAAGATTGAAGCCACTTATGAAATTCCAAGTACTTGGACTCAGACGCCAGATTCATCAAATTGGCGCCTGATGGCACAGAAACGCAAGGATCAAATCCGCGTTCTGCAAACCAAGACTTGTGGAATTTCAAAGTACTTGGACTCAGACGCCAGATTCATCAAATTGGCGCCTGATGACACAGAACGCAAGGATCAAATCCGCGTTCTGCAAACCAAGACTTGTGGAATTTCAAAGTACTTGGACTCAGACGCCAGATTCATCAAATTGGCGCCTGATGACACAGAACGCAAGGATCAAATCCGCGTTCTGCAAACCAAGACTTGTGGAATTTCAAAGTACTTGGACTCAGACGCCAGATTCATCAAATTGGCGCCTGATGACACAGAACGCAAGGATCAAATCCGCGTTCTGCAAACCAAGACTTGTAAAAATTCAAAGCACTTGGACTCAGACGCCAGATTCATCAAATTGGCGCCTGATGACACAGAACGCGAAGATCAAATCTGCGTTCTGCAAAGCTGCGTCCAGAGACCTTCACAGTTAGAGAAATTCTAAGTGAAGGACCCGAAGCACAGGGCTCTTGGGTGTCAGATTATCTAATCCGCGCCCCGGTTATCATCCCAAAGACTGCGTCTGGGGAATCAAACACGCTTTTAATGGTTTAAAGTCCTTAAGGGTCAGTTCTGCCTAAGGCATACTACCTTGGAGGCCTTGGAGGACGAAGTCCTGCGCAGAGGAGGAGCTGCCCCTCCGGGCCTCGGTGGTGGTCGCCTTTGATGAAGAGGCAGTCGGCTTGGTCTTTGGTGCCATGGCGAACTTGGTCTGAGATTGGACAGAACAGAGAGGGAAAGTGCTTTTCTTAAAGTTCTTAGCAAGCGAATGCGGAGAAGAAGAGGAAGTTCTCCAAACAGTTGCCTTTTATAGGCACGGGGATGCGCAGAGATACGCGGCGCGTGACCCAAGGGACGCTGCAGCGAACCGTCGCTTGACGCGTGTAACAAAATCACTGCCGGTGACGAAGATCATGCGTCGCAACCCCGCCGCGAATCAGAAGCCGACACGTGGAGCAGTTCATTTAATGAACCGCAAGATCCGCGCGCCAAAAGGCGAAATTTCGCCGTTTCCCCAGGCCAGCTGGCGGCGTCATCATGACAGCGTAAAGTTCGCGCCCAGAAAACGCACCGGACATGCCCCGTCAGCATCTCCAAGAATGCTTTCTGAAGGTCGCGTCCCCTCTAAGGAGTTCGCGTCTGACCAACATCGCGTCTACCCTATAGACGCTGCGTCTTCAAAGTGGCTTCTACTTTTCAAAAAGAAGCCTGCGTCCAGTCTCTTGCGTCTGCTTTCAAAAAAGGAGCCTGCGTCCAGTCTCCTGCGTCTGCTTTCAAAAAGGAGCCTGCGTCCAGTTTCATGCGTCTGCAAGACAGTTCAACAGTACACTGGCGCCAACAGACAACCAACTACTCCTAGCCAAAAACGCACCCGTGACAGACTAAAAAGCAATTGGGGAGGTCTAGGCTGTGTATCTAGACACTCAACACGATCGACTCTGATGGCTTCTAAGAGTTCAACAGTACACTCACGAAGACCAAATTCGGATAAGGTCAAACCCGAAGCATCAACAGTCCGGTCACAAAGGCGAACGCGGTTTAAGTCCAAAGTATTCCGAAATCCGTCCCATTCAACTGCGGAATATCGGAAACTTTGGAGGGGGTTCTGTAGGCTGTCTAAAAATGACTAACCAGGCAAGCCACCAAAGAAGCAGTCTCAAAGACGCAAAGGATTGAAGCCCGCGTCTCAACTTCAAGACGCGTCGGCCTGAAGCCCGCGTCTCAACTTCAAGACGCGTCGGCCTGAAGCCCGCGTCTTAACATCAAAGCGCGTCGGCCCGAAGCCCGCGTCTCAATATCAAGGCGCGTTGGCTCGACGCCCGCGTCTCAGCATCCAAGACGCAAGGGACTGAAGCTCGCGTCTCAGCATCCAAGGCGCGTCCGGCCTGAAGCCCGCGTCTCAGCATCAAGGCGCGTTTAGTCTGAAATCCGCGTCTCAGTTGCAACCGCCCAGATCGTGGGGAGTCAGTTACCGCGCGTATCGCGGGTAACGGCCCTCATTCAGGCGCATTTTTAGGGGGGCACGATCACCCCCTAAGACCCCTATAAATAGCCCTGTTGGCTATGAAGGAAGGGTCGAAGATTTGGATTCAGTGGGAGAAGAAGGTCGAGTGATCAATTAAGGTCGGCATTTTTGAATCCAGAGGGTCAGAAGATCAAGGCATCGAGAGAGAGAAGCCCGACGTCAACGACCGAGAGAGAAGAGATTCTTCAACAGGCTTACTGAGTACTAGCCTATCTTCGCCTACCTCCTCTTTGAGAGTTTGGTAGCCGGAGCTGAGTTACTCCCCTACCGGCCGAAGAGAAGACCCCCGACGGTCCAGGACGGTCATCTGGTCAACGGAGAACAAGATTCACTCTCCATCGCCACACGAAGAACCCAGATTTAAACAAAGGGAAGATTCAAGCATCCTCCCTCCCTTGTAGTCGGAATATTGTTTTGTTGTAATCTTTCAACTGATTCAAGGAAATTTTACGGCAAAATCTCTTTCCGTACCGAACACTATTTAGTAAGTCCTTTCTTTGGAGAAGTAGTTAGCTCTCAGCGGGGCTAACTTCCGGCGAAGTTTGAGAACGATTTCCAAATAAGTCAGGAACCAGTTTCTGGCGAAGCTAGCATGGTATTTCCGCAAAGCTAAAAGATGTACTTTTAAGCGGAGCTAAAGCATGTTTTTCAGCGAAGTTTTATTCAAGCGTTGCGCTAGTCAATACTGGAC